>JARHVA010002562.1:697500-1325000 GCA_037957365.1 Torreya grandis
ATACAACCATTCTCTAAAGGTTAGTGTAGACCTTCTACCTCATATTACCTCTTATCAAACCTTTTGATCCTCTTGGTTTGAAGTGAACCTTAATGACTATTAAATTTGATCCTATCATAGGACACCTAGGCATTACGCATAATATTGCAAATCTTTCTAGGTCATTATCCACCAACTCTATGATGAGGATGATCTCTTGGTAGATGACGTTCCATCCATTCCTAAACTATTATACGCAACAATTGGCCACCAACACATTCTTAATCCCACACTCTCACCTCAAAGTGATTTGCATAGTGACTATAACAAACTTGTAGGTGAAGCCTATAGTTGCTATGAGCACTCTATAGTGGCTACAATAAACCTATATGTGAAGTTTATAGTTGTTTTGGGAACTCTATAGTGGCTATGAAAAACTTATAGTTTAATCTTATAGTTTTTGTGGGCACTCTATAGTGGCTACGAGAAACCTGTAGGTGACGCCTATAGTTGTTACGAGTAGCCTATAAGTGTTGTGCCCTAACAAGATCTTTTATCCTTACATTATCCTTAAAATGTTTGTTAAATAAATTTACACAAGTATAATCTAATCAAAGAAGAATCATCAATAATACATAACACACACACACACACACACACACACACACACACACACACACACACACACACACACACACACACACACACACACACACACACACACACACACACATATATATCAATGCATACACAAAATCATAAATTTATTCACTCATTTGCCTATGTCATGGATATTTATGGTGTTTACATGGAAAAAATATATATACTAAGTAAGGATGAGGATGCAAAATGAAGAAATTGGTGACATCATCAACCCATTTATAGATATAGATCCTAACATTAATAATACCAACCTTCCCTTTGTCAACCCCAACCCATTGGTTAACACCCTTTATCTAGATTAGTATTACCTATCCCTTTCTCTTCACCAATAACATAAAGGTCACTACCTCCCCTCTTGTTACTAACCAAACAATCATGCACATCCAATCCATAACAACCCCTGAACATGTATCAACTACACCTAATCTAGAATACATCCCCAAGCCATAAGGGTGTGTACCCACTACCCAACCACCATCATCCACATATCCTACCGAACCTCCAACATCTGTATTCCAATATGTGGTAGGCTCCCAAATGCCAAAAATTTACCCATATGTTGCCAAACCTCAACCACAATATTAGGCTTACATCCCTTTCAGTATGCCACCTCAAGCTAACCTAATGAAAATGCTTATGGATAAGATGACCAACCTTGAGTCATCCATTACAGGAGTGCATAACATCCTATCATATGATGAAATATATAATGAGCCTATTTTTCCTTTGGTTTTTATTAGACCTTAACATCCTCAATGGGAGCTTCTAAAATTTACCAAATTTATTAGCAAAGAAGACCCCCAACAACACCTTAGGAATTTTAGACATGCATGCTATATGATTATTTATGATGATGCCCTTCTCCTCTAAACCTTCTCCATGTCTTTATTTGGTCTAGAACTTGACTAGTATAGTGCCCTTACCAAGCATTTCATCTTCTCTTTTATCCAACTAGCACAAGTATTCTTGGATCACTTTTCCATTAACATTTCCAAGAAGGTCTATATCAAGTAATTCAATGATTAATCCATTACCAATTTTTTTGCTCATTGGGAAAGCTTGATTAATCAGCTTTCATTCTCCTTGCCTCAAATTGAACTTATATAACTCTTCACTTGAGCTTACACCAAACATATATCCTCTACACTACATGTCTAGATCTTTATAACTTTTTATGAGGATTTTACCATGGCACGTAAGCTAGAAAACCATGCCATAGATGAGGGTAAATTGAAGTTATGAAATAAGAACTCTACCTTCAAGACCAATAAAACCTCTTCTTATAAACCTAATAACCAAGCCAATACTAGAACCAAGATAAGGGGAACTATGAATTCCACCATCCTTAAAATCATCCCTCTACCGAATGTCAACTAACAAAATTCTCACATTACCTTCAATCCAAATGCAAGGAACCCAAACTGAAGCAACTAAAAATAATTCACTCCACTTAGAGAATCTTACACCTCAATTCTGGAGAAGCTAATAAAATCTAACCTTACACAAATTCCACATATCAAACCTTCCCAATAATTTAATTCTTCTCATCCATCACCTACTTGGTATAATGATAATGACCTCTATGCTTTTCATCAAGTAATTGGACATGACATCAACCAATTTAATACTTTTTAGAATACTATCTAGAGTCTTATCAATAAAGGGGAACTCATGTTGGATAATCCCAATGGCCTTCAAAATCAAGCTCTTGACATCTTAAAGAAACCTTTTTTCAACCATGCACCTGTCAAAATTGAGGATACATAGGCTAAATACTCTCATAATGCCCACATGGTCATCATGGTTCATGATACACCTACCCATGAAGACCCAATAAATAAATCTACCCATTCCTCCCCCACTTTGTTTATCGATGTAATGGAGTCACTTTACCCTCCTTTTTATAGCCAAAATAAAGAGGTTCCTTTCTCCCTAGATACCCTAATAGAAGTATTGGAATCACCACATACTACCTCAACTAGCACATCTAGACAAATCAATATTCTAAATTTTCCACCTCCACCAACTACCTAATAAACTGCCACACCTATGGATGCCATACCTAGAGGAGAAGTGGTTCCACCAAAACCTCTAATAGAGGAGATATTTATCCCAACCCTACCTTTCTCACCTCAATAAATCAATCAACCTACCAACCATCCTCCCCATCCTACAAGCATGTCTATTACATCTACTACCCATAGATTAGGACAAGTACACAAACCTTTTTCCACATTAATACAAAAATTAAAACTCACTTTAAAACTAGACATGGATCAAACCAATTTCTAAAAATATTTAAGAATCCCCTCCATTAACACACCTGAACCTTATAACACACCCCTAACAATCAATCCCTCATTTTTCCACCACCTCTTAAGCCAATCCAAACCTCCAACAACCCCTCAAATTCTTAGTCATCCAAAAAAGGCTACCACCTCACCAACCAAACCTTTCAAAACTCTTGGTGCCTTCCCTACTCAGAGTTTGGTTCACCCATCCTTGAAAGTAGACTTAACTTCACCCAAGCCTATACCCAAGTATCAACCAAAACCAACCAAGAGGATGAAAGAATTGAAAGGAAACATGACTAATCCTCTACCTCACTCTACCTTGACCTCTATATTAGGGCCTCACCCTTCCACTTTGCTTAAAAATAAAATCCCTTTCAATATATGACTCCCATTGCCATTGATTACACCAACATATTTTTTAGCTAATGCATTGGTCCTTCCTAGATCATAACCATCAGACCAATAATTTTGGCCACCTCAACTACCAATATATCTAGGCCAAGACCATCCACCCAAACCACCTTACCCAAGCCATCTCTCACCCAACCTATTACTACCCACATACCCATCTTACCAACCAAAATTATGTACCCAAAAGCTTCCTTACCTATACCAAAACCCTATACAACCATTCTTCAAAGGTTACTGTAGACCTCCTACCTCACATTACCTCTTATCAAACCTTTTGATCCTCTTGGTTTGAATCCAACCTCATATAATGACTATCAAATTTGATCTTATCATAGGACACCTAGGCATGACATAAAAAAATAAAAATCTTTCCAAACCATTATTCACCAACTCTATGATGAGGATGATCTCTTGGTAGATGACCTTCCATCCATTCCTCTACTATTATACCCAAAAAGTAGCCACCAACACATTCTTAATCCCCCACTCTCAACTCAAAGTGATGGAGAATCTACCCAAACCCCCATCTCACCTTCCCCCTTTATCCATACCATTAGTGTGGTCACATGATCACAAGAAAAAGTTAAAGGGATGGATAAAGCATCTATTCTATGGACATGCCTACCAACTCACCCTATATAGAACTAGACCCAAACCTCCATGCTTTTACATAAGCCCAAAGTCACTATCTTAAGCACATTATAGGCTAACCCCTCTAAATCTATCAGGAGAGTCATCCTTAAACAACTCCACTAGACCCCTGCTAAAATGAGCCTCTATGATCTCATTTCTACCTCACCTCTCCATTGTCAGGGCATGATTGAGGCTATGCAAGCTATTAAGGTTAGACTAAGAGACTCCCAACCTATAGAGGCATTTATTAGCACTCTCCAACTCTCCACCCTTGTCACATTCAAGGACTCAAAGATACCTTCATCCACCCTAAAGACCCAGATCACCCTCTTTTTATTATAGCCCACATCAACTAGGCCCACATCAAATGGGTTTTGATTGATGGGGGAGTTGGTATCAACATCATCTCTTCCCATGCCTATGAGAAACTCAAGCTACCAGATAATGTCATGTCTAAAAATTTAGCCATCTTTAAATATTTTAACAACACTATGACCATTACGTTGGGAACCATCATCCTCTACATTCAGATAGGACCTCGCACACTCCCCAAAATCTTTAATGTAGTCAAAGGTGAATTCTAGTATAATTATTTACTCATGACACCTTGGATTCATGCCATGGGATATGTACCTTCCACCCTCCATCATTGTGTCAAGTTTGAACATGAAGGTCAAGTTATTACCATATGAGCTAACCCTAACCCTTTTGCAACATGTAATATGACCTATCGACCTAATGACATTCTTTTACCTCCATCAAAAGCACTACAAATAACCACTATCAAGCCCTCATCCATATAATCAAAGCTATTACTTCTTCCCCTTCCACTAAGGCATCCACCAGTTCATCTATCCCCATAGACCAAATACCCATCACTAACCCTTTAGAACCTACATTCCATTACCCTTAGATAATACCATCTCCTCACCCTTGATGTTTTCCTTACTCCCCAAGAGTACAAGAAACTCAACCACCAACTAGGTTAAGACCCCAACATTAGAGCCATTAGCCCCTTTGGGCCTCTGAGGTATCAAACCCACTTTATCTATGGGAGAATTAACAATTCACTTGACACTATCATTACTTCCTCTCCACCTTAGCCTTTCACCTCCACCTTCTCTTATTTGGATAACCTAGACTTTCCTAAACTATACTTTCATAGGTGTGCCTAGAAGGTATTTGGTTTAGGATGATATGAGCATGGCCCATACACATTGACCTTGATTAAGACCCAAAAGCCTCATAAGAAGCATGGACTTAGATTCATTCTACCTAATAAGAAGAAATCCAAACAAACTACCCCCATCATTATTGAAGAAGAAACCACTTACTCACCAACAATCCCTCCAGTTGTGGATGAGGGTGAGGACATCATCCCACCCAAATTTTTTTTCATCAATATGATTACCCTTGGCCCCCTAACTTATCAAAAGGAAGGGGCATCCATATGTATCCCTTTGATCCATGATCCCCCCTAAACTCTTGGGAGATGACTCTCCTACCATTAACATTGTTCATTATCAAGATGATGATGTTATTCTCACCTACCTTGGCACACCAGATTCCTCCATCCATAAATCTTTACCTCCAAAAACCTCAACCATGTTGAATGAATATACTATGGAAATTCACATAGGCACTCTAGATGACCCCCATATCATAAAAATTGGCCAAACTCTCACCCCTAAGGAAATAAAAGACTTATCTACCTCCTCCAAGACTGTAATATTGCATTCACCTAGTTGTATACTGACATGCTCAATATTGACCCAGTCATCACCACCCACAACATTGTAACTGATCATGATGCCAAACTTGGCAAACATAAACTTCATTTAATGCACCCTCATATATCTCTCCTTATCAAAGAAGAGCTTTAATGCCTCCTTTCCATCAAATTTATCCAACCTATTGATTATCCCTAATGTGTTTCAAATATCATACCTATCACTAAAGCCATAAGAGGACTATGTATTTGTGTGTAATTTTGTGACCTCAATGTTGCTTACCCAAAAGATGAATTTCCTCTACCTAATATTAACCAATTCATTGATATTACAGTAGTTCATATGATACTATCTCTCATGGATGGATTTTTGGGTTATAATCAAATTTTGATGGCCCCTGAAGATCAACATAAAACTATCTTTATTACCCTATGGGGAAATTTCTATTATAGAGTCATGACCTTTAGTCTTAAGATCACTATCACAACCTACCAAATTGCCATGACCTATATTTTTCATGACTTTATCCATACAATCATTAAGGACTATATGGATGACCTTCTCTATAAGTCCAAGATTTGTAAAGACCATTTAGCCATCCTCAAGATTATCTTTGAGTGACTTATCATTATCATGTTCATCTCAATCCTAAGAAATGGATTTTTGTGGCATTATCAAGAAAAATTATTTGCTTCATCATTTCCCTTTGAGGAATTGAAGTTGATCTAGCCAAAATCAAAGCCATCCTTGAGATGCTATCTCCAAACAATCTTAAATAACTCCATAGCTTGTAGGAGAAACTACAATCCATTCATTGCTTCATCTCCCAGCTCTCCAATCAATGTCAACCCTTCTACCACCTCTTGAAAAAGGATGTCTCTTTCAAGTAGAATATATATTGTCAAAAGACCTTTGATACACTCAAAGAATACCTATTATCTCTACATGCATTTACACCTCCTAACGATGACCAACCTTTCTACCTCTATATCTCTACCATAGACCACTCCCTAAGGATGATGCTTTCCCATTAGGATAAACAACACAAAGAGTAAGTTGTCTATTACATTATCCTCACACTTTTCAAAAATGAGACTCAGTACACACATACATATAAATTGTGTCTAGCCTTAGTGTTCATGGCCACCAAAATTTGTCACTACCTTCTTAACCACAAAAAAATAATCATAACCAATACTGACCCCCTTAAATACATGCACTCCAAACCATACCAAAACTAGCATATGGATAAGTGGCTCATGATTTTAGTTGAGTTTGACCTTGAGTTCCTCTTGTAGAAGTCAATCAAAGGGAAATTAATTATCGACTAACTAGTTGAGGCACCCTTAACAAACAATCAACCTCCCCCTCTTGAATTTCTAAATGAGTCTATCATAAGCCTATCTCAAGAATATTTCACCAATCAAGTAACCATGTTTTTTTATGGTTCTAAATGTCAACATGGTGGAGGATTTGGTATCATCCTTATCCCCCTTATCAGTAAACCACTTCCCTTGTCCTTTAAACTTGACTTCAAATACACCAATAATGTGGCCAAATATGAAGCCCTATTAATAGGTCTCCAAACTACCTTAGCCTTAGGAGTCAAAATAATCAATATCTTTGGGGACTCCTAGCTTATGATCAATCAAGTCAATGGTATTTACCAGTGTAAGAATGAAACAATGCAACTATATAGGCAACTCATCATAGAACTCTTAACCTCATTCAAATACTACCATATCCAAACCACCCCTTAGTCTACCAGCAAGTTTATTGATACCATGGCTTCTCTTGCCTCTTAAATCCTATTATCACCCTTAGAATCCAAACTGTCTGTCATTGTCCATCACCTAACCAAACCTTCCTACACAAAATCAGACATTCCAATCATCTTTAGTGTGGAGGAAACTCTGTCTGACCTTTGGTATTAGAAAACCTTTAACTAACTTCACCTTGGCGTAGCTCCCTCCAGTGTCTCTAGGAATGCCCATCAAACATTTGTTTAAATCACCTCTCATTATACCATTTGGGAGGAATCCTCTACAAACAAGGCTTAGATGGTCTCCTATTTCATTACCTCCATGGTCTAAAAGCCTCTCATGCTATCAAAGAGACACATAATGGTATCTATGGGGGTCACTTTAGTGGCCTTATTATGGCCAATCATATCCTTTTCCTAGGATGTTATTGGCCTACCCTTAACCATTACTGCTATGATTATGTGAAAAAGTGTGTCAAATGTCAATAATACACTATTTTTCATTATGCACCTAACAATAGTCTTCATGTTTTTGTAGACTTTTAACCCTTCTCACAATGGGGTCTAGAATTATTGGTGAAATAAACCCCCACTACTCATAATGACATCATTATATTATTACTACAACTAAATATTTTATCAAATGGGTGGAGGCTATCCCTCTTGTCTCGATGAAAGCTAAACATATTATCGAATTCATCACCCAACATATCATCTATCATTTTAGTAATCCCGATAAGATCATCACCAAAACTGGTAAATATGTCAAAAAAATAAGTTTAAGGCCTTTGTGATGTAGTTGGTATTAAACTTAGCTTTTCATCACCTTATTGCCCACAAGAAAATAGATAAGCCAAAACCTCTAACAAAACCCTTAACAACATGCTTACCAAAATGGCCAGTGTCTCAGATTGGGATTGGGACTTATACATCCCCTTCACCCTATGGGTATACGATACTAGTATCTGAAGCCTCATTGGTGTTACACCCGTTTCTCTCATCTTTGGATCTGAGGCCTTCTTGCCTCTTTAAATCCAAATATGTTTTCTTCATGTATATTTACATGACCTCATTTTGAAAGATGATTATCATCAAGAATGTTTAGCCCAACTTGAGCTACTTAAAAAACATTATTTAGCCACTCTTTCCCATCTTTGTGTCTATTAAGAGCAAATTAAGCAAGCCTATAACAAATACCTAAAAGTCTAAGAATAAAACACTAGATATCTTATCCTTAAGGAAAACCAACATATCACTAATATGGATAAAATCAAAAGAGGTAAATTTTATTTCAATTGGCTTAGACCCTACATCATTACCCATAAGTATAGATTAGGAGCTTATCATTTGTCCTCTCTTGAAGGCAAACTAGAACTTGAGCCTCTCAATTTTTTGCATCTATGTGCCTTTTATAGTTATATAGGGACCATTATCATAATTTGTTTACCTTGAGCTCATCCCTTGCAACCAAATTCATTTCCCTCTTTTTATTGGCTACCAACTAAAATTGAATCATGTTGTTATTTGTCACAATTATAGCCTAATATTAAACTTTGGATACCACAGATCTATCTATAGAATGATTCTCATATTAATTTCCATCTCTTTGAGATTAGTTCCTATGGTCATTATGACCTATACCTCTTTTTCACCTACTGAACAATCATGTACAAAGTCAACTTAATCTTGCCTTTATAGGGGTAATCCATTAAGCATGTATGAGTAAGCATATGCCAATTAAAATCAAATAAAAAAAGAAATATCAAATGGCAAAAATAAACCATGGGTCACTCTTAGTATCCATAGATTGCTCCCTTAAAGGATAGATGTTGAAAATTTATACTAAAATTGTAAAACATAAGTTGGACTGATCCCTTGAAGGATAGCTATCAAAAGAATTCAAATTAAGCACATAAACTTAAACCACTCCCTTAAAGGATGTCTTAGTAAAGAATTAGTCAAACCTAGCAATCTCCTAGAAGCTTCTCAGATTGATTAACTTCCCTGACCCTCAAACAAATAACAAAATTAAAAGCAAAAATAAGAGCAAAAGAATTTTAAAAGCCACAGTTGGATTTCATCATAGTATTAATCTTATAAAGTCACAATCATCTCTCCTTAGTAGACTTATCACATCAATCAGTCTATATTTTCTATAAGGACATAAACTTGTTTATAATACCTCTTTGGACACCTACAAAAAAAACATACTAGTCTTGCTAATGGTTCCAGTTTCACTCATTCTACCTCCACATATCATATGAATGAGACTATGAGCTTACTTGACATAATGTTATCAAGATCCCTATCTATCAACCTAAGCCTGCTAATGTGAAGAATCTGAAAGGCTTATTTTCACTGAGCCAATCCAATTTTGGGTTTTGTGTCGGCCTTTACCAATGAAAAATCATGATGCTCTTTTTATTATATTTTATTAGTTTATGTAAGACTATCACTATGAACATGAATAATAAACATCACATAAAAAGCATGAACATCATGAGCTATGCACCAAGTAGAAACATCTATTCGTCAATGAGTCAAACACAATGTCAACATATCATAACAAATCATGAACATGAATCACATCATAACCCATGAGATTGTCATCACACCATCAATAGTATAAACCAAACAAGATGAGTAAAATATCAGGGCATATACCATTTCCCATTTTACCCATATAACCATAAATAAAGAATGTATCCATCCTTAATATATCTTATCATGACCATGAGCATAATTAGAACATCACATGCTTATAATATTGAGTCAAATAACCATGAGCATCCATAACCATAAACCATAAGGCATGAACATCACATAAACTATAGGCATATTTATATATAAAACATCAAATGTCATACATCATATACATCGACCCTAGAGGATTTTAGGATTTTACCCTGAACATCACTGATTAGGGTGACTAATGCCAATTGACCCTTGGGACATTCCCCTAACCTTCTCTTGTCAGGGTCCCTACTTTAATTTTTAGCGCTTGCTAATAACTAGCCTAGTTGCTCAATCATATCTTTCCCAGATGGGATGAACTACATTTGGACTAAAGTTATATTAGATATTATATCAAAGTAATTATGTAGGAAACATCCACGTTCATTAAGCATAGGGAGTCAAATTGGCCATGAACACCAACCTCATCACCTAACTGATGGTCTATTTTAGCCTATTTGGTGCACAACTTTGTGACACTTTTTTTACCTGGTCCCTTGTTCATAGGGACAAAAATTCCATGTTGACATTTTGTATTTTGTGTCACCTCATGCACACTGACCTACTTGTCTCTCAATAGGAGTACTTCCTACCTCAAATACCTATGACATTTGACCCCTTTGTGTTTTCCCTAGGACCACTTCCTACCTTGGATACCCACCAGATACATAAAGATTTCTTAGGATACTTGCATTTATGAGTGTTTCTAGTTGTCATGCCTATAGGTGGTTACACAATTCACTTTTCACTTGTCCTCCTTTGTATTGACCCTTTTGATAAATATTGGTAACCTAGTCTTTGCACAATCTTGGCTATCACACCATTTTATCGCATTTTGTGTGAAAGTTTATGTCACACATGCCCAACCCCTCTTTTTATAACTTGCCTCATGACCTACTAACTACATATTATCAAACCCATACCCACCTACATTTCACCTCACTATCTCTCAGTTTGAGGGGGGAACACCTCCTCCTATTCTTGGGCCAAGAAGATCTAGAGCCAATCTCCAATTTTATTTTGTTTGTCATTCATGCAAGCCACATCACAAAAAGGGGAAAAATATAGACACCAAAAATATGCACACATGTGATTCAAAATTTCAAACATACCCTTGAACCTACCTAGCCAAGCCTACTTACCTAATCCATAGTCAAGTTAGTCACTTGTCTAGCTTAGCTAAAAATTTCACCCATTTTAACCTATATTTTTTCCAAGTCCTTGACTAGTGATGATTAGGGTGACTAATGATGGTCACCGTAACCTGTGATGGTCAAGTTAGATAGCCTAGAATCATCATGCAACCTACATGCAAACCATTGCCTTACTTTTCTAAATATGGTATTCTAAATCTTGTTGTGAACCCTTTGCATGGATGACTTATATTTAGAATCCTTCTTCAAGTCTAGTTTGGAAAACCACTTCCACCTCTTGTTTGTGCCTATGAGACAGAGAGGCTTGGGAGCTCAAACCATCTACAATTGTTATTAAGAGCTCTTTGTATCCAAAATCTCTTTTTTTAGGTCAATCATGTTAATTTGCATTATCAAGTGCTATCAACCATCACGTAGGGATCCTAATTTCTATCAACTCTCTATTAAGCTCCTAAGTACCATTACACTACTAGAACCAACCTAGAATCTACCAATAGGAAAATCCACATCAACCAACCACCAACTAATTTTTGGTAAGACATATTCTATTTCTTCTATTCTTTTACTAGGTTCTCATTGCAAGCATAAGCTATCTCTCATAATCCACTTTCTATATCTCATTACTAAAAAAACACAAACCCTAGTTTTACTTCTAGAGTCACTAATAAAAAATTGGTGATATTTACCTGACTAGTGATGATTACTTAATTGACAATGGTTACCCTTGAAAGGTGATAGTTGCAAGACAAGTGATGGTCACCTGTAACACCAAAAACTATAAAGTTAATCTAACCTCTTTCACCTAACTAAATTAAATTTTATATGTTATTACCTTTTCATAGGCCCCTTTATAATTTTTAGAGCCATACCCTGACCCATTAGCACTATTACTAATCAGTTTATCAATAATTAGATCATTTTTAATCTCTTTTCTAAATAAGCTTTTCTTGTATTTGATTTAAGAAAATATTCTATTATTGATGCATCTTATTTCTAATTTTATCAAATTAATTTTTAAAAATAGGTGGATTTATACCCCTTAATAAAGCTTTCACTTTCATGATCTAGCTCTCACTAGGCAATCCACCTTACTATCTGTCTAATGAACAAATTTGTTTTAGTGCTTTCTTATCTACAGGTCTTCCTCGCAATCCAAAGAAGAGCTCTCAAAATCTTATGATTCAACATGTGCACAAATAAATATTTATTCCTAACATAACCCATATTTAGTTTCTTTTCTCTCCTTATTTATAAGTTGAGTGAAAATTTACATGAAACACCCAAAACTACCAGTTTACCTTAAAGCATAGTCATGGTGACAATGACTTTTAATCACCTAGATGACCATTATTAGAGACTCCTAATGCATTTGGATGATATTATGAGATCATTATACCATTATTATATAAAAATATAATATGGTCAAATATCAATATTGGTCTTGTATACCAATCTCACAACCTTGCATCTCACTATCTCATCTAAACTAGACAGGTCAACTTATGAGCAACATTTGCATCATATTTACTAACATCCAAAACTTATATCCAAAAATATAATGTATTAAAAGTATTGAAAATTTTATCCAGGCACTTGGATTCATCTCTATTACATGATAACAAATCCCTAATAATATTCTCACTTTTGTTTGGGTTTCTTACTATTTGTACCATTAAGCATGTTAGTGACTAGTCAACTTGGATGGCTAATTTAGTAAACCTAAGGAATGAAACCTATCTATAAACCAAAATAGACATAATATAAAAGTCTCAAAATTTTTCCTCTATCTATTTATCAACTTTAACTTGGTCAAATTTGAATGCTACAATAAATCTTTGAGAAACTAACACTTTATTATCGGGTCTACTCACACACTTGACAAACCAATCGCACCTAAAGGTGTCTCAGAGAGTTTAATACAACCTAAAATCACTTAAATATCCATATCAATACATTATGATCACTTTATATTAAATTATTTCATATTGGGTCACTATTAGGGTTATTTGAGGGTTTAAACCATCTTCCAGTATTAATGATCATTCATAAATCATAGCCCCTTAATCCAAAAACTAATGCCTATAATTTTGATCTAAGACACTTCCACATATATTATTAACATATTATGTTCTCATGTAGAGTTTAATCATGCCAATTAAAACTTGAAAGTCACTCTCAGGTTAATAACCCTTCATTTTGTGCACTCGAGAGACCTCAAAACCACTTTTCATGCATTTTATTGCAAAACATGATTTAAAAATTTATGAAAATTCTTGAAAACATATATCATACCTCTAAAAACACACACATATCCATACTTTACTTGGAATTAAAACCTCCTACCCCATTATCCCATACTCTCTCTCTCTCTCTCTCTCTCTCTCTCTCTCTCTCTCTCTCTCTCTCTCTCTCTCTCTCTCTCTCTCTCTCTCTCTCTCTCATTGCTTGCATAGACCTTGACTTGTAAATCATATTAGGCCTTAAAACTGACCCTTATGACTCTTTCCATGTGCTCTTCACATTAATTACATGATAAAACAACTCTCACATGATAAAAATATTTCAAACATCCTTCATAGGCATTGAAAACACTTCATGACACCTCATTAGGTCAGACAGGGTCTAAAACTAGTCTAGTTACAAACTTGGACTTAAGGTCTTACCCATGTAGGCTTCCCTTAAAAATATCTTAAGTGATCCAATTCCTCATAATCATTATCAAACAACCCTATACAACCTCTTATTCCTCTATGCATTCATCTCACTAGGCCACCATGCTCAAACCTTCTCACTAGGACTTTATAAGCTGTGACTAGTGGCATGACTAGGCTTCTCAAGTTCTTGAAGCTTGACAACTAATCTTGCAACACTCTTTGATTATTATACACCTTGATAAAATCCATTTCATTATTTAAAATTATTTCATACATTTTAATGATGCTATCAAATAAAAACATTCTTTAATGACGTCATGAACATCTTTCTTAAGAACCTTGACATCAATGATAACATTCATGCCAAACTTTAAGAATAAGAACAATATCAAAAAATATTTCCCTTTATCATTAATGGAAAAAAATAATGTATAATAATCATTATTATCTCCCAATTATATTATTTTTCATCCTTTGACATAAATGACAAAGTGATGTCTATAACTCCTTGGATCATACTTCTTACAACTAAAATACTCAACACAGAAAACTCTAAGTTTATGAGTAATAATATAAAAATGATCCCTCTATCTCCATGCATACCTTCTTGGAATAACTCACCTATTCTTGTAACTAATTATCATGATTATCTCTCCCTAAGTATTTGGATTTTTTAATGAGTTCTAGGGGCATGAATTACACCCAATTCCTATCTTTGGTGTTTAAAACTTACCTTTGGAAGTGGTTTGGCCGAGATGTTTCCAATCTGATCCTATGTAGAAACATATTCAAGTTTGACACTTTTTTCACTTACCTAATCTCTTATAAAATGATACCTAATGAGAATGTGCTTGGTACTTGAGTACATGACATGGTTATTTAAGAAGCTTATAACACTTGTATTGTCATAATAGATAGGGCTAGGACCATCATACTCCACCTTATAGTATTTTAGGGTCTATCTAATCCATAAGACTTGAGTAAACATGAATCTACTAAAATTTACTTAGCCTCACAAGTGGAATGCTATTGATGGTTACTTCTTGCTTATACATGAAACTAGGCACCCACCTAAGAAGAAATCTCCTCCACAGGTATTCTTTCTATCATCTATACTTCCTACCTAGTATGAATCTATGTAGGTTATCAAATTGAGCTCCTTACTTATTAGATACCACAATCCATAATTTATAGTCCCCTTGAGATACCTGAGTATCCTTTTGACTCCATGTAAATGATTCTCCTTTGGATCTACTTGAAACTTTCCCAAAAGACCTACTACTTGCATGATGTTAGGTCTAGAGGTAGTGATGTATAACAAACTTCTAATCATTGACCTATATGACATCTAATTGAACATTAAAGACTCATACTTCTTCCTCAACTTACACCCTATGATCATGGGTGTACTCACTACATTGAAATATTCCATCTTAAACTTCTTCAACACCTCTCTTATGTACTTGGCTTGTGAGATAAATATATGTTTTTTAGATTGAGTGATTTATAACCCAAGAAAGAATTATAATTCTCCTAGAATGAACATATCAAAATTTTTATTAATCACCTCTACAAAGGCCTTGGTCATGTTCTATTTATTTTTGCTAAAGATGATGTCATACACATAGACAACTATTATCAACTGATGGTCATCTTTTGTCTTGATGTATAAATTTCTATTTGCAACTCCTTTTTTGAATCCTTGATTCAATATATACCTATGAAACCTAGCATACCAAGCTATAAGATCTTGATTTAGACCATATAAACCTTTCTTAATATGCAAACATAATATTTGTCATTTGATAGTCAGAAACCATCAGTTTACTCAATGTACACTTCCTCTTCCAAATTCTCCTTCAAAAGGGTAGATTTGGCATCCATCTAGTATACTTGGAACCCTTTAAATCCTACACATGATAGAACCAATATGATGGCCTCCAATATTTATACTGGTGCAAAAATATCATCAAATTCTACCCCTTCAACTTGTGCATATCCTTTACATACCAATATATCCTTGTTGCTAGTGACTTCTCCATGTTTATTCAACTTGTTTCTAAACACCCATTTTGTGCCAATGGCATTCTTGTCTTTAGGCCTAGGAACTAGTTATAAATTCACATTCTTCTCTATTTGGTCTAACTCATCATTCATATCACCTATAAAAAAAATTATTTACTTATTTATAATACTCTTAGGTTTAATCTTGGATAATAGAGTAACATACTCTTGATTTAGATTACTTACTAGTCTTCTCATTATTTACATACCTGCATTCTTTTTGCCAATGATTTGAGATTCAACATGATCTCTTTGAATATGTCTTGAGGGTCCTTTCAAGTATTGTCTCTCAACTTATTCTTATTCCCTATCAACCTCTATAGTCTCCTCTTCATTCTTTAATTTTGGATTCTGTAAAATGTCCTTAGACTATGAGTGTGATTTCTTCATCTCATCAATCTTCACATTGGTGTTTTACACTATATTTTTTAGCCTATTGTTATAACATATATAGGTTTATCTCATTTATGACTATCCTAATAATATTCATTCATTAGATATAGAATCAAAAATTTCCAAGTCTTCATCATCTCTTTTGATGAAACATTTGCTCCCAAATACTCTAAAGTGTTCCACATTGGTAGATCTACCCTTCCATAGTTCCTAAGGAGTATTTTTTTCATTATTCATTATCATTATTCTATTCAAAATATAAAAAAAAAAATCTTAATACCTCTCTTTAATATCCATCATATAATATAGACTCATTTAGAATAGTTTTATCCATCTCTTGAACTATCTTATTTTTCCTTTTGATTACCCCATTATGTTGAAGTGTCTTAACTATTGAGAATTATCTACTTATTAAATGAGCCTCATAGAAGTAATCAAAATAATTAGATAAAAAAACTACTCATCTATCATATCTTAGGCACTTGATATTTCCATTCTTCTCATTCTCAATAAGATCCTTGAATGCCTTGAACTTGTTAAGAGCTTCTGACTTTTTTTCAAGAATGTAACCCAGGTCATTCTTGTGTAATCATTTATGAGTAACATGAAGTAGATATCTCCTTGAATGTTTTTAATTATTATAGGCCCATAGAGATAAGTGTGTATCAAATCCAAGGGTATTTTAGTAGAGTACTCCTTAGACTTAAACCATCTTCTAGTTTATTTACCATGTTGACATACCTTGAAAAGTATGTTTGTATGCTTGGTGATCTTAGGCATGTTCTTCATAGACTTCTTAGTTATAATATTGAATATATTATCAAAGCTTAGGTGACCTAAAATTTTGTGCCATATCCAAATTTCATTTATATTTCTGATGAAGAATCACTCCTTGATCTCATTCAAGACATATAGATTATTCTAAGTCCTCTTAGCATTAGCAATTAGTCTTCCTGATTTGGATCTCATTATTTCACACCCTCTATCATGAAAGGTTAATGTGTGTCATTGATTACACATTTGAATTACACTAATAAATTTATGTTTCAAACCTTCCACATACAACACATTTTGTGTCTTGGTCTTCTCATTGTCTAAACTCAAGACACCCTTATCAACTATATTGGTAGTTGTGTTGTCTCCAAACCTCATTATTCCTATAATATTCTTATTTAGTGAGATGAATTTATTTTTATCTCTTATCATGTGTTTTGAGTAACCACAGTGTATATACCATTTCATTCCTTCAAATTGAATGTAAAATATAGTTTTAGCTAGCATAGAATCCTCTTTAGTTTTCTATTCCTCCTTGGCAAATAGTCCATCTTGAATCTTGATCTTAATATGATCTATCTTAATTTTCTTTAGCCTCCATACCAATGTTTAATACTTCTCATGAATTTTAGGAGATTCATATGTCTTGTTGAATATTGATTACCTTATAACTCTACTAGAGTATAATCTTGCAATGTTTCATATATTGTGATAGATGTAACAAACATTTTTGTACTTACCTCTTGTCTGATTACTCCTTTTCCCATGGTACCATGATGACTTATCCTTTATTGCATTAGGTTGCCTAATTGGTATTTTAATGTTGGTATTATTGATTTTTTTTGAATTCTCACAGACTCTCACTCAAACTTGCTTAGTTTGTCAATGAGTTGTTCATATTCAACCTTCAAATAATATAGCTTTACCTTCAACTAGTCATACTTAACTTCCTTTGACTTAATCCTTTTGTTGACACCTTCTAACTGACTCTTAAGATCCTTGATAGTCTTATTTTGATGCTTAAAATCATCAAGGGAACTTATGCGATCAGCTTTAAGGTCTACTTTATCTTTTCATTCTTCATTTTCATAGTAGACTTCTTCATCGTACATGTTGTCTTGTTCCAGTTGGTTACAAGATAACTTTGTGCTTCTTATGATCACTTTCAAGATGTTAAACTTGTCTCAAAGGACTAGGATATGATACCAAATGTTATAAACACAATTAATTATAGGTGGAGGTGAATCAATATCTTAAAAATTTCTTTCACATGTACTTTAACATTCCCTGAACCATCAAAGCAATACAAAGATATAACAATGCATAAAAGGGTCATTCACATGAGAATAATACAATAAACACACATATGAGTGGTAAAACCTCAATTGGAAGAAAACCCACTAATATTTTAAAATTAAATACAGTCCTATAAGACAAACATCAAGATGTATTGAAGTACCAACTTCACATGGATCACCAACCATAACTAGCCAATCACCAACTTGACTAGGCTATATAAATCACCCACTTACAAGGAGGTACCAACACCCTAGATGAACGAGTAACATGTAAAATACATCATTAATTTTATCACCTTAATAAAAATTTGTTACTCATAAAATATATGTTTATCTCCTTTTTCATCTTTTCACACACTTCTATCCCTATCAAATTGCCTTCTACGCTCCTTTGCTCAACTAGGTCTCTTCAAGATAGATTAGGTAATTTGACCTTGATAATCATATAAAATACCCATATTGTATCTTCATGATAGTTTATATGCACCATTATGATGGTATAAAATACAAAATTTATCTCTTCAAAGTTATATATCTTCCTCTTTAACTCACTCATACTCTAGCTAGTCAATTAAGCCTATTAGGCCTTGTTCTTAGACTAGGATCTTGATTATGCACAACTTGGTCATACATACACACTTTAAAAATTATATTTTATATAAAATAATTCTTATGACATTCCAAAAACATTAATAAAACATTATAATAGGTATAACATATAGGAGCAAAACCTCTTTTAGGCCTTAAGGAGACCTAATTCAATTAGCCCTTCATTAACACATGTTACTATTTGATCTTCTTAGAGCACTTAAAAAATTCATAAATGGCAGGAAGAATTTATATTAAACTAAAATATACCCCTAATAATCTCATCTTATGTCCATGAATCCTTTTATATCCAACAACCACTTGAAACACACCATTAGTAATGCTCACAATTAGGCCTAAGCATACCCAAAAAGTTTGTCTTGAACTACTAAAGATAAAAAACAAATTGCATAAATAAACATGGAAAAAAATCACATATTAAAAAATATAATGACCTTAGGGTAATCACCATATTATTTAGAATTCACAACTTAGGGTATACAGACTCAAACTCTTCTCTATAAAATGCTCACTCTAAACTGCTAAATAGCCTCAAAACACAATCATGGAAACTTGAAATTTGACACCTAAAAGAACACATTCAAGGAATTAAAATGAAATAAAATGATCTTAAAACATACTCAAAATAACCTCCAAAAATAATATCATAAGTTCTAATGTCAATTATTGGTCTTGTAGACCAATTTGTTGACCTTCTCTCTCATAGATGTCACTCATCTAGTCAAACCATTTTAACTTCAAAATTTTCACTACTTTCACTGAGTAACAAACCTTGTAAAAAATAGGACATAAAATTAATAAATGTAAACACAAGATACATTATATGCTTCAACTCAATTCATAAATCCTCAAACTCATTGATGTAACTTGCTTACCTAGAACTTCTAGTTTACCTTAAAGCATAGTCATGGTAATAATGATCTTCAATCACCTGTATGACCATTTCAAAAGACTCCTAATGCATGTGGATTATATTATGATATAAATATAAAATTATCAAATAGAAATATAATATGGTCAAATATACATATTTTTCTTATATGTTTCACTAAGTTTTGAATCTATTTGATGTTTAAGGAGAAACATAGATGAAGGGCAGGGATTAGAGATTAGAAAGAACCCAAATTTGTTACACACCATATCCAGATGATGTTGAGAACTAATATTTGGCTAGGTAGGACTACCTATGATTAATAAATCACTACCAACAAAATATTTATTAGTAGATATATGAGTGTGTTGCAAAACTACGTGCTTGTTCTTGAAATTGTCAAACTTCTTTAGGGATGATAGACCACTTTTTGAAACAAAATGGTAATGAGTAAAAAAATGTAAAATAGAGTAAGAGAGATATGTTTGTACTATTATTGTATTCTAAGTGTAGTAGAGAGTGACATAGTGTAGGTAATGTGAGTTATTTATGTTTTTGGAGGTTGTTTGGGTATGCTCAAGGAGGTTAGTGGAAATACAGAGTCATCAACATTAGTTGGGCTGCCAATGTCAATAAGGAGATATGACTAATGTTAGTTATATGACTAGTGTTGGTTAAGTGACCAATGTCAGTAGGGGTAGTAGGTTCTCAAGAGGTTGTAGAAGACTTTTTTGAGTTGGGAGGTGGATGTTGGTCAGGTTTTATGAGGTTGGGAAGAGTTGTAATGGAGTGGGTAAGACTCATATGGGTCTAGACAGAGAGTTGGTATGTTTAAAGTAGAGGAAAAAATGTGAAATAATTTTATAAATCCTTCATAGGGAGAGTTAGGGCATTCATAAAATTATAAATAGTATAGTGTAAAGTAATTATAAAATGATTATTTAAAGGAATTACAAAACATAGAGATATACTTAGCTAATGAAATGGATGAATTATGGGTGTTAGATATATGGATCTAATGAGGTGTGTTGAAGCAATAGGTGAATAGGAAAGACAAGTGTGTGCTACCAGTTTAGAAAAATCCAATCTCTATGTAGTATATCAATTCCTAATCTAGATTGATTTGTGTAGAGTAACGATAAGCATATACATAGAAATTTGGATGTTAAAGCTTGAATGCGAATGATTGAGTTTTTCTAATTTTTTTGACTTGAAAATTAGGTTGCAATTTGGCTTAAGTAATCAATATTCGTGACCTCACTAATATCAACCATGGGTTGACTGACATCAGTGGCATGAAAATAGGTAAAAGGGCTATTTTAGCTTATTTTTTATCCTTTCTCATGCCAAGTGTGGTATCCATTAGGAAATAGTGGAAATACAAGGTTAAAAAGGATGCAGTACTCTTGGTAAACACAAAAGGTTGTAGGTGATAGGATTATCTTGGTCATGATTTAAAACACCTGATATACATCCATATTTATAATAGCCAACTATGGCAAGGTATCATAAGTTATAAAGATAAGCAATGTAAGGTTGGTTCAAAAGGGTCAATGGTCGAGGAGATATTTATGATCTTTGATCAAAGTCATCATAGGTAGAGATTTAAGTGATTTCTAAGGTTGGCTATTATGGTTGGGGAGATATATGTGATTTTTAAGGTTTATTATCATGGTTAGGGAGATATACATGATCCCCAAGTTGCCTTAGACTAAGTGTGTAGTCCAAAGGGTGGTGGTTGGGATTAAAAACTCTAATTTAAGGGTGATGATGTTTGTTATGTTATTGATATTATTTAGAAATATTACTAGCATTAGTATCTTAGGTCAATACTACCAATGCTAGTGGGTGACCAAACCTAATAGAAAGGGGTTTTGTGGCCCACCAAAACTCATTTGTAACATTTGATTAGATGAAAACATCTTTGAATTTGTGTGGGTAGAGATGGTAGAACTGAAAGGGGACCTAACTAGAGGCATGCCACCACAAATACTAGCTATTCTAGCCTAGAGGAGATGAAAGATGAGGTAAGATACTCTATGAGTTGAATTTTAATTTAAAGTAGTTAATGTGTCATTTGGGTGAATTTTTTAGGCTTATGGGGAGAGAGGGAAAGTAGAGGGATGTAAATGGGGTGAGGATAGATTTAGGATAATTTGGGAGAGGTTTAGGTGTAGTTTTTAGGGAAAAACTTAAATTTGGGAGATGGGTTGTTTGACCCTAGGGCTGAACCAGTCATTGATGTCGATGGGATTCATTGACATCAACCTAAAAGGCATCAAGGTCAGATGGCATCTGGTGTTGATGTCGATAGACTTAACTGACATTGGTAATAAGAAAACACCCCAAATAAGAAGAAAAAACTAATTTTAGATCCTTAGTTGAGTTAGTCAAGTATCTTAATGGTTGAGTTCGCCTTAGAAGACCCCATGTCAATTGAGTGATACCTACATAGCCCATGTTAGGGCCTCATGCCAATGTAGTTCTCCCATTGCATAGGGAAAAAGGGTGAGGTATGATTAAAATTTTGTTAAAGGAAGTGGTTAGAAAAAGGTAGGTTCAAATAGGTCATGGGACCTAGGGCTTAAAATATAGGTCATGGGGTTAGGGGTGTGAGATATAGGTCATGAGACCTAGATATTAAGATATAGGTTATGAGACCTAGATTTGAGAGATAGTTAATTGGGCCTAGGGTTTAGGGATAGGCATTTGGGCCTAGGGTTTAGGTAGGTATATGACTCAACTACCCTCAGATGACACCATGTGAACTGAGTGCTACCTACATAACCTATATAAGGGCCTCAAGTCAATGCAGTTATCCCATAAAGAAGGGAAAAAATGGTTGAAGTTTATATTGGAAAGTATGTGACTTGAGGTTTGTGTGTGGATGTAGACTAGGTAGGAGTTGACATTACAAGATTAACTTCATACACTGTTGATGAGGATGAGGAGGGATGCCATAATGGATGAGTGGGAACACATGGTAGACATAGGGTTAGGATGAGTGTGATGATATTTAATAGTTGCACATGATGTTATTTTGATGATAGCATTGATAGAGAGGTGGGATCACACCACCAACACGTTCCATTTGCCTACCAGAGAGTTGACAGTGACACAAGAGGATGTGAACATAATTTTATGATTGCCACTCTAAAGTGAAGAAATCTTCTCTTGTTTGAGAGAGGAGAATGATATTCACATGGTTACATTATTTGGAGATCATGTTCGCTTGGTGACCTATCACTCAACAAGCTTTACATATGAGCCACTGTACACTAGTAATGAGGAGTATCACCAATTGAGTATCTTGATGATGATGGGGATTACAATATATATGCTACCAAATGAGGATGGGGGGATATTTCTTATTATGTTGATAGATGTGTTGGCATACATGGTTGAATAATAGATCATGTAGGCATGAGGACCAACATTATTGGCATAATTATACAGAGAGTTGTGGGGTTTGAGGCTATGACAATGGTATAGTTTGTATATCAAACATTTAATCCATTATTGGGCGTATGAGCACATCCTGGTGACATTGCCATTGGGGTTACCCATTATGATTATAGCTATTTTTAAGTTTGGGTTTAGATGATGGAGAGAGGGTATGGCCCAAACATGAGTAGATGGAATATTATGAGACATTGATTATTATAGGTGTATGATAGAGGGATTGATTCTTGTAGATATTGTTTAGAGGCCCTACTTGACAAACCTTGCATTTAGAGGATAGGCATAGTAGCTTGTTAGTTTACAGAGTATGTTATGGTTCAGAAGGAGATGAGATGGAGAGTTAGAGATGATACCCATGTCACGAGTTAGGAGATAATTTAACTTGTTATAAGATGTGCCTCCTACCTTTCCTTGATATAGGAGGGATGATATAGAGGCACCCTTACCCTTGACTTAGGAGATAGATGGGATAGATTTTGAGGAGCTACCAATAGGTGTAGGTGTGGTAGATCCTAGATGCACAATGGCTTATCTTTTTTGGTGGACAAGTTTGCATCTCATAGTTCAAGTTAGAAGGCCACCACCAAATTTATAGGGGGTGATGAAAAAGAGAGATGTAGTTGTATAGGCCCAAGATGCAGTAATACAGATGTGAGACATAGTAATACAAGCTCAAGATGCAATACATGGATAAGTGCTGGTCTTATAAGGTTATGTTACAACATTTCATGGGTAGGTTAGGATATTACAAGGTTAGGTTGGGGCATTACAGGGCCAGGTTACTACACTAACAATAGAGAGGGATAGTTTGAGAGTAGCAGGACATGTTACTCCTGCTCCACCACAGGGACCTACAATAGGTTTGATGGGTCTAACATAGATTGTATGTCTAGTGAGGTACAACATGGCTCTAGATGAGATTGCATACTATGAGAGGGCCATCAAAGAGTTCCCATAGACTCAGAGGTATATTGAGTTTAGAGAGAAGGAGAGATTAGTGACATGTGTAATGGCTTCTAGCTGACATAGATGTAGTCATGCAGAGAGTGGTGATGAAACTACTTCTTCATGACCATGACTATAGCCTTGAGGATTATAAGTGCTATATTTTGTTATTGATGTTGTTATATATGTTTTATACATACCAACCTATGAGATGAAGAAGAGAGATATATATTTTGAGGGAGAGATGATACTAATATGATCCATTGATGTACATTCATATTCAACTTATATATATATATATATATATATATATATATATACTCACATAGATGTAGACATGCGGAGAGTGGTGATGACACTACTTCTTCATGACCACGACTATAGCCTTGAGGATTGTAAGTGCTATATTTTGTTATTGATGTTGTTATATATGTTTTATACATACCAACCTATGAGATGAAGAAGAGAGATATATATTTTGAGGGAGAGATGATACTAATATGATCCATTGATGTACATTCATATTCAACACACACACACACACACATAGATATATATATATATATATATATATATATATATATATATATATATATATATATATATATATATATATATATATATATATACTCACATAGATGTAGACATGCGGAGAGTGGTGATGACACTACTTCTTCATGACCACGACTATAGCCTTGAGGATTCTAAGTGCTATATTTTGTTATTGATGTTGTTATATATGTTTTATACATATCAACCTATGAGATGAAGAAGAGAGATATATATTTTAAGGGAGAGATGATACTAATATGATCCATTGATGTACATTCATATTAAAATTATATATATATATATATATATATATATATATATATATATATATATATATATATATATATATATATATATATATAACTCACACACACACACACACACACATGTGTGTGTGTGTGTGTGTGTGAGAGAGAGAGAGAGAGAGAGAGAGAGAGAGAGAGAGAGAGAGAGAGAGAGAGAGAGAGAGAGAGAGTTTATTATTCTGAGATGTGTTTATGTGATGGTGATAATGTTGAAGTCAATTATAATGATGTGGATGTTTATGTTATGTGAATGTTGTGTTAATGTTGAGCATGTTAGTTGATTTAGACTAGCATCTCCTATATGTGTGATTGTATATGCATAGTTGGTTTGTTAGCTTCATCTTAACAGTTTTCCATATTTTTGATGGTGTATGCTTAAAATAAATGGGTTGGGTATGCTATTTTATTTCAGCATCTTTCCATATTTTTGATGGTGTATGCTTAAAATAAATGGAGTAGGTGTGATAGTTTTCCTATTTATTATTGTTTAGAGAAACTATGGTTGTATGTTTGTTGGATTTCTCATGAACAATGGTTTGTTAGTTTTAGTATGGTTTTGGGTAGTTATTTGAGATAGATATGTGTTAAGAACATAAATCTAATAATCAAGAAAAAATGGTACAAATGCAAGACAGTGATTGAATTTTATCATGAGATTTGATCTCAAAAGAGAAATCGACATGTGATTGATATGGGAAAATAAGAGACACAATGCTCACTTATTGGCAAAGACCATAATAAAAACATAAATGGGCTCAAGAATATGAGCCTCTTTAATGCTTTGCATCATTTGACCATTTTTTTGTTAGAAAAGAGTCATACTCACCTTGTGTCAGGTGAGTTCAAAGTCCCTTGAAAGAGTATGAAGGGAAAAGGTAAAATAAGTGAGAGTGTTTGGGTAGCGTAACCTTCTTAGTGGGGATGGTATGTCCATTATATGGGTAACCTAAGAGCTACTATAGGCAAGTTCATGACTTAAAGTTTTTTTTTTCTTTTGACTTGTGTAAGATGATCAATGTGGGAAGCCTACAATGGGATTTTGTGTTGAGGTCATATGAAGCTGATCAATATGATAAGCTTCTAAGTCATTATTTCCCTTGATAACAAAGTTTAGCTTAGCCATCCTTCAAGGGAGTGGTCTAAGCTTTTATTTTTTAATTTTTAATAGCTATCCTTCAAGGGAGTAGTCTTTTCATATTACCAAGGAGAAGTTACATAACTACCCTTCAAGGGAACAATATATGTTGAGAATCTTGACCTAAGAGATTATAACTTGCTTATGTATCCCATTTTTTTAAACTTTAGTCATGGGTAAGACTATATAGGCTTAGGGTTTTTCTACTTTGAGGGTAAAATCATAGCACTTCATAGGTTAAGTAAGTGTGTAGGAATAAGGGTTAAAAGGAAGGGAGATGAATGTAATAGGGTTTCTCAAGGGATGAGCTCAAGTTAAACATGAGGTGAAGCATCACTTGATTAAAGAAATAATGGTTGTAAGTGTAAAGCATTGAAAGGCTTAGGTTTTATCCTTCCTTTGAGATAAGATAAGTGATAAGTTCCTGAGCCATACTTGTGAGTTATGATGTAGCCTCCAAGCCAATTAGGAGAAAACTTACCCCATTTTCTTTTCTCCATGTTCATCACATGTTGATTTTCCTTTAAAATAAGATTTTCAATATTGAAATCTCACTCCTTGAGATTTTTGTTATAAGTGCATTTGATACGGTCTTGATAGATTTAGAGGTGGTTGCGGGTTATGAGATGGATTTCATCAAGCAACTCAAGTTGAGCCAAACATTCTTGGAAAAAGTCATCATTAGTATGTCTTATAGAGAAATTCAAAGAGAAGGAATCTAGACCTCAAGAGGAAAAACAACCTCCATCTCATAGACTAAATAAAAAGGTGTAGCACCTATAATGGTTTGAATGCTAGTGCATTAAGCCCATAAATTAAAGGGAATGTGCATGTACTAATCCTTTCTAGTATCATTGACTAACTTAATGCAGGTTTTAGTTAATGTTTTGTTAGAATCTTTTGTCTATCCATTTACTTAGGGATAGTATGATGATGAGAAGCTTAATTTGATTCCAAAGGTGTCATAAAGATTTTAGATAGTATTATTTTTGAAAGATTTACCATTATATGTTATAATTTTATGGGGAACACCAAAATGATAGATGATGTGATGGTTGATAAAGTCAATAATTTTTTTAGCCTTAGTGTAGGTAAGAGGAATGGCCTCAACCCACTTGGTAAAGTATTTAGTAGTAGTAATGATAAAATAGTGATGGAGAGATGAATGAGGGTTAACCTCACTAATTAGATCCAAACTCCATTAGGAGAAGGGATAGAAGTCTTTGGCAACTTGTAATGTATGGCTTGGAATTTGAGGAGGTTAGCATACTACTGACATTTGATGTAATGTTGAATATAATCACTACAGGTTTGATGGAGTGTCATCCAATAATAGCTGAGTTGAAGGATACACTTGGTAACTACATTACCATTGAAATTTCCACCATAAATACCATCATGGACTTCCTTAATGGTGAAGGGGGTCTCAATACTAATGAGGCATCTAAAGAGGAGACTATCAAAACCTCACTTATAGAGAAGTCCCCCTAGCATAGTATAATGAGTGACACATTTCATGAAGGAACATCTCCCATTATTGGAGAGGTTGGAATGGGTAATAAAAAAGGAAAGATAATCTTCGAATTTCTTGTACCATAATTCATGTGGGTTATGTGTTATATTTTTGATAAAAAGGATTTTAGTTGATACATAAGAAGGCAATGTTAAGTGATGTATAGTGATATAAATTTTTGAGGAAGAGGGTGAAGAGGGTATGTGTCAAGTAAGAGAAGCCATTATGTTAGCAAAATTTTTTATAGATCAAGGATTAGTTTTCAAGAGGTAGGAGTTGAATGATTCCAATAACACATCTACATGATGTTTATATCATTGTAAAATTTCATTTTTGCATAGGTAGGAACCATTAACTTGATTAATCACTAGCTGAGAGTCATCAAAAATGGTTATTGATTTGACACCCAAAAAATAGCTATTTGAAGCCCTAAGATTAAGGCTTCATATTTAGCCATATTTTTAGTACATTCAAAATATAGTTTAAATGACAAAGGTATAGGCTCACCATCAAGAGTAATGAGTATGACCCCTACACCCCCATCATGTTGACATTTAGATCCATCAAAGAACATCATAATTTGATAGGATATGTCATCAGTGGAGAGCAATATGATGGATTTGTCAAGGAATTCAAGGTTTGAAGGTTGGCTTTCAAGTAAATGGGCAGTAGCTAACTGGTCAATGATCATTTTCCCTTTGATAAACTTCTATTGAATAAATTGTCCATCAAGCTACTTGTTGGTTGTGATATGGTTTGGAAGGCATGCATTTAAGGGGATCAACATGGGTGACGATGTAGGTTTTGTGATTTAAGAGGTAATGATGGAGCTTGGAGACTTCAAAGACCAATGTGAGATAAAGATTTTTGATATGGGTATATCAAGTTTTATAATCAATAAGTGTGTAGATTATATAGTAAACCACTTGTTCTCAATGGTGATCATCTTGATGTACAATCATACGACCTAGAGAATGGTCTATTGTAGAGATGTAAATGTAGAAAGGTTGGTTTTCCTTAGGTGGAATAAGAACTGGTGGGGAAAGGAGATACTTTTTGAGGGAATCAAAGGCTTCCTAACAATTTGTATTCCAATAGAAGGAGACATCTTTTTTGAGGAGATGGTGAAAGGGTTGACAATGATCTGACAATTGGGAGATGAATCAATAGATTGACTGAAGCTTACCTTACAAGCTACAATGTTGTTTGGTATTAGTAGGAAGCATCAAAAGCTTCCTAGCAATCTGTATTCCAATAAAAGGAGACCTCTTTTTTGAGGAGATGGTGAAAGAGTTGACAATGATCTGACAGTTGGGAGATGAATCGATAGATTGACTGAAGCTTACCTTACAAGCTACGAGGTTGTTTGATATTAGTAGGAAGCATGTCTAGTATTGCTCAAACTTTAGCAGGGCTGACTTCAATATCATAGAGAGAAATGATAAAGTCTAAGAGCTTACTAAAAAGGACATCAAAGATACACTTCTTTGGATTTAGTCAAATGTTATATTGGAGGAGATGAGTGGATATGATTTTGAGAATTTTCAAGTAATCTTGGTGAAGTTTAGACTTTTTGAGTAAGTCATCCATGTAGTCTTCCATAATTTTATGTAGGAGATCATGGAAGATGTAAGTCATGACACATTGGTAGGTGGCACCAACATTATTTAGACCAAAGGGCATGACCTAATAATAAAAATTCCCCTATGGGGTAATGGAACTTGTCTTGTGTTAATCCTCAAGAGCAATCAAGATTTGATTTTAACTTGAGAACACATCTATAAGTGATATCATCTTGTGGCCAGTTGTTAGATCAATAAGTTTGTCGATACTTGGCAAAGGGAAGCCATATTTTGGACAAGTGAGGTTTAATTAATGGTAGTTGATGCAAATGCATATTCACTCTATCCTTTTTATGATAGGAACAATATTGGAAACCCATTGTGGGTAGTTGATGGGTTGGATAAAGTTAATAGAAAGGAGACATTAGATATCTTCTTTGACAAGGAGAGAAAAATGAGGATGTATTTTATAAAGTTTATGCTTAACATGTTTAGCATCTTAGTTGGTGACAATGTTGTGGGTGATGATATAAGGATAGATACCAAGCATGTCATTATAAGACCAAGCAAATTCTTTGTTATGGTCATTAAGAAACGTGGCATAATTTTCTTACTCAAAGGAATCCAAATACTAGCTGATTTTAAGGACATGAGGGTTATCATGAGAGGATGAATTAATGTTAATGGTTGATTCATTTAACATAGCTTATGTTTTGGATGGGAAAAATCATTGTATATAGGAATCATCTACACCCATGTATGTGAGAATAACATCATCATCTTGACATTAGATAATGCTGATAGTGGGAGAGTCTTCATCAATCATTTTAGGATGAATGAGAGGAAGGGATCTTATTTCCTTACCTCGGGGATAGGTGAGGGGGTCAAAATGGATGGCATTTATTAAAAAAAAATTAGGAGGTATAGATACATCTGATTTAGTAGGTGATGGTGGAGGAGAGGATGGAGAAGGAGAGACTAGCTCTTTGATAACTGGTATATGAGAAGTTTTAGTGAGTTTAGTTGGTTCATCATAACCCAATCCATGCCACTTTTTGGCATTTTCAATGGTTTTATTGGTGAGATATTCAATGGGTGCATGAACACTCTGCTTGTAATGACCCAAACCAAATCCTTTCTAGGCACACCTATAAAGATAGGTGTGAGTGAAGCTAGGCTTGCTTAGGAAAGATAAGTCACAGGTAAATCATTGTGGTGAAGAGGATGGATTATAGATAGTGAGAGCTTGATCAATTCCCTCATATGTGAAATTAATTCGAAGGTTAGGGGGACCATATGTGATGATCATCCCAATACGAGGATAATAGTTGGGGTGAATATGAAGCTTTCCATATTCTTGTGGAGTATGGAACTTGTCGATTGTCTAAAAACAATATTCTTTGAGAGATAGATGCTTGAAATTTTCCTCTATGGGGTCTTTATCAAGAACTTGTGTCACTAGTATCTTTGTAACCAGAGTAGTCAAGCTTGTGGAAGCTTCAGAAGTATCATGTAGAGAAGATGATGTCTTGAATGGAATGAGAACATCATTGGGGATATAAGTCATGTTGCATGGTTTGAAAGGAGGTGGGTTGGTGGGAATAACATGCACTTTCCCATTATTCTCAAACTTAATGTAGTGGTGTAAAGTCAAAGGCACACATTCCATAACATGCATCTAAGGTCATCCAAGAAATATGTTATATTCGAACTCTCCTTCTACAACATAAAAGAGCTAAAGAGTTGTATGAGGTCTCAAATAGATATGTAAGACAATAGTGCCCATCGTAGTAGTTGTGGAATCATTATTGGAGCAGAGCACCGCATTGGTTTGAGACATGCAATTATCAAAAAGGGATATCTATTTTTAGGCATGGGTGGAGATAATATTAATACTAGATCCTCCATTGATCATGACTCTTTTGACATAAGTTTGATTGATATATGTGATGATAAAAAAGGTAGAATATTAATTTTAAGGGTGTTGAAGTGGTATTTTTGAATCACTAAAGGAAATCAGATAGATGGTGTTAAGATAGCTAAACAAAGCTACAAGACATTGGGGATTACCATGTTGTACCTCAACTACTTGAAAATCACTAATCAAAGCTTGATGATGTTGGGGTGAGTTTTGAATTAACTCATACAAGGACATTTCTAGAGGGGTTTGGTGGAGTTGTTTCACTATCAAGTTTTGAATAACTTCTAAAGATGTTGGCTTTAAGACACCCAAAATGGAAATATTAGGATTCAGAGGAGGAGTGTCTTTGGAGAAGGGATGAGCCCAAGGGGTAGTGACCTTTTCCTTACCTTTATCCTTTTGATTTTGTGACTACATGACCACATTAACTATGTTGATTTGAAACATAGGTGAAGGAGGTGGAAAAGGTGGTATGAAAACATATTTGGGTTGGAATTTAGGTGGAACAGTATGAGGCATTATATATGTTAGGGGTGGAATAGCAAGAAGGCTAATGGGAGTATCAACAAAGAGAGTGTCGACATCAAAGTGTTGTTAAATGACTACCATGAAAGCTTTACAACTCTTAGTATCATATCTAGGTGAATGATGATATAGACACACTTGTGTATCATCAAACCAAGATGGCTTTTGTCCAAGAGGGCTATAAGGTTTAATGGGAGGAAGAGTTATTACAGAAGATTAAAACAACTAACTTAAGAAAAATATCTGAGAGACTGTGAGTATGCTAGCACTTGTTGTAATATGAGTGGATACCCTCTTTAGTTTAGGAGTCAAAAGGGCAATTTTACATGGCACCTTTTTAGGTGGTGGTGGATCCACATGTTTTACTGACACTTTCTTGGTGTTATGTATCATGGTGTTAGATGTGAAAGACATACTAGATGGTAGAGGTAACTTAACCTTTGGTTTCAATTGGATTGATGATACCCTAACTAAAGTAGAGGGATGTGGTCTTAAAATTAAAGGCAAAATTAAGGATGGAAGAGGGAAGAATTGATGATATTTAGGAAGCTTAACATTCTTCCTTAGTTTAGGATACAAAACTCTAACTTGTGGTTAGAGAGTCAAATCTAATTTTACCTATGGATGAATTAGATTAGAGACTAGACATACGGTTAAAGACTTGATCTAATTTAATATGGTAGATGCTTGTGAGGGTGAGGGCTCTAACATAAAAGGATGAACTTCTAGTGATTTCAGTGAAGAATCTTTAACTTTGTCAAATACCTTGGGGTAAAGGGTAGTGATAGGGTTGGTGATAAAGGTTGACACTCACTATGTAGGATAAGGAGTTTTAAGTTAGTCCTAAAATTCTACATGATCTAACTTTGTAGATTCAAGAAATTATAGACTTTTCAATAATCATGATAAAGGTTTAGATTAATTTGATGTAGGCCTTATGATTGCTTATTTATAAGGCTTAGGTGATTGAGAAAGAGGGAAATTGTTGGCCTCTGCTACCTCAAGTCAAAGATGAGAAAGATCCATAATAGGGTCTTCTTCTATGAAGATAGGAGAAGAGGCATGGTCTTCCACAAGTGGAGGAGAGGTGGGGAAAGAATGATCCTCAAGGGGGTAGAGCATAGGTATAATTGATCCCTCAACATGTGGGTGAGGAATAGGTAAAGTGTGATCTTTCATAGGTATAAGAAGTGGTAAAATTGGTTGAATTAGAGTAGGCACAATAGGTCTCTTGTCTAATATAGGAGTAGATAACATTGGCTCTTATAGGTGCAAAGGAGGAGTGGATGGGGTACTACCTTTTATTGATCAAGGATAGGTAGGTGAAGAGATTTACTCAAGAGGGTATAACATAGGAATGATAATCCCCTCAACATGTAGTTGAGGAATGGTTAAGGCAAGGTCCTTAAGTGGTAAGAGGATATGTAACATTGGTGTAAAATGAACTAGAAATATAGGCCCCTCTTGTGGAAAAAGGAGTGGTAAAAGAGGCTCTTCCTCATGTGGGAATGGAATGGGTGAAGTAAGCTCTTCTACTCAAGGAGGAAAAATAGGTAAAACAAATTCCATCGATTACAGGGGAGAAGTAGGTAAAATGGGTGCCTCCTATTGTGGGATAGGTTGGGTTGGAGTTAAAAGAAAGACCATATTGACTATATGGATATTATGATCACATGAGTTATTAGTCATGGTCTATAAAATATTTTGATTGGGTGAATGGTTAAGAAAAGGATGTTTAAACACATCCATATTTTTATTAGTAGGTGCATTAGGGTTATCCAACATGAGATCACCCCTATCCATGATATCTTGAATAATGTTCTTGAATGTTTTATAGTTATTATAATTGTGGACTTTGACTCGATGGTAGCCACAAAACTCATCCTCCTTATACCAAGTTAGAATGGGATGGGAAGGATCAAATTGTATAGGAGGCTTGATTTAAGGAAGGGTTATGGCTCCTTGTTATACTATTTTTTCCAAAACAAAAGTATATGACTCCTCAATGGGAGTGTATTGACTTTGTTCATACTATTATTGGAATTAATTGGTTAGATTTTGTGAAGTTGAGGAATTAGTTTGGTTTGTGGTTGTGGAAGAGGCTGATTTAATGGCCACTGCATTGGTAGAGCCTTTAGATTTTTGGTTAGAAGGAGATTTTTTAGAAGAAGAGGAGTCATTTGATTTAGAATTGGCATTCTTACTATGTAACCTGACTCTATCTTCATCTATAACTCAAATTTCAAGTTTTTGTGCCATTGTAAAGGCTTCATTAAATGTGCAAAAAAATTGTACTCAAAGTGTGGATGAAATGTGCTTAGAATATGCCCTTGAGAAGAGCTTAATAAGATTAGGTTGGGGTAAAGAGAAGGAGATTTGATTGATTAAGCCTTTCCAATGAGCGAAAAAATCTATGATAGACTCATCATCAAATTTTCTAATAGAATAAAGGTCCGTAATATAAACCTTTTTATAAATGTTAATAAAGAAATGGTCTAGGAATAACTATGTGAGTTGGGTAAATGAGAAAATGGAATGCCAAGTTATAGAGCTATACCAATCCAAAGCAGCCCCCAAAAGAGACATAGGGAAGGTGCGAAGTAGTAATGCATCATCATGCCCTATTAAATAACAAGCATGTCTAAATCCTCACAAATGCTATTGTGGGTCTTCTTTACTCTGGAAATGAGTAAATTTAGGGAGTTCCCATTGGATTGGATAAGAGCGAATAGGCAAAAAATATGGATGGGCTCATTGCATATCTGATCATAAGATAACACATTATTTAAACCCAATAAATATGTCTCTATATTAGACATCTTGTCCATCAGAATCTTAATGAGGTCTAGAGGAGGATTGGTTTGGGAGATAACCCCTAAGTTATAGGGAACTTGATAGGAAGTAGAGGGAGTGTATGACATAGCTTGTTATAGTTGTGTTGATGTAACATAGAGTCATAGGTTGGGGGGTAGAAATGAAAAGGGATTCTCCTATTAAGTTAAAGATAATGCTTTGGTTGAGTGTTGTTATTTCAGGTTAGGTTGTTGGCATGGTCATACTAGGTGAAGGGTGAGTCATAAATCATGTAATTATAGGTATGAGAGTAGACAGGATAGGTACCACCAAATTTTCAAATGGGGTTATACTTGACTAAACTATTTGTGGTTGTGAAGGCAGGGAAGTCATGACAAGATTTAGGTGATCCGGGCAACAATTCAGGTGACGGGTTCATTCTAATTGATGATGGAACTTTTGAGATCCATAACTTTTGCACCATAGCTCCAATTGACTTACCATTTGAATTGTTGGAAAGATAAGAATGAGGAGAATGTGATTATATGGCATGAGCTTTGCTCAATGAAGTTTGACCCATAATAACCCAATGAAAGTGCCCTAAATTTCAATTTTAGTAGTGCAGTCTAAAAATAGTAATTCCTCAAATTCTGTATAGTTGTAAATCATGGAAGTTGAACCAATTCATCTCCCTCAAGATTTGTGACCTTCCACATCCTCCCCACACCTTCAAAACATGTATAAATGAAGATGTAACCCAAAATGGAAATTAGACATCTCTTCTTAGAGATAGGCATATGTTTGGGTTTGCATATTTTGATTAATAAGACATCTCTTCTCAAAGATAGAATTATTTGAATTGTGTTGTTCTTATTTCTTGAGTTATCTTTCAACTAAAGCTTTCAATTTATGGATCAGTGGTATCAGAGTAGTTTGTCTTTAGAGTGTATGATCCCAAGGATGAGGTTAGATTACAAGAAGCTTGGGTGGAAAATAGAACTAGCAGACTATCTAGCTATTCACTCCAAATGACTTCAAATGGTGGACAACACTGAGACATTCAATCCTTTCAAGGAAATGGTGAATGAATCTCTCCAACAATAGCAAGCATAGATGCTACAACAATTCACTCAAATTTTCCAACAAATCACAATGGGAAATTTGGGCTCCTCATCTGCACCCCCACATCCTTTTAGTGCCCCAACACCCTTCAAAGTTTAGGTGAATTTTGATATCCCTACATTTGAAGGCAAAATCAATGCTGATGCAGTAGAAAATTAGTTGGATCAATTGTCATCTTATTTTTCTATAAATAAATTCACTGATAAAGACAAGATCACTTTTACTCTTTTGAAAGCATCATTGCCTGTTAAAAATTGGTGGGAAGTGTACAAAAAGAGATTTAGTGCAGATGATATTGGCCTTGAGATGGAATCTACCTGGGATGATTTCATAGAAGCTATAAAGGAAGAATACTACCACATTAGAGCATATGCTGATCTATATATATATATATATAGTGGCAATAACTTCACCAAGGTAAGGAATAATCTATTCAAGATTATACTGACATTTTTCATTCTCTATCTACGATATTGGACATCCAAGAAAGTGAAAAACACAAGGTTATCAAATATCATGGTAGACTAAAATGGTACATATGGGGAGAAATGGAACTCTTTATTTTGGAAACCATTGGTGAGGTGTACAAGTTCACAGTGAAGATTGAGTTGAAGCATGGAAGAATTAATATGAAGAGTTAGCCTTCAAAATGAAAAAATGACAAAGAAGTTCAGGCATGAGGCCAAACTTGGAAGTAGAAGGAAGGAAAGACTAGTAAGTGGTGTGATTATCACAAATCTGGAACTCACTCCAAAGAAGAATGTCAAGCCATCAAGTCCCTACTTTTTGAGTCACAATCCTCAAAATCCACTACTCTACCTCATATAGACCTTGCAGTCGAAGAGGTTGAAGAAGAAATTATAGATGTTTATCCCAAAGCCATTGTTGTTTATCATAGACCCATGAGGAGATGCTAGATGACAAGGAAATGTTATTTCACTCTAAATTATGGGTGAAAGGTAAGCCTCTACATTTCATTATTGATAGTGGAAGTCAAAAGAATTTAATCTCTAATAATGTTGTGAAAATCCTAAATCTATCCATGAAGCCTCACCCAAAGCCATACAATATTGGATGGTTGAGTCCAGGGAGAAACCTCTGTGTCACCCACCAATGTCTTCTCTCATATGCAATAAAACCTTTCCAAGATGAGGTCTTATGTGATGTGTTTAATCTAGATGTTTGTGGTGTACTCTTTGGTTAGCCATTCATATATGATTGACATGGCATCTATGAATCAAGAACTCAAAAGATCACTCTCACTCTTGGAACATGGTGTTACAAGGTACCAAAGGTACCACCCTCTACATCTGTCTCTTTGATTAGTTTCAAGAAATTTATTCTCATGGTGGTCAAGCCACAAGAATCCAAAAGGGCTGATGTTAGAGACCTGACTATACAAAGAACAAAAAAACAAAATCAAATAGATACCAAGCTAAAGAAGTTCATGGCCTTCCACCCGTAGACTGATGGTCAAATAGAAATGGTTAACAATCGAGCCCTGCATAGTTCCATAAATCACAGTCCATTCCAAGTTTGCATTAGAAATCAAATCAAATTACAACTACCACACTTGATGATAAATCTTGATGAAATGGGTACCATTGCTTCTCAAGGAGGGAGGAATGATTTGGGCAACAATTTAGGTGATAATTTAGGTGATGGGTCCACTCCAATTGATGATGAAACTTCTGGGAGCCATAACTTTTGCACTGTAGCTCCAATTGACTCACCATTTGAACCATTAGAAAGATAAGAATGAGGAGAATACGGTGACATGGAATGAGATTTTTTCAATGAATTTTGACCCCCATAAACTTAATGGAAGTGCTCAAAATTTCAATTTTAGTAGTGCAATCTAAAAATAGTAAGTTTCTAAAAATAGTAATTCCTTGAATTCTATATTGTAATAAATCATGGAAGTCAAACCAATTCATATCCCTTGAGATTGGTGACCTTCCAAATCCTCCCCACACCTTCAAAACATGTATAAATGAAGATGTAACTTGAAATGGAAATCAGACATCTCTTCTCAGAGATAGGCATATGTTTGGGTTTGCAAATTTTGATTAATAAGACATCTCTTCTCAAATATAGAATTATTTGAATTGTGTTGTTTTTATTTCTCAAGTTATCTTTCAACCAAAGATTTTGATTTTTGGATCATTAGGTGAGACTGGGAAATTGGTGATACTAAACTCTGGACATTGTTTATGGTTGGGTTACTTGTTGAAGTGGTGGTTTGAGTAACCATAGGGAACATAGTGGAGATAAATGAAACTAAAGTTCTCTCCATCAGAGAAGTTGGCATACCGTATAGTGGGTCACTTGAATAATTATGGGTTTGGCTCATGGAAAAGAAATGTTGAAGGGCTACCACATTGTGATCAAGGAATTTAACAAAATCTTGATCTCCTTTGGGAATAATGGGAATTTATTTGGGGATAGGAGCATGTTTTACATCTAAATTATGCTCCATGACAAAATCAACAATAGGAGTGGAAGGTGTAAGTGGTTTCCAACTTGCGTAATCGGTAAGAATTTTAGCTTGGATTAATGCCAATACCATGCAAGAAGTATAAATAGTCTTAAAAATTTGTATTAGTTATTTTGAGCAAACTAAAATTACATAGTCACCAACGTCGATCACTTGACTGATGTTGGTTGGTAAAAGTCTACCAACACAGTGGGTTTAACTGATGTCGGTCACTATGGAGTCCTAGGAGATGAAAAATCCAATGTTTTAGAAACCTAGAACTAAAACCTAGGTAAAATAGAGGATGTAAGAGGTCTGTATAAGGAGTATAAATAATATAAGAACTTGATATAATAGGTTATACAACCTAAGTAGTATAAATGGTGTTTATTTTGTAAATCAATGGGAAAATGTCCTTACCAGCTCCAAAATATAAAAGGCAATAAAAAAGTAGAAAAAGAACATAGATCCACTAATTATTAACTCCTCAAGATTAATTTTAGTCTCGTGTTGGCTTATGCCTTAGTCAGATGGTGAGATGAGAGTTTGGTTACCAAATGTACTAGAAATAAATCTAAAGATGGTTTTAGGTTAGTTTTAATGCTCACGAGGAAATTTGTGTTAGACTAGGTACGTGGCTTGTTATAAGATCTTAATCCTCACACTTCAAGGACCTAAAACTAAACCAGGCCACTAAGCCGAAATATACCTTCTATCTAGAGTTGATACTCTATTAGAGAACAAAGTGGGTTCTCTCCTTGGTGGTGAAATCTAAGTAGGATAGTCGGGTAGGGTAAGGTGATCCACCAGATGATGAAATATTATTGGGCCTTATCTTAGGTGAGTTTATATGGTTGTTTTTATGAGTGTGATTTGGTTATGTAACATGGGTGTACTTTGATTCATTCATAATTCTTGTAATTAACTAGGTGAGCTAATATGTAGCAAACAAATAATGAAGTGCAGTAAGTTTTTAACCCAAATCTAAAGAGTTTTGATTTGAATGAAAATAATGATGAAATAAGAGAAGAGAATGAATTTCAATATCCTAATGTGTATGCAATAAAGAGATAAATAAGATATTCTTTTTAACTTGCAAGAAAAATGATAAGTTTCTTTTAGAGGAAAAAGAAAGAGAAGAGTGGCAAGGAAGAAGAAATTTTAGTTTATTGCCTTTAAACAAAAAATAAAATGTTGAATATTTAATTTAAAGGAAAAAGAGAGAGAGAAAGTGAAAGGAATGAACTTTTCACTATAATGCACCTATATGAATGCTTAAAACAAGCAATGAACCCAAGGAAAACTCTAGGGTCCCACAGGGTGTGCCAAAAATGTTTCACTAAATTTTGAATCTATTTGATGTTTAAAGAGAAAAAAAAGATGAAGGGTAGGGATTAGAGATTAGAGATAGCCTATATTGGTTACATGATATATCAATATGATGTTGAGCACTCCTCTTTGGCTAGGGAGGACTACCAATGAATAAGAAAGCACTACCACCAAAATATTTGTTAGTAGATATATGAGTGGGTTGTCAAGCTATGCGCTTATTCTTAGAAGTGTCAAACTTCCTTAGGGATGACAATCCACTATTTGAAACAAAATGTTAATGAATAGAAAAATGAAAGATAAAGTAAGAGAGATATGTTTATACCATTATTATAGTTTGAGTGTAGTAGATAGTGACATAGTGTAGGCAATGTGAGTTGTTTGTGTTTTTGGAGGTTCTTTGGGTAGGCTTAGGGAGGTTAGTGGAAATACATAGTCATTGACATTGATTACGCTATTGATGTTTGTAAGGAGATATGACCTATGTTGGTAGGATTATTAGGTTCTTAGGAGGTTGTAGGATACTTTTTTGAGCTGGGAGGTGGATGCTGGTCAGGTTTTATGAGTTTGAGAAGAGTCATAATGGAGTGGGTAAGACTCAGGTGGGTCTAGATAGAGGGTTCATATGTTTGAAGTAGAGGGAAATAGGTGAAGGAATTTTAAAACTCATCCATAGGGAGAGTCAAGGTGTTCATAAAATGATAAACAATATAGTATAAAGTAATTATAAAATGACTAGTTAAAGGAATTACAAAACATAGAGATATACTTAGTTGATGAAATAGGTGAACCATGGGTGCTGGATAGATGGCTCTGATGAAGTGTGTTGAAGTAATAGGTGAATAGGAAAGACAAGTATGTGATTTTAGTTTAAAAAAATCTAAGATCTATGCAGTATATCAATTCCTAATCTAGATTGATTTATGCAGAGTAATGGTAAGCTTATATGTAGAAAGTTGAATGCTAAAGCCTGTATATGAATGATTAAGTTTTTCTATTTTTTGTTAACCTAAAAATTAGGTTGGAATTTGTCTTAATTAATTGATGTCATAAATCTCACTGATGTCGACCATGGGTTGACCGACATTGGTGGCATGAGAATAGGTAAAATGGCTAATTTTTAGTCTATTTTTTGTTCTTTCTCATGCCAAGTGTGGTATCCATTAGGAAAAATATAAATATGAGGTTAAAAAGGATGTATTTAGTTATAAATTTATGTTTGGGGTGAGAACAAGTCATGGGTAGTTAAGATTAGGGGACTAAGTCTTGAGGTGACTCAGAGGATAAGAATTTGTCTTAGGATGAGGTGGCTAGGTAAGGTGGCATAAATAGTTTCTAATTAAATTAATTAAATATTTTAAATTAATTAAATGTGTGAGGAGTATAAACATAGGTTAGGAAGGATAATTATTAAAATGGGCTCAAGTGGGTTTCAACATAGGGAGTCACACACGTGTGTGATGTAATTTTGGTGTCTACATTATAGACCAATCTCACAACTTTGTATCTCATTATCTCATCTAAACTAGACATGTCAACTTATGAGTGACATTTTCATCATATTTACTAACCTCCAAAACTTATATCCAACATGAGCATGTCTTAAAAGTATTGAACAATGTCTCCATTCACTTAGATTCATACATATTCCATGATAACACATCCCTAATCATCTTCTCACTTCTGCCTAGGTTTGTCACTATCTACACCATTAGGCCTATTAGTGACTGGTCAGCTTGGATGACCAGTTTATCAAACTTAAGGAATAGAAACTATCTAGAAACCACCATAGAAATAAACTAAAATTCTCAAAAAATTTCCTCCATCCATTTATTAACTTTGACTAATCAACTCTAACTGCTATAATAAATCTCTAAGAAACTAACACTTTCTTGTAGGGTCCACTCACACACCTGATAAACTAATCACACCTAGAGGTGTCTGGGAGTGTTGAATAAAAAACTCTAATCACTTAACTAGCCATACCAATCCATTATGATCACTTTAGAATAAACTCTATCATATCGGGTCACTATTAGGGTTCTTTGAGGGTTTAAACCATCTTCTAATCTTAATGATCTTTCATAAAACATAGCCCCTTAATCCAAAAAATAATGCATATAATTTTGATTTATGAAACTTCCCCATATACCATGAATATATTAGGTTCTCATGAAGAGGTTACCCATGCCAATGAACACTTGAAAGTCCTTTTTGGGTTGAGAACCTTTCATTTTATATACTTGAGAGACCTCAAAACCAATTTTCATGCCTTTTCTAGAAAATCACGACCTAAAACTTTATGAAAATACTTGAAACAATATACCATACCTATGGAAACACTCACCTATCCATAATTTCCTTGGAAATATAACCTCATACCCTATTAGGCCGTACTCTCTCTCACTACTTTCTTAGACCTTGACCTACAAATCACATTAGGTCTTAAAACTAACCTTCATGCCTCTTTCCATATGATCTCTAACTCACTTACATGTTCACACAACATCTTAAATTCTAAAAAAATATAAAACATTCTTCATAAGCCTTGACAACACCTCATGACACCTTATTAGGTCAGGTAGGGTCTAGAACTAGTCTAGTTATAGACTTCAACTTAAGGTCTTACCCCTGTAAGCTCACCATGAAAATATCTTAAGTGATCTAATACCTCATATTCATGCTAAATAAACCATATATATCATCTTATGAATCTTTTTATTCATCTCACCTATTCACCATGCTCAAACATTCTTTCTAGGACTTTACAAGCTATGACTAGTGTCATGACTAGGCTTCTCAAGTTCTTGAAGCTTGACAAATAATCTTAGAACACTCCTTGATGATTCTAAACATTTATCACATAATTTAAAATATACTAAAATAATTTCATACCTCTCAATGATGCTTCCAAATAAGAACATTCTTTAATGACCTCGTGAACACCTTTCTTGAGAATGTTGACATCAATGACAACATCAATGCCAAACTTTAACAACAAGAATAATGCTCAACACTCTTTGAGGCCCTGCCTAATACTCAACATGATCAAATCAACCATTGGATAATACAACCCTAAGGGACTATAGCTCACCATTCTAGTGTCCTTGCCCCCTCTCCCATTTTTGCACCAAATAATGAATTAATTTTTAAAATCAAATGTTGTAGGAAGGTTTGTTTATGTCCTTAATGAGGTCTCATTAGAAGGAATTTCAAATATATGTTAAGTTTAAAACTTTAAAACCGTTTTTCAAGAAAGAGGCCTCTACATCAAAGATAATCAAAATCATAATTGCAAATTGAGATCAAAGAGCCTGTTTCTCCCAATTTTGTTTACATACAACTATAGTATCCTAGAGCTCAACCTTAAATATATTTTATAGGTCATAATTTATGATTAAGGCACTTAATCACATCTTTATTTCACTATCATATAGCATATTACACCAATTATTCACACAGCACCATAACATTTGAGAATTACATGAAGTTTTATCCCTCTTTAGAGTATTCATATGTGGGTGTAGATACTATATTTGAATTATATAATAACTTATTATTGTAAACTTAGAAAATTGATATCATGGATGATCCTATAACCTCTTATCCTTTTTAATTTCTAAAAGGTTTGTATACATTATCTCTATGAGCCTCATTGATTATCTCTTAGTATAGCCAATGCCATTCTAATGACCTAGGCCTTCTATCTTACCTAGAATGTTGTAAACCTATTTATCTTCCATCTCTTAAATTTATGGACATGTGCCTATTTTATAGTTACTTGGAAAATTGATTCCTAATTAGATGGCTATGCCAATGAAGTGGATACAAGTGTCTAGTGCATCAAAATTCATCCACTTTACAAATGAAACATATCCAAATGTTTGGCCAAGGTGATTTAATGCAAGAAATTATCCAAAGGAATTGGTATAAATACAAGATAAATCTTCATTCAATCCTCACTTAAAAAATTCTTACCTACTCACAAGTAAACCTATCAAAATCACTCAATCAAGCACTCAAGTGAACAAAACTTCCCTACTTTCTCCTATTTCCATACTAATCATAGGGAAAACACATCTATAGATGTTACATACTAAAATATCATTCTATAATCCATGTTTACAAAGTTACAATCTAGGTCACTATTGTACTTGCTTATCACACATTTCATGATTCAAACACAAGCCAACATATATGAGAGAACTACATAAGTATAAGGCCCTCTTTAGAGTATTAGTTATGTAGGTAGTGCTCATTAACATAGGGGTCTTTAGGGAAGCTTAACACCATGTGCCCACTAACCCATTTTTACCATAGCTACTATGAAGATGAATTATGGTTTTTTATATAAAAATGAATGATAGTCCATGACCTATATTTGAATGCACTAGAGTGAAGTAGGACTTAGAAGCATCTAGGTAGTTCATCTAGTTTTAATAGATATTTTATATTTGACACCTCCATCTAAGTTATGAAATAACATCGATGCAAACATCCTAGGTCGACACAAGTGTTTACAACTACATAGGTACAATTTAAAAAATTAGGCAACTAATCCAGAGTCCAAATCCAAACTACTTTCTATCTATTCAAGATCCAAATCTATATTGGCATTAAAAACCACTAAGTATATTATTTTCCTTATCATTACAATATTTAGTATAACTATACTTTCATTTTTAGCATATCAAAAAAAAATTAGTATACGTTCCATTTGAGTTTCACAAATAATTTTCCTAATTTAGAGATGGTCTACCATCCTTATTCCCTAGGCTATCTCAACCCCTTTAACCCTATATCCCCCCATGTATCCATTTTAAGGTTAAACATTTGGTAAACCTAACCTTTCATCTACAAAATCCTAGATATTGATCTAGTGTTTCCTAATTCTCTATTTATAATTTCTACTCTCTAATTTCTAATTTAACAAGATTTTACAAGTTAAAAATAACATTTCATTTTCTATCAATATGTTCAATATGGATACACATGTATCTCATTTTATGTTATAATTTGTAATTATAGTGATAACTTTCTATTAAATTACACTAATCCAAAGTGTCATCCAAATAAATAAGTAGATCTATCAATATAATGAAAGGGTTTTAAAGTGAAAAAAACACTTAATCTATTTTCATAATTCCTTTTAAATTATTGTAGAGCCAATATCTAGATGCCAATTTACATGCTTTTAATCATTTGTTCCACCTATATCTTATTTGAGTAACAACTACCATCCCACACCGATTATTTTCTCATGAATTATATTGGATTGTGCGATCCATATTGTCACTAATAAAAAAATTAAATATATTCAACCTAATTTACCACCTTTTAATATACAACATGTGTCTCCTAATCCAAAACTTGTGATCAAATCTAATGGATATAAACTTTTTGAATAATTACGCAAAACACCTGTTAATATTTCCACTCTTAAAATTTTAAGGTAATATATTATATATAGGAATATCCTATATGAAGCATTATGTTAAACCCAAGTTTTGAGTGATGTTGAGCTAAATTAATCTATGGATATCATGTAATATCTAAAAAATAATGCAAAGCTAATCACCTTTGATAGATAAAATTTATCATCTAAATATGTTATTGACCAATAGTTACCTTTGTTCATATAATTAACTATGCATAATAAGGTTATTAAAAGGGTGTTCATTGATAATGGATCAGGATTAAACATTTTTATCACAAATTTCCTAACCACCATGGTTATTATTAACAACCTTCTTAAAAAATTAGTGATAGATATCAAGGGATTTGATAATTCACATAGCCCCCTGATTGGCCAAATAACTTTGGATATACCATTGGGGACAAAAATGGTTCTAACCACATTTCAAGTAATGTTTCAATCACTACATTATTATTTAAGTTTGGGTAGACCTTGGCATCCCATCTAATTTACATCAATGTGTAAAATTCATACCAATGATGAACCCTATAAATTCTAAAAAATGACACATTTTGATATAGAGGGCATTCTCACAAGGGTACCACCTACCCAATGTTTTCCTCTTGAGAGTATCCAAACTTATTAAGTGGGTGAGTCAAGTAAAATGACTTCATTATCTTTAAAAATAGACAAGGAACTAAACACTAAACTACACATAGATGCACCTCAAGAATAAGAACCAATATCAAAGGAACCAATTATACAAAAATCACAAGTACCTCCAATATATGGGATTCCTTTATGGGTAAATACTAAGCATCAAGATGGCCATGTTTTATATTATTATGACATTAATGATGATATAGACCATGATATGATAAATGAGACATTAAAAAAACTTAATTTTGATCCACTTGAGTATATTTTGTATAACTTATTTAAACCTACAGGTCCTAGTACATATAATCTAAACTCACCTATAGAGGATATGAGAGCAAATAAAGATAGGGAAAATAAAAAATGGTAGATAAACATGTAAACACTTGTTCTTCCATACACCCTTCTTGGATTCACACTTTTAGTTAACCATACAAGGGTAAAATGCAGATGCTTATGTAGTGGAGGTCTCTCATAAAACTCCACAACATATTTTACAGATCATAACAAACTAAGATACTATAGATATAATACTTTCCATGTTATTTGAACATACCATGATTCCTTTACCATTAATAAACATAGATCAAGAAATAGAGTTATTCTTAAAGAGAGATTATCGTATTTTAATTATAATTGAATTAGTGATCATTAGACAAATCAATGTGAGGTGTTGAAGAACCAAATAAAAAAAATAAAAGAATTAAGTACACATACAAATTGTGTCTGAAACATAAAATTAACCCAATACTTCTAATTTTTCAAAAGGAAACAATCCTTAAAAGTGGAAAAAACATGATAATCTAACCATTACCAAAAATATTGATGGGGTACATTTCACACAACTCAAGGTTGATGAAAATAATAATGAAGTAACTTGTAGTATTACCATATTATAATAGTTATGCCATTCAGTAAATTTTCCAAAATCTCTTGGGTATATCATATTACCTATTACATGTGGCCCAAAGGTAGTGTAACTTGTCATATGGGTAATGAACCAGCAACCATACTTTACTTTGCACCTTAGACAATAATGGTTGATTTATATGAAATAAATTGTTAGTGTTACAAATTAGTGTCTTCTTTTTTAACACGACAACAAGAAATTTTGTATACAATATAATGAATATGGGGGACATATACAAATAATTGTTAGTAGTGAGTTACCAATAGACACAACATTATTGGCACTTATGAAATATAAATAATTTTTGAAATCAAGGCCACCACAAAATATCTTTATCATTAATTTGAATACTTTATAGATTAAATAGTTCTCAATATTCTAAAAATACCAAAAATACAAAAAAAACCCAAAAAAAATCAACATTTACATATCCTGTTAGCTCCTTGGCATACATGTTATTGGTTCCATCTTGGTAGATGGAATATTATTATTTTATTATATACATGTTTCACACATATTTTGAGTGTGATTTAGGAATACATAGATATATGACTATGCACTTTTGAATTTTGGGTTTTCCTTCTACTCACATCACTAGAACATTAGGGGCATGCACCTCTATGCTCATGATACATCAAGGTTATATCATTTTATGGTCACTTTTAATTATCATGTCTGAGATCATATATGTAGTTACACATGCCTTTATCCATGCTTATATATTTCATAGTGTACTTGATATGTTATGTACTTAGCATTTTTTTTAACACATATATCTAGGCCTGAGTATGATATGTTTATGATTAAATTTAAGAACTTATTTGAGTGTCTTGTCTTGATATTATATTATTTATTTGATCATTTGAATATGATCCATTGTTTATGACCTTTGTTCCTTTATTTACTGCTTTGACATTTAAATACATCATTCTTTATTATATGTTGACATTTGAATATGTCATTCTTAATTCTATAGACACTTGACTAAGTTATGTCCCTTTTATTGTGTGGTATTTGAAAATGTCCCTTGTTTTTGATATCTTTGGAACTTTGTATATTGATTTGATTTTGAGTTATTTTGTGTGTGCTTGATTTTTTGTTGAGACTAGATTATGTATGCAACAAATTAGGATGGATCTACAACTTATCCTACTTAGTAGATTCCAAGCATAGAGAAGGTAATATTACCAAACAATTCATTTCATAGTTATTTATGTCAGGACATGAACATTTTAGATCTAATAAAACTAACTAAGGGATCTCTTACCACTCAACACCAAAGGATAGGGTTCCAAATCCTCTAGCTAAATTATATTATGTAATAACCCTAGTTATTCCTAAAATAAATAAAAGAGATCCAATATAGTTCTCACTAAAGCTTGTGGCACAAAGGGGATAATTAATAACAAATGGAATAAAACATGTAAATAAAATACTACTCAATTCAATATAGAGGTAAACTAATCAAGGAGTGCAACATTCATCCTAATAATTTATGCAATATTTAATCTACTTGTAGACAATATAATTTCATATGTCATTATAAATTATTTGGTGTCTTAGGAATTTAAATTATTATTTCATCCTAAATAATCCTATTCTAAATTTTAAATTATTTACCATTAGATACTTGGTAATTTGTTTTTATAAATTACCATTTTACCTTTTCAACTGGTAAAATGTAATTTACAACCCATAAGATATACCAAATATTAACACTCCAACAAATTACCCTCATAGTAAAACCATTGATAACAAACCTAAGATTTAAACCCCCAATTAACCCATAGTTGAAACTAGATAAAATAGATCAAAGATTTTTTTTTAAAAAAAGGGTAAATTGGTAATGATTCTCCCATGATCGATGCCAATTTTACCAATCAACATCGATCTATATATACAAGGACACACCTTTAGTTTCACCCCACAAAATTTTAATCTCAAAATGATATTAAGTTTTCTTTATAGAATCAAAGGTGAATGCTAGCTCCACATTGACAAAGTTAGGCTATACCTAGTCCAAAACAGTCATCATAAACAAAGGAGATTGATTACACCTACAAAAATAATATACTCTACCTGCATCCATTTCAAGGTTAGTTATTTATATTAAATATCTCATTTATTATGTCATTCTATCTTTTCTTGCTTATTTCACTATCAAAACATATCAGATATGCCCAATTTCAGTTTTGAATATCCTCAGTCATCTTTTAGCTTTCTATTTATAACCTTGTGTAGTTTTAATATAATTGACTTTGATTCATCTGAATTGACACTTGTTCTATAGGATCAACATCAATCCCTACATTCTATTTTAAAATCCAAGCCATTTACTCATAAAACTCTATCTTAGATGTTATTTAATTTGATCTTCTACCTTGTTAAACATGGAATTTATTTGTACATGAATCTTCCTAGAATTTCACATGAAGTAATTAATATTACTAACCTACCCATCATCTATCAACCTTTCTTTAGTGACCAGAGTGATATATATTTTGAGCTAGAACTTTGTGCCATTGTCTATTCTCCTTTAGTTGAAGCCACTTATAAATAATTAGATGTTATACAAGAAGATGTGAATTTTGATGGAACTTATTGGGATGAATACTTTGCTTATATTGATAATTTAGATGAAGATTAGTTCCAAAGAATTTTTTTATTGCCTCCATTTTTCATCTTTCTATTTTGTAATTTTAGTTTTAATTATCCACTTAATTTTGAAAACAATGAACTAATATCCACTTGAGGAAGTTCATAACTTCCTAGGATTGGTTCCTAACTAGGCAACTCACTTATCTATCTATTAATCAAATTTGTCCAAGTTGTCTCATTATGTGTAGGCTATTCTTCCAAGTCAAAAAGGAGTTCCCACATTTTTTGGATTCAAATGGTGTGTAACTATATTCTTATCTATATGTATTCCTCATAAAACATATATTTCTTTAAGGTTTTAGTAGATAATTAAATTTAAAAAATAAAAAACTACTATTACATTCTAGCACGCTCGGTGGGACCCCTAAGGTCTCATTTTTCTTGTTATTTTCATTATGAATTATTCATTAGTTTCCATTTTTCTTGATTGTTTATCTTCATTAAAAAAAGATAAAACCCAAAAATTCTTATTTTTCTTTTTAAGGTTTAAAAAGAATTGCATTCATCCATTTCTTTCTTAGATGATTCACATAGACTAATCTAGGTAGATCAATATATCATAGTAATCGCACCTCACACACATTCAAAATCACATAATATTAAAATAAGCATTTGAAACATTGTCCTATGATCCACTTGGATTTCATCACCAAGGGGAAAACCAATTTAGTGTACCAGTCAAGTATAATATTTTTTTTCAAGAAGTATAAAGGCTAAGCACTTGACACCCTTATCACTATGGTGTGTGAAGTGAGGGGGTAGGCCCCAATACCAAGCCACATATATCTCCTAACATATAATTAGGCCTCAATTTACCTTCATGTATATAGAGGTTCCCATCCTTAAACAAGAATCCAAAACCATCTTTAGATTACCATTTCTCAGTACCCTCATTAACCTTTTTCCTTATCAAACTCTAAAAATATTATTTAAAAAAGTAAAATCTATTAAGTATGTTTTGTAGTGTGTGTAATTATTTACACTAAACAAGAAAATCAAAGAGACTATTGTGTGATTTTTTATTCTATTTATTGATTTTTCTTTGATGATACATGGTTTTGACGTGCCAACAATCACTAAATAAAACTAAATCCCCAACCTCATCCTCATCCATGAAAACACCCTGAGTCCTCCTACCTCTCTTGAGTCTATAGAGGAGGGTATTCCTTATTTCTATACTCAATGATATCTTGAATTCACTACCATATCAGATAGTAATATGATTTCTCTTAACCATTACCTTAGTAATTAAGTTATCCATATCCCACTTCCATTCATACATAATATTCTAGGGATGTTTATGGCATGCCCCTAAAAGGACCTAAAGAGTTTATTATAGCAATGGTTTCCTCTCTCAACAATCCTCCGCCAACAAGTTTTGATACTAACACTATGCAACCTTTAAACAATCCTCCTCCTATAATGGTCTATCCTCAACTAGTACCCAAACCCAAAATGTTACCACACATCAACCTACATTTACTCCACCTCCTACCACAACACCTCAAAATGTAGTTATTTCAATCCTTGTAACTCTTCCACCCATCCAATCTAGCATCAATTCAAATCCCTAAACTCAACCTTTGAAATAATCTCCCTTGAGTCAACCTCCTCAATATTACATCTCATTGACTACCCAATACATATCTCCCACACAAGCCCTTGGGTCCACTTATAGACCCTTTTAAGTCCCATAATATGTGGTGGCATCCCATTTGATTATGACCACTTCAGTTGGTTACCCTTTATCACAACCTTTTTCCACTCCATTTCATACCTACAAACATCCACAACATAATGTAGTAGGGGGTATTACTTAATATAATACCCAAATTGACCTTATGAACATCCTTATGAATATGATGGTAAATCTATAAGCCTTTACCTCTTGGCAAAAAAATATGATCACTTATGAGAAAATTTAAAATAAACGCATTAATCCAATTGTCCCTTTTATACCATACCCCTTACAATGGGAACTTATAAAATTTATGAAATTTCAAAATAAGGAAGATCCTTAGCAACACATTCTAGGATTTAGATATGTTTTTTAACTTATAGTGCATGATAATGCTCTTCTCCTAAGAACATTTCTCATGTCACTGGCTACACTAGCTTGAGAATGGTATAGTTATATCCCTCAACATTCCAAATTATTTTTTGGGAAACTAGCCCAAATCATTTTAGAGCACTTTTCCATTAAATTTGCAAGAAGAATGACCATAATTGACCTTTATTCCATTATACAATTTGATGATGAATCTATCACTGATTTCATGGCTAGATGGTGGAGTATTATAAACTGACTTAATTGTTCCCTTACTCAACCAGAACTAATCAAATGATTTATGAGATCATGTGCTAAACATATCTCATCAACATTACGGGTTCAATACTTCAAGACCTTTGACAAAGCCTTTTTTATAGATCATAAACTAGAAATCCAAGATTTATAAGGGAATGTAAAGTTATGCAATAAAAACTTCAAACCTGATCCCTCCAGAGGAACTATCAATACCAAGACTAAAGGCACTACTAATGTTGTGGTCTTAAAATCAACACCCCCATAGATAAAAATCCAATCCAAACCCTCTACGTCCCATGCATAATCACAAAAATCATTAACACATTTTCTTCAATGGCAATGCACACCCTTAGGGGAATCTTATAGTTTTATTTTAGACAATATCCTAAAAGCATGTATCATCAAAATTCCTCTAGCTAGACCTCTTAATGACTCTCACCCTAAGCCTAGCTGGTTCATATAAAATGGCATTTTAAACTACCATGTACTAAGTCATGACATCAATAGGTGTCACTTCTTCAAAGGTCTAGTTCAAAACCTTATTGATCAAGGATACTTATAATAGATAACCCTAATGCTCCTCTTAATCATTCCATAGACATCTTTAGGTAGTCATTCCCCAACCATGCCTTTATGTATAATTTTTTAAAGGCTAATTTAGGATGTACCTCAGACCATGAGACACATGTGATAAGTATGATCCATGATCAACTTATGCCTAAAGAGGTTGGTAGTGCTTCTGAATCACCTTCTATGACAATTAAAATCCTAGATCTCCTTATAGGAGATACCTTCAAACTATCTAAATCAAGTAAAGATATCCCAAAGACTCACTTAGGGTTTTTGGATCTAATTATTTGCGATTCTTTCTAAGAAACATTATCCAAACCCATTCAAGATAATCAAGTAGAAACAAAGGATGAGAGAGCCATCAAGGAGGATGCTTGTTTAGACATATCAAAATATATGCATACTAATCCTTTAGTCAATACAACACCTTCATAGAATATTCTCATCCCCTCTAACTTATTCTCCCTTGATAAGGCTATTATGCTACCTCAACCAAACCCAAGACCAACTTCCCTCATAGCTCAAGAAGAGCCACATATTATAAAGAGAGAAATTAGGGGGAAGGATTTAGGAATTGGAAATAAAAAACTTGGTGAATCACAAGAAAAATCCTCACAACATCCTCTCATAATATTTGAAATCCTTAAAGAGGACATCCTTGATACCCCCGATTAGATTTAAAAAGGGAAGATGCCTCTACCACCTATTCAAACTAGAGCATCCATATTATGACCTCATCCTTCATCAAAACTAAAAACCACCATTGTATAATCCTCTTCTAAAAACAATATACCATTAAAAATGAACATTCACACTATAATAATTCTAATTCATAATCCTTTAAATCCCTACTACCCATGAAGCCTAGGTGTAAATTCTGTGAGCTCAAAATTTGACTCAAGAGAGGATGGTTAGTATCATGTTAGTTTCAAATGAAAACAAAATGAAATAAATACACTAACTAGCATAAAATCTCTAGGCTTAGACATTAAGGAGAGCTTAGTTAACAAATATAAATAAAAAAACATAACTAAAATGCAAAAGAGACCTTTTTTTTACCTTCTTTGGATGCTCTAAAATGCTTTTTATAGTGGCTTGCTTAGTTTGTGCTCATGAAGTCTTCATCAAAGGAGGCTTAGCTATCTCCTTTTCTCATTGGCACCTTATGGATTTGGCTTGGCTTGTCTTGAAATTAATTTTTCGTGGTAACAATAATTACAATGGCTTCTTGAAGATATTTGTTTATTATAACTTTGCACCAAAATAGCTTTTTAATGATGTTCATGGCCTCTCTATTTATATATTTTTGCAAATGTCTATAATAAAACTAAATCATCCATCTCAAGATTGAGATGTGTGGATAATAATTAATCTAATGATGTAATTAAAATTGATAAATAGTCTCATCAATATTTGGGATAGAGGAGAAATTAAGAGGCATGGAGGGCTTTGATGATACATGAAAGGCATGAATCTTGATATTTGTGGCATTTATGGCCTATGGATGTCTTCCCAAGAAATGAGGTCACCTGATCATGTAGCTATTCAATATTCATTTCTAAAAATAAGTATTCAATAAGTTTCCATGGAATTATTAATTAGGCTTTAATTTGGTTTAACTAGCTCTTAATCATGATTAAGCACTTTGTACACAAATTACTCAAATTGATTAGAATAACTTGTTATTGGTCCAAAATTTGACTGTATTGGAATTGGAAGTCAATGTCAGATGCATTGGGTTTGTTATCCCATTTAGGATGTTACCAATAGAAAATAACAAAGACACACATCTCATACAAGAAATTTAATAAGAAAGAGTAATCCAAAGCACCTAGGTGTAAAATTGGCATTTTGACTCAAAATGATCTGATCAAAGTTAGCAAGCCCATAATTTAAATTACCCCATTTAATGAAACATGGCCAATATAAACACTTGAATATATCATATTCAAAGCTTTTAATGTATTTTGGTGTTTTTAGGCCAAATTGTGCATTTTGATGGAAATTGGTCAAAAACTTGATTGGAGGCTATCGGTGGCCAGATTTAGGTGTCTATAGTTTTCCCCTATTTGGAAAGGAATTGCAAGCTATAAGCATAATAATATATTCTCAAATAATGAGATATGTCTTGTATACCAAAAATAAGATGATGGTTTAATAACAAAGCTCCAAATGGTGTTTGGGAAGCCTATGATGATGCCCCCTCAAGGGATTGGCCATCACATTTGTTGATGGATGGTCCCTCAAAAAGAAACAAGAAGAAAAGTGGAATTAACCCATGGTTGAGATTAATCCAAATGAAAAATGCTTGCATGCATTGATTTAAAAAAGACTACTGATTTACCCAAAGGTGGTTGTAATCAGGAATAAAAATCAAAATAATGATTTGCCCATAGGTGGTTATAATCATTAAGAGGACCTAGATTGGCTAAAGATGATTATTCCCTAGTTAGGAATGATATTAGAAAGCATAACTCAAGGATGTAACTTGGAATATAGATTAAATATGAGTGGGTGCAAAGTGATGAAAGAGATGGATAGAAGAATGACATTGATCAATAGAAAAGATTCAGTTGTATCTACCAATGAGGAGATGCTCATCTTTATTAACAAAGATACAACTAGAATGGTCAATGGGTTAATTTGATCAAGGGTGGGATGGAAGGATTTTCTAAGGTGCCAAGGAGAAACTTCTACAGTTCTATTGATTTTAGACCTTTTTGAAGCTAATTTTTGCTATAACATGTGATGGTAAGCTTCATGATAGAACACCATGAAGATTATCCAAAAATATGCATAAGAAATGACTCTCAATCCAATAAACACTCAAAAATAATACACTAATGATAAAAACCATTATGATAATATTGACATATGAATATGGATAGACTCAGGAATAATGTGCTTGAAGAATCATGCAATGAACACATATAGACTGAGTCGAGGCAACAATGTTGAAAGCAAACAAATAGGCAATAAAATAAAAAAACAAAATAAATAAATAGAAAAACAAATAACCAAATTGAAATAAAAAAAAAATAGAAATCCTAAAAATAAAATCAAAATAAAGCATCTTAGCAATGACAATGCCCTAGTAAGGTAAATCAATGATAATTGACTAGGCTTAGACAAGACAAATATTTTTAGATTTTTAAAATGTTATGAATGTTTTTGGAATTTTGAGGTATCTTAAATTGATCAAGAATGATAAGATACCTACTCGTAAAATGGTGAGAGTATTTGGCTTAGGTTGATCGTAAAATGGTGAGAGCGTATGGAAAGGGGGATTAAGGTGACATCAACATGAACTGAGAATAACCCACATAATCCTAAAATGACCTCAATTCATAGTAATTCCATCTATACAAAAGGTAGGGAAAAACCAACTAGGTCCCAAAAATTTCATAAATCTAGTAAATGGCCAGTCAAATGAAAACATTAATGGTAAGGTGATGCAACAATGTATATGATAAATAAGTGCTACCTCTAGTTTATCGATAGGTGGTTATAACTATGATACAGCAACATAGGTCAGTGATACTAATTTTCCCATAGGTGGTTATAATTAGTATCAAGACTAGTGAAACATTGATTTTGCCATAGGTGGTTATAATCAGGTTCACATAAACAAGCTTGATACAAGGTGCAAAATGAAAGATATCTTGCTAGATCAACTATCACATTATTTTCATAGACTCTCATTTAAACACAGACTTAATTGATTATTGAAACTTGATTTTAATCCTCTTGTAAAAAGTGTAAGCTGCACCAAAGGAACCAAGATCAAAATATGATTGGGTAGGATGATTAAAAATAGGCTTTAGTCTAGATAGGAATGGACTGATAGGATGGAATGGCATTTCTTTTTTTATAGGTTGGATAAAATGGTAAGAGTGTTTCCCCCAAGTGGTATGGTTAATGGAAAGATATGTGAAAATGGCACAAGGATATGTAACAATGATCAATGATATGGTAATGAAATGGTATGGTAAATGTTGTTGGCATGGGTGTGGTTTCTGATTTTGTTGTTCTGATTGAGATGGAGATGCACATTCTAATCAACAAAATGATACAAACATAATACTAGATCATGTTAATTGCTATCCCACACCTCATCTGAATAATTACTCTATCAAGAATGGCATATATATTTGGTTATGAAGAGTTCTTTTGTGATCTTCATTGGTTGTTGATTCTGATTCCTTCAAACATCAAGACAGGGTATATTTTTAGCCTCTATCAAGGAAAGTGCGACCATGGATGGTAAATAGGAATAAATAATAGATGGTAGGTTTAATTTTGGAATGGAATGGTAGATGATAATTGAATGTGGAATGGTTGAAAAATAAATGAAGATCAAGATGTTCAATCACACATAATGTTGTTGATTCTAGATTTGACATAAATTTAGTTGTGGTGGGGTGGAAACTTGTTCTCTCAATAGGACCACCAAATTTTTTTATTATTTGATTTTGAGAGTAGATACCATATAATTAGGCTATAGATTGGAAGTTATTTTAATTAATCTTTTATTTTATCTTCATCAAGTAGTGAATAACTTTTGTGCTTAGCTATTAGTGCCTCAAGGAGGTTTTCACCAATAAAATTATCTTGATTATCTTGTAGCACATCCAAGAAGGTTTCACTAAGGAATGTTGACTTTTGAGTTTGATTGTCTTCTAGTGCTTTTGAAAAAGTTTCACTAGAAGATGTTGAGTTCTAAATTTGATTGTACCCTAGTACCTCTCAAAAGGTTTCACTAGGAGAGTTTTATTCTACTATATGAATTTGGTCTTAGCCTCCTTACTCTTCTTCAATTACTATGTCTCCATGGATGCAATTTAATAAAGTGTGATTCTATCGATCCTAATTGAAACTTGTGGGAGATGGAATGTTAATAATATGGCTATTTTAATCAATGGTAATGGCCTATAGAATGGTAATGGAATGGGGAGAGGTTGTATAGTCCTTATATAAGATACTAGGATAACTTGTGCCGAAGTTGAAGTACTCATCCTCAAAAACCATAGAAGGATCACAAATGTATTCAAATTGATCTATAATACATGCATAACCAATGTTATAATAGCCACAAACATATTCTTCTTTTGAATCTGATTCGAACTCAAGGGACTCTAAATCTAATGTTGAGATAGATGTTGATTTAAATTTTGATGGTAAATCTGATATCAATTCAAGAATATAACTTAACTCTAACTCTGATTCTTCATCTAATGGGTACTCTATTACAATTATGTATTTTTAAATATTTGGTTTTGAATAAGTAATGACCTATGATGGCATAATGGGCTCCACAAAAATTGGTTTGTTAGAGTGGGACTCCTCTAAGATGGAAAAAGGTCAAGAGATAACTCCTTAGAGACTGTATTTTCAATAGGAGGCTCTTGAAAAATAAGCATATGGTCGAGGTAATGATTTTTCCAAAGGTGGTTATAATCATTAAGAAGTGACTCAACAAATACTATCTCATCATAGTGAGACTCCTCGACAAATGGTATAGGATTAATAGGTGATTCATCATAGGTTAACTTATCACATATGGTTTTTTCAATAGAAACATCTTGGATTGGTTGGTTTTCTTAGACTTGGTTTCCAATGAGTTGGAAAATATTAGTTTTGAACATATCTTGGTCTTTAAAGGATTGGGTCAATTGAGGTTTGAATGGGATTAGTTCTGGATGAGGAATGGCTTGTGGCTGGGTAATGATAGGGCCTTAGAGAGCATGATTACTCAGGTGAGCCAAAGGATGAAGTCCTTAAATGGTAACGATAGGGTTTTGTGGGGCTTGATTTCTCACACAAGTCAAATGATCAGTTCTTGGAATGATAATGGGGTGTTGTGGAGATTTATTTCTCACACAAGTCAAATAACTAGGTCTTGGAATGAGAATGGGGTGTTGCAGAGACTGGTTGATTGCATAAGCCAAAGGACTAGGTTTATGAATAGTAATGGTATTCCTTGGATATTGTAGAGCTTTATAGCTCATATAATCTAGAAGAGGATTAGGGGTATTTGATGATCATATAACAAAAGGATGTCATGGAACTTGATTACTTTCACAAGCCAAAGCATCCAAGTCTTTCTCATAAACCATATCATCCCATTCGTGAGTTGTATCATAAGTTGGTTCTTGACTATGTTCCACGTACTGATTATTGTAAAGAAAGTATGGATCCATATCCCAAACAAAATTATTTGTAGTTGGGTCTTCAAAGTCCTCACAAGCCTCTTCATACCAATCAAGGTCTTGAGTTAGATTGTGAGCTAGTTCATGAATTTGTTCCCATGAATGATTATTATGAGGTGGATAGAAATCTATCTCACAAACCATATTATCATCATTAGGGTCTTGACTAAAGCTATAAAAGTCATTTTGTGTGGCCATCCTATCATAAATTGGATTATATGTGACTCAACCATAGGTGTATCTAGACATATCTACATAAATGATGAAATCTCTAAAAATCAAAAGGCTTAGGGTTGTACAAACTCCAAAAAAACTATTTCCAAAGGACAAATGGTTCAAACTTGGTCTAACTTGGTTGAAGGGGTGGAGCTATATCTCAAATATGGTCTAAAAGTGGAGTTGTATCTCCAAAATAATTTATGCTAAGACTTGGCATAAAATAGTCTAACATCAATTGTCTAATGTCAAATGTAATATGCACAAAAGGTCAAGCATTTGAATAAAAACCATCATTTTAAAGGTCTAGGTCAAAGTGTTCCAAAAAAGGTCTAAACTAGGAAAGGAAAAAGTTGAGTTACTAGGTCTTTTATCCAAATGTAGAGTCAAAAGATAGGCTCAAACAAATAGGCAAGATAGGAATTTTGGCTAAATAACATCAAAAACAAGGCTCAAAACAAAGGCATGAAGTGATTTTATTTAATCTAACAAGTTTGGAAACAACTTTGACATAAACCTAGTACATAGAATCAAACATAAACATGATTAGTTGGCATAAGGCATAAGGTAAAAGGCTCTTTAAAGAAATATTGTGTTTTCCCAAATAAAGGCACAAATAATGATAAGGATAGGTACTAAACAAATAAACAATCAATAGTTTTCAAATTTAGGCAATCAATTAATTTAAGTTATGCAACCCAAAAGAGAAAGATCTATGTATCAGCCCCACAAATTAAGGCCTAAACAAAAATCAATCAATGTTTGAATCCAAACTTGACAAGGCTAATTCAAAAATCAATGGTGAAAACTAGGATTTTACCAAACAAGCTAGACAAGATTGGAAAACATGACAACACAAGACAAAGGTCTAAATGGTATACATAAAATGGTTTGAAACAATTGTTTTTGATACAAGGTAAACTAGTCTTGAAATAAATTGAGAAACCTAATGGTGTAAGCATGCTCAAATGATGTGATCTATGTTATGTTTCAAAGACTCAAAAGGCTCAAAATGTTTTGACATGATTTGGGTAGCATAAAAATGCCCTCCTCAACTCAAATACATTGTTTTAACATGGATTATGAACAAACAAACAAGTTTTAGTCTCAAAACATACCAAGCAAAAATGACCAAATACACTAAGTATAATCGTCCAAATCCTAGTAAGGGTATGGAAATGTGGGGTTGACTAAACTAGTAATCTTTCAAATGTTTTTAAGGGAATCAATTGTATAATGACTTTCACATCAAATGATGCAAAATAAAAGCACAAAAATTGGGTAACCATGATATTGGCTATTATAAAAAGGTCTTGTCTTTTTTACAACCACTACATCCTATTACTCACTCAGTGTAGTGCAATGTCCAAATACAGATATGTCCTATGTGAAACTCTAATATGGATCTAAATGAAGTCAATGTCAAGAGATGAAACCCTAGTTCAAAGCTTCCCTAAAGAACTTGTGAGAGGTAATGATGTCCCCTTCACAAGCCAAGTTTCCATGAAATAAAAGACTAATAGAAAGACTTTAGGGTCATTTTCAAGGTCACCCAAACTTTGACAAGTTTTTGGGGATTTCTTTAGATGAAATTCTTTCTAAGCCTTGGACTAGGATTTTTTCAATAAGAATGCCACTTTTGATTCCAAGGGATCCCTAAAGGGGACAAATGGAAGAGCATACATGCAACACCCCTCTCTTTGCAAATAAAATTAGATCAAACAACTATTAAAGACAAAATGATAAGTGTGTTCAATTTTAAGACCAAATGAAAGATTTGGTGGTGTTCATTTAACCCCTTAGTCTTAATTTGTAATTTTGAAAGCTAACTACAAGATTTAAGCAATAACACCCTAATTGATTTTCCTTTAAGCACCAAAATGAAAAGTTTGATTCATTTTAAAAGACCTGAAAAGAAGTTTAAAAGGACCTACTTAAGCATGATTTGATGATTTTTCAAGTGAAACCTACAAAAAAAATGTTAGCAAGATGTTTCTCTTAGAAGCACTTTTGAAGATGAAATAACCAACTAAGAAAATTGAGCTCTCAGGTTTGTGTAAAAAAAAACATAGTGACTATTATTAGTTATACTAACCGGTGATGGTTTTACTAACTGACAATGGTTATGTAGACCGACATCAATTTTACTGACTTAACTAATGATAGTTATATAGATCAACCATGGTTTACTCAACCACTGATGGATACTATGTAAACCAATGACAAAGAAAAAAATGGCCAAATGAAGTTAGAAAATCACTTAGAAAGAGTTTTATGTTAAGTTGTGGAGCTAAAAGCTTCACTGTTATGCAAATGGTGGAGGTTGCTAGGTTACAAAGTAACTGACATTAGTCAGAACCTGAGGACATCGGTCAGGCAAGAACCAAAATTTGCTGACATCAGTTATCATCGACTGACATCGGTCATCTCTAGACAAACAGTGACTGACATCGGTCATCTGTGTGTTCTAGAATTGTTCTAATTTTAGAAAAATAGTTAGTTTGCATGTGAAGACTAATTTTAGTCTTGAGTCCATGTTTCTAATTATTGTTTGGTTTGGGATCTATATAAGAGACCCATGGTGCTGTATTGTAATCAGGACTAAGAAGGATTAGATCCTCAAGTGTAAGATCTAGAAGGTCTGCAAGAGTGCAAGATCAGGAAGATCTACAGGTAAGCAAGGTCAGTTGATCTACGGGGTAGCAAGATCAAGAAGATCTATGGGTGTGTGTGTGTGTGTGCAAGATCAGTTAGATTTGTGGGGTAGTAAGATCAAGAAGATCTGCAACACATGGTGTATGCAAGATCAATTAGATCTATAGGGTGCAAGATCAAGAAGATCTGCTGGCAAGGATTGGAGGCAACAAAAATTGGGTTAATTGTCACAAGGACTTGGAAGTAGGCAACAAAAACCATTGGGTTGATTGTCACTAGAGGAAACAACTCAGTATTGAGTTGATTGTAATTGATTGAGAGAGAGAACTCTTGAGGGAGAATTACTGTACACCCAAGAGGTGTGGGAAGAAGAGAGATTTCTTCATTGTATTTCCTTGTGGAAGAGTGTAATACAAGATTGTATTGTTTCTCGTATCACCTATTCCTTGCTGGTTCTAATTTCTAGTTACTTATTACTTCTGGTTTAATTTCATGTTTAGTTGCTTATACAAAGGTAATCAATTATACTCTAAGGAGGATCCTGACAGTTGGTATTAGAGTTAGGATCACTAACAAGTGGTAGAGCAGGTTAGTGTTTGTTGATTATAGATTCACTCTCAGGGGTTTCTGATTGAGTGGGAGTAAAGCAATGGTAGAAGAAAGTAAACTAAGAATGGAGAAATTCAATGGCAAGAATTATCAATTATAGAGGATGCAAATAGAAGATTATCTACATCAGAAAGATCTGTACTTACCGTTGGGTGGGGTTTCAAGTAAGCCCACATATATGGAAGATGAAGAATGGAATGTTCTTGATAGAAAGGCTCTTGGAACTATAAGGTTGAGCCTGACATCATCTATGATTTCCAACTTATCACAGGCAAAGACAATGGTAGATTTAATAGAATATTTGGCAAATTTATATGAAAAACCATCAGCTTCAAATAAGGTATTTCTTATGAAGCAATTATTTAATTTGCAAATGCAGGAAGGTGGATCGGTAAATAGTCATCTTAGTGATTTCCATGGATTAGTAAATCAATTAATTTTAGTTAAAATAGATTTTGATGATGAAATTAAGGCTCTCTTAATCTTAGAAAAGCAAAGAGAGAAGGGTAAGCAAGGGAAATCAAGGTCAAAGATAGGCAATAGATCTAAATCTAGAAATGGAGGTATTATCTGTTGGAATTGTGGAAAGAAAGGGCATGCAAAGAGAGATTATTGGTTGGTAGAAGATCAGCATGAAGGAAATAAATAAGCCAATGATGCAGGTATTGTTGGACAAGATGCTCTTATATGTTCCTTGGATAAAGTAGAATCTTGGGTTTTAGATTCTGGTGCCTCTTTTCATGCAACCCCAAATAGAGAATTTTTCCATGATTATGTCCATGGAGACTTTGGAAAAGTTTATTTAGGGGATGGTGAGCCTTGTCAAATTGTTGGCAAAGGGAAAGTGCAGCTGAAATTACAGACTGGAAACATATGGGTGTTGAAGGATGTCATGCATGTTCTCATCCTGAAGAGGAGTCTAATTTCGGTAGGAAAGTTGGGTAATGAGGGTTGCATAGTAACTCTCATAGTGGAATCTTAGAAAGTTTCCAAGGGTGCACTTGCATTAGCAAGAGGTAAGAAAGTAGGTACGCTTTAGCTATCTACTTGTATTACTGATTCTCCTTCTATTTTATCTACTTTAGATGTGGATGCAAAGATGTGGCACTGTAGGCTTGGTCACATGAGTGAGAAATGAATGGATGTTCTTAAATCAAAAGGTAAGCTTTCAGATTTGATAGATCTAGATTTCTGTAAGCATTGTATTTTTGGGAAATAGGAGAAAGTGAGGTTTCTCACAACTGGGTCAACAAAGAAGAAACACATGTTAGAGCTTGTTCACGCAGACATGTGGGGACTAGCTCAAGGAGATTTTATTGGAGGATCACAGTGTTATGTTTTTTTCATTGATGATGTTATAAGAAAGGTATGGGTTTATTGCATAAAGAGGAAATTTGATGTTTTTGACACATTTAAGAACTAGAAAGCCTTGGTTTTCAAGGAGAAGGTGATGGACAGTGATTAGCTCAAGAGGTTAAATAATTTTGAGTAGGGCAATGTTGATTTAGACAAGGTTATGATCCAAAATGAGCTCACAGGTAAAAATCATCACTCACAGGAAAACATAGATATTGACATTGATCAGGTGAGAACTGACATCAATTAGGTAAGAACTGACGTCAGTCTAGTGGAGACCAAAGTCGATGATGTCAGGCAGGTGGAAACTAATGTTAGTCAGGTGCAATTGATATCAGTCAGGTACAGATCGAGAGATGATCGAGATCAGTCACTGTCAGAATGAAATTTGGGCAGACAACAAGTTGTCAATGAGTCTCAAATGCCCATGAGGAGGTCTGAAAGGGTAAGTAAGCCTCAAATTCATTATTCCCCTTCTTTATACTACTTGTTACTCACTGATGGTGGAAAACCAGGAAGTTTTGAAGAGGCAATGTAAGTAGAATCCAAGAAATAGTGGGAGCATGGTATGAATGAGGAAATTGATTCCTTGAAAGAGAACCAAATGTGGGATTTGGTAGAGTTTTCAGTCAGAAAGAAAGCACTAAAAAATGAATGGATATACAAGTTAAAAAAAGGAGAGAATGGACAGGTGAGACATAAGGTCAAGTTATATGGTCTTGAGCAATCTCCAAAATAGTGGTATTTGAGGATTGACAGGGTTTATGACAGAGCATGGCTTTAGTCAATGCAAATGTGACCATTGTGTTTATTTTAATAGGTTGGATAATATTAGCTACATTATCTTGTTACTGTATGTAGTGTGTATGCTTGTTGCAGGGTCACACATGCAGGGAATTGTTGAGCTAAAGGTAAAATTAGCTCAGACATTTTCCATGAAGGATCTAGGAGCAACAATCCTTGGCATGAGTATTTCTAGAGACAGGGAAAATCACAGGTTGATTTTGTCTTAAGAGGATTATGTGAACAAGGTAGTGGAGATGTTTAATTTATAGGATGCAAAACTAGTAAGCACACCTATGGTTGGATAGTTCAAGATGAGCTTATAAAAGTGTCTTAAATCACATGATGAGGTTGAGTACATGGTATGTACTAGACCTGATATTACCCAAGTAGTGGGAGTTTTCAGCAAGTTTATGGCCAATCCAAGAAAGGAGCACTGGAAAGTAGTTCAGTGGATTCTCAAATATTTGAGAGGGACCAACAACAGGGATTTATGCTATGCAGGGTCAAACACTTCTCTACATGGGTATGTAGATTTGGATATGGCAGGTGACTTGGATGGTAGGAGAAGCACCACAGGGTATGTGTTCACTGTTGGTGGAATGGTGGTTAGCTAGATTTTAGAGTGGTAGAAGGTTGTTGCAGTCACAGAGGCTAGCAAGGATAAGAACCCTGCAGATATGTTAACAAAATCGAGAACAAAGGAGAAGTTGAATCTTCATTCAAATTGTTTTGGTCTTAAAGATTGAACTTGAAGATGGAGATACAAGCTAGAAACAAAATTAGAGGATGTTGTTGTATAGGTATAGGTGTAGCTATTTATCTCCAAGTGGGAGATTATTAAGTTGTGGAGCTAAAAGCTTCACTATTATACAAATGGTAGAGGTTTCTGGGTTACAAAGTAATTGACGTCAATCAGAACCTGCTGACATCAGTCAGGTAGGAAATGGAATCTACTGACATCAATTATCATCGGCCAACATCGGTCATCTCCAGACAGATAGTGATCGACATCAGTCATCTGTGCATTCCAGGACTGTTCTAATTTTAGATGAATAATTAGTTTACATGTAAAGACTAATTTTAGTCTTGAGTCTACATTTCTAATTATTGTTTGGTTTGGGATCTATTTAAGAGACCCATGGGGCTAAACTGTAATTAGGACTAGGAAGGATTAGATCATCAAGTGTAAGATCTAGATGGTTTGTAAGAGTACAAGATCAAGAAGATCTATAGGTAAGCAAGGTCAGTTGATCTATGGGGTAGCAAGATCAAGAAGATCTATGGGTGTGTGTGTGTGTGTAAGATCAGTTAGATCTGTGGGGTAGCAAGATCAAGAAGATCTGTAACACACGGTGTATGCAAGATCAATTAGATCTGCAGGGTGCAAGATCAAGAAGATCTAATGGCAAGGATTGGAGGCAACAACAAATGGGTTTATTGTCACAAGGACTTGAAAGTAGGCAACAATAACCATTGGGTTGATTGTCACTGGAGGGAACAACTCAGTATTGAGTTGATTGTAATTGATTGTGAGAGAGAAATCTTGAGGGAGAATTAGTGTACACCCAAGAGGTGTGGGAAGAAGAGAGATTTCTTCATTGTATTTCCTTGTGGAAGAGTGTAATACAATATTGTATTGTTTCTTGTATCACCTATTCTTTGCTGGTTTTGATTTCTAGTTACTTATTACTTCTAGTTTAATTCTGTGTTTAGTTATTTATACAAAGGTAATCAATTGTACTCTAAGGAGGATCCTGACATTTTAAGCATCCAAATTAAAATTTTAATGTTGCTTCATGCTCTCCTTCATACATGGGATGCATTGGGTCCTATCAGGTGTGCTAATATGTGAGCTAAGAATTTGACTTAAGAGAGGATGGTTAGTATTGTGTTAGTTTAAAATGAAAACAAAATGAAAGAAGCACACTAACTAGCATAACATCTCTAGGCCTAGACACTAGGGAGAGCTTAGTTGAAAAATATGAATAAAATGCATAACTAAAATTCAAAAGAAACCTTCTTTTACCTTCTTTGGATGCTCTAAAATGCTTGTTGTAGTGGCTTGCTTAGTTTGTGCTCATAAAGTTTTCATCAAAGGAGGCTTGGTTATCTCCTCTTTTCCTTGGCACCTTGTGGCTTTGGCTTGGCTTGGATTAGAATCAATTTGACATGGTAACACTAATTTCAATGGCTTCTTGAAGATATTTGACTTTGTACCAAAATAGCTTTTTAATGATTTTCCTGCCCTCTCTATTTATAATTTTTTGCAAATGGATAGAATCAACCTAAACCATCTATCTCAATATTGAGATGTGTGGATAAGAATTAATCCAATTATTTAATTAAAATTGATAAATAAGCTCATCAATATTTGGGATAGAGGGGCAATTAAGAGGCATGGAGGGCTTTGATGAGGCATGGGAGGCATGAATCTTGATATTTGTGGTATTTATGGCCTAGGGGTGTCTTGCCAAGCAATGAGGTCACTTGATGATGTAGATATTTAGTATTCATTTAAAAAAATAAGTATTCAACAAGTTTCCATGGAATTCTTAATTAGGCTTTAATTTGGTTTAACTAGCTCTTAAGCATGATTAAGCACTTTGTGCATAAATTACTCGAATTAATCAAAATGCCTTATTATTGGTCTAAAATTTGACTGGATTAGAATTAGAAGTCAATGTAAAATGCATTGGATTTGTTATCCCATTTAATATTTTACCAACATTAAATAACAAAGGCATGCATATCATACAAGAAATTTAATAGGAAAAAGCAATCAAGAGCACCTAGGTACAAAATTATCATTTTGACTCAAAATGATCTGATCAAAGTTAGTTGGACCATAAATTGCATTTCCCCATTTAAAGACACCCTAACCAAAATCAGCATTTGAATATATCAAATTCAAAGCTTTTAATGAATTTTAGTGTTTTTAGGCCAAATTGTGCATTTTGGTGGAAATTAGTCAAAATCATGATTGGAGGTCATCAGTGGCCAGATTTAGGTGTCTACAAATTCTTATCCCAAACATAAATTACATGTTATGCAGAGTACTTAAACAACCAATGCAAAGGATCAAGAATCAAAAGAAAATGTAACTTCTATGCCAATGCCTCAAAAGGTCAAAACACCCAACCAAGATCCATTTAGGGGGTCTTACTCTAATATTTTTGATCAACTTCTTCAAACTTTCCTTATGATACTACCACGCATAAAACCTATTAAACCCCATATTCAAAAGCTGGTGTGGGATCAAGAAAAGAATAAATGCACATATCATCAAATAAAAGGACATGATACTATAATTTGTAACACACTAAAAGTTGTGGTCTAAAACTTATTAGAAGAGGATGATATTTTAATGGAACACTTTGGTCATGACTATCCCCATAGTCAAACTACTAGGGTAATGTCTACCTCAAGGACTAATATATTACCAAGAGGATTAGAATGAGTTTCAGAGGAAGATAGAGTTTCTAATAGAACTCAATATTGACTCATCCTAAACCCTCTAGATTTGGATGTACCTAAAAACATGATAAATCCACCATTATTTCAAATTGGCACAATTCACATAGATATATGATCCCAGATGAAGGGTCATAAGACCCATAATCTCAATAAATCCAAAGTGACTATTGCAAAAGCTCCTACTTCTACCACAAATAGCCCTACAACACCCATCCCAAAATTTAAAATTTATATTTTAGGAAAAGTGCAAAATAATAATGCTTCAAAATTGATACAAATATTTGTTCTATATTTTCATCAAATCCTGATCAAGATGTCTTTGTATGAACTTAAACTCTCTATAGCATCATGAGGATATGATACAAGACTTGCAATCTATCGATATACAGTCAAATGAACCCCAACCTCTATTGTATTTTATCACATCACTTCAAAAGTTTTCATCCATAACATTTCATGATTCTAAAATATCACCATGGCATCCTGATGACCAAGATTTACCACTATTTATCATTTCCCAAATTGATCAAACCCAAATCAAATGAGTAATTATTGATAATAGAGAAAGCATAAATATTATCTCCTATCATGTTTTTAAGAAACTAAAATTACCTAAAACTATTGTACCTCAATCTACAAATATTTTAGGAGTAGTCAATGATATTTTGGCCCCTAATTAGGAATGGTTGTCCTTCCCATCCAATTAGGTGTATGTACCCTCCCCATGTTATTTTATATAATAGAAGGGGAGTTCTAATACAATGTATTATTATAATTCCATTATATATGTGTTATGCATTGAATCTCTCCACCTTGCATTGATATCTTAAATTTGAACATGAGGGTAAGGTCCATAATGTTTTAGATAATCCCCATCCATTTAAAACTTTCAACCTTAAGTTTCAACCAAACAATGTCTTAATTTTATTACAAAGTGTGATCTTATCATCATCCAATGAAGCATCATCTAGTGAAACAATACATATATCAAAAACTGCTAGCAAGGATTCCCTTGATTCAATGTTTTATTAACTATTGATGGGAGAATATTAGTTACTGATGCTCAACACTCTCCTCACTCCCTAGGAATATGGGTGTTCTGACAAATAACATATGTATTATCCTAATCTTAGGGAACTCATTACCTTAGATCCACCTTTACTCTAAACTCATTTAATAAATGGGGGGATTGATCAACCTTATTCAGGTCCTGGTATCCCTCAAACTTCTTATTCCTAGATAACCCTAACTTTGAAAAAACATACCTACAATGGTGTGCTTGGAAGGGATTTGGCATAGGACATTACAAAAAAGGGCCATATGACATCACGTTAGGGGATTTTATGAAACCCCATGAAAAGCACATCTTAATTTTTAACAAAAATCCAAAATCAATGATGGAAACCACTCGTGTACCTATTCTCAAAGAGGACATATCATATTCACCATCTAACACCCCTTTTTGAGATAGACAAGATTGTATCCATTCATCTAGAATTTATTTAAGTAATGTCATCACTATAAAACCTCTCACATATCAAATCAATGGGGAAGCCAAAACCATTCCTCTCTCCTACCCAAATATGATAGGTAAGGATTTTACCATCATCCTTGTTCTTTAGTGCCAAGATGATGAGTCAATCTTAACACATTTAGGCATAGAGAACTCCCATATACGTAATTTTATTCTATCTAAAACCTTTAGTCTATTAAATGAAGATACCATCAACATTAACATATGATCTTATGATAATCCATAAATTATTAAGGTTATAAAATCTTTAAATCCTTAGTATCACCAAAATTTCACTACATTTATAGTAGATCATAGTGAAACATTCACTTGGTCGTATAGTGACATACATGGTATCAACCCTGATATTGTCATCCATAACATTGTCACATTTCCTAATTCCAAACTTGTAAAACAAAAACTTCAAAAAATGCATCCTCATATTCCACTCTTGGTCAAAGAAGAATTGTAACATCTCTTATCCATCAATTTTATCTAGCCTATTGACTACCCTTAATGGGAGTCTAATATCATCCCTATTAGAAAACCCACGTGAGGATTGTGCCTTTGTACTTATTTATATGACCTTAACCTCATTTATCTTAAAAATGATTTCCCTCTCCCTAATATTAACCAATTAGTGAACTTAATAGTCAATAATTAAATTTTGTAACTTATGGATGATTTCTCTAGGTACAATCAGATCTTTATCACACCAGAAGATCAACATTCTTAAGACTTCATTTATTACTCCATGAGGGAACCTTATGCTATTGGGTTATTCATTTTAGCTTAAATAATGTTAGGGTCACCTATCAAATGGCTATGACTTATATTTTCCATGATATAATCAATTAAATCACTGACGATTCTATGGATGATATCCTCGGTGAGTCAAAACTATGAAAAGACCATCTTTTGATGCTTAAAATAATCTTTACTTTCCTAATCTAGTTGTACATCCATATCAATTACAAGAAATGAATTTTTAGGGTTTTGATAGGTAATATTTTGGGTTTTATCATCTCTATTAAAGGTATAGAGATCAACCTCATTAAGATTAAATCCATTATAGAAATGATGCTCCCATCCAATCTTAAGCAACTTCATAGCTTACAAAAAAAATTATAGTCCATTCATTATTTTATCTCCCAATTATTTGATCAATGTCAACCCTTTCATCACCTCCTAAGGATAGATACGTGATTCATTTTTTACTCTATCTATCAAGTGGCATTTGATGCCCTCAAAAACTATCTTAACTCACCACTAGCTCTCATTCCTCCTGAGGAGGGGAAACCTTTCTTCTTGTATATTTCATCCATAGACCATACCCTAGAAGCCATGCTTTCCCATCGTGATGAAAAACATAAATATTAGGTGGTTTATTATATAAGTTTCACCCTCATTGAATATAAGACACACTATACACAAAAAAATTATGCCTAGATCTTGTATTTATAGCTTCCAAGCTTCACCATTATCTGCTCAATCATAAAACTTATGTGATCACAAACATAGATCCCCTAAAATTTATGCATTCAAAGCCTTATCAAAATCAAAAAATTCCCAAATGGCTTATGATTTTGGTAGAATTTGATCTTAGGTTTATCCACTAAAAAATAGTTAAAGGTCAGATCATTACTGATCAACTTGCTAAAGAACCTCTTGCTGATAATCAACCAATTAAAGAACCTCTTGCTGATAATCCACATCCCAAGTATATTTGAAATATAAAATGACTCTATTATTTGATTGACATAAGCACAAGCATGGTGGGGGAGATATAATTATCCTAAACCCTCCATGGAGGACCCTTATACCTTTATCTTTTAGACTTGATTTTGATTACACCAATAATATGGTAGAGTATGAGGCTTTGATCATAGGTATCCAAACCTCTTTAGCCTTAGGTATTAAATAATTAGATATATATGGTGATTCCCAACTTGTGTTCAACTAGATAAAGGGAATAAATAAATGTAAAAATGATGACCTATAGAAATACAAGACCTTAGTTGATCAATTACTAGCTGCGTTTGAGCATTATGTTATCCAAGCTACTCCTCGATCAATTAATAAGTTTGCATATACCATGGCTTCCTTAGCCTTATGTATCCCATCTTCATCTTATGAATCTAAGTTATTAATTATCATCTACAAAATCAATCAAACTTATTTTAACAAAACTAATCTTCCTTTCATCTATAATATAGAGGAATACCCATTAGATCTTTGGTATGCATAGAGATTCAATTATTTAGTGAGGGGTATTATTCCTCTAGATTTATCCAAAAATAACAAGTGAGCTTTCTAGGAATGCATCACTCATTTTTTAATACTATCAATGTTCTCTATAAATGTGGTTTTTATGGTATCCTTATTCATTTCCTTAAAAATTAGAAGCTACCCTCGCTATCAAAGAAGCTTATGATGGGTCATGTGATGGACATTTTAGTGGTCATACCATTAGTATGCAAATATTATGATTAGACTATTATTGGTCTAATTTAAATTAGAATTGTTGTGAGTATGTTAAGAAATGCATAAAATGTCAACATGTTAATCTAACACATGTCCCTAGTCAAGCATTACAGGCATGGTAAGTGTACAAAATTAGGGGACAAAAAAGGGCCTACCTGTGAACATGATATCTATAAAATTTAATAAATTTAAACTTTTATAGATAATTTAATATGGTTACACTCAAATTTTTAAGATGGTATAAAAACATGAGTTGTATAATTTTGAATCTAGTTTCTAAAATACTATGTTTTTTGAAAAATGGTTAATTATAAATAGGTCAAACATATAAACTTTGAAGAGGACCTCCTAGTTTTTTAAGAAAACATAGTACATAGATAACCATGTAGGTCACCATTTTTTGAGCATCATTAAATATTGTTTGAAACACTTTAGTGAATATTTATATAATATCTTCTAGTGTGTTATGATTTTTTTAATATTTTTTTGATGAATATTTTTTTAATTAATTTTGAAATTAAGTAGATCTTGAAAATTGACAAAAAAATGGATAGTCAGCCTTGTGGCCCTCCCTAATTACCTCAAAAAAATGATTTTATTTTGAATGTGTGTATAATTAGGCCTAGTTTATTACCATATAATGTATTTTGCACTTGGATCAATGGAAAATAATTATATAAACATGAATAGGCATGTATAGGTGTGGCATGTAATGGCATAAAAATGGTGTAGTTAGAAATAAATATAGTTTTAACCCTTAAAATAGCCGAAAAATTATAAAAAACATATATTTAGAAAGAGGAAAACATGCTCATCATGACGATAATAATTTTTTGAATTTTGATGTTGAAATCCATAATGTATTTGGTGATTGAATTTAAAATTTGTTGGTTTTTGTCAAAACTCTCAATCTCAGCAGTAGATGCAAAACCACAAAGCCTTTGGCTCAGAAATCCAAGCCATTTATGAACCTAAAGGCTCATTTTTTATTTCAAATCCAAATAGTGCTTAGATGATATGCAACAAGTATGCATTATGTAATGTATTATACAATGCATATGTATTATACAATGTGTTGTTTTGTAATAAGACCAAAACATATCTAAAAGCATGTGGGAGTTACACATGAAGGCAAATTTGGATGGAAGATTATATTTACCACTCTAAATGTTAAGTATAAGTTTACATTTATATTGTTACATTAAATTTATTTTAGTAAATATAATAAATTAGGGTCACTCAACATCTAATAGAGTTGGTCTCAGAACTACACACCTTATGATGTGGAAAATATTGTTTCAAAGTCCAATTTGGTCAGTGCTTAGGTATTTTCAAGGTCTAAGTATTAAACCTAAAAATTTCAAGACATAATTTTTGTAATTGATGTACATTTTTGGTAAACATAGAGTCATTTTTTAGGTATTTATGCCTTATAGATTGATTCCTAAAATTTATAGAAGTCTTAGGTTTGTCAAAATTGAATTTTTCAAACCAATCACTTCTAAATTGATGTAAAGTGGTGTGATTAGGGTAGCATAGGCCACATTAATGAACTACACATATAAAATGACCACTTTGTGTTAATTTCAATTGTTCATAATCTCTCCCTCATCCTTGATCACTTCCTAATTATTCCTCATCACCCTTAATCACTCTCTCATCATTCTTCATTATCCCTAATCACTCCCTCATTGACCCTCATTTTCCTTAGTCATATCTAATTACTCCCTCATCATTTGTGATCACTCCCTTATTGACCCTCACTATCTATCATCATCCCTAATCACTCCCTCATAATATTTATTCACTTACTCATTATCCCTAATCACTCCCTCATTTACCCTCACCATCCCTTATCATCTCTATCACTCCTTCATTAGCTCTCGCCATCCCTAATCATTGTTTCATCATCCCTAATCAGCCCCTCCTTATCCCTCATTATCAATAATCACTCCCTTATTAACCCTCACCATTATTCATAATTTATGATCACTCCCTCATCATCCCTAATCACTCCCTCATTACCTCTCACCATCCCTCATGATGCAGAGCCATATTGCATACTCTTCTTGTCCAAGCTCTCTACTAATATCCACCTAGCTTTCACTTTGTCTTTTTTTCTTGACATCTATATTTGGACCCTACATAAATTTAAAATTCCCATCTACATTTTATTCATTTCATTTATTCTACACCATGATCTGGATGGTCTCACTAAACTCTTCATTCTATTCTCATTACTCAATTCATTCAATCTCTCGTACTTTGAGACTATCCCCTCACTAGTCTTTATGCTTTATAACAAATTGGATAAAATATTATCTCTCATTTATTAGGATTTAAAAGGGATATGAAAAATTTCCTTCCACTCCTTTGAGTTCTCTCTAACTTCTTCTCAACCTTAATTAACTTCTCAACATAATCCTTATATCATACACTACCTCTTACACTGTAATAGACTCTTCTTGTAGCCTTTTTTGGGCTAATTTATTTGGTATGGTCTTGTAAAAACTAAAATAATAAAATAAACCTCATTTATGGATACCATACAACATTTACCATATCTTCAAAATGTTTCAATATTTTTTTCAACTATTTGATAACATTTTTTTGGCTCTTTCTGCTCTTAGATTAGGTCTTTAGGTTTCTTTTTACCCTATCTACCAAACAATCCTCCCCCATCCATACTTATCCATACTTAGACAACTTAAAAAAACTATATTATCTTTTTTCATGTTGAAATCAAAATTTTTACCAAATTTCATGAATTATTTATGGTTACAACTCTTAAAAACTCAGTTGGAAAGTAAAAACCCTAATATATGGTTTGGATTGGTTTTACAAACCCGACAAGGGTCAAAATGAGATTTAAATCTTAAAAAGGAATTTATAATGATCCTTAATATTGTATTAGGTATTATTTTAACATATTTACATTTTCTCAAGTGTTATATTTCCCTTTTTAATCTATAGTAGATTGACTTAACCAAATTTGAATAGATTGTGTACTTAGTCACAGGTCTGTTGTAATCTGAGAAGAGGTTATTTTTTCTAATTCATTCCAAAAAAGGTTATAAACCAACATGAAAGTTTAAAATAATCTTTAAAATGTTTAAAAACTTTAAAAAATCAATTCCTTCCATCTATAACACTCTATTTTCCAATTTCCATGAGATACCACTTTGACTACGTTAAGTTTCTTGATGACTGCAGGACTGTGTTAGTTTTATTTTTGCTCATCCAAATATATGAAAGATAATTGAAATAAAATAAGACTTCATTATCATATTATAATTATCTCACCAACATATGCATTTGAATTTTCACTCTAATACATGCATATACATTCTCAGAAAGATGTATACCCATAAGTTTTACTTATAGAAAATAGGGATGAGTTATTCAAAACAGAATGTCCTTAGTAGAATAAAAACATAAAATGTTTAAATTAAATTAAGGAACTATTATGTAAATTTAATAATTACTCATACATTCTAAAATCCCACCAAAATAAATTTCCTCTTCCACAAGATTCTGGCCTTCACTTAGATTTCAAGGCACAATTTGTAAAAACATAGGGTATACAGTTTGTAATTTTAACATTCAAAAGATTTGAAAATAAAATTAAAAATGATGTAATCACCATAAAATAAAATTCATTTTAAACTACCACTCATACCAATATCACAAATAACTTTTTACTAATCATATTTCACCATTGATCATGCACACTGTCAATTATCTTTGCACATATTCAAGAAGATGCATGGTCTATTTGCTTTCTTATCTGTAAATAATCAAAAATTGTATTTATTCACTTGTTTTGGGTTATTTACATTCATTATTCTGAATCCTACCCCCTTTAATTCTCTTGAATCTAAATTTGAATAAAAAATAAGACATGGACAGGACTCTTATTACCAAATAACCAGCCTAACTAAATTCTAACTTCTTTTGTACATTGAGAGTATCCTCAAGTAACTCAAATAATAACATATTTATCAAATATGAGTTTATTTACATGTTTTATAAAATCATAAACTCCTCACTAAAGTCTAACCACACCAAATTAAACATTAGAGTTCTTGAAACAATATTGAAGGCTCTATGAAAGTTCAAAATTCAAATGAGAGATTTGGCAAGAAAGACCAATACATCTCTAATTCAAAATTGACACAAAAATATAAAATTATAAAGACTCATATAGACTTATCATGACCTTAACCACCTTCTAAATACTCAAAACATGTAAACTAGATCATTATTTATATTGGGTAATGATGCTCCTCCATGATCTCATCATCCCTAATCATTTATTCATCATACCTCATCATCTATAATAATTCATTCCTTGTCCTTCATTTCCCATAATAATTCCCTCATTAATCCTCACCATCACTCATCCTCCCTAATCACTCCATCATTGACCCTCACCATACCTCACCATCCCTATTGATTCCCTCATCATCTCTACTCAATTGTTTCTCATCCCTTCTCATCCTTAATTAATCCATCCATTACTTTGATGGTGGAATTTTGTTTGGGTTTAACAATGTTAGGAACTACAAGTGGAGAGTTGAGTGATATCATAAAATATAAGACATAGTGATCAAAATGATGTGGAGGCAAATTTGAAACATAAATATTTAACACATATGAAAAAATATGGGCCTATTAGAAATGTTGTAATTCATAATTGAAAATTTTTTAGAAAAGAGAAGAAAGTAAAACCACCATAGCACCAAAAATGGGTAGTAAATACATGAGCATTACCAAGCTATACCATTTCCTAAAACCAATCAATTGCTTTCCATATGAGGACATTTTATGATCCAAATAATTACATTAAAAGCATTCTATTGATATGTCTATTGATTTAATCATCATAAAGAGTGGAAAATAATTTTCAAATGATTATAATAAGTATTCCAAGATTGGAAAGTGGTACTTCATTCATAACTTCAATATTCAATCCAATGAAGAGTGTCACACTATGATCTCTCTGCTTACACATCTTGAGATGTGGATATAAGTTATCTATCACTATAAAAATGTAATTAGATAATATATTATGAACTTGATGATATGGTTGGTACTAAAAATATCTTTACTTCCCCCAACAAGAAATTATATGAATTAAAAATATTGTTTCATTAATAAATGTATATCAATGGTGAGCTAATATAATTCATGATTTCTAATGAAAGTCAAAATAATTTAATTTATCCTAAAGAATAGTTTTAAAAGTTAAACTTGTAATTTATACATCATCCATAACCATATGCTTGTGTATGGTCTAGTGTAGGCCTTGAGAAATGGATCACCTAGTAGTCTCACTTGGTGTACAAAATCAAAATTTGTAAAGATTCAATCCTTTGTGACATCTCACCATTAGAGGTGTGTTATTTTTTACATGTGGTCAACCATATATATTCCATTGACTTGTAGTCTATGAATTAAATCCTTGAAATGTTGTGATAGATTGTCATGATATGAAATACCATTTATCATAGTTAGTTCATAAGCTTTTCGTCATTAGTGCTAGGAAGTACAAGAATCATGTCAATTATAGTAAGAAGTACACTCGTAATGGTAAGAATTAAATGTAATAACATCATTATGTCACCATATCATAGTGTGGTTTATCAAAAAATAATAAAGAAAAAATAATTGAACCATAAACTAGAAGAATACAAGTATATCTTTTAGTCACCTAAGTAAGTTCCTACATAATTTACACTAAATAATACTATTGATTTGATCCCTTAACTACATATACCTCAAACCTCTTTATACAACATATAATTTATAGAGAATAAATAGATCAAGTGGTAGATACATGAAATCATGGATAATGGACATATCATGCCCTAATCATTACCTTGCAAAAGCCCAAATTTGTTTGTGCCAAAATTGTAATCAATTAAAAAAATATTAACAAGATTAAAGTGAAGAAATATTATCCTAATTTAAATATTAAGAATTTTTATTTCATATCCATGGTGTAGAAGTCTTTTCTAAAATTGATCTTAAGTTTGGGTATCATCATATTCATGTTAAACCTCTAGATATTTGGAATATACTCTTAAAAACAAAGGAATGATTGATTGACTAGTTGGTTTTGCCTTTCAATTTAACTCATGTAATGAATTAATTCATTTCAAGATGTTTAATTACATCCTTAGGTCCTTTACCTATGTAGTTTTTTAATCTACCTTGATGACATCTTAATATTTAGAAAACATGGGATGAACAACTACATCATGCTGAACTAGTGTTTCACATTTTGTAGAAACATATTTTTATGATAACATGAATAAATTCTCATTTTTCATGCAAGAGATAAAATATTTGGGGCACATTACACACACAAGTAGTGCATGTGTGAACCTAACCAAGATTAAAGTCATATAGGAATAGAAAAAACTAACTTTGCATCTGATTCAAATCTTCTTAGAATTAGAAAATTATACAAGAGATTTGTGTTTAATTTTTCTCTTTTGAACCAAACTACCAAAGGTGGAACTGAATAAAATTGCATCTAGTCAATTACACAACAAAGATAAGTTCATGAACTAAAATTTATACTCTATTTTATGTTAGTTTTTATGTTACTTAAACATAAATTTAGAAGATCATCCAATTTATTCAGTATTAAAATTGATTATCATAAATGGGTATTGACAACACAAGTCCTAGAAAAGAGTTAATTTCTATTATAATGGATTAAAACAAATATTAGTGGAATCAAAGATATCTTTAGAGTTAATACTTATGTCAGGTGATGAGGGAGTGATTATGTATGTTGAGGGATGGTGAGCATTAATGATGGAGTGATAAAGGATGGTAAGGGATGGAGAGGGTCAATGAGGGAGTGATTAGTGACAAAGAGGGATGAAAAAATATTGATTAGGGATTATGAGGGATGAGGAGGGAATGATTATCGATGGTGAGGGATGGTGATAATTAATGAAGGAATGATTAATGATTATAATCTTGAGTGATTAGAGATGATGAGAGATAATAAAGGTCAATGAAGGAGTGATTAGGGATGAGGAGGGAGTGAATAGGGATGAATAAGTGATTAGGTATGATGGGTTATGAGGAAAGAGTGATTAGGGATGATGAGGGATATTGAGGGTCAATGGCGAAGTAATTAGATATGACTAGGGATAGTAAGGGTCAATGAGGAATTTTGGGGATAATGAAGAATGATGAGAGAGTGATTATGGGTAATGAGAGATGAGTAATAAGTGATCAAGGACTAGGAAGGGATGATGAACAAGTTAAATCAACACAAAGTGGTCATTTGATGTATACAGGTCATCAATAATGACCTACATTACCCTAATCATACCACTTTGGATCAGGTTCAAGTGAGTAGTTTTCAAACTTCAATTTTTACAAACCTAAGGCTCTTATATATGCTAAGAATAAATTTTAAAGGAAAAAAAACCTAAAACATGACTATATGTTTACCAAAAAATGTTATCAATTTCAAAATTTATGTCTTGAAATCCCTAGGTTTAATACCTAGACCTTGGAAATGCCTAAGTACTAACTAGATTAGATTTTGAAAAACTATTTTCCAAATCGTAAGGCATACAACTATGAGACTAGCTCTATCAAATGTTGAGTGACCCTAATTTATTATATTTATTAAAATAAATTACCTTCCAAACAATATAATCTTCTGGCGAAAGTTACTTTCATGTGTAACTCACACATGCTTCTGGATATAGTTTTGATCTTATTACAAAATAATGTGTATGCATTATTTAAATTTAAATCTAAAACATTGATTTAATTTTAAAAAACACTAATATGATCATTTTATTATTTTTACAATAATGAGATCATGTTGCTTAAATAACATGATTATGTTATTTATTAATGTGATCATGTTACCTAAAATGTCCATGGAATTATCCCCCAACTCTGTGCACTTACCTAGTAGTACATGAATTTTGGAAATTTTCCCAATGGGGGATTTATCTTATGGGTCAAATCAATCCTAAATCTTCCCAATGACATATATTTATCATTTCCACCACTAAATATTTCACTAAATGGGTGGCTATTCCTCTTATCTCAACCAAAGTAGACAAAATTATGGATTTTATTAGTGATCATATTATTTGTCAATTTGGCATTCCTAATACAATCATTACAAACAATGAAAAATCTTTAAATTTTTTTTTCAAAAGCTTTGTGACTATTTCAACATTAAGCTAAGCTTCTCCTCAATTTACTATCCTCGAGTTAATAGATAGGGTGAGGCATCTAATAAAACTCATGTCAAAATCCTAACTAAATTCATTAATGAGGTTAGAAAGTAATGAAATATTCATATTATCTTTGCCTTATGGTCTTATTGAACTAGTATTTGAACCCATATGGGTGTTATCCCTTTCTCTCTAGTTTATGGTGCCAAAGTTGTACTTCCTCGTGAGGTTTAGATTCTTTCCCTTCACATCTCTATTAAAGATATCATTTATGAGGATGACTTTTGTTAGGAATGATTATCCCAGCTTGAGCTCTTAGATGAGCATCAATCAACTACCATTGGCCATCTCCATGTAAATTAGGAATGAATAAAATGTGCCTATTATAAATATTTAAAAGAATGTGAATTTAATGTTAGTGACCTTGTCTTGAAATAAAATCAATGTCACTAATATGTAAAAGAACAAACAAGGAAAATTTTCTCCAAATTGGCTGGGACCATATATTATCACCTATAAATATGGATCTGGGGCATATAATTTGGTATCTCTTAGTGGAAAACCAAAATGAGAACCTCTTAATGCATTGCATTTGCATCCTTTCCATTGTTAATAAGTCTTAATCACCTTGATCAACCTAGTTTACTTTATTTTGGTTTGATAATTTACCTTTCCCTCCTAAAAATACCAAATAATGATATATAGAGTCATGTGGTTATCCAAAAACATGTCTATTCTAACCTTTAATATGAATACCTCAACTCTATTTATAGCCTCTAATGGATAAGCTCTGCCTCTAATGGGAAGGCACCCTAATTCATTATTTTTTGAAACCCCTCCTTATCACATTAATAGTTAATTTTGGGAACAAGAATATTCCTATACAAAACAACTTTAGAAACTATTCTAGGTTACCTTAAGCCAATCCATCAAAAATAATAACACCAAAAATAAATAAACAAGAAAAAAAACATCTTTAAAAAGGGAAAAAATAATAGACAGATCCCTCAAAGGACAACTGTAAAATCTATAAAAATTGAAAAAAGTGTAGACTGCTCCCTCAAAGGATAGTTGCTTTGAAAATCATCTCCCAAAATATAGACCATTCACTCAAAGGATGGTTATCATGCATGAAATATCCTTATAAAGCTTCTCATATTGATCAGTCTACATGGATTGGCACAAAGGTAACTAGGGTTAGCCTTAGCTATAGAACATAGGATGAAAAAATCTTCTTAAAAAAATCCTCTTTTTATCAAAATCTTGAAGAAAAGCAAATACCTAGAAAATTCCATCTCAAACCAATAGATCCTAAACTTAGCTGACATAAGGCTACTAGGATATTTATTAATAGTCAATTAAAGATGCACATGCAATTATCACAGGAGGTTTTTCTTGGGTTTTGGTACAAGCCAATGAAGAGTAATAAAATATTTATTTATCTTTATTCTAAATAAATCAAAATTGAGATAATTAATTATCTAAAGCAGGATCATAACATATATTTTGATCACAATGTAGGACTATCATAATTTAATATGTGGCATCATTTAAACTAATAATATAATAATCCATAAGCATCCTAATCTAAACCCATAATCATAAAACACGTATCCATAGTCCATAATTTAATCTAATCCATGATCACATAGCATAAATCCATAATCCAATGTAATCCATTGCATCACATAAATCCTTAAAATATCACACTAAATACATAATCACATAATCTAGATCCATAAACATTTTAATGCAAATCCATAATATTTAAATCTATAATAAATATATCAAATCATCATGTCATACAAATAGATAAATCCATAATCATATAATCTAAATACAAAACATTTTAAAATATTTCCATGATCCATAACATTTCAATACATAATCTAATAAAATCCATACATCATAAAATATAATCACAACTCATAATCAAAATCATGTATATATATACATCATTTGATTCTCAGTATACAAAATACATGGATTTCTATCCAATATAATAAATATAAAATAGGATACCCAATAAATTGGAGACAACTCAACTAGATGATCCCAATGCCTCAACCCCTACCTCCACCCCCACCTCTACCTCCATACTGACCCCCATCTCCTCCTCCATCTCCCCTTCAATCTCTCCCTCATGATACACTCCCTGTGTTGGACAAACTTATATGTGTTTTTTGAGAGGACCTACCCTATGTGGCCATATTTATATTGAGGAATCTCTAGATGTAAATCTAATATAATATTCTCATAATAATGAATCTTGATTACCAACTCCTAGTACCTATCCACACTCACAATACTTGCCTATCTTATACTCAGTCCAGATCCCCCTACAACTATCTATCCTATGGGTCTTTCATATCCTCACCACAATCCATCCCTCTTAGCATGGTATATATCCTAAGCCTAAACTACTAGACCATGACTCAAACATAAGCTACTATACTCTACATATAAAGCATCTAATGTGGTTTTTAGACCATATCTCTCCATCTACATCTTATTTATCACCTCCAGTACTATGGTCAAATATACTTATAAGGTGATGCACTAGGATCTCAGTGCACCCCTCCCAATAATAATATATGTAACATATATCTCCTCATCCTCTCCTCCCTCATCTCCCCTCTCCTCCTCCTCTCCTCCTCCCTTCTCTTCATCTTGCATCTCCTCATTTACTCCCTCATATCGAGGTCACACCACCCTCTCATGTTTGTCATCTAGCTACCCTGACCACCATACTAAATATGTTGGGGTAGACCACACATCATCTATCTCTACATCTACATCTACCTCCTCCTACTTGATTCCTATCAGAATATTTGTGACATCTAAATCCAATAGTCTTGTCTCTATATCATCCTATCTATACACTCGTGGGGCCCATGGTATATCCTTAATAAGCCCAAATTATCTCCTCTCTCTCCCAAAGTGGAAAAACTCTAAATATACCATCCTCCTCCCTACTAGCTATCTCTCCCTCTGAATGTCTATTAACTCTACTTCTATCTCAAGCCATGCAAGAAATCTAATGTAAGTCCTCCAAATGATGTCACCATCCTAAATCTCCCTAAGGACTTACTAATAGTATTCTAAGTCTCATGTCACACCATTTGTGTAGGCCCATAATAAATATTCCTTCCATCAAAGAAGGCCACACTATATTTAATAGCACACTATTATATCCATGTGGTACCGATGGGTTATCTCACTCTAATGTGCTCATATGCCCAACACTATAAAATAAAGGTCACATCCAAACCATGTCTCTTATAGGTCCTGCACCCCCATAACTCCCTATATACTTATGCTAGTAAAGTCAGGGCCCAGGCAAATATTATTCATTGTTCTCACATATTTATAATGACACCTATAAGGATCCATGGGAACCTTCCTCCACATAAATTAGGGAAGGCATAGTTTGAAATGGATAGCATAATCATCATTACAACTCATATCCCATCCATATTTGCATCATATAATGGCTCAAAAATAAGTCCTCCTACTATAAAACTGATATCCATGGCATATCCACCATATAGCCATGTCAATGTTGTTATGTGACCCCACTCATCCATAGGTTCAATAGTAGCCCCTACACTAAAATCCATATTATCCTATATATGTCCTCTATTGTAATGGTCATATCTCATATAAGTAAGCAAAAAGTCTCAGTGGTCACAACCCATCACTCTAATAATTCTACTAGCAAGATCATGTCTTTATCAATACAATAGTATAAATGTACTCCTCCTAATCCCATAATTTCCATATGGACCCAATAATCATCACTCAAATGATCACATAACCACTCTAACAAAGGTGGTACTCAGTCCAACATCCTCAGCAATGTCTATGCATGTTATCATAATCCTATATAAGCCTTAAACTTTCTAATAATTTAATTTAGTTAACCCTCGACTCTTTAACTTGGTTGTTCACCATTTTTAACAAATTAATGTCATTTTATTTCTAATTACTAACATTTCCAATAAACTAGTGATGTTTCCACTAAATCGATGATGATTCACTGGGATTGACACTAATTTTAGGTCATCATACTACCCCAAAAACCTTACACATTACCTTAACAACAAAGTACAAAAAATTAATAAAATTTAATAAAAGTGAAGCCTACCTCATCTTGAGACCATTGCTAGCATCTCTAATCACTGTCACTCACCTCCATCACACCAAATGTCAAAATTAATATCAAATTTTAGCTCTTTCATCACTATGTATTGATAAAAAATGAACTATTTACACATTAAATTTACTTATAAAATCCACTTTAGATCAGCATTGATTTATTTTAGATCAACATTAGTTTATTTGGATCATCATTGGTTTCTTTAATTAGCATAGATCAGCTCAAAATTTTCTCTTTTTAAACTACTTGTAATTTTTTGTGTATCCAATCCTACTCCTAAGTCCAATCTTATTACCTTGCCACACCGATCCCATTATTTATCCTAATAAATTTTATGCTTATGGATATACACCCCTTGTTGGTCCCATATCCTATATAAGGCATGTACTTTTTTGGGCATCTCCCCTCTATGGGTCTTGAGAGTGCATCTCATCTTGAGAATGACCATCTATAGGTAGTGTGCACATCATATAACACACTAGATTATTTGATAAACCAAACCCTATCATTTTTTATCTTTATTAGACTTCATTGAAACCCATTTGTTCATAGCTATGGTAATTTACTACATGATTTGTCTTGAGACATCTCTGACTGTACTATCTCACACCTTATAAGTACAAAAAGTATACTTCATGTTATACATCCACACTCTTGGTTTCCATTTTTTATTTATTCATCCCTTCCATTATTCCATCTTTTAAACCCATCACCCACTCATCACCCTATGTTGGCTCCTAGTTTGAGGGGGAATACCTCCTCACATCAACTTGGGGCATTGGACCTCTCTCACTTTTGTCTTGTTGTACATTATTACATACCTCTCCATAAGAAGGGAAAAATATAAACACTAAAACTTCATATGTCATATATGAATTATTTGGTGTTTTAGGAATTTAAATTATTATTTCATCATAAATAACCTTATCCTAAATTTTAAACTATTTACAATTAGATACCCAGTAATTTTTTTTTTACAAATTACCATTTTACCTTTTTAACTAGTGAAATCTAACTTACAACCCATAAGATATACCAAATATTAACACTCTAACAACTTACCCTTGTAGTAAAACCATCACTAAAAAATCGAAAATTTTAATCCCAAATTACCCCACAATTAGAACAAGCTAAAATGGATCAAATCAAACTTTTTCCCAAAAGGGTGAATTCATAACCATTCTCCCATAATCAACACTAATTTTCCCGATCAATATCAATCTATATATACACAGATGACCCTTTGGTTTGGCGCCATGAAATTTAAATATTTAATTAATTTAAATATTTCCTCAAAGAATTAAAGGTGAATTTTATATTTACACTAATGAAATTAGGCTATACCTAGTCCAAAAAATTCATCAAAAACAAAGGAGATTGATTTCACTTACAAAAAGAATATACTCTACTTGTATCCATTTAAAGGTAAGTTATCTATATTAAATATTTCATTTCTTTTGTCATTCTATCTTTTCTTTCTCTTTTCACTATTAGAACATATCATATATCCCTAATTTCCTTTTTTTAATATCCTTAGTCATCCTTTAGCTTTATGTTTATAACCCTGTGCATTTTTGACAAAATTGTCAATTTTATAGGATCAACATTTATCCCTACATTTTATTTCAAAATCCAAGACATTTAGTCATAAAAATCTATCTTAGATGTAGTTTGATTTGATCTTATGCCTTTTTAAACATGAAATTCTTTTGAAGATGATTCTACCTAAAATTTCACATGAAATAATTAATATTACTGATCTACCCATCATCTATAAACCTTTCTTTACTGACTAGAGTGACATAGTTTTTGAGTTAGAAATTTTACCATTATCTATTATCCTTTAGTTGAAGCCACTTCTAACCACTTAGATGCTACACAAGAATATGTGAATTCTACTAGAGCTTATTGGGATGAATATTTTGCTTATATTGATAATTTAGATGAAGATTATCCATATCGCATCTTAATTGTGAAAACAATAAGTTGGCATCCACTTGAGGAAGTTCATAACTTCTTGGGACTGGTTCCTAACTAGGCAACTCACTTATTTATCTATTAATCAAAATTTTCCAAGTTGTCTCATTGTGTGAAGTTTATTATTCCAAGCCAAAAAGGAGTTCCCACATTTGATGGATTCAAACAATATGTAACCATATTCTTATCTCAAGGTATTCCTCATAAACCTTGACATTTTTTAATTTTTTAGTATATAATTAAATTAAAATAAAAAAATGAAAAATAACTATTATAATACTAAATGAAAGAGCAAAAGTTAAGAATACTTATCTTGGATTGAACCTATCATTCCTCAATCTCTCCCTTAGACAATGGTGTCTTTAATAAGTTTTTATGTCTTTGTAAAGATCACACTATATAAATAATCTCTAGGTTAAAAGACTCCTACTTGGCATCCAAACCTTTCCTGGAAGACAAACTTATTTCCATCCAAGAAAAAACCCTAAGCAATGACTCCTCAAGTATATAGATAACAAAATTATAAAAATTAATGGTCCTCTCTATTGGATTAAAGTGATAGGGTATTTATAGCCAAGGATTGACCCTAAATCTTCCAAATAATTTATCTGACAAGGTCAACTAGGTTAACTTGTTTGGTGGTAAAGATAGCCATTAATTATTGAACAAGGTCAGATGGACTAATGGAGTTCCATAATGTTCACTCATTTACTAAGAATATCGATCGGGATGACATAGTAACAAAATAAATAAAAAGGGTATATGCTTAATCATAGTTTATTTTATAAAATGGATTTCTTATAGGAGTGTATAAGTGGGTTTTAATTACTTAGGGAGTTAGATAAAAGTAACTTGTAGTGGTTTTAGGTAATGGTATAGAGACTATTAATATTATGAAGCACCAAATATCTACCCACCCATTTCTTGATCCACCATTTAAGGCATGCACTTAGAGATAATAAAACTTGACATGTTCCTGCAAGAAAGAAAGTGTTAGTAAATGATAAATATTATAAAAATATTATGTGTATATTTAAGCCCCACTTGAATCTCATCATCTATCATATAAGTGTAATATGGGAAGGTGGTTCAAGAAAGAACATAACAACACACTAATTGAGCTACTTGAAAATGACAAACTAGTAAATGATAAATATTATGTGTATATATAAGCCCCACTTGAATCTCATCATTTATCATATAAGTGTAATATGGGAAGGTGGTTTAAGAAAGAACATAACAACACACTAATTGAGCTACTTGAAAATGACAAACTAAAATGAATATTGAAAGTGAAATAACTAAAATCACCAAATGCATATCTTAACTTACCTTTAAACTAATAAATGCAATCAAATATACTAGTCTTGATTATGGATGGCATATGCCCTTCATTTGAGAAACCTTATGGATACAAGACTAATAATAGAATCAATGTGTGCATATGTAGGATTTTCAAAATAATAATGAATAACTCTTAGAGCTAATTACATTAGTTATAAAAATTAGTAAGATATGATTTTTAAGGCTAGATTAGAAACAAAATATCAAGCATTTAAATGACAAAATGATGACAAATGAATGTAGAACACACTAAATCATGTAAAACATGAATGACAAAAAGGAATTCAAAACACACTAAATCATTTTGGGAAGCATGTAAAACATTGTAAGTAAATGAAATATCAATGTAAGAAACTTCTAACAAATATATGTATGTAAGTGAAAGGTAACCTCATGTAAGATAGTCATGTTGAATCAAGTATGATTAAAACATAAAGGATTGAACATGCAAATAAAAATTTAATATAAGAATTTCAAATGAAGCATGAAGAAAACATAAATGAATAAAAATGAAATGTAAGTCAAGATGTAGAACAAGGATGTCAAGTGAAGTATGAATAAATAATACAATAATGTAAAATATCCTATGTAAGATAAGTGAAGTTCACAAAAATCAATCAAGAACATGATGTATAGATTAAACTCAAATGTTCTAAAGGAAGAAAACTCAAACTTAGTGTGTATTCTAATTTAATTATAAGAAAACAAAACCACTTAATGGCATGAATAGTATGATAATATGATGGTGTGAAATGTAAATGGTGTATGCCAGGAATACCTATTCCTATTCGAGGTCTTACAATGAAACTCATAAAATATAAACCAAGAGGTGTAACAAGGTATATGTGATAAGTGAAAATCAATATCCAATAAGGGGAATATTAGGAAAATATGTGAAAATAAGGAATTTGATGTGCCACATTGGTGATGTGAATATACTTAGTAGGAATAAGACACATTAAACAAGTAGGAAAGGCAAATAATTATCGACATCAAGGAATTAGGACACTTTGAATTATTAACACAAAGCATGGAATAACAAGTGAAGTACATAGGTCATCCCATGAAGGTTATATACATGGAAATTAAAATGGACCTACCTTCCAGCAATTCATTCCTCATTCCTGAAGACAGAGTCATCAGTATACTAAAAAGATTGGGTCCTTACATGAGAAAGTAGGTGGCACTATAAGTTTATGATATAATTAGACCTCCCACCCTAGTCTACTATGTTACCACACCCAAATGGATCTCGACTCTATCATGAGGATAACTATGGAGTTTGATATTTGAATACGATAATATATGTCAAATAAATATCACCTCTTTTAATTTGATCTGACTTTTAAGATTATTTTTACCTTTTAATCATTGCCTTTTATTTATTTCATGATTAAATTTTAACTCTTTTAGCTTATTCTATTCATCCTCCATATGGATTTGAATAAAAAAAATTATGAGAGAAATAGATGATGAACACAAGAGAGATTACACTTGGTCACTAGAGAAAAGGACCTAAAGACCAAGGTGTTTAAAGACTTCTAGACTTGCCCAGAAGTAAGTGACCAATTTCAAAATTGACTTAAATGAAAGGAAACAAGGGATATATTGGGATCATTAGAGATACATCCATGTAATAAATTATATAATTATGAATATGTTCTTAATTTATCACAAGGAGGTAAAATAGTGATATTAAAGGGATCCTACTATGCTATGAGATTCATGTCACTAGATAAGCCATACTAACCTGCAAGGAATCTACCACAAGAAAAAAATGAAAGTATTAGTCATCCTAAGAAGTGGGGGAAAGTAAATGATCATCCCAAAAAATGGGTAAAGTAAATAAGGGTAAAATATTCATAAATATATTAAGGCAAGGAATGACATAAAAATATAATAAATGGTAATGATGAAAGAGATATCTAAAAACCAAAATGGAAACAAAGGCTGAAATAAAAAATGAGATAAAACTAATGAACCAAAAATGACACAATGGTTTAAGTAAAGTGAAACAAATCCATACCCAAAGGAAATAATTGTGTAAATAAATTTAAATTAAATGAAATAAAACATGCAAAAATAAAAAAACATGAGAAAAAAATAATGAGCAAAATCTATGCTAATGTCTATATTAAAGATGATCATGTGAAATACAAGCTTATGTGTCTCTATAAGTTACTTGAAGTTGAATTTGTTTATTATTATGAAATGTAGAGTAATACTAGGAATTATAGGATGCTTCATAGGTGATTGGATGCATTAATGGGCATCATAATATGCCCTAAAGTTTGAAGTGACATGTGGATGGGCATCACAAGATGCCGCAACATGTGATGTGGAGTGATGTGAATTTGAAAAGTTAAAACTAATTTCACTGAGCTTTTTGATGTAGTTGGAGATAAGTAAATGTGTTGATATTTTATATTTTGAGGATGTTAATATTGACATAGGATGTATAATAGAGGTATGAAGAGGTATATAATCTAAGGAGGACCATTTATGATGTAATTTGGAGCAGGTATTTTCATAAGGTACTCTTTAGGTTAATTTAACCTAAGAGATTGAGGTTTTATGAATGCAACCAATAGTTTGATGTTGTTAATTATCTATCCTTTCCTTATTGGTGTAGGAATAAGGATAAAATATTTTATGTAAAAAATTAATGGATGAGGTGGAGGTATGGGGTAATTGTGGTTGACCAGTAAATAAGAGATGTTGATGTGATTATAATTCCTTAGATTGAGTTTGTGAGGCTTGAAGATAGTTCTGATAATATTTTTATGTAAGATCATCAATATTTAAATATGGATTGAATAATAATGTAAGGAGGAATTAGTGAATATCATGACAAGTCTCATGAGAATGACCTATTATAACATCCTACCAACAAAACATATCATGATTGTACCATTTTCTAGGAGATTTGGAAAGATCAAAACTCATGGGTTTAGATGGTGGTAATTTATTATTAAATTATTCAAGGATTAAGTGAGGGTTGTTGGGATAAAATTAGTTGAATTGGATGCTCAATTTTGAGGTTGGGGAGGCTTAGATGAACTAATATTATGAGAAAATGACTGGAAATATTACATTATTTGAGGTCATTCAAATTGATCCATAAGAAAGTCTTGCATTTTGTTAGGTTGTGGAGCTAAAAGCTTCACTGATGCAAACAGGGAAGGAGGTTACTGGGAGCTTGTTGCATTGCAGAACAAGTTGTAGGGCAACTGACATTGGTTTGATCAACCGATGTTAGTCATATTACAGTGTAGAAGCAACCGACATTAGTTATGAGTCGGCCAACATCAGTTAGGAAGGAGCCGACGTCGGCAACTTGTGTGTGCATGTAGTTTGCATGCGGGTTTTGCACTAGTCTATTTTTGGATAGGCAGTTTGCATGTAAAGACTATTTTTGGTCTTAGAGTTGTGAGTCTAATTATTGTAATTGAGAAAGTCTAATTATTGTATGCATGAGATCTATATAATAGACTCATGGGCTGTATTGTAAAAGTGTGCTAGAAAGCCATTGTGCTTGAAGAGAGAGCAAGAGTAGCTCCTCCTAGTTCCAAAGTGGTGCTGAGTGTGTATGATCAGGGAAAGTTGCAGGTTGTGCAAGTTTTACTAGGAGATCCACTGGGGTACTAATTAAAGAATCATGAGTACTTGGTGAGGCAATGACAAGGGTTCTTCAGGGTGTAGAGATATCTACATGGTAAGTAAGGTCTATTGATTTGCAGGTGGCAGCAAGGAAAGGGAGATCTACTTGGAGTACGGTTGTGTACTTGGTGTACTGACAACATTGTTACTGACTGGTGGAGGTGAACAATAACTCTGTGTTTGAGTTGATTGTTGTGATCATGATTGAGAGAGTGAACTATTGAAGGAGAATTATAGGTGAACCCTAGAAGTGTGGGAGCTCTAGAGGTGTGGGAAGAAGAAGTGTGGCATCTTCTTTATTGTATTTTCTTTTAAATGAGTATTAATACAATTGGGTATTGTCTCTCATATCCTGTGTTGTTTCATATTTCTAGTTACCTATTCATTCTGGTTAAATTCTATGTTTATTTGCTAATACAAAGGTAATCAAGTGTGCCCTCAGTGGGCAATAAGATCCTGACAGTTGGTATCAGAGCTAAGGTTGCAGGGACCAGGTTATTGTTTGATTATAGGTCATTCTTAGGGGTTTCTGATTGAGTGGGAGCATAGCAATGGCAGAAGAAAGTAAGCTAAAAATGGAGAAACTGAATAGCACGAATGGCCATATTGATGGAAAGAAAGAGCAGGTAAAGGAAGATTGTTGATTAGTAGAAGATCAGTGTGTAGAAGTAGATGTTGCAGGTGTTGTTGCATAGGTTGCTCTGGATAAAGTAGAATCTTGGTCTATAGATTTTGTTGCCTCTTTCCATGCAGCCTAAAATAGAGCATCTTTTCATGGGTATGTCTTTGTAGACTTTGGAGAGATTTATTTAGGAGCTGGTGAGCCTTGTCAAATGGTTGGCAAAGGGGAAGTGAAGCTGAAATTGTAGATAGATAACACATGGGTGTTGAATGAGGTCATGTAAGTACCAGTCTTGGAGATGAGTCTAATTTATTTAGAAAAGTTAGGTGATGAGAGATGCACAGTAACTCTCACAGTGGATGCACTTAAATTAGACTATGGTAAGAAAGTAGGTATCCTTTATCTATCAACTTATATTATTGATTCACCTTCTATTACAGAGATGTGGCTTTGTAGGCTTGGTTACATATGTAAGAAGGGAATACATTGTCTTAAGTGAAAGACATATATCTTTGACAAACTTAAGAACTGGAAAGCCTTGGTGTTCATGGAGGAGATGATGGACAGAGATTAGTTGAGGGGACTGAATTATTTTGAGTAGGGATATCTTAATATGGACAAGGGTTTGATGCAAAAGTAGCTCGCAGGTAAAAAGTCATCACTCACATTCAAACACAGGTACCAGCATTAGTTAGAAGGAACTGATGTCGAATAAAAAGGCACCGATGTTGGTCATGTGGAAATCAGTAGAGTCAGTGGTATTGAGCAGTAAGAACCGATGTCAGTTAGAAAGGAACCGATGTCGAATGAAGGGACACCAGCATCGGTTAGAGAGAACCGATGTCGATAGTATGTGTTAATCATAGGAAACTAACGTCGGTCAGGTGCAGATTGGGAGATGGCCGAGATCGATCACTGGAATGGATGTTGGGCAGACAAAAAGGTGTCAAGGAGTCTCAAATGCCCATATGGAGGACTGAAATGGTAAGTGTACCTCATATTCTTTGTTCACCTTCTTACTTATTGCTTATAGATGGTCAAGAACCAGGAAGATGTGAAGAGGCAATGTAGGTAGAATCTAGGAAACAGTGGGAGCATGGCATGAATTCTTTGGAAGAGAACCAAGCAAGAGATTTGGTAGAGTTGCTAGCACTAATAGACGGATGGATTTCCAGGTTAGAGAAGAGAGTGGATGGACACGTGAGACATAAGGCCAGGGGATAAGGTCATGAGGAAGCTGTAGGACATTGGTACAGGTTTTGATAAGTGGATGACAAAGCAGGGCTTTAGTCAATGTCAGTGTAGCTATTGTGTTTGTCCTTACGGAGTTGGATGATGATTGCAACATTATCCTATTACTATTGTGTGGTTGCTTGTTGCAGGGTTACACATGCAGAGAGTTTCTAAGCTAAAGGTAATGTTAGTTTAGAGGTATGTCAGGAAGAATTTGGGAGCAGCAAAATTCTTTGGCATAAGAGACATGGAGATTTGTCTCTAGTGGGAGCTGATGTGAAGAAGGTGTTGGTGAAGTTTAGTACGCAAAATGTAGAATCAGTAAGCACACCAAGGGCTAGACAGTTCAAGCTGAGCTTAGAACAGTGTTCAAAATCACATAAGGTCTAGTGTAGGCCTGAGTTTTTCCAAGCAGTGGGAGTTGTCAGAGAGTTTGGAGCCAATTCAGGGAAGGTGGATTCTAAGGTATTTGAGAGGGACCAACAGCAGGGATTCATGCTACGTAGGGTCAAGGTCTTCACTACATGGAGTTGTAGGTTTGGATGTGTTAGGTTACTTGGATGATAGGAGGTGCACCACATGTTGTGTGGTGGTTGGTCTTCAAGATTGAGCTTGAAGAGGGATACAAGCCATGAAACAAAGTAGATGGTGTATAGGTACAAGTACAGTGCAATAATTTATCTCTAAGTGGGAGATTGTTAGGTCATGGAGCTAAAAGCTTCACTAATGCAAACAGGGAAGGAGGTTGTTGCATTGCAGGACAAGGTACAAGGCAACTGACATCGGTCTGATCAACTAACGTTAGTCATATTATAGTGCAGAAATAATCAACGTTAGTTATGAGTCAGCCGACATTGGTCAAGAAGGAGCTGACATCGGCAACCTGTGTGTGCATGTAGTTTGCATGCGGGTTCTAGACTAGTCTATTTTTGGACAGGTAGTTTGCATGCAAAGACTATTTTTGGTCTTATAGTTATGAGTCTAATTATTGTAATTAAGAAAGTCTAATTATTGTATGCATGAGATCTATATAATAGACTCATGGGTTGTATTGTAAAAGTGTGCTAGAAAGCCATTGTGCTTGAAGAGAGAGCAAGAGTAACTCCTCCTAGTTCCAAAGGGGTGCTGAGTGTGTATGATCAAGAAGAGCTGTAGGTTGTGCAAGTTCTTCTAGGAGATCCACCAGGGTATTGGGTGAAGAATTATGAGGACTTGGTGAGACAAGGACAAGGGTTCTTCAGGGTGTAGAGATATCTACATGGTAAGGTCTGTTGATTTACAGGTGGCAGCAAAGAAAGGGAGATCTACTTAGAGTACGGTTGTGTACTTGGTGTACTGGCAGCATTGTTACTGACTGGTGGAGGTGAACAACAACTCTGTGTTTGAGTTGATTGTTGTGACCGTGATTGAGAGAGTGAACTGTTGAAGGAGAATTACAAGTGAACCTTAGATGTGTGGGAGCTCTAGAGGTGTGGGAAGAAGAAGTGTGGCATCTTCTTTATTGTATTTTCTTCTAAATGAGTACTAATACAATTGGGTATTATCTCTCATATCTTGTGTTGTTTCATATTTCTAGTTAATTATTCATTCTAGTTAAATTTTATGTTTAGTTGCTAATACAAAGGTAATCAAGTGTGCCCTCAGTGGGTAGTAGGATCCTGACAATTGGTATCAGAGCTAAGGTTGCAGGGAGCAGGTTATTGTTTGATTACAGGTCATTCTCAGGGGTTTCTGATTTAGTGGGAGTATAGCAATGGCAGAAGAAAGTAAGCTATGAATGGAGAAACTGAATAACATGAATGGTCAGATTCATGGAAAGAAAGAACAAGTAAAGGAAAATTGTTGGTTGATAGAAGATCAACATGTAGAAGCAGATGTTGTAGATGTTGTTACACAAGTTGCTTTGCATAAAGTAGAATCTTGGTCTATAAATTTTGTTGCCTCTTTCCATTCAGCTTGAAATAAAGCATCTTTTCATGGGTATGTCTTTGGAGACTTTGGAGAGATTTATTTTGGAGCTGGTGAGCCTTGTCAAATGGTTAGCAAATGGGAAGTGAAGCTGAAATTGTAGATAGATAACACACAGGTGTTGAATGAGGTCATGCAGGTAGCAGTCTTAGAGATGAGTCTAATTTCCTTAGGAAAGTTAGGTGATGAGACATGCACAGTAACTCTCATAGCAGATACACTTGAATTAGATGGTGGTAAGAAAGTAGGTATCCTTTATCTATCTACTTATATTACTGATTCACCTTCTGTTGCAGAGATGTGGCTTTGTAGGATTGGTTACATATGTAAGAAGGGAATGCATGTTCTTAAGCAGAAGATAGATATCTTTGACAAACTTAAGAACTGAAAAGCCTTTGTGTTCATGGAGGAGATGATGGACAGAGATCAGCTGAGGGAACTGAATTATTCTTAGTAGGGCTGTGTTAATATGGAAAAGGGTTTGATCAAAAAGTAGCTCCTAGGTAAAAAGTCATCACTCACAGGCCAACACAGGTACCGGCATCAGTTAGAAGGAACTGATGTCGAACAAACAAGCACCGACATTGGTCATGTGTAAATCAGTAGAGTTAGTGGTGTCAGGCAGTAAGAACCGACGTCGATCAGAAAGGAACTAACATTGGCAGAAGGGACATCGGTGTCGGTTAGAGAGAACTGACATCAGTAGTAAGTGTTAATCACAAGGAACCAACATCAGTTGGGTGCAGATTAGGAGATGGTCAAGATCGCTCTATGAAATAGATGTTGGGTGGAAAACAAGGTGTCGAGGAGTCTCAAACACCCATATGGAGGACTAAAATGGTAAGTGGACCTCATATTCATTGTTCACCTTCTTACTTGTTGCTTATTGATTATCAAGAACTAGGAAGATGTGAAGAGGCAATGCAGGTAGAATCTAGGAAACAGTGGGAGCATGACATGAATTCTTCGAAAGAGAACCAATCAAGAGATTTGGTAGAGTTGCTAGCACTAACAGATGGATGGATTCCTAGGTTAGAGAACAGAGTGGATGGACATGTGAGATAGAAGGACAGGTTATAAGGTCTTGAGGAAGCTACAAGATAGTGGTACAAGTTTTGACAGGTGGATGACAAAGCATGGCTTTAGTCAATGTCAGTGTAACTATTGTGTTTGTCTTTACTAGGTTGGATGATGATTGCAACACTATCTTGTTACTATTGTGTGGTTGCTTGTTGTAGGGTTACACATGTAGGGAGTTTCTGAGCTAAAGGTAATGTTAGTTCAGAGGTATGTCATGAAGAATTTTTGAGCAGCAAAATTCTTTGGCATAAGAGACATGGAGATTTTGTCTCTAGTGGGAGATGATGTGAAGAAGGTGTTGGTAGAGTTCAATATGTAGGATGCAAAACCGATAAGCACACCAAGGGCTAGATAGTTCAAGCTGAGCTTAGAACAGTGTTTGAAATCACATAAGGTCTAGTGTAGACTTGAGTTTTCCCAAGCAGTGGGAGTTGTCAGAGAGTTTGGAGCCAATTCGAAGAAGGTAGATTCTCAGGTATCTGAGAGGGACTAGCAGTAGGGATTCATGCTACGCAGGGTCAAGGTCTTCACTACATGGAGTTGTAGGTTTGGATGTGGCAGGTTACATGGATGACAGGAGGTGCACCACAGGTTGTGTGGTGGTTGGTCTTCAGGATTGAGCTTGAAGAGGGATACAAGCTAAGAAAAAAATTAGATGATGTATAGGTACAAGTACAGTGTAGCTTTTTATCTCCAAGTGGGAGATTGTTAGGTTGTGCAGCTAAAAGCTTCACTGATGCAAATAGGGAAGGAGGTTATTGGGAGGTTGCTGCATTACAGAACAAGCTACAAGGCAATCGATGTTGGTCTGATCAATCGACATTGGTCATATTATAGTGTAGAAGCAACCGATGTCGATTATGAGTCAACTAACATTGGTCAGGAAGGAGCCGATGTTGGCAACCTGTGTGTGCTTGCAATTTGCATGTGGGTTTCAGACTGGTCTATTTTTGGACAGGCAGTTTGCATGTAAAGACTATTTTTGGTCTTAGAGTTACGAGTTTAATTATTGTAATTAAGAAAATCTAATTATTGTATGTATGAGATCTATATAATAGACTGATGGGTTGTATTGTAAAAGTGTGCTAGAAAGCCATTGTGCTTGAAGAGAGAGCAAGAGTAGCTCCTCCTAGTTCCAAAGGGGTGCTGAGTGTGTATGATCAGAGAGAGTTGTAGGTTGTGCAAGTTCTACTAGGAGATCCACCGGGGTACTGGTTAAAATAATCATGAGGACTTGGTGAGTTAAGAAAAAGGGTTCTTCAAGGTGTAGAGATATCTACATGGTAAGTAAGGTCTGTTGATTTGCAGGTGGCAACAAGGAAAGGGAGATCTACTTAGAGTATGGTTATGTACTTGGTGTACTAGCAACATTGTTACTGACTGGTGGAGGTGAAAAACAACACTATGTTTGAGTTGATTGTTGTGACTGTGATTGAGAGAGTGAACTGTTGAAGGAGAATTATAGGTGAACCCTAGAAGTGTGGGAGTTTTAGAGGTGTGGGAAGAAGAATTGTGGCCTCTTTTTTATTGTATTTTCTTCTGAATGAGTATTAATACAATTAGGTATTGTCTCTCATATCCTATGTTGTTTCATATTTCTTGTTATTTATTCATTCTACTTAAATTCTATGTTTAGTTGCTAATACAAAGGTAATCAAGTGTGCCCTTAGTGGGCAGGAGGATCCTGATAGTTGGTATCAGAGCTAAGGTTGCAGGGAGCAGGTTATTATTTGATTACAGGTCATTCTCAGGGGTTTCTGATTGAGTGGGAGTATAGCAATGGTAGAAGAAAGTAAGCTACGAATGGAGAAACTGAATAGCATGAATGGTCAGATTGATAGAAAGAAAGAGCAGGTAAAAGAAGATTGTTGGTCAGTAGAAGATCAGCGTGTAGAAGTAGATGTTGTACGTGTTGTTACACAGGTTGCTCTAGATAAAGTAGAATCTTGGTCTATAGATTTTGTTGCCTCTTTCCATGCAGCCCAAAATAGAGCATCTTTTCATGGGTATGTCTTTGGAGACTTTGGAGAGATTTATTTAGGAGCTAGTGAGCCTTGTCAAATGGTTGGCAAAGGGGAAGTGAAGCTAAAATTGTAGACATATAACACACGGGTGTTAAATGAGGTCATGCAGGTACCAGTCTTGGAGATGAGTTTAATTTCTTTAGAAAAGGTAGGTGATGAGAGATGCACAGTAACTCTCACAGTAGATGCACTTAAATTAGATGGTGGTAAGAAAGTAGGTATCCTTTATCTATCTACTTATATTACTGATTCACCTTCTGTTGCAGAGATGTGGCTTTGTAGGCTTGGTTACATCTGTAAGAAGGGAATGCATGTTCTTAAGTGGAAGATAGATATCTTTGAAAAACTTAAGAACTAGAAATACTTGTTGTTCATGGAGGAGATGATGGACAGAGATTAGCTGAGGGGACTAAATTATTCTGAGAAGGGCTATGTTAATATGGACAAGGTTTTGATCCAAAATTAGCTTACAAGTAAAAAGTCATCACTCACAAGCCAACACAGGTACCGGCATCGATCAAAAGGAACTGACATCGAATAGACAAGAATCAACGTCAGTCATGTGTAGATCAACAGAGTTGGTGGTGTTAGATAGTAGGAACTGACATCGATCAGAAAGGAACTAACATCGACAGAAGGGACACTGGCGTTAGTTAGTGAGAATTGACATCGATAGTAAGTGTCAGTCACAGGCAACCAATGTCGGTCGGGTGCAGATTGTGAGATGGCTGAGATCGGTCACTGAAATGGATGTTGGGTAGACAACAAGTTGTCAAGGAGTCTCAAATGCCCATATGGAGGATTGAAATGTTAAGTGGACCTCATATTCATTGTTCACCTTCTTACTTGTTGCTTACTGATGGTCAAGAACTAGGAAGATGTGAAGAGGCAATGCAGGTAGAATCCAAGAAATAGTGGGAGCATGGCATGAATTCTTCAAAAGAGAACCAAGCAAGAGATTTGGTAGAGTTGCCAGCACTGACAGACGGATGGATTCCCAGGTTAGAGAATAGAGTGGATGGACACATGAGATGGAAGGCCAGGGTATAAGGTCTTGAGGAAGCTGCAGGATAGTGGTACAAGTTTTGATAGGTTGATGACAAAGCAGGGCTTTAATCAATGTCAGTGTAACTATTGTGTTTGTCTTTACCAGGTTGGATGATGATTGCAACATTATCCTGTTACTGTTGTGTGGTTTCTTGTTGCAGGGTTACAAATACAGGGAGTTTCTGAGCTAAAGGTAATCGTAGTTCAGAGGTATGTCATGAAGAATTTGGGAGCAATGATATTCTTTGTCATAAGAGGCATGGAGATTTTGTCTCCAGTGGGAGCTGATGTGAAGAAGGTGTTGGCAGAGTTCAATATGCAGGATGCAGAATTGGTAAGCACACCAAGGGCTGGACAGTTCAAGCGGAGCTTAGAATAGTGTTTGAAATCACATAAGGGCTAGTGTGGACCTGAGTTCTCCCAAGAAGTGGGAGTTCTCAGAGAGTTTGGAGCCAATTCGAGGAAGGTGGATTCTCAGGTACCTGAGAGGGACCAGTAGCAGGGAATCATGCTACGCAGGGTCAAGGTCTTCACTACATGGAGTTGTAGGTTCGGATGTGGCAGGTTACTTGGATGACAGGAGGTGTACCATAGATTGTGTGGTGGTTGGTCTTCAAGATTGAGCTTGAAGAGGGATACAAGCTAGGAAACAAATTAGATGGTGTACAGGTATAGGTATAGTGCAGCTATTTATCTCCAACTGGAAGATTGTTAGGTTGTGGAGCTAAAAGCTTCACTGATGCAAATAGGGAAGGAGGTTGCTGGGAGGTTGCTGCATTGTAGAACAAGTTGTAGGGCAACTGATGTCGATCATATTATAGTGCAAAATCAACTGATGTCGGTTATGAGTTAGCCGACATCGGTCAGGAAGGAGCTGATGTCGGTAACCTGTGTGTGCATGCAGTTTGCATGCGGGTTCCGGACTGGTCTATTTTTGGATAGGTAGTTTGCATGTAAAGACCATTTTTGGTCTTAGAGTTGTGATTTTAATTATTGTAATTAAGAAAGTCTAATTATTGTATGCATGAGATCTATATAATAGACTGATGGGCTGTATTGTAAAAGTGTGCTAGAAAGCCATTGTGCTTGAAGAGAGAGCAAGAGTAGCTCCTCCTAGTTCTAAAGGGGTGCTGAGTGTGTATGATCAAGGAGAGTTACAGGTTGTGCAAGCTCTACTAGGAGATCCACCGGGGTACTAGTTGAAGAATCATGAGTACTTGGTGAGGCAAGGACAAGGGTTCTTTAGGATGTAGAGATATCTACATGGTAAGTAAGGTCTGTTGATTTGTAAGTGGCAGCAAGGAAAGGGAGATCTACTTGGAGTATGGTTGTTTACTTGGTGTACTGGTAGCGCTGTTAGTGACTGGTGGAGGTGAATAACTCTGTGTTTGAGTTGATTGTTGTGACCGTGATTGAGAGAGTGAACTGTTGAAGGAGAATTACTGGTGAACCCAAGAAGTGTGGGAGCTCTAGAGGTGTGGGAAGAAGAAGTGTGGCATCTTCTTTATTGTATTTTCTTCTGAATGAGTATTAATACAATTGGGTATTGTCTCTCATATCTTGTGTTGTTTCATATTTCTAGTTACTTATTCATTCTGGTTAAATTCCTTGTTTAGTTGCTTATACAAAGGTAATCAAGTGTGCCCTTAGTGGGCAGTAGGATCCTGACACATTTTTTCTTTGTCTAAGGATTATTTTAAACTTTTAGGGGAAAGCATTTAAACTTTGTATTTAAGAGGATCTTTAAGATCAATAATAAATATTTTTAAAATATTATCATCATTCTTGTTATGGTTTAGTTTATGAGCTAGAGACTTTCATCATTTGATGAAAGTGTGAGCATATTTATTAGGAAGTTATTTGGAATTGATGAAATGGCTAAGGAAATCTTCAGGAAGGTCATTATGTTAGAATTCCTTCACTAGAGAGTTGACTAAATTCTCTAGTTATGTAATGTAATTTATATGAAGTTGAATATACTTTTCAAGTGCATCACCAACAAAGGTGTTAGTTTGGACCCATTATTTTTAGAGATTACCAAAATATTTAATAAATATAGTGGTGTCCTTAGTTATATCATATATAATTGTTTGATAAATGTGTCTAATATCTATGGATGCAATGAATGGACCTAAAGGTTAATTTTGAATATATTGAAGCATTTTGTTATGTGTTCTGAGAGGTTGAGGGATGAGATTCCCATTAGCATCTTTAAGAGGAGAAGGGATGAAATTATGATTTGGTTGACTCATGATGACTTGAGGTTCTTGATTATCTAGTTGTAATATATGGTATTGCATTCACATCATTTGATTACTATGAGTTATTTTTATATTGGTTATTTGTTGAAGTATTTGATCAAGGGAGTATTATCAATGGGAGGATTTTGATTGCTAGTGCCAGGATGTGGAATGTTAGTGTTGGTAGGAGGAACATTCCATATATTGGTATTAAGGGAGGAATAGGGTGATTAAACTTAAATTTATTACCTTTTGTTTTCCTTGAGGATGCAAAATTTAGGTTACATGATGTAGTAATTGGTTTTAGATTAGGAAGACATGAAGGAAAAAATTAAATAGTTTTATCTAAAGTGATATTATAAGTGAGTTTTTGATATAAATCCTTGATTTTACAGTATTATTAAGTTATTAAAATATAAAAATAAGACATAAATATGAATTTATTAGATTATTGAACTAGGCTGGTAACCTACTTGACTATGTCTAAAAATAGAGGCAAAATAAACTATGTCAGCCACCTAATGAATTATGTAGGCCACATAATTAAGTTCTCCACCTACTTAATTGTGTTTAAAAATAGAGGAAAAAAACTATGTAAACCACCTACTAAACTAAGTCATCCACCTACTAAAGTATGCCTAAAAATAGAGGTAAAATAAATTAGGTCATCCACCTATTAAACTATGTCGAATAGGAATTATATCATCGACTAGGTCGATCTATTTGATTATTGAGAAGAAAAATAATAATATGAAATTATACTAGGTCGTCCATGTCCTATAGACTTGGCCAAGTTGATCTAGTTATATTCTAGGAATAAAAATAGAAATCTGAAAAAAGGCCAGAACAAACTAGATTAACCAACTCAATCTAGTTGAATAACAAAAAAATGAAAATAAACTAGATCAACCAAATCAATCTAGTTGATTGTGTCATATAGTTTTAATATAACTAAAAAACTAGCAAAACAAAATGGAAATTTGAAATACTTATTAATTTTATCAATAAATAAAAATTAAAATAATTGACAAAATTTAATTAATAAGTTGGTAAGAAAGAACATGAAAAATCAAATAATATTGACCAAGTCGATTTAGTTATATTGTTGAGGGTATTAAAGTTTTGTTAACTGGGCCACCCAAGTGAGATTTATTCTTGCAAAGGCAAAGATTTTAAAAACATAATGGTTAAATAAAATTGACTAGGTTGATTTATTTTTTAAAAAGATAAAAACTAAAAAAATATTAAAATAAGAAAAGATAAATTATCTTGATCTAGTTTGTTAAAAATTGAAAAAGTAAAATTGTTAAACTGAACAAGATCGACTAGGTTGATCAAGTTGAATATTAGAGAAAATTTATAAAATATAAAAGTAAGACTAAATCAACCATCTTGGTCTAATTTGTTGAAAGAAAACCTAAAAAAATAAGAAAAAACAAGCTCAACCAATATGATTTAATTAATTGTGGATCCTAAATCTGTAGACATAGGTTGACACTAGATCGACTAGTCCAATCTAGTTGAATGTAATTGAAAAAATAAAAAGTTAAGGGTTAGATTCACATCAGGTTCACTAAAATGTATGCAATGAATTAGGATGGATCAGTAACTTGTCCTACTTACTAGATTCCAAACTCATAGAATGTATCCTACCAAATAATTCATTTCATAGCTATTTATATCAGGACATGACCAATTCAGATTTGCTAAACCTAGCTAAGGGATATATTACCACATAGAACTAAGGTAGAGGGTTCCAAATTATCTAGATAAACAACATTATAAAATTACACTAACTAGGCATACAATATATAAAAGTGATCTAATCTAGTTTTCACCAAAGATGTGGCATAAAGGGGGAGATTTAATAACAAATAAAATAAATCATGCATAAAGAACTCTACTCAAGTCAATGTAGAGGAAAAGTAAGGAGTGCAACATCCATCCTAATACTTTGTGAAATATTTAATCTACCATATGAAAAATTAAAAATTAGGAATATATACCTTAGATAGAACCTATCATGCCTCAATCTCTCCCTTGGTCAGTGGTGTTTTTTAAAGTTTATTGTGGATTTGTAAGGATCACAATATATAAATCAGCTCTAGGATTAAAAACTCCTACTTTGATTCTAATATTTTACCACAAGACAATCTAATTTCCCTCAAAGGAAAAACCCTATGTAGTGACTCCTCAAGTGTAGAAATAACATAGTTATAAGTTGTAACAATGAAAAAATGAATGTTCCTCTCTATTGGATTGAAGTGATGGGGGTATTTATAGATGAGGATTGACCCTAAACCCTCTCAATAATTTAGATGACAAGGTCAGCTATGTCTAGAGTCCAAATCCAATTTACTTTCTATCTATTCAAGATCTAGATCTGTATTAGTATTCATTTCTATAGTTAACATAGTTATACTTTCATTATTTAGCATCTCAAGATAATAAATTTAGTATATGTTCTATTTGAGTTTCACAAATATTTTTCCTACTTAAGAGATAGTTTACCATCCTTGTGGCCTAAGCTATCTCAATTGATTTAACCATATATCCCCCCACATCTACATTTTAGGGTTAAACATTTGGTAACCCAACCTTTCATCTGTAAAATCCTAGATATTGATCTAAGATTTCTTGATTCTTTATTTCTAATTTTTAATTTCTAATTTAACAAAAAAATTCAAGTTAAAAATAATATTTCATTTGTTATCAATATGCTCACCTTAAGATGTTCCACCCATTCCAATGGCTCCTCCCTTTTATAAATTCAACCCCCCCATTCCAAACCTATGGTTTTCATCACCACTCCTACTGATCTCATCTTGTGCTTTTCATACCCATAACCCTACCTTACATTTTCTAAACCTCTTCATAAATACATGCAAACCAATAGAAAAATTCATAAATTAGAGGTACCTACCTGATCTTCCCAATCATCTGCTTCTTAGTCCTCCCATAACTTCACTTCACATCATCTATGGATCAAACTTCTCACATTGATATTGTGTCAAAATTCACATACTCTAGGTTTAAACTCCACTCATTCTACTTTATTTAATTATTTCCTTATTTCATCATATCTTCTTCATTTCTTACTAGTTTCTATCATCTCCTTATTTCATCTCCATCAAACTATATACATCCAATTCCTAAAACCATTTGTGTTGAAATTATCAATCTTACTTGAAATTTGTGAAAATGCATAATTTAAGCCAAAATCACTTAAACGTGTTAAATGGTTCAAGCTTGTCATATATAAGTGTCAATTTAGGCTAATGTATCCATAAATGGGGTAATGTATTTTATGTGATTATTAACTTTGATCAAATCATTTTGAGTCAAAATGATGAAAACATATTTTGGTGCTCTAGATCACTCTTTTCTTCTAATTTAAAAGCACATGCCATGTGCATGTGTTATTTTGTGTTAATAATGTCCTAAATGGGATGTCAGTTTGGACACAACTAACATAATCTTCTAATTCTTATCCAATCAAATTACAATCCAATAATGTGATATTTTGACCAGTTTGATTAATGAAGTGCAACCAATTTCCAAAGAATTGCTTAAATTTTGATTAATCTTACTTAGGTAAATTAAACCAAATTATGAGCTTAAGTAATAATTCCATGGAAGTTATTAAATATTTATTTATTAGAAATTGATTCCTATTATCTACAACATAAAATGGCATGATCAATGAGGTGGCATACATATGGTATAAATATAATAAATATTAAAATTATGGCTTCCTATGACTCTTTAATGCCCCTTCATCCTAAATATTGATGAGGATATTAATGGATTAATTATGAAAAATTGGATTAATCAATGGCCACACATCCTGATATTGAGATGGATGGTAATGGTTAATCATAATAAATTTTAAAAATATATAAATAAGGGGCCAAGACCACTTTTATTAAGCTTCATTTGTGTAAACTTATTATGTTGAATTCTCTCCACAAGACATTTGTGACTGTAGTTTATTATGCTTAATTTTACATAAGATAGCTTCAAAATAATCATACAATTGATTTTCATATCATGAGCCTAGTTTAGTTGGTGCTCTTGAGATGATGGAAGAGCTTTGCATTGCATTGTTGAAGCAGACTTGAGCACTAAACCAAGGGGAAAAACATGTTTTGATCCACATATGGATGGTGAGATGTTCTTGGGAAGGTAATATATGTTAGCTTTCTTTCATTTTCTCTTAATTGTCATTTTTACACCCCATTGAATAGGTTGGTCTAGATTTTTAGTTTTTTATGCATTTTTCTTAGTTTTCTTGACTAATGCTTGATCTAACCATCTTTGTAATCCATCTCTACATATTGGCATGATCGGTGGGATAAACAACCCATTAAAATAAGTAAGACATTTTTGCAATCTTATATTTCCTTAAAATTCAAAAAAATCCTTTAAAATCAATTTTAGCATCATTTTATTATGTTTTTGACATTTTTTGTTGATACACATGTCATACAATGATCGACGTCAGTTTTGGGTGATCGACATTGATCAAGGCTAACCAACATTGGTTCGGTTATAGGAAAAAAACATTGCTAAAAATCACATTTTTAGAGCTTTATTCAAAATTTTAGTTGTCATTTTGAGTTTTTAAGTCTTTGTTTGAGCTTTATTTGTATGATCCAAAAGTTTATTTTGGATATTTTATCCTAACCTTAGGCTAACAAAAGTTTTTTTATCAAAATATTTTTTTCCTAAGGGTTCATAAGTGACTATTATCATGCATTTTTTATTGGCATCAGTTATGGTTATAATCAACATCAGTCTTACTACAACTGGCATCAATCGGTATTAACTAACATCAATCTCTGTGTGTAAAAAATAGAGAACTCAAGAACAATGATTCCAAACTTGCCAGTTTGATTATCAATTATGCTTCAAAGATAAAGGAAACTCTCCAACTTTTCTTATAGGATCCACATGGAAAAGTGATCAATTTTGAGCATGATTTAAGTCTCGTATCTTCCTTTTGGTGTTTATAAGGAACTTAGATGGCTTATTTGATTATTTTGTGAATGATTTTATAATTTTTTACGAACTAAGGCCAAGGGGATAATAAATTCACTAAACATTTAAATTTGGTGTATAAAATAAACGTTAACTTTATTTCAGATTTCTTGAAGTATTATTTTATGCTAGATCAATTATTGCTTGAGTAAATCAAAATGTGCACATATGCTCTCCCATTTTTCCATTTAGGGAACTTGGGTGACCAAAATCACCTTTTCACTATGATTGTGTATTTTCCCAAGGCTTGAAAAGGAATTTGTCTAGGTTATCCCCAAAACCATAAGGTTTAGGTGATCTAAAAGAAACCTCTAAAGCCTTTTCACTTAGTTATATTTTGTGCAACTTGGTTTATAGAGGGGAGTTCATAACCTCTTCATGAGTTCTTTAGTGAATCTTTAACCTTGGGTTTCATATCCTAGCATTGAATTCAACACCACTCCACAATGAGGTATACAAATTGAGGATGACCCAGTGGGACATTTACTTGAGTAGTTAAGCAAACTTCATTAGTGGCAATCTAGATCAGACGATAGGGGCTATAGTGGTATTTTGAGCTCTATATTAATTAAATAAACTAATTCAACCCAAAACTCAAACTACCTATTAGGAAGGATTCTAGAAATAAATCAAAATGATATAAAAATTAAAAAAAAACCTTATTTCATCTTACCTCCTTTTAGGATGTTCGAATGGATGATTGATTGCATACAAATTTAAATTTTTGGCATTATGATGGCATGATGTTAGATCTTGATAATGGATGCAAAGATTATTTATACATGGAATGGTTATGAATTCATAAGATGGCTCCAATGGAGGAGTGGCCTTGATTCAATAGATTATGGAGGGAAATATCAAGGTTTGATATTTGAAGTTAGATGAGGAGATCTAAGGATTATAGATTACACAAGGAATTTAAAATTCCTTGAATCCTATAGATTTAGAGGATTTTAGAGAGGAGAGGGAGGTTTAGATAAGGTTCTATATTTAGATGATTATAAAAACCTTCTTAGGAGTTAATTAGGCTTATAAGGGGGTTAGATGGGGATTAAGTCAATATTATGGACTAGGGTTGTAGGATAGCCTAGGAGTAGGCCTAGTACGTGGAGGTGGGGTCATGGGAATTTAACATTCCCAAATAATAGGTAAGTGGGATTAGACTAGGATAATGGGGATTTGGGATAGATTAATGAAGGAGTGGGTTAGAATAAGGTTATTAGATGAAAAAGGTTGAAGGGGGATGTTAGATAAATAGACTAGGAAGAGGGGATAAATTAGATAAGCAAAATTAGTGTTGAGCAATAGTGTTATTAATGATGATAATGTAGGTGAGGAAATTTAGCTGTATACATTTTCCCCCTCTTTTAAAGGGCATTGTGAGTGAAGAAAAATGGAAGGATTAATGGTATTTTGAAGAAAAAACCATGTCATGGATGATTGTTAGTAGATGATGATGTTAGGGGATATAATTCCCCCTCAAGAGGACATGCATAGAAGAATGAGATGGATGGCAAATCAAAAGAAGAAGCAAGGGGTGGAATGAGATGGTTAGAGAAGGGTATGGGATGGTAGTTGTGATATAAATGAAGAAAATAAAGGTGAATAGAGCAGTGAGCTACAAATTGATGATGCCCTTGGAAAAGACACATGCATAAGGAGTAAAGATGATGGGTGTCATGGTTTTTGACACATCCCAAGGGGAATAAATTGTAACATGATAATGATAGGATTAAAAGATAGCTAGATTTAGATGTATCCCAAGAAAGGATGCATAAAAGGCAGAGTTATAGGCTAGGATAGATAAGGATTTGATTAATCATGGGTATAGTTCAAAGCTAATTTGATTAATATGATGTAGGTGATGATAAATAAGAATTAATATGATAAAGTGAAAAAATAATGAATTACATCAACTCAATGAGCCATAAGATTATTAATCATGATGACCCTAGTAAGGACACATGCTAGGGGGGGATAAATGATTGACCAATTAATTATTTATGGAAGAAAAAATGGAATTTGAGATTTGTCAGTCCCAATTGATAGGTGCAAGTGATTGATGAAAAGATTAGGGAGATGATTTTGAGGATGGGGATTGATCAAAGATTGATATTATAGCTCAAAGATTTGATTGATTTAAGACTTGATAATGATTATGTATGATAAGGAAAGAGGAGATAGTGGTTGAGCTATCTTTAGGCACTAAAAAGTGGCCAAGCACTACTTGCATAGTCTAAAAAGACCTCAAGTTGATGTAGTTATAACTAAAAGATGATGATGATATTGATGATTAGTGATTAGAAAGTGATGATGATGTGGAAGATTAGACTTTTTAGTGATATAAGGATATGACTCAAATGATGAGATGAGGACTAATGATTGGATGTTGGATGAATGGGTCAGGAGGAATAGATTAGTGATGGGAATAAGGATGATGAGATGATTAGATTAACGATGAGGGTATGGGTGATCAAGCTATAAAAAATTTCATAAGGTTCATCATATTCACATCAATCCAATAAATATGGAACTTGGTTGTATGCCTCATGATATAAACATGACCAAGATGACATGCTACCAAAGCTCATGGGCAAATGGTGAATTTTGCATCCTCAAGGGCACTTTTAGTGTCCTTATAGAATCCTCATTCATTTCCCAATAGACAAAAAGAGATAAAGAGAATCAAATATTTACATGATAAAAACATACAAGTAAGATAAACAATAGATAAGAAACACAAACAAGTATCTACATGCAATATCCCAAGGTCTTGTCTAATGATGGGATGAGTGATTAGGTGATGGGTTGGATGATAGTGATGTGTTTGTGGACTTAGGATGGACTTGGATTGGAAAGAGTGATCATGATTAGGATTAGGCTAAGATTTTTTCCCTAGTGGAGGATATAATTATGGAGGATGGAAAAAGGTTTTTGAATATTGTTTTGGTCTTGAGATCAAATTGAAAAGTGGCAAAGGAAGGTGATTTATAAAAGTGATGACCAAGGATTACCAACAGATAAGGATTTACCAGATTATAATCCAACAAGAAGAGGAGATATTGATGGGATAACATACTTTTCATACTATCTAAATAGTGATTAGATGGGTGTTAGTTATGAAGAAAAAATGATAAAGATAGTGATGGAATCATGTACCTTCCACACTAGAAAAGAGGTAATGTAAAGGGTGCTCGGTGCGAAGAGGCATTTATAGGAAAATGATGGGTGTGAGATTAAATTATTTGACAAAGATATGGATTTTGATAATACCTAGGCCAAGAATGATGAAGATATGGTGGGATGGGTGACCACTCTGATATGGTTTTAAGACCAAACATAGTATCCAACGATGATAACTAGGATGATATGAGATTGATGGGACTAGGAGATTTGGGACAAGACATCATGGAATTTTTTTAGCTTTTTTAGATTTTTAGGGTTTTTGACATTTTTCACTTTTTAGGGATTTTTTTGAAATATGTATGTACACTATATAAATGTGGTTACTATTTAAGGGAATACCAATCCTAAAAACTAAGACAGAGAAAGATGGAATGATGGATGAATGGTGAGGGTGATACCAAAAAGGGGACAGGGATCAAGAATGGACTATGGATTGCTAATGACCACATTGTGAAGGAACCAAATATATAATTATCTAAGTGTCCTTTAGAGGATATGCCAAGATGGTTTTGAGATAATTATCATTATACCTTTCACTTCATCATGAAGGTCAAGATGAGAAGGAATGAGAGTTAGGGTGAATGATATGATTACAGATGATAGGTTTGACCAAGGGACAAGAAGTGATATGGATGGATGATGTAGACAAGCTTGACAATGGATATGATGAGTAGGATATATTTTTCCCCCATGTATTTAGGTATAATGTAGACAATATATTATTCTAACATGATGTTATAAACTAGTTTTCATCATGGTACTTTCCCAAGGTGCTAAAGAAATGGCTTTCACCATTGAATGATTTTTTTTTACTTTTATGATTTTTTTGATTTTGGATGGCATCTTGATTTATTGGATATAGGTATGAGATTAAATATGTAGACATTGGATGTGATCTTCAACCAATGCATGTTCTAGAGATGTATGATGTTGGGATCATGTCTTGGTGGCCTTTACTGATTATTTATTTAATATCCTCTAGACATTTTGACTACGTATCTTTATAACACCTATAAGGGATAATGTTGCCTTGGGATTTATGATATGATGTGGATGGGAGGTTTTCATGATTTTGAGGATGGGATATAAGATGGGAAGGAGGGATGTGACCATGAATGATATGATGGGATGGGGAGTGGAAATGGGTTTCAACATTTGCATATACCATTGGATGTGGTGTAGGGGATTATTTAGATTGGTTCTATGAGATTAAGGGAGCTAAGACCTTTTGACTTACTTCTTCGTTGACCCAAGTATTAAGAGGATAATCAGCCCTATGATTATTATTTTTAAATTTATTTTGAATTAGTGATCGTATTTGTCTTTGATTACCCCATAGTGCCTAATTTTAGGATTCACCAGAAGAGATTGATTTGTGACTTGATATATAATTATTTTTACTTTGATATACCCCTAGTACTAGATTTTGGGCTTCACTAGGGGAAGATTTTTTTATCAGGCTGATGATTTGATTTTTCTTGATTTTGACTGATAAGATCAAATACAATTTGATCATGACTTATGATTATTGGATGATGGTATTGAATATTTTTATTTGTGTCACACAATATGGAATGCAGAGGGGAATCTAATGATGTATGTTCCTATTTATTCTCTTCATAGAGTGGGATATAGGGATTATGGAGGTGAGGTGGATTATTAGTGTTGTGTGATGGATTAAGGGGATAATGGGTAGCATATTCCTTATAAATGTCACTAGGAGACCTAACTCAATGTTGGAGGAAGTGTACTTAATAATCTCAAAAGGATTACTAAGAAACATATCCAAGGTAGGTTCATATCCACTCTAAAAATATTTAATAGATAAGGCATTCAAGAATTAAATTATGACTTCATCATCTTGGTTAGGATCTAAAGGTATACTTGGATTAGAGGTATCCTAAAAAAAGATAGGCATTATCAGCATCTACTATAATATCAATGACGGATGATGCTTATAATGAAGAATCTAATTTGGACACTAATTCTTCACATGATCTTGAGGTAGATAAAACTTGTTCTAAATATTATGTTGACTTTGATGCATAAGACATGATGTTACTAGAGTGATTATCCATGATTGTCCTCTCAACATGGGATATTGGATGTGATGGCTGAAAGGGAGATGGTAGAGCAATAATGGACTCAGAAAACATAGGCCCATGAAAGAAATTATGTGATATAGGAGGATTGGGTGTATGGGAAATGAACTTGTGTTTGATGGAGGATGGGTAGTCAAAGATAATGGATCATGGAAGAGATATGATTTATTCACTTTGGATTAGAATGGGAAGGGCTTGATCATGATTGGTAATGAAATATTGGCATTCCTCTTCTTATTCACCCTGGGAAATAAACTCATCTGATTCATCTTTAATTACTATGTCACCACTATTGATGAGGTTTTGGACATAGTCTTGAAAATTTTGACATCATTTAATGGAATTTCCCCAAGTTTGATTATATATAGAGTATAAATTTTCTTTATACCAGGAGGGCTTAGGCTTAGTGGGATCATGATGTCATATAGGTGGATAAACCATCATGTTAGCAGAGACAAGTTGGTTGAAGAGGGATTCCAATGATATAGGAAGGGGAGTATAAGGATCCACTTAAATACATGACTTAGATTTTGAAGAATTGTAATTATGATAATATGATCACTGATGTGACTACATGGTTGGTCTAGTGGTAGATGAGGTGGCCAATATTAGATTCCCTTTACTAGTAAGGGAAGGGGTAGATGATTGGCTATGACTAGTGGATGGGGGATTAGAAGGATACTTACACAAATGGGTTTGTGATAGAGGTGCCATAAGTTGAAGGGGGTCAACACCTTAGGGAAGTGGTACACCAATTTTAATGAGCTATAAGAGGATCCTATCCTTGTTGGTTGTTATGTATTGGTTGATGAGCGTAGGGTCTAGCTTCATGGTGGTGGATGATAAATGACAAGGAAGTGATGATGGATTATGATTAGTAGATGGAGTATTTAGTTGTGAATAAGTGAAAATTGGGGATGATGGGGTTTGGATAGGGCTAGTGGATGATGGAAGAGAATGGGATAAGGGTATGGGTTGATGGTAGAATTGTTTAGGTGGTCACTTTAGGTTTATGAGGTCAAAATCATTAGGAAAGAGAGAACCCATTTTCCATAGTCATAAATGGAATTCATCTTTATTTTTTATGATGTATTGATTGATTAAGGTGACCACATCAAGGAATGTGTTTATGGATTTTGATGGGTTAGGGGGTTGTGAGTGTAGAAGGATGTGGGATGTTGGTTTAAGGTGAATGAAATCAAAATTAGAAGATAGGTGAGAACCCATCTCTAGTTATCACACAAGGATGTCATATTTGTTGGTTAGGATGTATTGGTCTATAAGAACTAGGTATAAATCCATGGGAAATATGGATGATGATGTGAAGCTAGATTAAGGATTATTTGAAAAAAGTAAGGTCAAAGGGCTGAGCCAGTATGATAGGTGATTATGAGGATGGAATAGACAAATAAATTAAAATTTATGATCATATTTTAGACCAATAATGCAATAGGTTTTGATGACCTATCAACAACACCTAGTAGTCAAGCTAGCAAAAGGATTAAGGATAGTAATGGGTGCCTAGATTCAAACTATAAATATGATAATATGATGGGGGCTAGTTATAAATAGGAAAAGATGATAAACTTTATATTAATGATGATGGGTTTTATAGATTGAGATTAACAAAGTGATAAGATGCTAACAAGATACTAAGTAGGGTATGAGACCTGATCAAATAATGAATGATAGTGGATTATGATGGTGTGGATGATAGGACTAGCTCAAGACCTTAGACTTTTTTTTTTGAAGATTATTGTGATGATGGGATAAGGATAAGTATGATAATATATTTTGATGAAATGATAAGAGATGAGATGGGGATGGTTTAGGCCCATATGTGACCTGTAAATCCAAATAGGATAAGAGAGATGAGGGTAGACTAGATGAGTGAAGAAGGCAAGGTTAATACAAATGATTAGTTATGGATATAAGGGACTTGATGTGCATGATATGTGATTAGGTATGACTAATGACTAGTGAGTCCAAGATAGGATATGACTACAAGGATGTACAAAAGAATAAAGATATATAAAAGTAGGTAAGATAAGGATACTTAAGGTGATGATCAATGTATATGAGTGATGGGGGAGGATCAATGATGGGTGGATATGGTTGGACAAGGAAGGGATGAGGTAACTATATAAAGACAAGTAGTTGATGATGAGAACTTGGGTAAGGATGTAAGATGGATTGGGGTATGTAGGTGATAAGGGTATGACTAAGGATGGATGGATATGATGAAGACAAGGTGATAATGGAAGATAAGATAAAACAATAAAAGGATATAAATATTCAATATGCATAATGTTATGATTTCAAAAGATGTTCTAGGTGATAGGTAAAAAGGATGATTGGATAAAGATGTATAAGACATGATATTGGTGATGGGGGTGTGACTAATGATGAGTGGATATGACTAAACTAGGATGGAATGAAAATAAGAAGGGGGATGGGATAAGAGGATGAGTCATATAAGAGGATGGTTATAAGGGTGCAAAAGATAGGTAATGAGGTAATGGAACAGACTTAAGATGGTATAAAGACCAGTTGAAAGGAGATAATGGTAAGGATGTACAAGATAAGATATAGGTGATGGGGGTATGATAAATAATGAGTGGATTATAAAATATGGGAGATGGGATAGGATAATGAAAAAGATATATAAAGACAATAGGTACTAAGGGATGATGACAAGGATGTTTAAGATAAGATAGAGGTGGTGGGGGATGAGACCAATGATAAATGGGTGTGGCTATACTAGGATGGGATGAAGACAAGATGGGGGATGAGATAAGGTAATCACAAGGATATAATAGGATAATATGTATAATGGGATGATGTTAATGATGAAATAAAATTGAGACAAGATGATATGGGAGTGATTAGGACTATGGTGGAATAAAAGGTGGATAAGACAAGGTCAAGTTTGTACAAATCAAGGTGAGGTGGTCTTAGAGAAAGGTGTGAATAGGACATGTGAGAATGACTAGGCTAAGATATACGATGAGATAATGAAAAAGATGTACAAGTAAATAATTACAAGGATATACAAGATGGTAGGATGATGATGCAAAAATATGCAAGATGATATGTATAAAAGGATGACAAGATGTACAATATGAGCTGAGTAAAGATGTAGATAGGTGTATAGGTTTAGGTGAAGGCTAACTCGGCTTATAAACAACACAGGTCTAACACAACACACACCCAAGTAATAAATAAACAAAACCTATGATTAATAAACTTAAGGGTGTGTAACCTGATGCCTGTACCATCCAACAAATTCATAGGTGAGGTTATAGGTTGGTGACCCATTATGGTATCAACAAAACCCTCTCAACCCCTCTTGCACCTGATGGCTAATTTAGAGCTGATAATAATGCCATGGTATACCAATTATGGCCAAAGGATTCTATGATAGGTTTTCACAAGGCTCTCTAGGTGCATCCCAAATATACATGAAGGTACATTTTGGACCAAGTCTATGTAAGAGGCTATCTGATTACCCTAGGTCTTGGAGCATAACTTCTCATCACTCCATGGAACCCTTTATGTGGAATTATTATTTAGACATAGCAACAACTCTCCTAATATTTAGACTTCATTGGAACATGGAGTTTGGTTAGAGTGTAGTGGTGAAATCCATGACACTAACCCCTATACACTAAGCCTGTGCATGGGGATGAATCCACATCATATGTTATCCTTGGGTGGGATAAAAAATAAGTAAACATCTGATATTATTAATTAACCAATCTAATTACCTATGTGTGATGGTAATGATATGACAAATTATTTATGAGACAACACACATACACATAAAAATAATTTTCAAAACAAAAGATATATACAAAATATAATGGTATACCAAAAATATAATATAATGAAAACTAAGATTAAAAGAAAAAATAACACACTTCCCTTCAATCAAAAAGGTTAAAAATATGATTATGGTGCCTAAATCTTGAAGTCTCTTTCAATAAAAGTGTTAGTAGTTTAAATTTTTATAATCCTGTGAGTGTACAAAGTAAAACCATGATCAAAATGCACAATATCATAAATAGACTAACAAAACCACTAATCACAAGTCACAAATTTATAAGATGTTAATAAAATATTACGAGTTGGCTAGTAATATCATGACTATCTAAAAATATTTTACTTAAATCGACAAAATCATAACTATCAACAAATAACAATCTATGATATTACAAAAAGTAGTAGAAAATAAAGTATATACTAAGTGCTTAAATTCTAAAATAAAATATAGGGTAGATATTTAAATATAATTTTTATGTTATAATTCTATCTTCCTAAAAATTCAAACCTAATGCTATCCAAAATAAACCTAAGCTATAAAGCCATGACTACAAATGATGAAGTCACAACTTGTAAGACAAAACTACAACTCGCAAGTTGTGATATTATAGAAGGGGTCAAAATTGATTGTGGGGTGGGATTTGAGATATTGTTATATCCTTCTCTTTCCCCTATGATCCCTACAAATAGAAACCAACATTTGTTAATGTCTTCCTACAAGTGAAAGGATTTTTAAACCAAAATATTTAGAATGAATAATGACTAGGGATTTGATACAAAATAGTTTAACTTGACTCATAGAATCTTATAACCTTTTGTACCTAATATGGATATGCCTTTATTGATGAAATATAAATTAAAAGGTGTCAAATTTTTACCAATTTTAGGAAAGAATATAATATCATAACTATTGACTACAAACCTATGATTACTAGAGCAATCCCACTTCTGATGGAGTCATGGCTTTCTCAGTGAGAATCAAATAAGTCAAGGTATTTAGCTTAATATTTTCTTCCCTATAGCCACAAATTAGAATATCCTTCCAAATAGAGAGAGGGACCTACACAAATAGTATTTATGTGATGGTAAAGGATAGATTAACAAAATTACCCCCAAACTACTATATTTTTCAATATTACAAATGGGTCTTACAATACCATGATTATTAGTGCAATACTGTAAGTCTGAGAGTTATGATTTTGTTGAAAATATGTCAACAACTATATTATGGGTGGATTTATTTCCTATCCTACTCATATAAAATCACAAATAGGAACAATGTTCTATATGGAAGGGAGGGTTAGTAGAAATATATGAATATTACGTTTGTCAATATCATGACTAGAATTTGGAATATCACTACTGGTAGGGAAAAATTGTGACTATCGAAGATGGTGTAATATCCCTTCGAATATCAAAACAAAAGCTCTGAATTGCCTATCTGAATTTCTACAAAAATATCTTCAAATAGATAAATAAATCACAGTATAAACTCTTATTTATTTGCTCATAAGCTTACAATAGAGATCCTCTGTCAAGTATACAAAGAATATTTAAAGTACGGCCTAAATAGCCTGAATATTCCACAAATTGGGAAAGAATTCTAAAACTGGTACATCTCGGCCTACTGTGTAAAAAAAACACAGTTGCCGACGTCGGTTATACTGACGTCGTCGGTCGATCTGTAGTCATTAACTTGTCGACATCGGTGATATGTCGACTGATGTCAATCTCTGTAGGTCTCTATTCGCCGATGTCAGTGCCTGAACTTTCTGTTGATGCATATGGATTTTCACAGATCTGTACAGAAATCGTATGGCCGCTGATAACGCACACCCTATATGCTTGATCCTGATCTGTAGAATTATGGGCTAATACAAAAGATCTATATCTAGATAATTCTTGAATTAAAACCCAAAATAATGAAATACCTATAAACCCTTGTGATAGCTTTTGTGTGAAGTTATCTCTCAAACTTGTAAACACCTGTGATAACTTCTATATGAAGTTATCTCTCAATTTGGCAATAGATCAGCTGATCTCTCACAACCTCTAAATCACACACAATGAAGAGTTGACGTTCTTCAATGCAAATGGAATCCTAGAACCCTTGGCTCCAGTCTTCACAAAAGAATTTCTTAACAAGAATCAATATCAATAATAATCATGAATACAAACTCTCTCCCATGAGAGATTCTTATACACCTCCAAAGGTGTGCTTGCTAAAATTAGATTCCCTTAAATTAGACTTAGGGCTTCCTTAAATTAAAACCAGGGTCTTAAAATTAGACCAATTTTTAAATTAGAATTAGGATCCTAAAATTAGACCCAATAATTAATAATTAATAATTAATAATTAATAATTAATAATTAATAATTAATAATTAATAATTAATAATTAATAATTAATAATTAATAATTAATTAAAATTAGATCAAATAATTAATATTTGATTAAATCAATCAAATATTAATATCTCCCTTAATTCATGTCTGAAAGAGCTCGAACGAAATCCGACCCATCTCCATCAAGACCCTCTATCCATCCTATCAGCCTACGAGGGTTGCATAATAGGCTAATCATCCACTCGAAAAGATGTAAACTAGAAGGGGACATGACAATCCACCCCTCCTAAAATTGCTTGTCCTCAAGCAATCTCAACTCTAGATGCTGTAGAATATCTTCGCTTTCCCATGTCGCATCCTCAACTGGCAAATCTTTCCACTTTACCAAATATTCCCTGATAGTCCTCCGATGCAACTGTCTCTCTCTAGATTCCAAGATGGACTTAGGCACTAAAATCAACTTTCCCTCATCATCTAAGGGAGGTAAAACTATAGAAGGTATCACACGGTGTCCTAACACCTTTTTGAGGCGTGATACATGAAATACATTGTGTACCTTGCTCTCTGTAAGAAGCTCTAGCTCATAAGCCATCTCTCCAACGCGTCTCAGGATCTTGAAAGGACCGTAGTAACCTGGCTTAAGCTTCTCTGCCCCACTCTTCCTAAGAGTAGACTGATGATAAGGCTGTAGCATAAGATAGACCATGTCACCTACCTCAAAAGATCTCTTGGTCCTCCGCTGATCTGCATACTGCTTCTGCTGATTCTGCACCTTAGCAATATTCTCCTTGAGAGTCCTCATCGTATCTTGACTCTCCTGCGATAAGTCTCCAGCACTCGGCACTCTACTGTCACTCAGTAACAAATCTAGAAAACTCGGTGCCTCATACCCGTATAATGCCATAAAAGGAGACATCTGAATGGTCATGTGGAAAGTCATGTTATAGCAATATTCACACAAATGAATCCACTTAACCCAAGCTTTTTTCTGCCCTGTAATGTAGTTCCTGAGGTAGCCCTCCACCCATTTGTTCACTATCTCCATCTGTCCATCAGTCTGTAGGTGGTAGCTGGTGCTAGGTGTAAGCTCAGTCCCACAGAGTCGAAACACCTCTTGCCAGAAGTGACTCAGGAATTGACTATCCTTGTCGCTCACTATGCTCTGAGGTAATCCATGCAGTCGGAATACCTCTCAGAAGAAAACCTCTGCTACCTGTGTAGCTGTATGTGTGGTAGTAATCGGGAAGAAGTGGGCATACTTTGTTAACCGATCCAGAACTACATATATGCAATCTCGTCCTTGGGCTTTAGGCAAGCCCGTAATGAAATCCATCGACAAACACTCCCACTTCCTGTCAGGAATTGGAAGTGGCCACAACAATCCTACTAGGTACGTGTTTTCCTGCTTGTTCTGCTGGCAAACAGGGCACTCACGTACATACTGAAGAACATCTGCTTGGAGGCCTTTCCATGTGAATCTCTCCCTAACCTGTCTATAAGTCTTAAAATATCTGGGATGTCCTATAGTAGGTATATCATGAAAAACTCGCATGATAATGTTCTTCATTGATGATCCTGGGATCAAATAAACCCTATTATTGTAAATGATCAAGTCATTCACAAGAGTATATCTGGTGTCAATCATCAATCCCTCAACAATGTTAGATACCCATGTATCCTTGGCATACTCTGCCACAATCATATGTCACCAATCCTCTGTAATGTGGACCATGGTACTCAAATACGGCCTACGTGAAAGAGCATCGGCCACAACATTCTGGGTGCCCTTGATGAAAGAGATGTCAAAGTCATATGCCTCTATTTTACTCACCCACTTCTACTGACGATCATTGAGGTCTCGCTGCCCCAAGAAATGTCTCAAACTGTTGTGGTCCATTTTGATGCAAAATTTGCTACCCACGAGATATTGCCTAAATTTTGCTAAGGCATGCATGATAGCGAGCATCTCCTTATCATATATGATGTACAGTCTCTCTGGTCCCCTGAGCTTATGGCTCTCATTTACTATGGGATGCTTGTCCTGCATAAGCACCACTCCAATACCCTCGCCTGAAGCATCGCACTGAAGCTCGAACGGCTTCAAAAAATCAAGTAGTGCCAAAACTAGGCACGTAGTCATCAACCCCTTAAACCTTTTGAAACACTCCTGTGCTTCAGGTGTCCAACAAAAAGCCCCCTTTTTAGTCAAATCTGTCATAGGAGTTGCATGTCATGAATAACCATTCATGAACCTCTGATAGAACCCACACAAACCTAGAAATCCCCTTAGCTGTGTTAGGTTTGCCGGAATAGGCCAGTCTATGATAGCGTGGATCTTCTCAAGATCCATCTGCACTCCCCCTGCACTGATAATATGACCCAGGTATAACAATTCAGTCATCCCCAAATCACATTTGGACTCCTTGGCGTACAAGGATTCCCTCTCCAAGATGCTGAGTACAGTCTCCAGATGAGCCAGATGCTCCTACCAAGTCCTACTGTATATAAGAATGTCATCAAAAAAAAAAGTACAAACCTCCTTAGAAATGAATGGAAGATTCTATTCATGGTGGACTAAAATGTTGCTAGCGCATTAGTGAGCCTGAATGGCAGCACTATAAACTCATAGTGTCCACAATGGCAATGAAAAGTTGTCTTCTCCACGTCCTACTTGCAAACCCTGATTTGATGATACCCTGACCTTAAGTCTATCTTTGTGAAGTAATGTGAGCCATGGAGCTCATCAATAAGCTCATCAATACGAGGTATAGGATACCTGTTCTTAATGGTTCTCTTATTCAGGGCTCTATAGTCAATGCACATGCGTAGGGTGCCATCCTTCTTCTTCACTAGAATAACTAAAGAAGCAAACGGTGATTTGCTAGGCCGAATGTGACCCATAGCCAGTAACTCCTTAATTTTTTTTTGATCTCATCCTTCAACTGCTTAGGATGTCTATATGGAGTAATCATAATGGGCTTAGCGTCCTCCTCAAGCTCAATAATGTGCTCAATGCCCCTGTCTAGAGGTCTCCCTGGTGGAATGTCACTAAATACCTTATCATGCTTGACTCTCAACTGCTGAATGTCCAGATGATACTCGGTCTTTTGCTGTCCCTCCTACATTGGTGCCAATGTGCACTCGACAACCCACTCTACCATGTCATGTCGTATGAGCCTCTCCATCCGATGTAGAGAAATAGTCTTGATGTTGCCATCCCGTATTGCTTTAAGAATGTGAGTCTTCCCATCTACATCAAAATGGATCTCCATATCCTTAAGACTAAGAGTGACTACTTCAAGGGAATGAAGCCACTTCATGCTGAAAACCAAATCTATATCTCCCATGTTGACCACATAATAATCTGCCTTAAACTCATAGTTGTTCAAGCGCAATGGGAGCTCTCTGATCATCTGCTCACACCTGAGGGCGTAACTGTCAGCTACCTTAACTCTAATGCCCTCAAACTCTTTTTTGGTGAGTCCACACTTCTCCACAAATCTAGTATCAATAAAATTATGTGTGGCTCCCATGTCAAGAAGGGTAATGACCCTCTGTCCTACCAAAACTCCCTGGACTCTGAATGATCCCTCATGTTAGATGCTAGATAGACGTGCCTCCTGAATCTGGAGCTCTGATTCTACCTCGACCCTAGGCTCTGAAGCCTTAGCCTCTAGCTCCTTGGAATAATCGTGATGTTTAGAATCTTTTGATTCCTCATCCTCATAATAGGCCCACATCACTCGATTTGCTTTGCCCTTAGGCCTCAACAGACAATCGTGATTAGCATCATATGGACCTTTGCAATAGAAACAAAGCTTCTTCCTGCGTAGATCATTAAGAGCCTCTCTATCCAATGGTGGTGCTACTGGGTTGGCCTTTGAATTATTCTTAACACCTAATTTATCTATGTTGAAACTTGGTCTTTCTCTATTCTTGTTGAACCCCTTACTGTCCCTAGATGAAGAAGTACCTCTGGAGTTAGATCTACTTGATGGGGCTACCATCTCCATGCTACGTGCCAAATAGGAGCTATGATGCCATCTCCATGCTCTGATACCACTGTAATATCCCTTCGAATATCAAAACAAAAGCTCTAAATTGCTTATCTAAATTTATACAAAAATATCTTCAAATAGATAAATAAATCACAGTATAAACTCTTATTTATTTGCTCATAAGCTTACAATAGAGATCCTCTATAAAGTATACAAATAATATTGAAAGTATGGCCTGAATAGCCTGAATATTTCACAAACTGGGAAATAATTTTGAAACTGGTACTTCTCGGCCTGCTGTGTAAAAAAAACACAGTCACCGACGTCAGTTATACTGACGTTGTCGGTCGATCTGTAGTCATTAACTTGCCGACGTCGGTGATATGTCGATCGATGTCGGTCTCGGTAGGTCTTTGTTCGCCGATGTCAGTGCCTGAACTTTCTGTTGATGCATACAGATTTTCACAAATCTGTACAAAAATTGTACAGCTGCTGATAATGCACACCCTATATGCTTGATCATGATCTGTAGAATTATGGGCTAATACAAAAGATCTATATCTGGATAATTCTTGAATCAAAACCCAAAATAATGAAATACCTGAAACCCTTGTGATAGCTTTTGTGTGAAGTTCTCTCAAACTTGTAAACACCTGTGATAACTTCTGTATGAAGTTATCTCTCAATTTGGCAATAGATCAGTTGATCTCTCACAACCTCTAAATCACACACAATGAAGAGTTGACGTTCTTCAATGCAAATGGAATCCTGGAACCCTTGGCTCAGTCTTCACAGAAGAATTTCTTAACAAGAATCAATATCAATAATAATCATCAATACAAACTCTCTCCCATGAGAGATTCTTATACACCTCCAAAGGTGTGCTTGCTAAAATTAGATTCCCTTAAATTAGACTTAGGGCTTCCTTAAATTAGAACTAGGGTCTTAAAATTAGACCAATTCTTAAATTAGAATTAGGATCCTAGAATTAGACCCAATAATTATTAATTAATAATTAATTAAAATTAGATCAAATAATTAATATTTGATTAAATCAATCAAATATTAATATCTCCCTCAATACATGTCGAATCCTCGAACCGTCTGAAGCTGGTGAACCAGGGAGTGGTTCTGCACATGACCATACCAAAATAAGGGCACTCCACTGCATGTCAAATATCCCTAAATAATAGGAGCTCAGGCCAATGTATCTAAAAGAGCCTGAATGAAAGCCAACTGTAGTAATTTTGCAACTCGAAGCCAAGCCAATCTCCATCATGACCCTCTATCCATCTTATTAGCCTATGAAGGTTGCATAATAGGCTAATCATCAAGCCTGTCAATGTCCATGAAAAAGGGGACATGACAATTCACCCCTCCTAAAATTGCTTGTCCCCAAGCAATGTCGAAACAATGAACCACTCGATCCACCTGGATCCCAAATGTAGTCATGATCTATACTGATGAAAATCAACGCAAGCTCATGTAATATCCTTAGAAATATAACCAAGAGGAATCCACAGTCAAACTGGCGAATAGAACTCAACCAATCTCCAAAAAGAAAACTGCCCTGAATGTGTCAATACTACAGTCTGTGTAACTTGCTACTACCAATTCCATCTATAGAAGATGGTGCCAATCCATCCCATAATGGATGGTAAGAAACTGAATCCAATCCACACTTGCATGAAATCAAATCATCTAACTTTGGGTCAAAAGAAAAATAATGAGCATATCCTACTGTATAATATCGGTAGGAACCCCCAAACTTTGCTACTGGCTCACCATCACTGAACTGGGAATCAACAGATAGCTCCAATCTTTGACTCCGAGTGGCTATAGGTTGGATAAGACCCTGTGCAATCTGCTCAACAAACCCCACCTCAAAATCCTTGTGAGGTAGCATAGTAGAAAGGATCACTATAATCTCCCCACCCAATCTGCTAATTACACTAGTACCTCAGATGAGAACACCTTTTGTCACCTTATGCAAGTCCAGGCGAACACCTGCACTATCCAAAAAATACTCCATGAATGACTCAGTGCAGTAAAAATTATATGTGGAAGCATCAACATACTCCCCCGTACACCACAACTGATCCCTTTGTAAAGGTGGCACAACCAACTGTACCACACTATCATCTATGTGAGAAGAATCAATCTGGAGACTCGACTCCACTGGCATTCCAAACTCATTAAGACCAGGTACTCCCAAATCTTGCACATGTGTGTCAGCCTCAACAACATGTTCCTCAGCAACAACTGTAGGAACGTACTTACCACCAACCACCTTGATAAATGAATGATCTAGGTCTGGAGCTGGTGAATACCTCAAATGCTCTAACTCTATGGTCATCTCAGCCAAATGAAATTGTGACTCCTCATAAGCCAACTGCATACTCTCAAGGATCTCACAAGTCACCTCGAGCTGCTGAGTAAGCTCACTCACCTTATCTTCCTTGACTAGTAATGCATCATATGCTGTGTTTCTCCACTCCATAAGATAATCTCTGTCGGTTACCAACTGCATATAATCCTGTCTCAAAAACTGGATAGCCTCCCATAAAGAGTGGATCTCTGTTAAGGACAAATAACTACCTCCCTGCTCAATGCTAGTAGGAGAACCCCATCCATAAACTGATAACAACTAACGAGTAGCATCAAAATTCTCACAAGTGGTAGTGATATCTCTCTCGCCTACTCTCAACTGGCTGGTCACATGATGGCACTGGCTAGATTGTCTACTACAATCCTCCTTTGATGCACGGTCCAAAACAGTAGACTCAAAATCACTGATCTTTGGAGTACTACCATCCATACTCTACAAATAAAATCCAAAGCTCATATCAACATACAGAGCATCAAAAACTATAGCATCACGGTCTAACTCCTTCGTATCGAAAGAAACTATCGGTGAAACTAAGTCCTCAAAACTATCCACTGCATTCTCTTGGGTGTCATCTGCAATAATCGGATCTTGGGACTCTGCTACAATCTCTACCATATCTGAGAGATCATCAACACTCAGTATACTAACATCTGAGTACACCTCTACACTTTAAGTGCAAACATCAGACTCATCCTCATCTAACTCTGAAGAGACTGCTGTTGAAACTATCTCATCATCACAATCTCTCGCTCCCATGTCCTCTGCAACTAACTAAGAGTCTAAATCCCCATGACTAAGCTCATCCACATGTCTCTTAGAATCTAAGTGAGCCACCTTCATTGCCTCCATGCCCTCCTTGATCTGTTGTAAGTCATCACAAGAAGAACCTGCTGTAACTCCTTTCTGTCTCCTTATGTTTTGAAGATGTTGTCTCGCATTGGCAGCCACTAATCTATCCTCCTTGGCCTTTTGTGACCACATATCACATAATTTTTGGGTCCTTTCCATATCCATCCAAGTTTGATGTTCTTGATGTGAAGATGAAGGAGCAATATGATCATGCAAAGAATCCATACTCTTATTATCCATATCATTAGCATGCTCTATGCTGGTCTCCAATGTAGAAGTATCAAGTGGGAATTCTTGCAAAGCTGATATAGATAACTCATTCCCCATGGCTGCCCTCATATCCTCTTGAGTCAAATCAACATGTCTAACAACTGGTGTAGAGCTGCCCTCAACCCTTGTAGAGACCTCTTGTTTCTCCTTCGTTCTATTTTGTGATGTGGACCTTTTACGAATGGATGCCATATACCATACTAATTTGTCTTCAAATGTAGGATCTAAAAGAGTTTCATTCATCCTCCTCTAGGTTTCAACCAACTGGTTCAAACTTTGTTTCAGCGTCTTCATATCCTTGTCCCACTATTTCTGAGTACTTGAAGACATCATGGATACTTCGTTGATTCAATCTACCCAACTACCCAACAAGATGGCAGGACATTAGCTCTGATACCACTGTGATGTCCCTTACTTAGGGGCTCCTTTTTTCCTACAAAAACTCTGATACCACTGTGATGTCCCTTACTTAGGGGCTCCTTTTTCATACAAAAACTCTGATGCCACTGTGATATCCCCTTCAAACAGGGAATATAGAAACACAAAGCTCTGAACAAAGATATGAATTTGCAGAATAAATTCAAATTACAAGAAACCACAATAAATCTCATAACTGGCAAATCACTAATCTTATTATTTTCTAGATGGTTACAATAGATGTCTTGAGTCATGCATAAAAGGAATATTCAGATACGGCCTTAAAACTCTGATTAACTTTTGCAAATCTAAAATTTGAGCTTGAATCTGTATGTCTCAGCTTGCTGTGTTGAACACACAGTCGCTGACGTCGATCGATATACTGCCGACGTTAGTCTCTGTCAGTCCTTCACTACCGACGTTGGTCTCCAATCGGCCGATGTCGGTCACAGGGGATCTCTTTCTATTGTGGTCAGTATCTATCTGGATCTGTACGGACCTGTACGGACTTTGTACGGCTACCAATAAAGCACAACCTTTCTATTTTCACCCCTGATCTGAGGATATACAATTCTAATATAGAACATCTCTATCTGTATAATTTATTGAATAAAAAACTAATAAAATAAATACTTGAATTACTGTGATAACTTTTGTGTGAAGTTACCTCTCAAAATCCCTGAAATACTATGATAACTTCTGTGTGAAGTTATCTCTCAAATCTGTAAACCTCTGTGATAACTTCTGTATGAAGCTATCTCTCAATTTGACAATAGATCAGCTGATATTTCACAGCCTCTGAATTGCACACAATGAAGAGTTGATGTTCTCCATTGCAGATGGAATCCTGGAACCCTTGGCTCAGTCTTCACAAAAGAATTTCTTCAATATCAAAATCAATAATCAATTCATGAATTCATACTCTCCCCCATGAGAAACCCTTATACCCTCCAAAGGTGTGCTTGCTAAAATTAGATTTCCTCAAATTAGAACTTGGGGTTCTTAAATTAGAATTCCTCAAATTAGAACTTGGGCTTCTTGAAATTAGACCAAATAATTAATAATTAATAATTAATTAATATCTAATTTAAAATTAGACCAAATAATTAATTAACTAATAAACCTATTATGCAATCAGTGATTTTTTGGTCTAATTTTAAATTAGATATCAGGTTTCTCCTTCGTTCAAACAAATGACTTAATGAATCTCTAATATGCTCATAACTCAGTAAAATTCTTTGGTGTCCTGATCATCATTATGTCTGTCACTCATGGTGACTTCGCTGATTCAATCTACCCACTCTACCCAACAGGTTGGCATGACATTAGACATTATAGGGAATAACATAATCCCCTAATTTATAATATTACAGGGTTTCAAGCATATAGGGGATTTTGTACAGTAAATCTCTTAACTAGAAAATCAGTGCTCTTATTATTCTTTAGAATGATTATAATAATGAATCTCTGGCACGCATATAAAAGAATACAAATATCGTCTCAAAACCTGATCTTTTATAAATCTGGAACAGCTCTAATACAGAAGATCTTTATCTGTGCAATATCTGAATCAAAAACTTAATAAAATAAATCCCTTTAATACCTATGATAACTTCTATGTGAAGTTATCTCTCAAACCTGTAAACCTCTGTGATAACTTCTGTATGAATCTATCTCTCAATTTGGCAATATATCAGCTGATCTCTCACAACCTCTGAATCACACACAATGAAGAGTTGACGTTCTTCAATGCAAATAGAATCCTGAAACCCTTGGCTCAGTCTTCACAGAAGAATTCTTAACAAGAATCAATATCAATAATCAATCATGAATACAAACTCTCTCCCATGAGAAACCCTTATACCCTCCAAAGGTGTGCTTGCTAAAATTAGATTTCCTCAAATTAGAACTTGGGTTTCTTAAATTAGAATTCCTCAAATTAGAACTTGGGTTTCTTAAATTAGAATTTGGGTCTTAAAATTAGACCAATTAATTAATAATTAATAATTAATTAAAATTAGACCAAATAATTAATAATTAATAATTAATAATTAATTAAAATTAGACCAAATAATTAATATTTGATTAAATCAATCAAATATTAATATCTCCCTTAATTCATGTCTGAAAGAGCCTGAACAAAAGCCAACTGTAGGAATTCTGCTAATCGTAGCCAAGCCAATCTCTATCATGACCCTCTATTCATCCTATCAGCGTACGAGGGTTGCATAATAGGCTAACCATCAAGTCTGACGATGTCCACTAAAAAAGGGGACATGACAATGGTATCAGAGCATATGATCTAATTATTGTAATTAGGTGTCTAATTATTATTTGGATGAGATCTATATATTAGACTCATGGTTGTATTGTAAACTTATGATAAAGAGTAAGAGAGTAATATTATAAGCTCCTTCTATGTGTGAGGTGAGCAATGGTGTGTTCCTCCTAGTGCCACAGTACCAAGTGTGGGTGTTGGATTGGAGAATCAGCAGGGTTCTTTATGTATGTATGATCTTGGTCATCAGGTGAGCATGGCTTCTATAGGAGATCTACATGGTAAGTAAGATCATTGATTTGTAGATGTATGTGTGTGCAAGGTCAAGGTTCACAGGTGTGTAGAACCAGGTTGATTTGCAGGTGCGCAAGATCAGATAGGATAGCAACACAACAGGGTGCAGAATCAGGCAGGATCTACTTGGAGTACAGTGTGTACTCAGATAGAGTAAAGAGGAAGGCAAGGAAGATCCTTCCATAAGTAAGGTCTATTGAGTTTCAGGTTTAGGGGAGATCTACTTGAAGTAAATTTGTGTACTTGTGGTGTGCATGGAGCATAGGTGTAAGGTGATCACCAACTCAGTGTATGAGTTTGGTGTTGGGACCTAAGAGAGAGAGCTTTGAGGAGAGAATTACTATTCACTTGAGGTGCGGGAAGCCTCTGAAGAGGTGGTGGAGAAGAAGTGGCATCTTCTTTATTATATTCTTTTCTATATGAGCATTAATACAAGTTGTGTATTGTCTCTCTCTCAAAAAAAAGAGCCTCTAAGTAAGGGACATTACAGTGGTATTAGAGCTAATGTCCTACCAACCTGTTGGGTAGAGTGGGTAGATTGAATCAGCAAAGTCACCATGAGTGACAGACATAATGATGATGAGGACACCAAAGAATTTTACCGAATTATGGTTACAGGCCAGCAGCAGATGAGACAGGCACTACAGGCACAAACTACTATGGTAGAGAGGATGAACACACCTGTTCGATAGAATGGGGAGCAAGGAGATAACAGGGGTGCTACTATTAATTGAAGACCACAACGGACCCATTCTAGGATTGCTGATAGGCCTACATGGCCTATGTTTTTTAAGAATGATTCAAAGGCCAACCCAACAGCACCACCTTTGGATCGAGAGGCTCTTAACGGTCTACGCAGGAGAAAGCTTTGCTTATACTGCAAAGATCCATATGATGCCAATCACAATTGTCATTTGAGGCCTAAGGGCAAGGCATATCGTGTGATATGGGAGTATTATGAGGATTCGAAATTAGAAGATTTCGAACAGCATGATAGTTCTAAGGAGTTAGAGGCAGAGGCTTCAGAGCCTAAGGTAGAGGCAATGAAGGTGGCTCACCAGGATTGTGAGAGACATGAAGATGAGTCTGATGCTTGCATTCAGAGTGTGGAGGTGTGCTCAGATGTTACTACACTGAGTGTTGATGATCTCTCAGATATGACAAAGATTTTAGAAGAGTCCCAGGATCTGATTATTGCAGATGTCACCCAGGAGAATGTAGTGGATAGTTTTGAGGACTTAGTTTCGTCAGCAATTTCTTTCGGTATGGAGGAGTCGGATAGTGATGCTACAGTTTTTGATACTCAGTATGTTGATATAACCTTTGGAGTTAATTTGTAGATTATGGATGGTAGTACTTCATAGATTAGATTAGGTTTGTGTTCTTGCTATCCAGTATGTGATGTCTCTTCATTATCAACGATGCATAAGATTTTGGGTGATGAGACCATGACTAGTGATCTGAAGCGATATGTTGATTATAGTAGAGGTACAGTGTGTGGATTCTCCACACTTGGTGTAGTTCCATTTGGGAGTTATTACGGAGTTGGAGTGTGCCTTCCGCATATCATGGTGGAATGTGTATATGGTATTTGTGATCTTGGAGTTTGGTTGAGTTGCATTTGCCAGTTTGATCATGGATTCCTCTTTGTTCTATTTAAGGGGATTCCTCTTTGTTTTGTAAGAAAGAGTTCAAATATTCAATCTGATACAAGACACAATTGTACACCAGATCAATTGGCTGCTAGTCTTCCACGTGGCCAGGGCCTTGAAAAATTGGACCACCACCAACAAAGTTTAGTTTTAAGAAAATCGTCTATAAGATTTTCATTCCAACAGTTCAATAAGATGCCACTTCAGGTGATTGACAAAGATGATAAAGCCATATAGACTTCTCCAAAAGAGGAATCCACTCCAGCAACTTCTACAGTCCCACATGATTCTTGTCATAGGCTTGCTATTGTCGAGCAAAATCCTTTGGAGGACAGAGTAGACAACGTACAAGATAAGTCACAATGGCAGTTAATCCCTGTTGGAGAAAAAGGAAGTCCTTCAAGACCTGAACATCAACTTACTCAATCAGTGGAAGGCATTTTAGTTGGGTCCATAAGAAGAGAAATGGCCCTAGAAGAAGTCTGCAACAAGTAGGTCGCATAAATTGAGCACCTGAATCGATTGGTTCAGCAATACAAACATGAATGGGAATGCAATTCCATCATATAGCAGGCTAGAGAGGATAAAATAGCTCACCTTGAGGGCCTTATGGATGGCGCCATCACGACTGAGGAATACCAAAAATATGAATTGGAATCATTGGCATTTGAACACAAGTTATTGGAAGTTGAATATCAGAATCACCCCGAGGTAAAATGAGCAAAAATTGAAGAAAAGCAACTGCTGGAGGAACTTGAGAAGTACTGAAACTTCTATGAGTTAGGGGAAAGGGATGCATTAATTGAAGAGATGCAGAATCTATGAACACAGTTGTAGTATTACTTGGAATTGAATACTACTATTTCTCCCCAAAAATTATGGATGTCTATAATGAAAATTCAGAGACCTGAACTTATCGAACCTGTTCAATCTCAGGCTCTTTGTACCATCTCTGAGGTGCCTATTGTAGCTCCTGGTGGAATCAAAGAGGAACTCTCTGATAAGACATGGGAGAAGGAGAATCAGGAATGGACAGAGAGGGAGAGTGAATGGATCTCTTTGGTTGATGACTTAAGATCAGAGCTTGATTCTGTAGGTTGCTTAGCAGAGAAAAGAAACAAAGAATTGGAAAGTGAGCAAAGATGTGCTAGAGAGTTGAAAGAAGCATTTCAGATGGCTATGGAGGCACATGTACAAATTTTGGACCAATACGTAGAGTTGCAAGAACTTTCATTGATTAATAGCAGTGCAGAGCATAACTACATATGGGATCCAGGGGGATCGGTCAGTTTGTTGTTTCGAGATTGCTTGGGGACAAGCAATTTCAGGAGGGGCGAATTGTCATGTCCCCTTTTTTAGTGGACATCATCAGACTCGATGATCAGCCTATTATGTGACCCTCATAGGCTAAGAGGATGGATAGAGGGTCTTGATGGAGCTTGGTGTGGCTTCGATTAGTAGAATTTCTATAGTTGGCTTTCATTTAGGGTCTTTCAGACATATTTCCTTGAGCTCCTATTATTTAGGGATATTTGACATGCAGTGGAGCACCCTTTTTTTAGTATGGTCATGTACAAAATCACTCTCTGATTCACCAACTTCAATCGGTTTGAGGATCTGACATGTATTAAGGGAGATATTAATATTTGATTGATTTAATCAAATATTAATTATTTGGTCCAATTTTAATTAATTATTAATTATTAATTATTTGGTCTAAATTTAAGACCCTAATTCTAATTTAAGAATTGGTCTAATTTTAAGACCCAAATTCTAATTTAAGAAACCCAAGTTCTAATTTGAGGAAATCTAATTTTAACAAGCACACCTTTGGAGGGTATAAGGGTTTCTCATGGGGGAGAGTTTGTATTCATGATTGATTATTGATATTGAGTTTTGCTAAGAATTATTCTGTGAAGACTGAGCCAAGGGTTTCAGGTTTCCATTTGCATTGAAGAACGTCAACTCTTCATTGTGTGCGATTCAGAGGTTGTGAGAGATCAACCGATCTATTGCCAATTTGAGAGATAGCTTCATACAGAAGTTATCATAGAGGTTTACAGGTTTGAGAGATAACTTCACATAGAAGTTATCACAGGTATTACAGGGATTTATTTTATTAAGTTTTTGATTCAGGGTATTGATTCAGATATTGCATAGATAAAGATCTTCTGTATTAGAGCCATTTTAGATTTACAAAAGATCAGGTTTTGAGACGATATTTGTATTTTTTTATATGTGTGCCATGATACCATATTTGACAATGGTATCTGACGACATTTGTCTCTGTAATGTCCCTTACTTAGGGGCTCTCTTTTTTAATAGAAGCTCTGATACCACTGTAATATCCCCTTCAAACAGGGAATATAGAAGCACAAAAGCTCTGAACAAAGATGCAACTTTGCAGAATAAATTCAAATAACAAATCAACCACAGTAAATCTCTTAACTACAATAATAAGTAGGGGACATTTTAGAATTGCTCTGATACCACTGTAATATCCCCGTTTCTCTTCAATTTTGAAACCTGATATTTTTCTAACTATTTCACTATATTTTCGAGTTAGTGGGCATTCTGGGCGCACACGTTATGGTGGCATTCAGGCCAAGTATGGGAGGCACTATGATAGAAACAGAGAGAGATAGAGAGCGAGCTATAAAATGTAGGAAGAAAAAGCTCAAGTGGGACGATGCACACAGGCTTGCAAAGAGGTGCATCGAACGCGAACAAGGGCGAAAGGATGCGACAGAGGACATGTCAGAGGATTTATCTGAGGGAGAAAAAGCTGATGTTATCGCCATTGTTGAAACCCCCAAACGTGATTTTTCTAGAAACTTCTAAGACATCTAGCTTTGGTCTGATGAAAATAAGACAAAGCACCTCTACATTGTGCTCATCAGTTTGCATGGTTTGGTAAGAGGAGAAAACATGGAATTAGGTAGAGATTATGCCATGTACAGAATTAGGAGAAAACATGGAATTAAGGGGACATGTCAAATAGGAGCTATTATGCAATGGTATCTGATGATATTTATATCTGTAATGTCCCTTACTTAGGGGCTCTTTTTTTTAATAGAAGCTCTGATACCATTGTAATATCCCCTTCAAACAGGGAATATAGAAGCATAAAAGCTCTGAACAAAGATGCGATTTTGTAGAATAAATTCAAATAACAAATCAACCATAGTAAATCTCTTAATTACAATAATAAGTAGGGGACATTTTAGAATTGCTCTGATACCACTGTAATATCCCCGTTTCTCTTCAATTTTGAAACCTGATATTTTTTTGACTATTTCACTATATTTTACTTTTGCATGAAATAAGATACGATTTTGCAAGATAAATTCAAATAATAAATAAACCACAGTAAATCACTTAACTAGAAAATCAGTGCTCTTATTATTCTTCAGAATGATTACAATAATGAATCTCTGGCACGCATATAAAATAATACAAATATCATCTCAAAACCTGATCTTTTGCAAATCTAAAACGGCTCTAATACAGAAGATCTTTATCTGTGCAATATCTGAATCAATACCCTGAATCAAAAACTTAATAAAATAAATCCCTGTAATACCTATGATAACTTCTATGTGAAGTTATCTCTCAAACCTGTAAACCTCTGTGATAACTTTTGTATGAAGCTATCTCTCAAATTGGCAATAGATCGGCTGATCTCTCACAACCTCTGAATCACACACAATGAAGAGTTAACATTCTTCAATGCAAATGGAATCCTGAAACCCTTGGCTCAGTCTTCACAGAAGAATTCTTAGCAAAACTCAATATCAATAATCAATCATGAATACAAACTCTCCCCCATGAGAAACCCTTATACCCTCCAAAGGTGTGCTTGCTAAAATTAGATTTCTTCAAATTAGAACTTGGGTTTCTTAAATTAGAATTTGGGTCTTAAAATTAGACCAATTCTTAAATTAGAATTAGGGTCTTAAATTTAGACCAAATAATTAATAATTAATTAAAATAATTAATAATTAATTAAAATAATTAATAATTAAAATAATTAATAATTAAAATAATTAATAATTAATAATTAATTAAAATTGGACCAAATAATTAATATTTGATTAAATCAATCAAATATTAATATCTCCCTTAATACATGTCAGATCCTCAAACCGACTGAAGCTGGTGAATCAGGGAGTGATTTTGTACATGACCATACTAAAAAAAAGGGTGCTCCACTGCATGTCAAATATTCCTAAATAATAGGAGCTCAGGGAAATATGTCTGAAAGACCCTGAATGAAAGCCAATTATAGAAATTCTACTAATCAAAGCCACGCCAAGCTCCATCAAGACCCTCTATCCATCCTCTTAGCTTATGAGGGTCACATAATAGGCTGATCATCGAGTCTGACGATGTCCACTAAAAAAGGGGACATGACAATCCACCCCTCCTAAAATTGCTTGTCCCCAAGCAATATCGAAACAACAAACCGATCGATCCCCTGGATCCCATATGTAGTTATGCTCTGCACTGCTATTAATCAATGCAAGTTCTTGCAACTCTACGTATTGGTCCAAGATTTGTGCATACACCTCCATAGCCATTTGCAATGCTTCTTTCAACTCTCCAGCACATCTTTGCTCACTTTCCAATTCTTTGTTTCTTTTCTCTGCTAAGCAACCTACAGAATCAAGCTCTGATCTTAAGTCATCAACCAAAGAGATCCATTCACTCTCCCTCTCTGTCCATTCCTGATTCTCCTTCTCCCATGTCTTATCAGAGAGTTCCTCTTTGATTCCATTAGGAGCTACAATAGGCACCTCAGAGATGGTACAAAGAGCCTGAGATTGAACAGGTTCGATAAGTTCAGGTCTCTGAATTTTCATTAAAGACATCCATACTTTTTGGGGAGAAATAGTAGTATTCAATTCCAAGTAATACTGCAACTGTGTTTGCAGATTCCGTATCTCTTCAATTAATGCATCCCTTTCCCCTAACTCATAGAAGTTTCGGTACTTCTCAAGTTCCTCCAGCAGTTGCTTTTCTTCAATTTTTGCTCGTGTTACCTCAAGGTGATTCTGATATTTAGCTTCCAATAACTTGTGTTCAAATGCCAATTATTCCAATTCATCTTTTTGGTATTCCTCAGTCGTGATGGTGCCATCCATAAGGCCCTCAAGGCAAGCTATTTTATCCTCTCTTGCCTGTTGTATGATGGAATTGCATTCCCGTTCATGTTTGTATTGCTAAACCAATTGATTCAGGTGCTCAATTTCTACGGCCTGCTTGTTGCAGAATTCTTCTAGGGCCATTTCTCTTCTTATGGACCTAGCTAAAATGCCTTCCACTACTTGAGTAAGTTGATGTTCAAGTCTTGTAGGACTTCCTTTTTCTCCAACAGGGATTAACTGCCATTGTGACTTATCTTGTACGTTGTCTACTCTGTCCTCCAAAGGAGTTTGCTCAATAATAGCAAGCCTATGACAAGAATCATGTGGGGCTGTAGAAGTTGCTGGAGTGGATTCCTCTTTTGGAGAAGTCTGTATGGCTTTATCAACTTTGTCAATCACATGAAGTGGCATCTTACTGAACTGTTGGAATTAAAATCTTATAGACGATTTTCTTAAAACTAAACTTTGTTGGTGGTGGTCCAATTTTTCAAGGCCACGTGGAAGACTAGCAGCCAATTGATCTGGCGTACAATTGTGTCTTGTATCAGATTGAATATTTGAACTCTTTCTTATAGAACAAAGAGGAATCCCCTTAAATAGAACAAAGAGGAATCCATGATCAAACTGGCGAATGTAACTCAACCAAACTCCAAGATCACAAATACCATATACACATTCCACCATGCTATGCGGAAGGCACACTCCAACTCTGCAATAACTCCCAAATGGAACTACACCAAGTGTGGAGAATCCACACACTATACCTCTACTGTAATCAACATATCGCTGTAGATCACTAATCATGGTCTCATCACCCAAACTCTTATGCATCACTGATAATGAAGAGACATCACATACTGGATAGCAAGAACACAAACCCAATCTAATCTCTAAAGTACTACCATCCATACTCTATGAATTAACTCCAAAGGTCATATCAACATACTGAGTATTAAAAATTGTAGCATCACTGTCCAACTCCTCCATATCAAAAGAAATTGCCGATGAAACTAAGTCCTCAAAACTATCCACTACATTCTCCTGGGTGACATCTACAATAATCGAATCCTGAGACTCTTCTACAATCTTTGTCATATCTGAGAGATCATCAGCACTCAGTGTAGTAACATCTGAGCACACCTTCACACTCTGAATGCAAGCATCAGACTCATCCTCATGTCTCTCAAAATCTTGGTGAGCCACCTTCATTGCCTCTACCTTAGGCTCTGAAGCCTCTGCCTCTAACTCCTTAGAACTATCATGTTGTTTGAAATCTTCTAATTTCAAATCCTCATAATACTCCCATATCACACGATATGCCTTGCCCTTAGGCCTCAAATGACAATTGTGATTGGCATCATATGGATCTTTGCAGTATAAGCAAAGCTTTCTCCTGCGTAGACCGTTAAGAGCCTCTCGATCCAAAGGTGGTGCTGCTGGGTTGGCCTTTGAATCATTCTTAACAAACATAGGCATATGACTTTGACATCTCTTTCATCAAGGGCACCCAGAATGTTGTGCCCGATGCTCTTTCACGCAGGCTGTATTTGAGTACCATGGTCCACATACAGAGGATTGGCAACATATGATTGTGGTAGCATATGCTAAGGATACATGGACATCTAGCATTGTTGAGGGATCAATGGTTGACACCAGATATACTCTTGTGAATGACTTGATCATTTACAAGAACAGGGTTTATTTGATCCCAGGATCATCAATGAAGAGCATTATCATGCGAGCTTTTCATGATATACCTACTATAGGACATCCCAGATATTTTAAGACTTATAGACAGGTCAGGGAGAGATTCACATGGAAAGGCCTCAAAGTAGATGTTCTTCAGTATGTACGTGAGTGCCCTGTTTGCCAACAAAACAAGCAGGAGAACACATACCCAGCAAGATTGTTGCTGCCACTTCCAATTCCTGATAGGAAGTGGGAGTGTTTGTCGATGGATTTCATTACAGGCTTGCCTAAAATCCAAGGATGAGATTGCATAATGAGTGACAGACATAATGATGATCAGGACACCAAAGAATTTTACCGAGTTATGAGCATATTAGAGATTCATTAAGTCATCAGTTTGAACAAAGGAGAAACCTGATATCTAATTTAAAATTAGACCAAATAATCACTGATTGAGGTCTCACTGCCCCAAGAAATGTCTCAAAATGTTGTGGTCCATTTTGATGCAATGTTCCAGATTTGTAATATACCTTAGGGTAGTTTATATTTGGTCTAATTTTAAATTAGATATCAGGTTTCTCTAATTCTTTTATATGCATGCCAGAGATTCATTATTGTAATCATTTTGAAGAATAATATGAGCACTAATTTGCCAGTTAAGAGATTTACTATACAAAATCCCTTATATGCTTGATCCCCTGTAATATTATAAATTAGGGGATTATGTTATCCCCTATAATGTCTAATGTCTTGCCAACCTGTTGAACAAAGTCACCATGAGTGACAGACATAATGATGATTAGGACACCAAAGAATTTTACCGAGTTACTAGCATATTAGAGATTCATTATTGTAATCATTCTAAAGAATAATAAGATCACTGATTTGCCAGTTAAGAGATTTACTGTACAAAATCCCCTATATGCTTGATCTCCATCAAGACCCTCTATCCATCCCATCAGCCTACGAAGGTCACATAATAGGCTAATCCTCATCTCTGAACATGTCAACTCAAAAGGGGACATGACAATGGTATCAGATATTTCCCCTATTTCTCCTTCATTCTATTTTGTGATGTGGACCTTTTACGAATGGATGCCATATACCGTACTAATTTGTCTTCAAATGTAGGATCTGAAAGAGTTTCATTCATCCTCCTCTGGGTTTCAACCAACTGGTTCAAACTTTGTTTTAGCTTCTTCATATCCTTGTCCCACTGTTTCTGAGTACTTGAAGACATCATGGATACTTCATTGATTCAATCTACCCAACTACCCAACGAGATGGCAGGGCATTAGCTCTGATACCACTGTGATGTCCCTTACTTAGGGGCTCCTTTTTTTAGAACTAGGGTCTTAAAATTAGACCAATTCTTAAATTAAAATTAGGATCCTAAAATTAGACCCAATAATTAATAATTAATAATTAATTAAAATTAGATCAAATAATTAATATTTGATTAAATCAATCAAATATTAATATCTCCCTCAATACATGTCGGATCCTCGAACCATCTGAAGCTGGTGAACCAGGGAGTGGTTCTGCACATGACCATACCAAAATAAGGGCACTCCGCTGCATGTCAAATATCCCTAAATAATAGGAGCTCAGGCCAACGTATCTAAAAGAGCCTGAATGAAAGCCAACTGTAGGAATTTTGCAACTCGAAGCCAAGCTAATCTCCATCATGACCCTCTATCCATCTTATTAGCCTATGAAGGTCGCATAATAGGCTAATTGTCAAGCCTGTCAATGTCCATGAAAAAGGGGACATGACAGATGGGATTTTATTGAAGGATAAACCCTTACTAAAAACCCTAATCATTAGTGGCTAAATGTAAATATCTCATTGGTGTCTACAAAGCAATGACGACAATACCTGAATATCAAGGCAAAGTCATGGTTTACTTATACGTGTCAAAATTTGAAAATTAGAGCTTAAATATACATCTAGTTGGTCCTAAAATCATTCAAATTACATCCACAAATGGTATTATGCTGAATAAGGGAGTTTTTTCCCATCATGGTCACCAAAATTTAGTGGTATTTTGATCTCTATATGAATTAAATAAACTAATTCAACCCAAAACTCAAACTACCTATTAGGAAGGATTCTAGAAACAAATCAAAAAGATATAAAACTTACTAAATTTCTTGTTTCATCTTACCTCCTTCTAGGATGTTTGAATGGATTATTGATTTCATGTAGACCCAAATTTTTATCATTATGATGGAATGATGTTGGATCTTGATAATGGATTCAAGGATTATTTAGACTTGGACTAGTTATGCCTTCATAAGATGGCTCTAATAGAGGAGTGGACTTGCTTAAATAAATTGTGGAGGAAAATATCAAGGGTTGATATTTGAATTTGGATGAGGATATCCAAGGATTGTAAATTATCCAAGGAATTTAAAATTCCTTGGAAGCCTAGACTTGGAGGCTTCTAGAAAGGAGAGGGAGGTTTAGAGAAGGTTCTAGATTTAGAGGAGTCTAGAAACCTTCTAGGGAGTTAATTAGGCTTAGAAGTGGGTTATATGGGGATTAAATGAAGATTAGGGACTAGGGGTGTAAGATAACCTAGGAGTAGGCCTAATACGTGGTTAGGTAGGGTCATGGGAATTTAAAATTCCAAATAATAGATAAGTGGGATTAAACTAAGATAATGGGGATTTGGGATATATTAATGGAGTGGGATAGAATAAAGGTTATTATATGAATAAGACTTAAGGTGGATGTTAGATAAATAGAATAGGAAGAAGGGATAAATTATATAATCAAAATTAGTGTCGATTAATAGTGTTATTAGTGATGATAATGTAGGCGAGAAAATTTAGGTGCATATAAGGGAAATTCAAACATCACACTATACTAAACAACTAATGATTGTAGTGATTATGAAAAAGACAAGACTTTTTCAAAACAATTTGATTGACATGAATCTAATTGATATGTTTCATCTCTAGTATTAGCCACACTTGGGACCATCTAGATGGTCAAAAATTTAAGTTTTAGAACAACCCCACTTGCTGTAGAGTATTGTTGATGTAGGGTAAGTAACTCGAAGGTCCATATCACCATAAAATCTCTTGAGAGAAGGGAGGGTGTAAAATATCCTACCAACTCATGTGCTTTTATTTTTGGATTAATAACTAAAAACCTCTTAATAGAATGTATAAAGATGGATTTCAATAATATGATATAACCTTATTAATTTAGGGCTTAGGATGATTTAATTAGTTGTATTTAGAATTTTATTCTTTACTTACACTTTATTTGAGTCTAAAACTTATTTGTAGACAACACATCATAACCAAATGCATTTATCCACCATTTTATTTAAACAAGGAGGCATTACATTGGTCAAATATCATCTATTGCCTTCTTCAAATCCTCATCATAAACATTGTGTTTGTCTTTGTCTAAACAACACAATTATGCTACCCATTTGAGTCTAAACCATTTTCCAAAATTTTTAAGTCCATTATAATTTAAATTCATAATTTCACCTTTCTAAGTTAGAGGTTAACATGTTAATTAGTTTTACCATTTGCACTTGACTTGAGTTAACTTGGGTTCAATTTCCCATTTGGATTGAAGTTTGTTTATAGAATCATCATCATCATTTGACCATTGTGAACTTAGGTCATCTTACATGTTACTTACGCTCTATATTATAGAACATATTTTATACTACCTTATATTACCATGTGGTGGCATTGTGATGCCCATTTGGTTCTAGTTTTATACTTAGGAATTCTTGCATTTTTCCACATCTTGAGTTTCTTAGTTCGCATTATCACCTTCCTAATTTGAAGGGATTTCTTCTAGTTTTCTAGTAACAACTCGTCAAAGTTGAACTAGCTTTTATGGTATTGACATATCTCTAAACCTACATTTGGTTTACTAGTTTAAACTTAGGTCTTTGAGTTATTATAGCCTTTTCTAATTTATATGATTTCAACCCCATCAAGGTTGAGTAATTTCATAAACACATTCCTGTAATTTTTTGGTACTATTCCACTTCCTTTTTATTATAGTCTCTTTTGTGCCTTGTCATTTATTTAGAAAAGATCAAAAACCATACCTTGTTTAAACATTTGAAAAAAAAAATCCAAATCTTACAAAATGTAGAGAACAAATATTTTAAACATGACTCAAAGGTAAACTCATAGTGGGGTATCTTATGGCCCTACCTATGAGGAGGATAACTTTTATGATGGTCAAGACAATTCTATTGTCTTTGAGGACATTCCCATGATTGTAGGATCTGAGGAAGACTCTTCAAAATATCAACCTCTAGAGGACAAAGACAGATCACTCATACGGTTGATAAAATTAGGTGCTATATTACCCTCAAACTTTCGTATGGAGCAATTACACACCTTTGTTATAAGAGAGAAATGATGAGAACAATCTTCAAAAACATCGCAATATCAAATGTACCTTCTTCTAGAAAAGGAAAGGAAATGATTATAGATTCAAAATCTAATGATCAAGATCTTGTCACCAAGATTAAAAATATAAGTAAATTATATGTAGACCAACTTATCATAGACTTAATAGACTCTTTAGTTGTTACTTCAATCTATAATTACACTTATAAGAAACAAGGGAATGTGGTTTAACCAATACAAACTCTAGTTGAGAACATAATAATGATAGATCAAGATGTCTCAATCAATAAACCTAAATCCTAAGAGGTTCCATAACATGATTTGATAAACACAAAGCATACATATTTAAATCATCAAGAGGCTCTTGTTCATTCACAAAACCAATGACTAAAACATTTAGTATGTATTAAAGATATTATACAAAATAATTTACCTAGTTCATCTCAACCAACATGTACTTTGGTAAATATACCATAGAATCCCTAAAATAAATAGAACACACATGATTCAAGTTAGAAAATTTTAAGGAATCAGTTGCTCACTTACTCAATTCAAAGGGAAAACCAAAACAAAGTCTTAGACCGTAGGGTGTATATCCATAACAAATACATGAAGTAGGGGTACATACTACCCCAACAAAATTATATTCCACCCATGAATGGACCATACATGCAAGATTAGAATTACATGAAAGAGATTATGTCATGATTGGAGACAAGTAATAGAATAAAGAAGAAATTTTTTGACAAGATATGTACATATCCATTTCATTTAAGTATTCTCCAAGTCCCATTTCTACCTAATTTTTAGGTACCTAAATTTGGAAAATACAAAGGAAAGGGTGACCCTCGTGAACATATTCAAGCACTATTTGTGTTATTCCAAGAGGTCACGTATAGTAGCATTTATTTACTTCATTTTTTTCCATGAAGTTTACTAGGACAAGTTTTAAATTGGTTACTTAAGTTACCCAAGGGATTGGTTGTGGATTAGAATGACCTATCTAAAGAGTTATTCAACCACTTCTTATTCAATATTGAACATGAATTGACTGTTGTTGACTTGTGTAAATCCAAACAATGTGATGGAGAAAGCTTCATGGAATATCTACAGTGGAGAGTATTAGCAGGTCTCTTTCAACATAATTTTCCACACAAATAATTGGTGGACATATTTGCACGTAATTTACACCTTGAAGTGGCACATAATCTATGGCTTGCTTACACAAACACATTTAAAGAAATCATAGACAAAGGGGTGTAGATTGAGAAGGCACTTATTACTAAAGGCCCTGCAAATATTTTTGCACAAAGTCAAAGTTCAAATTAGACCCAATTACTAGTTCAAACATTTATGAAAGAAAAACCTGAGGGTTTCAATAGAAATAATAACATGTTGGTAAATGGTGTGATTTAATCAAGACATGTACAAATGGTGTAGGCTTCATTAACTCTAAATGTGTAACTATCTCCACATAATCCTCTAAATAATTTGCAAATATCCCCTCTATGGAGGACATTCCCTAATCAATTTGGAGTCTTTAGCAAATTGGGATAGCGTATTGAGGTAGTGTTCCAAAAGCTAATAATAACTAACCTGATTATATGGATGGTATCAAGGCTATTTCCTTCAGATCAACCAAAGTGTGATTGGTATAGGAAAATGAATTTTATAACTTCCATCATGTTTTTGGTTAGGGTGATTATCATTATGTCCAATTATGACACCTTATTGAATATTTTATTGAGAGTGGTGAAGTAGAGATTAAACTTGCTTTAGAAGACACTAATTAGGATATGGGAATCTATAAATAACCATTCCCTTGATATAATCATAAACTACCATGGAAAATTTATAACTAAGGAAGGAATTAGCACTAGAATTGGACTCAACATCAAGGTCAAAATCATAATTAGCATGAGAATAATCATGATCATAATACCCATGCTAACAACATGGGTTACAAAAACATGCCTTACAACTATAATAATACTATGGGATGCATTTATGCAAGCCATATTACCACTATTACTATTAAATCCCATGTTTCATCTCATGCTCCCTATAGTCTGGGGCTTATTATTATAAGGTCAACACCCTCTCCCTCTATTAATATCACATCAAGTTCACATAATTCTATTATGCCTCTATTTACACATGTTACTATTTATGGACATCATCCTTCCTTTAATTATAATGGATCCTTGTCTACTTGAAATTAATCCAATGTAAATAGATACTTGTAAGTCACCCTCCAAGACAATTTGCATTAATCTTCTAATTATAATGGTTCCTTGCCACCTCTAGGTTATGTAATTACAACTAGATGCTTGTGAGTTACCCTTTAGGGCCCTTTTCCCTATTTTTTCACTAAACCCAATGTAAACATTATGCCTTTAGATCCAAAGATAAATATTATGCCAACTAAAGCCAAACCATCGCATCCTACAATTGAAAATCCTTATATTCTATTGGACTAACTTGGTAAAACCCCTACACATATTTTTATTGTAGATATCTTTCAACATCTAAAGTCTATAGAACTATTTTGAATGACTCTTTACAACAATCCACTATTCCTAATGATATTAATCCTAAATAGTTCCAAAAACTAGTGGGATATTTATCTTCATTTTGATATGTCACATTTGATCAAAAAGACATGTCCAATCTTGGTCCCAGCCATAATAACCCATTATATATCGAGGTTGTCATTGAAAACCATAAGATTAAGTGGGTTCTTCTAAACAATGGTTTCAGGTTGAATATCATGTCCCTCAAACTAGTATAGAGATTGGCCTACACTACAAAGGACATTTATCTAGAGATGATCACCATAAAGGCTTATGATAATGTTGAGAGGGAGTCTTCTGGTACCATTTATTTGCCAATCATTGTTGGGCTTGTTTCCCATCACACTTTATTACATATTATGGACATTGAGATGCCCTATAACATATTTAGTGGTCATCCTTATATCCATGAAGTATAGGCCATTCCACCCACCTTGAATTAGTACCTTAAGTCTCCCCATGATGGTATCAAGGTTATTATCCCCACCAATCAACAACCTTATCAGTATTGTAAACATTTGGAGGTTGAGTTTCATAATTATAGGTATTGTCTAGCTTTTGAATTTATTATAATTAATAACAAGGAAATAGTTTCACATCCAACTATATCAACCCAAGTGACCTTTCTTCCACTTTGGCTACCCTGTTTCCCACAAATCTTGAAAAATAAGTTGTTATAGAAGACGTGGGCATTTCCACGTACCATATTAAGGATTCCTTCCATGCTTCTAAGTTTCCAAAGTTTCCTAAAACATTTGGTAAACCCAAATCTTGTAAAAGCCCTAACAGACCCAACTTGATTTATAAATAGATGAAATAGCAATGGAAACCACCTATGGTATTTGTATCTACTACTTTTCCAAAAGAGGATCAAGAGGATTTCTCTAAAGGAGACTAGTTATATTCTGATGGCATTATTGATTGCTTTTAAAATCCACAATATCCTATCGCTAATTAGATTATGCATAATTTTGATTATATAGAAAGAGGCCTTGGCCCATGAGCATAAAGAATCCTAGATCATTTATTACTTGGAGTAACTAATTTGAATCATGGTTTCATATTTATACCACTAGGGGTGACCTCATGACTTTTGATAGTGATTCTTCTGAATCAACTAGTGATGAGACTCCTAATAATGATGTAGGATCCCATTATAGCCTTTTTGATGAGCTTGATGACTCAAATTTTTTTGATAAAAATGATATTATGACTTTAACATCTCATTGTTCCCTATGCCTTTGCCATCCCAAAGTCATTGATTGGGACCAACAAAATTCAGTCATACACCTTGATGAGTTTCAAAATGAAGAATCAATTCTAGAATATATGGGCATCAAAGATGGATTGGCCATTGGTGATCATAAAAAAGGATTTGATTTTTCATTAGATCCTTCTTATTACTTTGGAGATTAGATAGTGTTTATTGGTCATAACAAAGATGAAACATCGATATATTTGGGTGAAAACCTCTTCGAAGTGATCGTTGATCAAGGAAAAATTAAAGATAAAGACAATCCCTTGAGTGAAAACCTATTTTAGGCACTCTTGGATGAGAAAGTTTGCTCATCCTCAAAGGATTCTCAAGTTCCATCAAGTCTTAGATCTATATGTAGTACAAGTATTTCTTTAGAACAACAACAAATTTTGGAGCTTCTTACTCTTGACTTTTCAAGGATCTTTTCTACTTGGCCATTACCTGAGATGGTGGATTCAAATTCAACACATTATCCATATATTTTTGAGGAACAACAATAAAATGTAGTAGAATAAGATGATCCTAATCACACATTTCCTACTATTCTTGAACATGGTTCTACGTTTCTTGTAGAAAACATAGTTAAAGTGAACCTAAGAACATGTGATGATCCCAAAATTGTTTATCTTGGAGCTTCCCTTACTCTAGCAGAACATGAACACATTATATCCATTTTGAAGGATTTTATTGACATTTTTTCATGGGAATATTCATATATTCTACTATTAGACCCTCACTTGGTAGTGCATCAACTTATTATCCATCGAGATACCAAACTAGTCAAATAGAAATTGAGAAAGATGCATTCATACATTGTTCTTCTAGTAAAATCCAAATTGGAGAAGTTATTAGGAGAAAAAAGGATTAATTAGACCACTAGACTATTCTAAATGGATATCAAACATATTTCTAGTTATCAAAAATCCATTAGGTATACATCTATGTACTAATTTTAGAGATATCAATAAAGCATGCCCTAAAGATCATTTTCCTCTACCCAACATTGACATGATTATCAATTCTACTATTGGGTATGAGATGCTATGCCTCATGGATGGATTTTTAGGTATATAATTAGATCAAGATAGCCCAAAAATATTAAAACAAGACTCCATTCACTACCTCATAGGGAACATTCTATTACCATGTCATGCTATTTGCCATTAAGAATGCTAAAGACACATATTATCTTGTTATTATTGTCATATTCCATGACATGATGCATGATATTATTGAGTAATATGTTGATGACATCCTACAAAAATCAATAACATGTGTTAGACATCTTGACATTCTATAGAGAATCTTTGAGAGGCTTCATGAATATAAATTCTACCTAAATCTTAAGAAGTTTGTCTTTGGGATCACTTTAGGGAAATTTTTAGGGTTTATTGCATCACAAAGAGGGATTGAAGTTGACCCTACCAAGGTCAAGGCTATTTTTTAAATTCCTCCACATTCAAATCTTAAATATCTCTTAAGCTTTCAAGGAAAGATCTAGTCTATACATAGATTTCATTTCTTAACTGGTAGATAAGTACCACCTATTTACACATCTCTTGAAGAAAGGGGTCATGTTTCAATGGGATGAATATTGTAGATTATAATTTGAAAATGTCAAGACATATTTCAATAACTTTCCATTTTTGAAACAAACAAAACTTGGATAACCATTGATTCTTTACATATAAGCAACTGAGTATGTACTAGGGGCACTTTTAGCCCAACATTATGATCAGGGTAAAGAGCATCTAGTATATTATTTGAGCCACACACTAGTGGCTTATGAACAAAATTATGTGCATATTGAGGTATGTTTAGCTATGGTATTTACTTCCCAAAATTTAAAACATTATATGTTAAACAATAAAATAATTATCATCGCTAAGGTGGATCCTTTAAAAAATTTATTATCCAAAGTAGCTCTCATAGAATGCATGGCAAAATTAGTCATGCTTGTAAGTGAATTTAATGTTGAGTATCAAAATCATAAATATATAAAGGGGAAAGTTATTTTTGATCAAATTTCATAAGCCCCTATTATAGACACTCAACCACTCAGATTTAGCTTCCCAGGCAGTTATATCTTGATAGTGGAAGAAGTTCAACATGGACCTAAATAATGGAAACTATATTTTGATGGTTATTTCACTTCTTATAGATCTAAATCTATCATATTGTTGATTACACCATAAGGGTATTTGATTCCCAAATCATTCCATATTAATTTTTATTGTACCAATATAATGGCCAAGTACAAGGCACTTATTATAGGTATTTGTCTTGTAATTTAGTGGGATATTCAACATTTAATAGTTTATGGTGATTCCTAATTGATCATTAATCAGACCACTAATAAATATCAAAATAGAGATGACAAGCTTTTACACTATAAACAAGTCATGGATAATATCAAGGTTCATTTTAAATATCTATAGTTTGAATAAGTACCAAAGGATAACAATAGATCTATCGATGTAATGGAAATAATTGGGTCTATGATATAGATTGAAAATAGTGCTAAAGAGTATCAATTTCTAAATGAAAATATTCTTTAGCCTGCACATATTATGCTAGATTCAAAAAGGGTATGCTCCATTTTTGGTCCTAATCCCCCACCTGAACTACCTTGTTTCCAAGACCATTATAATTATTTCCATGATCATGTTTTTCCACTTGACTTATCCAATTTATGACATAAATTATTCCTTCATCATCTAGCCCATTATACCCTCCTGAGAAACATGATTTATCACAAAGTCTATGATGGGATGCTACTCCATTATTTATCTTTTGGAGAATCCAAGATAGAACTAAAGGAGGTTCATGAAGGAATGTGTGGGGCCCACACCAATGGTGTAGTATTAATTAAAAATCTCCTTATAATAGGTTATTATTGGCCAAAAATGGAGAAAATTTCTTGTAATTATGTGAGGAAGTGTGTTCCTTGTCAATAACATGAAAATTTGATACATGCACCTTCCTTACCACTACAACCTATCATAACACCATGGAAATTTTGTACTTGGGGTCTCAATATCATTCAAGAAATAAACCCCACATATTTAGATGGCCATAAACACATTTTCACTTCTATCGAGTACTTTACTAAGTGGATTGATGCCTATTAGGCCCATTTTTGCCTAAGATTAGACCTATACCAACTAAGCAGACATCTTAGTGTGAGGCAATCATGTGGAATGATTACTAGTTTGGTATATTTTATGCTAGCTAGATGAATCAATCCACATCTTGCACCAGGTAGCAAATGGTTAACTAACACCCAAATTTTATGGGGTATCTTCATGATTATCTATGCATGTCATCAAGAGCATAATGGGTGTAAGGTGATGGATCTGACATAATGATCATCCAAGGCTCCAACTTAGCACCCAATGTGCACCCTCCACATTGGTAATAATATGTTCATAAATGCTATTAAACCAAGCTTGAGCTAGTGAGTAGAGAGATGCAACTTTGAGATAAGGAATCTATATAGAATTAGTTCTAACCATAGTGAGACAACCACCATTAAAACTTATTTTTAACATGGATACTTATGAATATCCACTTTGTAGTCCCTGAGCTTGCCTATGAGCCTCTAGGTTGATAGTTGTTTAGATATACATGTGCTTTATTTCTATTATTTGAACCTTGGTAATTGAATAATGGTAGTGAACCTATCTTTGTATTGATCTAGATGATATGTTTATGGAAAGTTTTTTTGAATGTGACTTGAATGAAATAGTTATATTATTATGCTTTTGATATATGAATGTGTTGTTAATCAAATTTTTATTCCAAGTTGTTAATGTCATCTTTGTTCTTAATAATAACATCAACCTAAACTATAAAATACCCTAAGTATAATAAATGACATGTGCCCAAGCTTTGACACCTATACTAGGAGCGTTAGCTTGAGCATGAACCCCTTGATATAAGTAAATCCCTTTCCCACCCAATTTCCTAAATGATGCTTAGCTTAGTAACACAAAGGCTTACACCCTTAAGAACCTAGGACTAGCCCAATATAGGCTTACACACCTATGCCTATAATGAGTTCCCCAAATAGGATTTACACCTACAGATAGTCATACTTCACCCAAAATGGATTTTACCAAGGAACTTACCAATGCCATTATGATAATTATTGAACCCCTTGAAGAATGTGTTCTGCTATGGCATGACTAGCCTAATGTGGGTCTCAATTATTTCTCTATTTCACTTTAGGTGAGTGAATAAGGCTTACACCTTATGTGAATTTATGTTGATGCAATAGAGTGACAAATGTTGAGTGCTATAAGATTATTCCATGTTTTTTATTGGATGTAACAAGTCTAAAACTAACTTGGACAACTAGATAAGTGCCTGACTAAGGAAATGAATTAAGCAAAAGATTTTTTCTACAACATTTTCATTCCATTACTAGGACCTATGTTGAATTTTGTTGTTGTAATGGTATAAAATAAAATTTTTCCATATATCCCTCAAGAACATCAAGTGCTAGATAGAATCAGTGGAAGATAGCTTTGTGTTGAAGCATCCACATTGTAAAAAACATAAGCCTAGGAAGTGGGTCTAGAATAACCTATATGATGCTCTATATGAGGTCTTATTTTATGAACTACCTGAGCATGTGTACTAATGGTTGGTCACCTATATAACCCATAGAAGTTGAAACTACAAAAAATAGCTTAAGTAGATGAACATTTAGAAAATCTTGAGAACCTTGATGCCACTTAGACCAGAGTTATAGATAGATGGTGGAGAGGAGTACTGAATAGTTATGTGCTTTAGTTCATAGTATCAATATACTCTTACCCTAAATAAGTAGAGTAATAATTCTTACACAAACCCAGAGGAAAGAAGAAAATAATGGTGGATTATAGCTTTAAAACTATAAGAATGGAAAGCTAAAATCCTTTCACATATGAGTAGTTTAATAGGGAAGAATGGGATGTGTAGGTAAAGTACAATGGAAGTGGATGAGTAGATTAACACTTGAGAGCTCAGGCAATAGACTTCTAATAAGAGAAGGCATAGGCTAATGGAAGATTTGTAACCTAGAAGTGCTGAGAGGACTCATAGTGAGTGGGAAGGACATAAAGAAATATCTCTTAAATTATAGTAGCATGAGGAGAAAAATGAAACATTCTATCAAGATCAATTATTGACAGGTGAATAATACATTACATCCCTAAAAAAATTTACCATTGAAGATGCACCAGAAGTGCCTACTCCCTCTAAACCTATGGCACTATCTCATGCACTAAATCTCCCATAAGAAGAAAAAATAATGATAACTGATCATATTATCCACATTGACTTTGATTGGTTTTCAAATTTAGAGTATAATTTTATGATTGAACAAGTTGTTATTTATGAGGAGCTAATTAAAGATAGATCTAGACCTTTGGGTACTAGTTTAATAACATAGACCATGAGCACAAGCATTTGAGTTTAATAAATGTTAGTTGTGTAGACTAGGAAATAGCCCATAAAAAGTGGCTTAGTTCCACAAGTGAGTAGCATCATGCCATTGAATTCAATGGTGCTAACCATAATAATGGGGTTGACACCCAACCTAGTGACTACAGGTGCTACAGGACCTTCACTAGGATAAGTACCTATAGGGAAAGTACCTTAGATGCAAGTGTACCCCCTATAGTAAATATATTATGAAATGACAATGCACTTGCCATAATATCATGGCATAGAGAATGTCGTAGAGCATGTGCTAACATGTGAGATTAAATGGCATGCTCAAGGTATAACCCAATAAAAATTTAAGGTAGGCTAGTTCATGATAAATTTTCATGATCATGCTCACATTTGTTATATCAAATTTAATCTTAACTAGGCTATTATTGATTAAGATACCTTGAAGGAAGAATTTTTGAAGGAATTCAACATTCTCAAGTTTAAATAATAGAACATCACCATGCTCAAGAAAATTAGCCAAGGGATCTCATAAAGTGTGTGCCTATATGATGTTATGTTTAAAATGCTTATTTCTAAGCCTATTTATGACATTCACCCCTACCATCACGTGTAATGGTTCATTGGAGGATTTATAGTACTGTTTAGATGAGTGATCTCTATGAAGACATTCACAGATTCTCAAGAAGTGCTTGAACCTATGCTTAGATTCAAGGAATTCAAAAGCATTGACACTAAGATTAGTGCATTAATGGAAGCACATATTACATCCATGGCTAACCAACTCTAAAAATTGATTTCTAGTTTGTCAAAAGATACTCAAAGTATATTATGGTACATAGACTACAAGACAAAAGGCCATAATAGGAATAACTACTCTTGAAGTAATATATGCACATTACTTCAAATCTATGAGGTTTGTCATGAGGCACATGATCTTTGCAACAATCCTTTATTACAATGTGCTAGTCAAGTTAACATAACCATATATTATTGGTTGTGTGATACCTAAATTCATACCATAGTTGACTACTATGTAATTGATGAGATTAAAAAAATATGGAGAGAGGCACATGATAAGCAACTACATTAGCTAGAGGGTAGGCAATCCAAAGAAATGAGGGCTATGGCCAGTAGAATATATGTTATGGGATGTAAAGAGTCACCAGATGGTAAGGTAGAGGATGTGGTGGAGGAAGATTTTGACCAAAATCATGTTATAAGTTTGGTTTGATCAAGTACTATTATCACAACTGACCAACATATCCATGTGTGGGTATTTTTAAGGAACACACAAGGTTGAATAATGCCCTAAATTATATAAAAAGTTAACCCAAGGCCATCCCAACATAGATAAAGGTGTAAGAATTATTAGGTATAATCCTAAAGTGGAAAAGTAGACTCTAAATATTCAATTGACTCACATGGAGCCAATCAAAGTACAAGCAACTCTTATAGTGGATTCACCACTCAACTGCCAATTGCACCATTATTAGAGTTATACCTAGAGTATGGGGAACTGAGTTGCACTAAGTGCATCATGCATCTTGAGTCTAAATTTTTACCTTACCCTAACTTGGCATACCAAAAGGATGTCTTAAAATAGGTTATGAGCATCATTCAAAACCTATAAGGAGAGCTCTAACTAGACTAAGATCTAGATGGGCAAGTTGTTACCTCCCATAAGAGGCAAGATAACTAGGAGGCTGAGGTACAAGAGATAATGGATATCTTATGCCTCTTATAGATAAAAGGGATGCTACCTCTATTGAAGAATTTTATTGTAGAGCATGCTAGGTATAAGCTAGTTGAAATTATTGTGCCATTCATGGAAATGGACCTAGAGGTCAAACATACACAAAACATAGATTACAATCAAGTTATTTTTATAAATACCACCATTGATGGATGGTCTATATACAAAGTCCTCATAGACATAGGCATTGAGTTCAATATATTGACAAGGAACAAATGGGAGAAGATGGGTAGGCCAACATTGAGGCTTTCCCCTCATGTGATTTTCATGGCCAAAAAATCCAGGATGCAACATATCATAATTTTAAAAGGAATAGTTGTAGATATTATGGGTCCAAAGTTTCATGCCGACTTTGAAGTGATCGAGTTGGATGAGTAAGATAAGTATCCAAAACTCCTAGGTAGGCCACGATGTCATGCAAATAATGCTAACATGCACTACAAGAAGCATTATATGACCTTTGAAAATGGAAAGGAGAGGGTCACAATCCCCCTCCCAAGTGACCAAGGACCCACTTATGTAGAAATTTTTGATCTTGAAGATGAGATCAATTGTATTTATAACATCACAGCACAAGGTACCAAAAATATCAACCCCAATGACTAAGGAGTGATTTTTTGGGATGATGGATAGTTGGTGTTAGATACTACCAATGTATATTGAAACTAATGGGTCAAAAAATCTTATGAAACTAATGTTCAAAGGTGTCATGTAGTGATCACCAATGTGACAAAACCTATGAGGATTGGTTGGATCTAGATCAATTGCACATCACAAAGAGTCCCTTACAATAGGAATAAGGTAAATAGATTGTTTCACTTGAGCAAAGGTCAACTTAAATCACTCCCTTGATATGAGGGGATAAATCTTGTAGAAGAATGTGTTTGCAACCTAGAGTCATATGTCCCAAAGGAAGTAGATAGGATGGGTACACTAGTGTATATTTTGAGAATCACTAATGCTCATTAGTGGGTAGTGTATAGGTCTAGATTTACCACTTGGAAATGTGTAAAAGAAGCCATCTACACCAAGTTCAAAAAAAATCAATGAGGACCTAGACATTTTTGTATAATCTAGTGATTCATACCTAATAGCGCACATACACTTGTGCAAAGAAATATGGGCTGACTATGATGTAAATACCCTAAGGAACCTATGTGTGCACACCTTTTATATAAACATGAAGACATGGGTGTGAGTGAGATATCTAGTTGGGATGTATTGAAGGAGAATTTTGTTCACACCTTTTTTCCTCACATAACCTAGAATTGATCAAATCATTGCAAGTCATTTGAAGGGCAGTGTTTGAGGACATTATAATCTTAGAAGAGATCCTATAAGATATGTTTAGGGAAGAAAGGATTATTTCTCCAAAATTTAGTCAAGGAATAGGTAATCAATATTAAAATGAGTGATGAAGATATAGATGTCTAGAAAGTGTAAAACTGGACATCCTTGATAGGAAAGAGGAAGATCACGCACCAAGTAGATGATAATACCCTTAACAAGGAATACCCTACTCATCTTCACATTGAAACAATTAATGAGATTAAGAAATTTTAGGACACACATCAGGAGATTAATGATCCATAATGCATACCACTCAAGACCACCTAGGTTGATATCAATGTAGAAGGAGAACTGAAGATGGCTACTCTAGGTGCATAATGGTCTAACACATCTTACATGAATTATGGATCTCATAAAGGAGTTTAGAGATTTGTTTCCATGAAATTAATAGGACATGAAGATAATCCACCTATCCTTTAATAAAATTATCATAAATATGGTGTATGACATGTGGCCTATTAAAAAACACCCCTATAGAATGAAGCCCAATCTCTACACTAAGGTCAAAACAAAGATTTATGGTATGCTAGTCATAAGAGTAATCTACCTAGTGAAAGATTCAAAATGGTTGATCCCCATCATTATAATCATTAATAAAGATGGGCATATCCACATTTGTGTTGATTATCAGTTGTTAAATCTTGCTTGTGTCATTGACCCCTTCTCGACTCTATTCACTGATGAAGTCTTGAATGGATTTACAAGATGCAAAATCTATAATTCCACTGATGGTTTATCTAAATACCATCAACTATAAATTTAAGATAAAGATAGGCCTAAGATAATATTTGTAATAGAATGGGGTTATTTCACATATAACATGATTTCCTTTGGGCTGAAAATTGTGCTAGTCGTATTCTCTAGAGTGGTCATCACTACATTTCAGGATTTTATCCATGAGCTCCTCCAGGTGTACCTTGATGATCGAACTATGTATGGGATCATGAGAGACCATTATGATAACTTTTGAATCATGTTTTAGATGTGTCAATAGCTACATATATCCTTAAACCTTAATAAGTGTGTCTTCATGACACCATTTATAACTTTGTTCAAGCACATCATATACAAAGATGGTCTAATCATTAACCCCATGAAGATTACTATTATTCTATAACTCTAAAACCCTTCCATGAAGAAATATGTTTGTACCTTTCTTGTTCATTATGGATATTATATAAATTTTATAACGATCTATGCAATGATCACAATACCTCTAGAGGAGCTATTGTACAAGGATGACCCATTATACTAGGGCATAATGCAAGAGGATGCCTTTAAAAATCTAAATCTCAAGTTCTCTAGCATGCCTATCCTTTAGTTTATTGAATGGATGAATCCATTCAATGTCCATGTCAATGCATCCATCTCTATAATTGGCACTATTATGTTACAACCTAGTGAAGGTAATATGGATCATCTTATCTCCTTCACAAGTCACAAATTAACCCTAGTAATGCTGCCAATGGTCTATGCCCTCCATAAATTTAGGTAATACTTGTTGGTGAACCCATTCATATTTTTCACTAATCATAAGGCACTTAATTACCTTGTAAATAATTCCATTCTCCATCGGTGCATTTGTAGATGGATAGTTCTATTTCAAGAATTCTAGTTCTTAGTTATGGTGAAACCTAGTAAGTAGAAATCTAGACTAGACCATTTATCTATCATTGAATTTGGTGATATGTCAAAACCCATTGAAGATGACATGACAAATGTGCAACTCTATATATTCTAATTCATTCCAAAATACTTGGCATAGATAACCACATTTCTAACATTTAGGTTTGTACCCCAAACCATGACAACCAAATAAATAAAGCAACTCATCATTCATGCCACCCCATTTTAGATCATTATTGGGGACATGTATAAATTAAGTCAAGATAAATTCATGTGATGATGTGTTTTGGAACATGAAATTTACTCCATTTTATGTGAGGTGCATGATGTGATCATAAGAGGCTATTATGGTGGAGACGTAATGACATGTAAAGTTTTGAAAATAGGCTTATAGTGGTTAAGCCTATTCCAAGATTCAAAGAATTATGTTAGGGAATGTGAAATGTGCCAACACATAGGGAACATAAACTAATGGGTTGAGATTAATATCATCCCCATTCTTTCCCAGGCACCATTTCAAAAATTAGCCTTTGATTTTGTTAGCCTGATCACTCCGACAATAACATGTATAGGTGCAAGGTATATTTTTGTGGCCATCGATTATTTTATAAATTGGGTTGAGTCAGTGCCTACTAAAAAATACATATCCAACAAAACTTCAAGGTTCTTATGCGAGAACAATATAAGTCACTATGGGTGCCCATTCAGTTTAACTAGAGATAAAGGAACACACTTCCTCAATGAAACTATGAAAATCTTGCTAGTCGAGTATGTGTTAGTGCACCACAAAACCACCCTATATTATCCCCAATCAAATGGAACTATTGAGGCATTCAAAAATATATTGGGAATGTGCCTCACAAAATATATGAAATTGGTCACAAAGATTGGGATGATCAACTGTTGATAGTTCTATGGGCATACCACACAACCTATAAGCACCTGACCAAGGCTACACCATTTCAACTAGTGTTTATCATAGAGGCAATTATCTTGATAGATTTATTGGTGCAATAATTATGGATAACATGAATTAGTCATTTAGATGACCAAGACTCATCAAGTGTAAGGCTATAAAACTTGGAGCATCTAGATGAGGTGCACACCCAAGCAAAATGGAGCTAGTCAATAAAGAAGATGCACTAAAAGCTCTGGCATGATAAATATATTAAGCACAATGTACTAAATAAAGGAGCATTAGTATTAATCTATGAATCCAAGTACCTCAATCACATGAGAAAAATAAAAATAAGGTGTATGGGCCCATATGTCATCCATAATATATTGGAAATTGACACATGCAAGTTGTGCATGTTATCTAACAAAATGCTCCCTGAGCATTTCAATGGTAACTGACGAAAGAATTATAGGAAGTAATATGATACTTGTGTCATTAGACACCAATTTATTAGTCACAAGTTGGTTATGCTTTGTTAACCCAAATTATGTTTGGTGCAAGCCAAACATTTCCTTATATTTTGTGATTGTTGTTCTTGTAGAGTGAATAAACATCACTTTTAGGCCCACAAGATAAATATTATGGAACTTATATACATAACTCTAGTCGTGTGATTTAGCATGGATGATTTATAAATAACTTGAGGCTAGACACCTAAGTTTTTAGGTGCATAGAATTCACCAGACTTTGAACATATGAGCACCAAGGGAGAAACAAAGACATAAAAGGGAACTCGTGCACATAAGATGAAAGAAAGGTGAAAAAGATGTTAGTGTAAAATAGATAGAAATAAAATTCATAAGATGATCATGCAAAATAGATCTATGAGGATATTAAAGTGTTAGAGGACTAGTGAAAATGATTTATATGGGGTATGATAGATCGAGGTAAGGAGATGAAAGCACATACAAATCAACTAAGATAGGAAAGCATGCTTGAAAGGAAAGAATAGTAGGAAAATAATATGGAACCATAGAGGATGAATCATGTGCATTTTAGGTGATATACCTAGGCTTCCATAAGGAAGGTGAAGGTCATGCCGAGTGAACAAAACATAGGAGAAATTTTTTTAGGACACACTGACATCCACCCAAAGTGAGGTAGGAAGTGATTGTTTAAACTACATGTCACTTCACCAAAAATACTATTAGAATATTTATTAAGGTGATGACAAATCCACAAAGATCCACCATGAATGCATATGTGGTAATGTATTTTCATATATTTCATATGATTTTGTGATTTTCAAGAACCATAGACACTACCATGCCATTAATCACCTACAATTAAGATGGCAGATAAAATTAAGGGTATAAATCAATGATAGGCTGATTGATTTAGGTTACAAACCTTGAGATAATTTGCACCGAAAACATAAACCAATGAACTAGAGCTGAAGCAAACAAATATTACCAGAGTGAATCCTTGAGTACTCATAGACACCTACTAATTGAAATAATATTACCAACATACCTCTATCCATGAGAAAGATTGGATGGTGGACATGGCGGCAAAAAATAGAATCAAACATGGCATTATTTGATGTCTCCATATGAGATAGACTTGTGATTTCTGAGACAACTCATCTGTATGAGTTATCATGCTCTGGGAAGTTGGAGGAACTCATATAGTTCCTCCTCTCATGAATCCATGGACATTTCATATATTTTTCAATGAGGTATGTATAGATATCAATGTGCTTAATAGGTAGAATTAGTGGGCTCTTATAATCTAGTACAGATATCCACCTAATGATGGTGGATGATGTAAAAATTAAAAGGGTCATGAAAATCCTTGAACACTATAAGGGAGGATTATTATTCCCTATCAATTATATCAAAGACCCAAACACAATGGTAGTGGCTCACCTCATGAGCTCAAAACTTTACCCTAATAGTTGATGGATAGACATCACCAAGGCCTACCTATGCATCACCTTTCATATGGTGTAGGGGGTTAAGTTTAACATCGTAAAGTTTATTATGGATGAAATGATAAGGAATTAACTAGAGTGTCATATGGTAGGGATTCCTTAAAGTGGGGGTCAATATTGATTTTAATAGTCATGGAGGAGATCAACATGCTTGATGGTAATGAAGATGATCTTTGGGTCTTTCTAGAGCATAAAGACCCCCCAGTATAGAAGTACCAAGACTTAATTTTACCCCTTCCTTCTTAACAAAGTATAATACATAAGTGATGGGGTGGTGTTCATAGTATATAAAATCATTTAGGCTATAATGACACATCCCCAAGGATATTCCCCAAAACATGTTTAGAATAATGACCTTTTCCATTATGAAACACTTTTATTAGTGCACCTAGATCTAACAGATGGTAACCACTCAGGTTTGATTAATATTACTTACATATTCTTCAAAAAATACTTTATGGAGGTGTTGAGAAGGATCCCGAATTCACATCAACTGGACATCCTAGTGAAGGATTTATAATTGGAGAGGAGAAGGTTATCATGCCAGTATGTGTGCCCAAAAGGGAAAGCCACAAAGGATGACTTAGATGACACAAACATCCAACCCCTCTAAAAAAATGATTCTCTAGCACATCCATATGTTTTATTGTGAGATGAAGTGAAGGAAGAAGGGCATAGGCATTAAGAAGGATGATTAATTCCCCCTTTGGATAGGAAATGAAGGGAATGAATCCCATTAATATAGAAGAAGTATCCCCAAAATTAAAATGGGGAAATACAAGATCCCATCTAATTGAATATTGATTTTAATGATGAAGAAACTCCCTTTACACCAAATAAGAAATGTGTGGCCTTCATGCTAAGGATTACTTTTCCCAAGAAAAGGGAGACTAAAAAAGAGTCCAAGGGGATAGTTTCAATGGACACAATAACCTTGGTAGAGATGGAGGCACAAGATTAATGTGAGTAATTATAAGCACAAGAAGCACTAAAAATATGGAGGAGGAAGAAGGAGGGACAAAATTTTACATCATCTAGGAAGAAGTAGAAGAAGAAGAGCCCATAACTAAAGAAGTTTAGGAGGCCCTCCAAGGTGGCACTATCACTATACTTAAAAAGATAGAAAAGATACCTAGTGCCCCATCAAAAGATCCTTCCACATAGCCTTCACAAACTAAGGAGAAAAAGATAAGTTGGTGGAAGAAAATGTGCCTCGGTGAAGAACATATAGAGATGGCATTGGAATTAGAGGATAAAAGAGTGGCCATGAAGGTATCCAACATGACCCAAGAAAGGATTGACAATGTTAAGGGTGAGGAATTAAATGCTGATGAAGAAAAGGCCATGGAGATAATAAAGAGGAGGAAGGTAGAGAAGAAAAGGCCCAAGACGAAAGGGAAAAGAAATAAAATGAAGAGAACAATATTTCCAAAAGTGCAAAACCAATGGAGGAGAAAGTAACAAAGGTGCCTAGCACCCCCATCAACACAATAGAATAAATTATGGCATAGACATGCCCAAGAGTGAAGGGGTACCTAGAGATAAGGAAGGTGATACTAGCACCTTGAAAGAGCAAATGGAGAGAGTTGAAAAAACCTAGTAGAAATAGGAAGACAAAGTTGGCACCAAGGTAGAAGAAGAAATGAACCAAGGGGATAAGTCTAAGGAATAACCCCGATTGGAATAAGATGAAGGAACCTTAGATGGAATCAACAAAGAGAGAATTATCACTAATGAAGAGGAAGGAGAAAAGATGTAATTGGACATCATTGAAGAAGAAGGCATTAAGCCAAGCCTATCGGAAAATGTGTAGAAGGGTTGGACCAATGAAGATTACTATATGTTTGAGTACATGCCCCCTGATTTTCCATAACATAGATGCACAAACATATATCATTTGAATTTAAAATTTATATGGATGAGCCTCATTTTGAGGTGTTTTAGAATGCTATATTAGGCATAGAGGAACTAGAATAAGGGCATGGTTCCATTCTTATAAACCCCCATGCAATGAACCTAGTCAAGTCAGCCAATGCACTCATCTAGATAGCCTCCAAAAAAGCATAAAATAACATCATTAATAATGTTAGAGATTCAATATGGAATAAGATCATGATATAAGCATAAGAAGTAAAGTCTATGAAGTTAAAAATGCAACAACTAGCTGAGCACATAAAGGAAGTTGATCCATCCCTTTTGGATGGTGTTGACACTTCAAATATTTCCTAGGTTGAAAAGATTTATGTGTTAGTGGATCATATTCTCCCAAGGTTGAAATTAGAACCAACATAGGAATAAGAGGAGGAAGACCCTTACACCATCCTAAAGAAGGAGATAGTAGGAAATATTAAAGAGGTGGAAGACTAATTCACAAAAATAAAATAAAGTGAATAAGGAGTCAATGCTATCTTCATGAACTTCTCTAACCAAGCATCAGTCATCAATGAAAACCTCAATAAGGCAAAGGGGGAGAGGGAAAATATGATGAAAAAGGCATATACTATTAGTAAGACCAAGTTCACATAGATCATGGTAAAGGTCAATGGCCTAAGCACCTAAATCAAGAATTAGGAACATAACCTTGACTAACTCTATTGCACCTTGAAAATAAAGGCCAAAGATCAATGATCGATCTTAGATGTAGGAATGATGAGGTAAAAGTAAAGGATAGAGGCCTTTAGAAAAGATTTATAGAAAAATTATGTGATCAAACTTAGCACCACCTCAACAAATATTTATAACACCATTAAATAAATCAATCTCACCATTAAGGCCTTTGAGGACTTCAACACTGAATTAAATGAAAATGCATTGGAGTTATGTGCACCTAGGGTATTGAAAGAATAGTTTGAGGATGGACTAGAAATTTGGTATGGGGTAAATGTTGGGCCCCTTTTTTCCTAATATTGGAGCCATGCCAATTTAATAGACATATTAACTTAATGAAATCATGTGTAATGATTTCTAGTTTGGTATATTTTTCACTAGCTAGAGGAATCAATGCTCATCTTGCACCAGCTGGCAGATAGTTAAATAGTGCCCATATTTTGTGGGGTATCTTCATGAGTATCTAAATGTGGAAAATGGGGTGCCATAGGGATAAGGTAATGGATTTATCAAAATGATCAATCAAGGCTCCAACTCAGCACCCAGTGTGTGACCTCTACCCTAGCAAGAAGATGCTCTTGAGTGCCATAAAACTAATATTGACCCAGTGAGTAGAGAGACACAACTTTGAGATAGAGAAGCTCTACATAATTATTTCTAGTCATAGTGAATAAATCATCATTAAAAATTAGTTTTAGCTTGGATACTTGTGAAGATCCACCTTGTAGTGCCCAAACTCACCTGTGAGCCTCTAGGTTGATAGTTTTTTAGATGAGCATGTGCTCTATTTATATTAATATGAAATATATTGTTTAAACCTTGGTAATTGAAGAATGACATTGCACCTATCTATGTATTGATCTAGTTTATATGGTTATGGAAAGGTTATTTGAATGCAATAGTTACAATAGTGTAATTTTGATATATGAATGCGTTGTTAAGCAAATTTTTGTTCTAAGTCATTATTGACGTCTCTATGCTAAATAATGATGTCAAATTAAATTGTAAAATAGACTAATTATAGGAAAGGGCATGCACCCAAACTTTGACACCTATGCTAAGAGTGCTAGATTGAGCATGAACCCCTTGATATAAGCAATTCCATTTTCCACCCAAACATCTAAATGATGTTTAACTTAGTAACACAAAGGCTTGCACCCTTAAGAACCTAGGACTAGCCAAATATATGCTTATGCCCCTATGCTCAGAATGAGTTACTTGAATAGGATTTGCATCTATAGATAGTTATACTTCACCCATAATGGCTTCCACCAAGGAACTTACCAACACCATTATGGTAATGACCAATCCCTTTGAAAAATTATTTTTTCCATGGTATGACTAGCCTAACATGGGCCCTGGTTCTTTCTCTTATATTATTTGGATGAGCACATAAGGTTTGCACCTTATGTGAAGTGACGTCAGTGTAGTAGAGTGACAAATGTTGAGTTATAAAGGATTATTCCATGTTTGTGCCTAATTATAACAAGTCTAGAACTATCTTGGACAACTAGATAATCACCTAACTAAGGAAATGGATTAAGGAAAAGAATTTTTCTAAAATAAGGCCATCCTTCTCACTTATGTCATCAAGAATATAAAAAAATATTTTATTACCATATCATCTATCGATATGGCATCCCAGCACACATTATATCTAAAAATGGTAGATCCTTTATAAACAAAAATGCAAAATGCCCTTGTGCAAAAATGAAAATCAAACATAAGAAATCCACACCATATAACCCATAAGGCAATTAATATTTCAAGGCATCAAACAAAACCATTATTTCCATTTTAAATAATATTGTCAATGATGTTGGTCATAATTAACACTTGTAAATCTTCGCTGCCCTTTGGGCCTATCAAACCAATCATTGAACCCTTAAAGGATCCACTCCATACTCCATTATTTATGGCACACAATATATTATCATGATTGAGATTTATTTGCCTTCGTTTTGAGTTTTTTTGGATCATATTTAAGATAATGAAGAGTATAGAGTATCAAGGTTGTAATAACTAAAACTTCTTTATGGCAAGCATTTGGCTACCCTAAAAACTTATAAGCCTATGATAATAGATTATGAAGAGATACAACAAGAACATTCTCACTCAAGAGTTTGAGATTAGTGATTTGGTCTTGAAAGAGAACCATAAGAACACAAACATTGAATTCAAGAAAAAAGGTAAGTTACAACCTAATTGGTTGGGACCATATGTTATCATGACAAACTATGGATCTAGGGCATACAAACTGGCTACTTCAAGTGGTGAAGAACTTATAAATCCCATTAACATTGTAAACCTTAAGAGGTTATAAACTTGAAAGCTTCAAATCATTGTCTACAAGACCCCTTACCTAGGGGAAATTTGTGCTGAAATATTTTATCATACCATTATATCCTATACTATCCTCTCATGGACCATATTCATTTTGACCTACTCTAAATCATTCTTTTGAGAACCATTTTATTTTCATGACTCTATAAAATGAAAGATTTGGACTATTGTCACTTTAAATGCATTCTATCCAACCTTGGACCATCATCTTTTAGACAAAATTCATTTCGTACCATCTTTTTTTAGACCCTACTTATTATGGACCATTCTCTTTGAGAACCTCATTTTATCCTACCCTAGACCATCCTCTTTTGGATGCTATTCATTATGGACCATTCTATTTTTCATAACCACATTATTTTTATGTCTTGGGATGTTGTGACTCGAACACTTTTATACCTTCACCAATTATGATCATGATTATGACTCATAGGCATCATGAACACATTCAACACAAGTTTTAAAAATTAGATCAACATGGACAATATTTTGCAACCTCTTATACATACAAGTGAACATGGATAACATAGCATATAGTTTTTACCTATTTCATGTTTCTTTACATTTATAACACACTTCATAATATTCTATTATTTTATTTTATTTTGGTAGGCATTGTTGCCTTAATAGGACCTCACTCTCACCAATTTGTGAGTTTGTGCCATTGTAGTTGACTTAGCTGTTACTCAAAATTCTTCTCTTGTATGAGAATATCCTTGATTAGTTAGTTCCCCTAGACATTTTATACATATATTTATCCCAAAAACATAAAAAACATTAGAAAATAATCTACAGAAGAAAAAAAACATTATCTTACATCTTTTTCACATTCTAATCTTCACGCTCTTACCACTTTACAAGTAATTATCCCACACACTTGTTATTTTGCAAGACTATTTTCACTTATCCCACTAGAATGACATTTTTGCAAGGCTATTCTTATCATCCCTTTTCTTCTACAACATCAATCATGTTTTTCTAGTCATTGCCTTTTCTTCTATTCTATTTCTTGGGAGAACTACATTTGGCCTAAAGTTCATGTTGGATATCACATCCATTAGACTATGTAGGTAGCATCCACTTATATTTCACATTTGGAGTTAGCTCAACCACCCCTTTCTTTTCTTCTCTTCCTCTATTTTCTTTTTATGTTGTTTCCCTATCATCTGGAGGAAACTCGGTGTCCTTTTTCTTGTTATGTTGTTGTAGAAAGTAACACCTCTACTACATGTCCCTAAACAATTATTTTAAAACCACACTAAATCTTATTTATGTGTGTTTATTTTATTTTTATTGGTGTTTTGGTGTGCTTTATTATCTCTTCATTTATTTATTTTATTACTTTGATTCTTGTTATTTCTTCTTGGTCTTTTGTTTTACTATTTTTTTGTTCTTTTGTTTTGTTTTCTTAGCACATCTTGATGGTCCACATAGATATTGATTATTCATATATTGATATCATGTTATTAAGTTGTTATTTCTCTATTTGTAATAAATTATTTTTCTTGCTTAAGTCTCAATTAATAATATCTTGATCTTACATTTGGTTCATTTATGTATTCTTTTCCTTTATCTTTGTTTTTTGTTTGAATGTAAATAATTGTAACTCTGGTCTTGGACATTTTTACCATTTTCCTTAGTTACAAGTATTCACATTTGAACTATCTCATTATAGTTGAAATCTAATGTCATTATAGATTACTCATACTTATAGTGCATAATTTAATTTTGTTATAGCAAGCACTATGGGCTTTGGATCTGAGTCTCAAGATTGATGTAACTCTGATGAGCAGCTCTCAAGAACACCAATGAACTTAGGTACCAGTGGCCTATCTCACACCCAAATCTATGTAAGAATTTCATCTCTTGGCATATATTATGAGTATAATCAAACATTGGTTAGTTTTTGTTGATGTTTAAAATTGCACTTTGTTTCATACACCAACAATGGGAAGTTTCAAGATGTGGGACATGCGACTTGAAACAACCTCCAGATTTTTAAGAAGATGGTCTCTTCTTTATATCAAGTGTTGGGGGGAAAAGGGATAGGAATTTAAATAGAAACACAAATGCAAAGAAATAAAATCTAACTATGGTGATGCACCTGAATGTAATTTTGATCCTTAATCCTAAGCACAGTGAAACTATATGCAAGATTCAATTACATTAAAGAGTAGACGAGTGCATGATCAATTTAAAAGATAGAAACAATAGAAACAAAGGCTCACAACATAGACTACTTTTGCTGTGATATAGAAAATGTCAACAAAGGCATAGGGTTCAGTCTTCTTATTTGAATTTTCTAGTCATATAAGAGGTGTAGAAACACGTAAAGTTATATAAACCTTTCAACTCAAGAAAATGAGACAAAAGCATATGACATTCCTAATAATAGTTCTAGAAAGTCTACCGCCTAGAATAATTTTGCAAATGACACAAAAAATATCAACAAAGGCATAGGGTTCAATCTTCTTATTTGAATTTTCTAGTCACATAAAAGGTGTAGAAACATGTACAGTTATATAAACCTTCCAACTCAAGAAAATAGAACAAAGGCAAATGATATTACTAGTCATAGCTCTAGAAAGTCTAAACTCTTTACAATAAATTCTCTCTCCAAAATTCTCTCTGATAATTGATCCTCATTTGGTGATCCTTGCACTCCTCTTTATAGCCTCAGATTCCCTCGAGATTGTCTACGTGTTCCCAAACTTATGGCCCAAATTTAACTCTAACTGAGCTAGAAGTGTTTATCAAAAGATAGTTCTTAGATTCTGAAACATTTTATTTTCCTATAGTTCACTTGCTGAAACAGATACATAGGACGCTCTGTTATATTAAACAGAAGAGGACACTTAGTAAATTCCCTAAAAATATTATTATTTCTTACGAGACATCAGAGAATGACACTTGGCATGTTTTTCAACACTTACCAAAGACACGAGGCACTTTTTACTTCCTGAAAACTTCAAAAGCTTAAAAGAAAATAAGATCCACAACATCTCTTACCTGAGTAACTTTAAAAGGAACACAAGGATAGGTGTCGATCTCTACTACTTCATCAAAAGATACGTGGCAATCTTTGCTTTACTCATTTAGGGTTACATGGTGGTCTCTACTCCTTTTATCTACCTTTTTTATAAACTTGCGGAAGATGACACTTGGCGATCTCTGCTTTACTCTATTTATATCATAGAAATAAATGGGTCTCATTTCTCATTTACACGGATAGCAACACCTGGCAGCTTCTACTTACTTTGGACATAAAACTTGGGACTTGCCATGGTCTTTGCTATATCAGTGAGGCAAAGATGAAGATAATTCAGACCGTGACACGTGGTGGCTTCTACTTTCTTTTGCTAGAGTACGTGGAAACTTTCATCACTTTTAGAAAAGCAAAATTGAGACCTTTTATGACTTCCACTTGGCACTCTCTATCAATCCTAATACTTAGCTTGTTAAAACCTTTTGCTAAAAAGAGATGAAATGTGGGTGCCGATATGAAATCATGGACGCTAACACTTGGAACATTCTGCTGAGTTGCTATGAGGTATGTGGCAATCTCTGCTACTTTAATGAAATCTTGGAAAGTGCCTTGGATGATGACACTTGGAAGTATCCACTTAATTTCAACACTTAGAGAAAATGAATCAAAAAGGAAAATAGAGCCCATGCTCTATTTTCAAAACTCTACCATCTCAGACCAAAGTATGCAAAGACAAAAATTTGTAACATGCGATTGAAAAATAGAATGAAACATAGAGTAAATTTTTACTCTATAGTTACTAGTGACCCCGAGGACTTTTGAGCCTACTCAAAAAGAAACCATAACTCTCGCTAGATCAAAATTATGGCAACAATCACAACTTTAGTAAGGTTGTCTAATAAATAGACCATTCAGCATCAAATAGCCCCTGCTTATTTTGCAACTCTTGAAAATCTAAATCAGGGTTAATGATGTCCTTATAGAAAAACTCTACAAAATATGAACTACAACCTTCAATTGGAATTCAGGCTGGATCAAAATAGCTTCCACTTTTAGCACTATCGAATCAGACACATCTAGGGAATTATGTAGATTTGAGAGAGACTTAATGTGTCGAGAGTCTTGAAAATATTGAAAAAAATTTGAGCCACAACCACCTGCTCAAAGAACACCTATTTAAAAGAGAGAGCGGGAAAGAAAAAATGGGAAAACAAAAGCAATACGAAAAGGGGAAACTACTATATATAGCTAACTAGGTATATTTGCCTCCTTCCTAGATCAAAAGGAAAAATTTTGAAGTTTCCTTTATGGTGAGAAGACTTATGGTGCCAGACAAATGGCTAAATGGGATGGAGATATGGTGACTTGCTCATCCTACTTGCCACCTTGATTAGCCTGCATTTGAGTGAATCAAAGTCAAACATGTCCCCAACATATACATACTCTTCTTGTTCTTGAAAGTTTGTCAAATGCTGGTTCTTCATGCTATCATGTCTCATCAAGAAATCGATGACTATTGGTTCTCCAATCTGTGTCTTTTGATATTCATCATCTTTTAGCTTATCTCCTTCTACCTCATTTTTGGGTTCTATTGCATGATCATCCTCCTTGATGACTTCAACCTCTTTAAAAGGATAATTCTGAAAGCTTGCATCCCCTCTGCATACTTATCTGAGTCTTAATGCTATCTTTTCCACCTAAAGCTAGCTCACAGCCTTCTTGAAGAATAGTGTAACCTGCCCTAATGACTTCAAACAAGTCATTCAAAACATGATAAAAAATTATCTCTTTTTCATCAGAGATAGAAGCAAAAATTTGTGACTTGTCCTCTAGTTCATCAAAGGGTGTACCTATAGTGATTTCTTCTTCATCTGCACTCATGAAATCTTCTTGATTAGCCCTGAACTAAGCACACTCCTTTGCATACTTATTTGCTTCCTCCAAAATATATTCCTCTTTGAAAAGGGATAAATAAGAAGACTAATGGTTATACTATGCGAAAGAGGAGATAATTCTTGAGCTAGAATCGAATGATCCTCTTCTTTCCATTTGTCCATCACTTCATCTATATCAGATGTAGCTTGATTACTCTCTTGGAGGGATGTAGATGGGGTGTGTTCAAATGTAGGATCTTTTGCTTGATCATCATCATGAGTGAGAGCAACCTCAACCTCTTCAAGGCTTTGAGCAAAACCTTTCTCCTCCTTCTTTCTACTCCATGATTCCATTGTTTGTCTCCAACTCATGACCTTATGACCAAAACTTTTCCCTTGGGAAGAGGTATCAATTTTATCTTCTTCAAGATCCTTAGCTGGTTCATGATTTTCCCTCTTCCAACTCAGAATTTGGACATCATGTTGAGAGATCTGATGATTGGTAGAGGAGGTATTTTTTGGCGTAGGCTCCTCTCTAAGGTTTGAAAGCTCTATCTCTCTTTCTCTAAGCAATCTCATCTTTGCCTCTAATTCCTCAACTTGATTAGTTAGATTTTCTTGAAAGAGTCTTTCTTGGCGTTCGTAGGAATCATCATAGAAGTGGGGAGTGCATGAAGGCTGCAATGAAAAACAAGAAGCTTCTTGAGGAAGGGTGGGAGGGACTTGAGGGGGAAGTGAGGGTTTAGATTCTACTTCCCTTGCTACCAACATAGATTCAGCATTATTGGGAAAAGGACCTTGATAGGTTTGACTTGGCTCAAGAGCAGGGGCTGCATATATACGATACGAAACTTGTGGTAGTGAATATGCAAGTTGCTAGACTTAGTAAAGTTATCTTTCATGAATACTCAGCTTCTCTTCTAAAAATGCAATCAAGCCACACACATCCAACATCTCATATGTAAGCCTTTGCCATTTTGTTCTTTCAATGGGATCCCATTCACTTTTAATCAGATCTACTGCATTTCTTACTTGATGGATAACATGAATAGGAATTTCTTGGCCACATACCCTTCTATTGTCAAGCTCTAATACATATTTTTTATATCCCAGTAATGCTTTTTTGAAGGTGGAAATGAGATTAGGTTGAGTATGAGATGTAGCACATTGGGAAGATTGGGCATAAGACTTATATAGCTCATGATAGGGCTGAGGTTGGTCGTATCAGACCTGTGAGGGGCAAAACTTATAACCATATGCATCCTTGTTGCTTGATGTGATTCTATGAGAAACCTGATCTTGATTAAAAATATATGAAGGGGCATAAGAACCATAACTCTGAGTAAAAAAATTATACATACCAAAATGGTGATTTCTTGATGATACCAAGACTACTTAACTGGCTGATTTAACTTAGAGTCGCCATTGGTGTTGATAGAATAAAAACCTCCAAAGGCTGGTTGGCTGAAGAACACACCAAAAATTCTTCAACTTCTTGAAAGATTGGTCCCACTAGGCATGCCAAAAACTATTGATGTTTAAAATATCACTTTGTTTCATACACCAACAATGGGAAGTTTCAAGATGTGGGACATGTGACTTGAAACAACCTCCAAATTTTTGAAGAAGCTGGTCTCTTCTTTATATCAAGTGTTGGGGGAAAAGGGATATGAATTTAAACAAAAACACAAATGCAAAGAAAGAAAATATAACTATGGTGATGCACCTGAATGTAATTTTGATCCTTAATCCTAAGCAAAGTGAAAATATATGTAAGATTTAATTACATTAAAGAGCACATGAGTGCATGATCAATGTAAAAGATAGAAACAATAGAAATAGAGGCTCACAACATAGACTACTTTTGCTGTGATACATAAAATGTCCACAAAGGCATAGGGTTCAATCTTCTTATTTGAATTTTCCAACCATATAAGAGGCACAGAAACATGTATAGTTATATAAACCTTTCAACTCAAGAAAATGAAACAAAAGCATATGACATTCCTAATCACAGTTCTAGAAAGTCTTCTGCCTAGACTACTTTTGCAAATGACATAGAAAATATCAACAAAGGCATGGGGTTCAATCTTCTTATTTGAATTTTCTAGTCACATAAAAGGTGCAAAAACATGTACAGTTATATAAACCTTCCAACTCAAGAAAATAGAACAAAAGCAAATGATATTACTAGTCATAGCTCTAGAAAGTCTAAACTCTTTACAATAAATTCTCTCTCCAAAATTCTCTCTGATAATTGATCCTCATTTGGTGATCCCTTCACTCCTTTTTATAGCCTCAAATTCCATCCAAATTTTCCATGCATTCCCAAACTTACAGCCCAAATTGAACTCTAACTAAGCTGGAAGTGTCTATCAGAAGATAGTTCTTAGATTCTGAAATGTTCTATTTCCCTGTAGTTCGCTTGCTGAAACAGATACATAGGATGCTCTATTTTATTAAATGGAAAAGGGAACTTACTCAATTTCTTGAAAATATTCTTATTTCTTAGGAGACACTAGAGAATGACACTTGGCATGTTCTGCAACACTTACCAAAGACACACGACACTTTCTGATTCCTCCAAACTTTAAAAGCTTAAAAGAAAATAAGATCTATAGCATCTCTTACCTGAGTAGATTTAAAAGGAACATAGGGATAGGTGTCGATATCTACTACTTCATCAAAAGATACATGGAAATGTCTACTTTAATCATCTGGGGTTACGTGGTGGTCTCTGTTCCTTTTAGCTACCTTTTTTAGAAACCTATGAAAGATGACACTTGGCAATCTCTGCTTTACTCTATTTATATCATAGAAACAAATGGGTGTCATTTCTCATTTACATGGACAGTGACACCTGGTAGCTTCCACTTGCTTTAGACACAAAACTTGGGACTCACCATGGTCTTTGCTATATCAATGAAGCAAAGATGAAGATAATTTGGACCGCGACATGTGGTGGCTTCCACTTTCTTTTGCTGGAGTATGTGGCAGCTTCTGTCACTTTTAGAAAAGCAAAATTAAGACCTTCTGTGACTTCCACTTGGCTCTCTCCACTCAATCTTGATACTTATCTTTTTAAAACCTTTTGCTGAAAAGAGATGAAATGTAGGTTCTGATATGAAACCATAGACATTGACACTTGGCGTGTTTTGCTAAGTTGTTATGAGGTACATGGCAATCTCTGCTACTTTACTGAAATCTTGGAAAGTGCCTTAGATGATGAAACTTAGAAGTATCTGCTTAATCTCAACACTTAGAGAAAATGAATCAAAAAGGAAAATAGAGCCTGTGCTCTATTTTCAAAACTCTACCATCTCAGACCAAAGTATGTGAAGACAAAAATTTGCAACGCGCGACTGAAAAATAGAATGAAATGTAGAGTAAATTTTTACTATAAAATTTTATTCATTCCTCATTTCATTTTCTCCTACTTTTGGGTAAACAAAATTGGCTTGAGATCTATTTGGACTATGTAGGTAGCACTTGGATACATGAAGTATCTCAGGTTAGCTTAGACACCTTCATTCTTATTTTCATCTCTTTCATCACTTTGTGTATTCTTGTATGCCTAGTTTTTCATGGGTATTTCAATCATTAAACCATCACATCTACATTTGTGCCCACTCATCTCTAATATATGCAATAGGTTCTATCCTTGAGATTTTGCTTTCCAATTTTCCCTTTTAGAGCACAACATTTAAATTAGTCACCAATCTAAATCAGCCCTATAAGGGAAACCATTCTTTATAAATGATCAAAATCATCCCTACTAGGGTCAAATTACTTTATCAATTGATTAGATTCACTCTAATGGGTCATATTATTATATTTGGAGACACGAATCTCCTTTTCTTTTAATTCTAAGCTCTACAAACTTTTAAACATGTTTTGGTAATATTTTAGGGTGTAACTTGTCTCAAGATTGATCAGTTCTAAAGTGCACAGCTTACACCCTAGCTTTGGGTGTGTTCAAAGTGTGTCACTTCTATTTTTGGATTGTAACCTTCCCATTCCCCCGATCCTTGGGGCCCATTATATTCTAATTATTTTTTTATCATTGATGGAATCAACACATGCGATCATTATCTCATCTGGATTTAATATTTTTCATGAGTTAATATTGCCTTCTCTCTCTTTTCGAGAGTCCATCATTCTCTTTCATCCTTGTATTCCTCTTGAGGGGGCATCATGTGTCATTTCCTTCTAATTGATTCTTGACAAATATTTTCTTTGAAAATATGTTGTGTCACTTGAATTTATCATTACATCATCTCAAATAAGGGAACAATGTAGACATCCAATTCTTAGCACCATTTGTGTTGAAATTATCAATCTTACTCAAAATTTGTGAAAATGTCAATTTAGGCCAAAATCACTTAAATGTGTTAAATGGTTTGATCTTGTCATCTAAAATTGTTGATTTAGGATAATGTATCCCTAAATAGGGTAATATATTTTAAGTGAATATTAACTTTGATAAAATAATTTTGAGTCAAAATCATGAAAATGCATTTTGTTGCTCTGAATCACTCGTTTATTCTAATTCAAAAGCATATAATATGTGCATGTGTTATTTTGTCTCGATAATGTCCTACATGGGATACCTATCTGTATGCAACTAAAATCACCTTCTAATTCTTTTCTAGTAAAATTATGACCTAGTAATATGACATTTTAATCAGTTTGATTAATGAAGTGTAACCAATTTCCAAAGAATTGCTTAAATTTTGATTAATCTTACTTAGGAAAATTAAACCAATTCATGAACTTAAGTAATAATTCCATGGAAGTTAGTGAATATTTATTTATTGGAAATGAATTCCTATTATATTCATCATCAAATGACATGATCAATAGGGTGTCATCCATAAGCCATAAATACAATAAATATCAGGATTATGGCTTCCCATGCCTCTTTAATGCCCCTTCCTCCAAAATATTAATGAGGATATTTATGGATTAAATATGAAAAATTGAATTAATTCATGGCCACATATATTGATCTTAAGATGGATGGTCATGATTGATCATGATTAATTTAGAACATCTATAAATAGGAGGGCCAATACCATTTTGATTAAGCTTCATTTGTGTAAACTTATTATGCAAAATTCTCTCCATAAGCCATTTGTGAGTGTAGAGTATTATGCTTAATTTTCAATAAGATAGCTTTAAGATAGGCATACCATTAATTTTCATATGATGAGTCTAGTTTAGTTAGTGTTCTTTAGATGATGGAGGAGCTTTTCCTTGCATTGTGGAAGAAGACTTGACACCAAATCAAGGGGGAAAACACATTTTGAGCCGCATATGGATGGTGGGATGCTCTTGGGAAGGTAAATTATGTTTTCTTTCTTTCATTTTCTCTTAATTGTCATTTTCACACCCTGTTGAATAGGTTGGCATAGATTTTTAATTATTTATTCATTTTTATTAGTTCTATTAACTAATATTTGATCTATCCATCTTTGTAATCCATCTTTACATAAACTACTAACTAGTCACATTGGGTATCCATGGTTAGAAATCCAAGAGAACAAATTCTCTATAAGATAAGGGTGAGAATTAATTCTTTTTTACCCCAAATCTTCTATTTTACTCCAACCTCACCCATTTTTACTAATAATTTAACACCCTCTTAACCCTCACTAATCCTCATCACCATTTCAATTCATTTTAACCACTTTATCTAAATTATGTTATCCATTTAACCTCGTGCTTAGAAAAAATAAATTTAATCATTTTAATGACCATCATAGTCTCTAGGGCATGTGTCCTTGCTCTAAAACTTGTATTTTCGTTCTCCCAATGCATATAACCTTACTTGAGGCACAATATTTCTTCCACCATGATCATTTTCATCATTATTGTTATGGGAATACTCCTCCATATTCCTACTCCTCATCTAACATGGTCTACATATCCTGAGAGTCAAAAGTACATTGGCCTAAGATATTTTCAGAATATATATGAAGCACTTGGCTACTTTTTATGTGCCCAAGGATAACTCAGGCACCTATTTTTTATCCTTTCTCATCCCCTAAATGTCACTAAAATGTGTCTCTATTAATATTTTTAAGCTACACATTTATCTCTATCCATCATATCAACATATTATATCATCTAATAGTTCTCTCTGGCATATATTTTATCCTAGACTCATCTAAAGCTTATGCCATTATATGTCTTGGTCCATGCATTTCCCTGACATATGTATTTGTCTCATAATTAATCATCTTATTTGTCAGACTCACTTGCCTCTTTCCTAGGCATAGGTATTTTCTTGGGACACATACTAAGAGGATGATATTTTTTTTATGGTGTGTTCCCCCTTAGGACTAGTCTTATGCCTACCACCTTGGTTATATTTTACCCATTTTTATCCTTGTTTAGGGAATCATATCTCTTGTATCTCAATAATTTCCTGCACATCCTAACTCCTAATTATATTATCTATTTCCCAACCCCTTATCCCTTTTCAAGTGGCCACACAGTCCATTCCTCCCCACATGTCCCCTCAAGGGGGAGTTATTAAATAACCTTGTTCTTACTAACTCTTTCATGCATCAGTTTTTATTTGAAATACCATTACTCATTCCACCTTAACCACTCATAATTACATTTCAAAAAGGGGTAAAACATATGAATACTAATTCACTTACCCTATTCATTCATCTAACCTCACCATTTATCTTGTCTAATTTTGTATAAAAATTCATTAACTAGCCCTTTCCTAGTTATTAATCTAGTCACCCCTTTTTTGCATATTTCCTATACCATGCTAACCTTTACATATCCCATATAATATTAAATTTTCCATTACCCATCCTATTAATATCCTATTAATCTAATGGCCTATTACATGCCTACTTAACAATTTTAAATTCAAAAATCCTAACTAACCCTTATCCACCTATCACTAGGTTTTAATACAAGCCTAGTCCCTAATCCCCACCTAACACTTCCACTAAGCCTTATTAAATCCCATAAAACATCTCTATAATCTTCCTTAATCCTCTTAGATCCTCTAACCTCATTTATAATAAAATTTAATGAATCTTAAATTCATAGGATCATTAAATACGTCACCTTCTAAGAAATTTTAAATTCCTTAGAAATTTCTAAGCCCTTGATCTTCCAAGTCCCAACTTTGAATGTGTACCATCCATTCCACTACCCTCTTGATATATAAACCAAAGTAATCCCTTTTCTCTAATAATGAATAATTGTGCCAAAATCTTTACTAAGTGCATTCCAAGTTATCCTTGCATCCATATCTATCATTATTACATCCATTATCCATTTTATCGAAGTCTTGAAGGTATATCACTTGCAATCCACAAATCAACAATTCATTTCATCAATTTGTCTTGGAGCAACATCAATAATATTGGAAATAAGAATTGTCTAGGAGCAAGTTGATGGTGAGAACTTCTTAATCATATGTTGATTTCTTCCTTTGCTATTTCATTTTAATGATTGTATATGAATTTATATTAGTTTTAAAGTTCATTTTGCATGTTATTAATCCATTGATCCAAATTCTATATAACACAGTTGAAAATGACAATCTTAACACATATTTACCACACATGACTTACACAAATATTTTCCTTACTCACCATTCACTCACACTAACATGCTACTATAGACACAGATTAAAATTTGAGATAAAACCATCTACTTATAACCACTCTTTTACACAATTAAGTCTAGACTTATCTTAGGGCCCCTTTTGATCACTTTTAACCACCTTGAAACACTCTTATAAGATGATAAATAACCCCAAAATTTACTCATCCCTATTATTATCAAACTTATACCTTTTGAGGCCCTACCTAATACTCAACATGATCAGATCACCCATTGGATAAGAGAACCCTAAGGGACTATAGCACATCATTTTAGTATCCTTGCTCTCTTTCCCATCTTCCCACCAAATAATTAATTATTTGTAAAATCAAATATTGTAGGAAGGTCAATAGATGTCCCTAATGAGGCCTCATTGGAATGAATTTAAAATATATGTTAATTTTAAAAATTTGAAACCATTTTTCAAGAAATAGGCCTCCACATCAAGAATCACCAAGATCATAATTGAACATTGAGATTAATGCACCTATTTCTCCCAATTTTTATTGCATATGACTCTAGTATCCTAGAGATAAACCCTAAATATATTTTATAAGTCATAATTCATGATTAAGGAACTTAATCATATCCATATTTCACCAGCATATATCATATTTCACTAATTATTCACACACCACCATAACATGGAAGAATTACATGAATTTTGATCCCTCTTTGGAGTATTGGTATGTGGGTGTAGATACTATTTTGAATTATATATCACCTCAGCCTTGTACACTTGAAAAATTCATATCATGGAGTGCTTTTAGCCTCTTATCCTTTTTCATTTCTAAATGGCTTTTATACATTATATCTATGTGCTTCATTATTTATCGCTTAGTATAACCAATGTCATTTTAGTGACCTAGGCCTTTTATCTTGCTTAGAATGTTCCAAACCTGCTTATCTTCCATATCTTAAAGTTATGGACATGTGCCTATTTTATAGTTACTTGGACATTTGAGTCCCATTCAGATGTTTATATCAATGTAAGTGTTATATCCCAATGCAAGTGTCTAGTGCCTCAAAATTCATCCACTTCACAAATGAAACATATCCTAAATTTTAGTCTAAGTGATTTAATGTAATATATTCTCCAAAAGAATTGGTAAAAATAAAATATCAATCCTCATTCATTCCTCACCTAGAAATTTATTACCTACTCATAATAAATCCTATCAAAATCACTGATTCAAGCACTCAAGTGATCAAAATTTACCTATTTTCTCTTATTTCCATATCAATCATAAGGAAAACACATATCTAGATCTTAAATACTAAAATATCATTCCATGAGACATATTTGCCAACTTAAAATCTAAGTCAGTATTGTACTTACTTATCACACATTTCATGATTCAAACACAAGCCAACATATAGAGGAGAACTACATAATTTTGAGGCCCTCTTTATAGTATTATCTATGTAGGTAGTGCTCATTAATGTAGGGGTATTTGGGGAAGTTTGATGCCATGTGTCCATTAAGCCATTTTTCCCATAGCCACTCTAAAGATGAATTATGGTTTTTTATATAAAAAGGAATGATAGTCCATGACCTAGATCTAAATGTGCTTGAGTGAATGTGACTTAGAACCCAAAAGCATCTAGATGGTTCATCTAGTTTTAACTGATATTTTATACTAGACACTTATATCCAAGTCAGGCAATAGCATCAATGCAACCATCCTAGTTTGACACAATTATTTGTAACTACATAGGTACAATTTACAAAATTAGGTGACTAATCTAAAGTCTAGATCTAATCTATTTTATATATACACATAATATTTTCAAACATTTATCTCTTAATGATGCTCTCTATATTACAGGAACCTATTGAGTTTTAATCTCTCTGAGTACACACCTTAAGGAGTGCACCAAGAAATGGGTGGGTAGTCCATACCACTTGTTATCTTCATACCTATCTCCTAAAAAATATATCCCTAGGATTTTTATTCTCTATTACACACTCTTTAGTCATTTTATACCTATTTATTCCTTTCCCTAACATTAATCCCCTTTCGATAGTGTATTGTACTAGGTCGACTAGGTTGACCCTATATAATTTTGGGTAAAATTCATTTAGGGTCTAGGTCAGCTCTTGGTTAACCTAGCCCATGATCTAGTGAATTCTTATCCATAATTGTACAAGGTCAACTAGGTTGACCTTATCAACCAAAACATTTAGATGGGCTTAGGGTTCAATCTACCTATAGATACAAGATCATTTCACCATTATTTAGAGAAGAAAAGAATAATTAAGAGCTATTTCACATATAATTATCCACCATTCTACTTGAAGAACAAGATTAGTGTTTCATACTTTATTTGCAGATATGGATATTTTCTTATGGAGAAGTCTTTTGGATGCATTGATAGGTTATATAGCCTAGATCTAATTTATCCTTGTCATCCTTACATACCACAACACCCTTTTATGAAGCACCTTGTTCAAGGGAGAAATTGAGGCTTGATAGGTTCATCTTCAAAGGTAAGTATTCCTAATTTTGTTCCTCCATTATAAGAGTAGATATAAATGAATTTGTACTTTACTTCAATGCACTAGGATTATGTATACATTGATGTGAGTATATGTATTCTGTGCATGTTAATTTTATTGTTTCTTACCCATACTTTGTGCCACAAGCTTTGGTTAGCACTAGATTAGACTTTAATTGTTATTAGTTTAGTGAATATAAAATATAGGATCTAGTTAGGGTTATTACATGATTGTGCTTGACTAGAGGCTTTTAAACTCTCCCTAACATTGTATATTATGATAAGAGATACCTTACTTAGGTCTATTGGATCCCCATATTGGTCATGTTTTTAATTATATAATGTATCCCCAATCAAATGTGTATGGTATAATATATCTTCTTTGAGTTAGGATTGATTTATAGACATGATACATTTATAATTATATACATTCTGGTGAACTTGATGTGAATCTAACCCTTATAGGTTTTATCTCGCATTTTCCATTATTTTATCATTTTATTTCTCTATATTTGTGATACTTGGTCAACATTATTAGTATAGTTATAAATTCTATGTGCATGTTTAACATAGTTGTATCAATATGACTTTATTCTATTTATGCAGGTTTTCATCAAGTACACACTAATAAATTGACTCTATCGATACAATACACTTTCAAAATTACAAATAGACTACTAGGTTGACCTTGTCAACATAATACATTTCCAAACTTCCAAAAAATATACTAGGTTAACTTTGTCAACACATTATACTTTACAAGTTTTAACAAATAGGGAACTATAGAACTAGGTTGACCCATTTACCCTAGTTGTCAAAATTTTCAAGTATAATTAGGGTACTTCAATAATAATATCATTTTACTCTACAACCTCCAACCCACCAAGGTTCATTTATCTCTTTTTTTTGTCATTTTCATTATTCATTATAATTCTATTTTTCATAGTTTACAATCTTTAAAACTACCCTTATATAGAAAATTAGGTCATCCATGTCGACTTAGTTCTATATTTTGTCTTCTGTCAAGAAAAATAGGTTAACACTGTCAACGTAGTTCTTTTATAGACCCTTGATTTGGTAGTATAGTAGAGACATTGTCATCTAAACCAACACTATATTATGTTTCAAAGTTAGAATTAACACTTATATGCTAGTAATTAGATCATAATGTTACTTTTTGTTGCTTGCATGCTTATAATAGATCACATAGTCTAATTAGGTAGTTTTTTAATATACGATTTAGTTACACCATTTTTTTATTTTATGCACACACTAAAAAATCACAAAATCTAAAAAATGCATTCAAAAAATTATCTACGTAAGGCCTACCTACTTGGATTTCATCACTAAGGGGGAAGCTGACTTGGTTTTTTGGCCATGTATAAACATGTGGTTAATTGTATATATTGGAAAATCACATGACGCCCTTATCATTGTAGTGTGTGAAATTTGGAGGTAGGCCCCAATACCAAGCCAATACCATTGTCAACATAGATTCTTTTCAACTTAAATATCTTAAAACCATCAATAGATTGATTTCTAGTTTCTTGCTTATAGATAACTCCCTATCACATTTAAAATCATACTCTAATAATTTAATAACATTTAGGATGACCACTTAGCTATCATTTACTTTCCAAGTTGATTGATTTATTTTTGCATAATTATATGCTGTATTGTAAAAACTTATATGGGCCAGCATTGGTGCAAGGTTTTATGTTATGTGCCTCAATTGGATCTTCTTCATTGACCCAATTGGTTATGTATTTCTATTCATTTCTTGATTTCAAAATTAATTTCATTTTTTTTCATCTCAGTACATAGTCATTTTTCTTGATACAATCTCTTACAGATTGTCTATTTTCCTTGCTTATTGTACTAGGTCAACCCTCTTAACATAGTTAACTTTTCTACTTCCCAAGAAATAGAACTAGGTTGACCCTATCAACTTGGTATATATTTTTTAAATTTTTTTCCTAGGTTACAAAAATAGGTTGACCCAATTGACTCTATATTCCTATTTTCTTAACTTTTAGACCATATTTTTTGTACTAGGTCAATCTAGTCAACTCTATACTCTTATCTACCTCTTCCTATTTCTTTGTTTTTGCATCACTTTTTCCTTATCTAGTCCTTATATTTTATCATGAAATTTATATTTGAAAACAACATTGAGTTGAATTAAATGGATATGTTGAGTCTTACCAACCCTCATAGGGTCTCCCATAAACTGATTAGGGCTCTTCTCCTAGATGAGAGTAATATTTATATAGCCACTCACATAATTAACTATGGGACCCCTCCTCATTCCTCTTTACTTTGTAATCCTCTCTTCTCACTTTTTAATCCTCTCTTCTCACTTGAAGATCAACCAAAATTTGAGTATACCCCTGAAACACTCCTTTTTATCTCTAAGTTTCCTCAACATCAAGTAAATGATCCTTCTACCTTTTACCATCTCATGATTAGTGGTCAAGTTTAAGAACCTCATTAGCCTTATCACATGTTCTCACATGGATTTGGGTATACTAGTTTCTTTAATTCTTAACTTCTTCCCTCTATTTTGACCCCTTCTCATATCATGACTTCTTTAACTTCTTCTACCTCCATGCCTAGTATCTCCAAAGACCTACTCTTCTCAATTCCTCCACTAGTGCATCATTTTCTACCTAGGGTAGCAATGCTTATATTTTTACCTCTTCTCATCCCTTCACTAATCCATATTTTTCTATAAACACAAATTTTTCCACTAGTACCTCACATTCTAACAACTCTTCTCAAGCTCCTACCAACACCAATAGTGGTACCCAAACCACTACAAATTATAATGCTTCAAATAATGCCAAAAATGCAATTCAAGCCCATCAAATCTTAATAAAAACCATTAATAAAATGAATACTTATCAATCTCATAATATAAATCAAATGCTACAAATGCAAAACCACCTTATCCATCTTCAAACGCACCTTCAAAAAATGACATGGTACATGCATAATCAAAATGTTACCCCACCTCCTCTTCAGGATGCCCATGGTAATATTATCCCTTAACCTCATCTTATCAATAAGACAATAGAGAATCTTCAAAATAAACCTCTTACATCTTGAATTGCTAATATTAAAATAGAAGGTATCACCCCTACCATTTTTTACAATGGGTTAACTAACCCCACTCTTCATCTAAAAACATTTGGAAATCTATGTAAATACTGGGTTAAATAAAATACCTTTACCACTACAAAGTTATTAGCCAAAATCCTCATAGGTGATGCTTTAGATGGTATAACCAACTTAAAACTCATTCTATTACTAGTATAATTCCAAACTAGTGATCTTTTTGAAAATACTATGGCCCATTTTATCAATTATAAGCAACTTAAAATGAAACTACCCAAGATTTTGCTAAAATGTGGAAAACATTGTCTAACAAATGTGAACACAACATGGCCAATGATAAGCTTTACCAGCTCTTCTCCAATTCTCTCTTTCCCAAGTTACAATATCAAGTCCACACTCTCTCTCCACATACTTTGAAGGAATCCATTGACAAAGTAAAACATCAATATTTCCTTATGCATCAATTCAAGCAACCCCAACATTCCACAAGAAATTATATATTACTCAAGAAAAATAATCTTCATGCTACCAATGGTAGTGTTAAAAAATCTTATGACACCATTCATACTATTCAAACTATTATTCCTAACCAATCTTTAAAACTAGATCCCCCTTCTCAACAATTCACCAATCCTCATTTATATTTACCTAATAACATCAATGTTCATAAACCCTTATCCTCAGTAGAACTACTAAAACATCTTCTTAGGCTTCTACTACAAGAACTTGATCCCACTCATCTTATGAAATCTTCATATGATCCCAATAAATTTTGTTGGTTTCATACTAGTTGGGGTCATTATCATGAGACCTATTGTTAGATTCATAATTTTTCTATGGATTTTCTTATTGGTCCTAATTTTGATCATAATTATATCATTAAAAAATTCCAATAGGCCTATGACATTGATTTCAAAGCTAATGAAGCACATACTAAATCTCAAGAATTGAACCAAGCTAATGCTCATTTGGCCAGCTATAAAGACCCTCTTCCAAATCACCAAGATACCCAAGACAAGCCCACCCCTTCCATTAATAATGTATATAGTCTAATGGACTCAACTCCAAAATAAAATGTGGTTAATATGACTAATATGTAAAGGGTGGTTGTTTTCATTGATCCTCAACCTATCTACACACCTCTACTGTCTCGCACATTTTGTGTATCCAAGATTCTTCTCCAACTCACTCAAATGAGTTGAGGAAAGATGACCTTATAAATTTTGATGAAACAATTCTATCTCCTCCCTTGGATAACACTTTTCATACTATTTAAACCATCCCTCAATCTTCTTTACCTATCACTAATGACACTCAAGCCTCTATTAACACTTCTTCTAACAATTTTCAAAACCAACCTACACTAACTATTGCATCTTCTTAACATAATTTACCACCTTATTCTAAACCTTGTTCTTCTTATCAAAATAAATATCAATGTACTTTATCTCCTCCTTCTAAGGACTTCTTTCAATATTATGCACCTCTTTCTAACAATATTCTTATGGGTTATGATGAGTGGGATCATATCACATAACTCACTAATCTCCTATCCAAAATTACATTTCTTGAGTCTATGAGGACCTCTCCATGTCATTTAAACCATCTCATGTAGATTTTATTTGAAATGAACATCCCTCATCCTCCCCTAGTAGGATGTGAAACAACCTTATTTAGATCTAAAGATATCATATTGCAATAATGCAAAGAGATGTCCGTCCATGTTGATGAAACCATGGAAACTTATCTTTATATCAAGTTCCTCATCGCTTCTATGAGTTTTGATGATATTATACTTCATATGGATGATCCTAATCTATTCATTGGTGTCCAAATTGATGATATCTAAGTCAAGCATGCCTTGATTGATGAGGATTATGGCACCTATGTTTCCTTTCTCAATTTTATCAAAACTCTTGGATATATCAAATGCAATATCAAAACCACACATAACACATGTAAATGATATGATCAAAGGAAATGTCTTCCTTTATGTTGTGTGTGGCTTCCCATTACCATCTTACCTATCACCTTTCATGTGAAGGTGGTGATATTCAACAATTTTTCTCTATCTTACAACATCTTATTTGGTAGGCCATGTATTCACCATATGAGATAAATTACTTATTTTACTTGTCAATTCATTAAATTCACTCATAGTGGAGATATCCATAAAATTCAAGGTGACACTAACCCTTAGAATTTTAAACAATTCTAAGACCAGGGTGTCTTCAATATTCCTACTCTTGAACCTTTACCTAGTGTTCCATTTCATGAGTCTCATCAATTTAAATTTACCATCAATTCCACTTGAAGTTATAATGGTCATCCTAAACTCATTGGGAATATTCCCCCTAACCTATTATATTCCTATGATGATGACCCTAATGATATTAATCTCAAGATTAAAACTTCTGATCTTTCACCTCATCTCATCTCTCAGCTTCCTACTTCTTTACAACCTCATTCTCAGAAACCACCTTGTGATGACATCCCCATTATCTTCACAAAGACCTGGCATTCCATTCATCACACCTCAACAGATGAATGGTTATATCTTAGATGATCCATTTTTAGGAGGTCTTGTTTAGGCTCATGATACTAAGATTATCTATTATCATTCCTTAGTATTTTAGTGTATCTTCATGTATTCCATTGTATATCATTCCTAATTTTAGATTTTTTCCTCTTTATCATAGGTAGATATGGTATAAACACCTCCATTTTTTGAATAACCATATAAAATTATACTTATGGATCTTATTATGTTTAGGTCCTATAGCTTTTCTAGGCACCATGACCCTTATAGCCTACTTAACCCTAAGATGTGTGCAACTCTCCTTCAACCTTCTATAGACCCTTACCCCTAGTAGAGCCAACTTCATATCCCTTTCCTATTTCTACTTTAGCTAAGTTTGTCCTTACTTCTGATCCCATTGCTCCTTATATTAAGTGTAGTCCAATCTCTTAACCACTATCACCTTCTCTCAGTGATGGATTAATTCCCTTATTATAGATGGATTTGTTACCCACCTAATGGGTTGATGAGCCTTCCAAAGCTCCTTCTACTTCTATTACACATCCTCCTATGAGTACCTCTACTAAGCCTACTCATAGACATATGTGTTGCTTCCACAACATAGATAATTATTCATCCATTCATTATCACAAGTTGTAATAATATATTCACACTTTGGATTCTTCTTTCCCTCAGTCCTTAGGCAAGGCCATATCTCCCCTAAAGGTGATACCTACGTATATTCCTAAGTATGAAGAGGTTTATTATCTTTGGTACTAATGTGGCACCCATCACACTGATCATTATCACATCCTTCAAGAGCACCTTAAAGATCATATTTTAACCATTCCCACGCATTATACCATTCCTCCCATGGGCCATTCTCACAAGAAGGATCCCCCTTCTTCTCCCATGGTTTCACCTCTTATGGTTTCATCCCCTCTTATGGTCCCTTCTTCACCTTATATTTATTCACTCTTGAATCCTTCACCCATGGACCTCCACTCACTCGTGGATCCTTCTCCACCTGTGAGTCCCTCACCTATGGATCCTTTTCCATCGATGATCCCTTAATCTCTTATATAATCCACTCCCATGTATTTTTCTAAACATCCCTTGCCTGATATCCCTCTTCAACATGATCCATCATGAATTCCTACCATTTCTATTGAGGATATTAGATGTGAAGTATTTTATTAGTTTTTACTGAAGATAGATGATAAATTAGCTATGGCTTGCATCTAACTTCATAGAGACTTATCAGATGTTTCCTAGATAATGTGTGTGGGAAAATATATTAGTACTTATGAACACATGCATGGTGTTATTAAATTTTAATTTGGATTGGATGTGTGCTCCAATTTTATCTTTATCTATTTTGTTATATCATTTGACATTTTGTCAAATTCTTATTTATCTTACACGGCGACTTTAATTTTGTACTCTATATTAATTATAATGTCATTTATGTTCACTTATGGATGTATTATTTATCATTACTTTATTTTTCTTCTTGAGTTTCTTTCCTAAAAACTCCCTTATTCTCTTTTTTTTGATTGTTTGCTTTCTTATCTCTATACACATGGATAATTATCATTGTAACTTGTTTATACAAACCTATTTCTCTTTATTCCTTCCTTCTTTACCATGTGATCAATTAGCAAATAATTCATCTCATTATAATCTCCTTTTATTGACCCACTTTGGATCTCCTTTATTCCCTTTATTTATTCTTCACAAACTAAGCATATACATGGTTGAGAATTGAGAAAACATGGTTCATTATTAATCCTAAGTATTTTAATTAGTATTGTCTTTGGTCACTTAGCTTTCTATAGTTTAAGCCTACAACTCATTCGTGTTTATCACTCTATCTCTCATGACTATTCATTCTAAGTCTATATGGATGAGGAATCTTAAAAAAGAAAAAAAATCGTTTAAAACATTCAAAAGCCAAATAATTAAAAAAGGAAATGATACAAAAGGCAAAAACATTCAAAATTATTAAAAGTGACATCACACTAAAAGATGTGATTCAAAACTCATATACTTATTCTAGTCAAATAATAAACTCCACAATTGGCCTCATGATAGAGCCAAAGTCCATTGTGGTGTGGTAGGTTGATACATTAGAAAAAGAGAATAAAAAAATATTTTAGTGTTACCTAATTTCTCATGTAAGTACCCAATCTTTACAGTACATCGACGAATCTATAAAGGGTCTTGAGGAATGGGGAACATGTTGTGGTAAGGTAGGTTAAGTTTAATTTAATTGTATCAATATACCTTCATGATTTAATCTTAGTAGCACACTTATTTGCCTACATATCTTAGTGTATATAACGAACATGTTTACTTTGTACATTGATGTCACTAGTCATTTATTATTTTCTCATGTCCTTAGTATGCCTCTTATCTCCTAAGGTCTTCTCATAAAATGCCTAAGTTACGTTTTTTACATTATTTCTTTCATGCCCTATATTTATTATATTTCCTCTTGAGAAATATTATTTTGTTCATTGATCACTCCCCTAGGGATTCAGTTTGTGAGTTTCATTGTAAGACCATGGATAGGGCCTAGATTTCCTCACAAGTTACCAACATTTCACATTCCTATTATCAACATCCTTCTTTATCATATTTTTCCATTATTCCACCTCATTGGTATTCTTTTTTTGAGTTGCAATGTAAAATCATGGATAGGACCTCGCCTTCCTGACAAAATTTTCCAAAAATCTAAGTCACAACAAAATTACATATGTCAAATATGAGATAAGATGTGATTGATGATGAAATTACACATCATTGACATTCTTCCCATCTTGATTTAGTATGTGTTATTATTACTTCATTACTCTTCACTTTTATCTTCTTATTTTTTGATTGCATATAAGAATCCAACCATTTTCTAAAATTTTCATAGTTCCTAGCTTGAATTAGTGTGATAAATTGAAGACCAATTTTACTAAATTTTATTTCTATTTTATACTTTCCAACATTATTTAGTATGATTGATTAAATTAATTGATTTGTTTTTATACCATTTGTTCTTTCACAGGTTTTCCAGTTTATTACATTATTTTCATACTTCCCAACATGATTTAGTATGATTCTACCTATTTTACTTTGACCAATTTTTCTCTTGGTTTAAAAACAAACTTTTTTTCCATCTTTTTTTCACCCTTTCATTTATTATACTTAATCATTTTCTTGTTATTACACATTTCCCAACATGAAATAGTGTGTAGTACATTTTGATTGATTATACTTAGCCAAATCATTTTTGCCTATTTCTTTTTAACTATGCATGTGTCCCACATAATGCTAGAAAATAAACTACAACTCATATATTTCCTATAGTATATAAAACACAAGATAACTACATGTGCTTGAAAGAAAAATATCTAAGTATTCACAACCATAACCATAATTTAACACATAAGATCGGCATCCTAGCCATAGAGATGGAATGATGTATTTTGTTATACTTTGTATCAAAACAAATTATATATATATATATATATATATATATCATGTGTTTTGATACAAAGTATAACAATATACATCATTCCATATCTATGGTTAGGATCTCTCTTATCTATCTTGTGGCCTAGCCATGCTACCCATAGATGCCTCAGATAATCCCCTCTAAATACTAAACTGTAAAGAGGCTATTTGAGATCTTAGACCTATCACATACCCCTAAAGTTTCACCACCTGGTCCTGTACCTACACTAGCTGAGTGTGTGCCTATGCTAGTTGGGTCATGGTAGCCATATGTATGGCTCTCTCTTGAGCTAAAGCCTACCATGCATGTGCCTCTCCCATTCCCACTCCTACTAGTGGTTGTGGCTCCTCCCTATTTTCCCATACTCACTTCAAAACCTCTCTTACTACTCTGAACTAGATCCCTAGGGAAAACACTATCATAGAATCCTCCAATGTTGTTGGGTCATATGGCATCAATGCCTCATAAAAGATCTTATGGAGTGATCCCATCACCTGAGATACCCATCTATTCTCCTCTTCCACTAGATCTAAAAAATTCAAACTAGTTAGATATCATATCATAGATATATCTCAAAAATCTATATATCTCTAATCTATTTCAAATAACATTAAGAAATTTCAAACCATATATTTTTACCTATTTGTGTGTCACCTACTATCATCTCACCATCTGTGTGATTATAGATCATGGTATCTCCATCCGTGCATCCTTCAAGTACCTCATCTATAGGTCACTTTCTAAAAGAAAACCCTAGGGTCACCACTTGTGCCCATCTCAAGCTACACCTAAGTGGTACATATATTACTCAATTCTATCTTAGCTTGCCTAATGGGTCATCTAGGATGATCTCTATCTCTACTCTCTCCCATTATGGGTATCTCCATCACCAATGTGAATGAGGTGGTCGATGTTCCTCTTGATATGGTGTTAAAAGTGGTACATTTGGCACTCATATATCCAAATCCATATCCTTTCTATCTACTACCTATCATGCTCAACCAGTCCATGATCTCTCACACTATGGTTTGATCATTGGCCTAGCAACTAGTGGCCCTAATCCTCCTCTCCCCTTATCTCACATGCCTAGCCAAAAATGTGGGCACCACTATCAACACTACTAGGTGAGGGAGTCATATATGTCTTGGTATGTGCACCACTAGATATGACTCTATCCACTAGGCATAGTGGCCTATAATATGTGTCCATGCTAATGTTGGTGCCACTATCTCCTAAATCATCCATACTATAATAATTTACCCATATGACTACCACGTGATTTCTACCTACCTAATTATCTATAACACTAGTAAGTGGGGCATTTATCATGCTACTTGATCCTACCACCATCTCTATACTTGAGGCAACTAATCATTGACCACATGGGGTAAATCAGCTATCCAATACATAAGAAACATCTCATATATCGATGCACTCAAAAAAATAATAGGCCTTCTAGCCTTCTTCCCTTTATACAACATCTTATAAATGGCATGCATAAGTTGGACCTAGATGATAAAACCTAAATCATATAGTACCCCATGTTTCAAAATAGTCTAGCATAAGGCTATGACATATAGTGGTACCTTACACTCCAACTTGTGATACAATGCCCATGTTGTCACAAGTCCTATAAATACCTTATAAATATCTAGAATTTGAGATTTATAATGTTAAATGGGCTAAATCTTAACCTAGGATATATACTATCTGAGCCCATTGTCTACATAGCTAAGGCTCTCCTCTCCTTATGTCCATCTAGTACTCCCTTAATCATGGGTGTACTTCTTATTGGTACCAAGAATTTCATGGACATCCTCTAGGGTGATACCCACCATAATGGTATCCCCATCCACCTCCCATCTAAATGTGTTAGTCAATCATTCCTAAGATCTTAGGATCATGATTATTAAATTAGAACTCAGTAGAACTTGACACATATCTATAATCCCTCATAGACCTAATGCAACCAATCTTGATCTATCCTTAACTATCAATCACTCCAATAGATTTGAGAGCCATGCCACATCCAAAAATCTCCAAAATCTTAGACTCCCTTGCAACCCTAAAATAACAAAAGATGTATTATATAATCCATGTCATTTATAATATAAATACATTCTTTTCAAATTTTCACAAAAACAATCCTAACATGTATTAATTTATCTATTTTTAACCAAATTGACCTATTACTAGCCTACTTGGCCATTTTAATACTTATTCAACCATTATAGGACTTTCTATCACTATTTCACCCTCTTTCCCATATTTTTATACTATTTTGTTTGCTTAGTCAAACACTAGTTTAACCAAAATTTTCTTCATTTTGACCAAGTTGACTTCATAAACTAAGTCAACCCTTTACTTCCCCCCTTAGTACTAATTCATCACAATGAATTATTATGCTAAATTGGTGGCATGAAAAACAAACTAAGCTAGCACATACCTACTAAGTTGGCAGTGTGGATTTCACAAAATTTCAGCCTACTAGGTTGATTGGGTCAACCTAGTTGATTCTAACTACTGACTGCTTTCATTGCCTATAATAAATGAATACTAGTAGTTATAAGTATAATTCCTTTTAACCTATTTCCCTGTTTGTTTTCTACTACCCCTATTAATTTTCTTGGGTTCATTTTGGTTACCATAATTTTTCTAAATTAGAAATTTCTGTAAAACACTTAATTTCAATAAAATATTCAAAAACAAGTTTGAAGTTCTCAGTTGCCTACCTTTGTTTCACCCATTGCAGTTGTTGGGCATCCCTCTCATCTCAGTTGTCATCTCCTCAACATCCTCACTTTATTAACTTTCATTTTGTCTCTTAGAGCTCTTTTTTCTCTCACCCACAAGTTAATAATAACAAATGAATTCCCTTTTACACTATTTAAACCTGTGTTTCATAGTTTATTACCTTTCAAATATTTTTTGTCAGATTCCTTATTTTGCCCATATCTTTGTTTTTACTAATGCATTTTTTGAACCATAAAATGTTCTAGAGTTGTGACATCGTAGAGAATATTTTCCACTACTATATGCCTATATTCAAAATAATTTGATTTTTGGATATTTTTAGCACTAATCTCTACAAGTTCACCTAATGTTATTCACATTGGACACCTTCACTTCTCTTGTAGTCTACTTCTTTATCTAAAACACTAAGTAAGTAAAGGTATGTGATCTTCAATTATGTCCTTTAATTTATCTTATTTTCTCCTTACTGCATTTTACTTAGCATCAACATTATATATTATCATGTTCTATTCTCAAAGCACCATCATGTATTGCACTTATGTGACATGTGATGAGATTTGAGTCTCAATTCTCTAATTTTAAGCCTTAAAGGGTGCAATGAGAAAGGGGTGGGAAGACCATTGGTGCTTCATAGGATTGTTGTCTTTTTTACCATTTATTATCTACATACTTGTCTCCTAAAAACCGTATCCTTAAGGTTGTTCTTCTCTATTACATGCTCTTTAGTCATTTTATACATTTTGTCTCCCTTTTCTTAACTTTAATCCCCTTTTTAAATTATACTATACTAGGTTGACTGGGTCAACCCTATATAGTTTTAGTTAAAATTTATTTAGGGTCTAGGTTGGCTCTTACCCAACCTAGCTTGTGACCTAGTGAATTCTTGTCCATAATTATGCTAGGTCTAGTAGGTCGAACCTATCAACCAAATTTTTTAAAAGGGATTAGGGTTAAATCCACCTATATATAAAATATAATTTCACCATTATTTATAAAACATAAGAAGTAAGAGTTATTAAGTATCTACTTATCTACCATTCTACTTGAGGAACAAGCTTAGGGTTTCACACTTTATTTAAAGATATGGATCTTGTCTTATGGAGAAGTATATTGGTTGTATTGATAGGTTATGTATCCTAGAGATTATTTATCCTTTTCATCCTTACATACCATAACAACCATTTATGAATCACCTTGGCCAAGGGAGAGACTGACACTCAATAGGTTCATCTTCAAATGTAAGTATTCCTAAATTTGATCCTCCTCTTTAAGAGTAGATATATATTTATTTTTACTTATTTTCCATGTATTAGTATTATATATATATATATATATATATATATATATATATATATATATATATATATATATATATATTTATGTGATTATATATATTCTATACATGTTTACTTTTATTGTTTCTCACCCCCACTTTGTACCACAAGCTTTGGTGGGCACTAGATTAGACTTTACTTTACTTGTTATTAGTTTAGTGAATATAAAACATGGGACCAATCTAGGGTTATTGTATGATCATGCTTCACTGGAGGATTTTTAACCCTCCTTATAATTGTGTATTGTGATAATATATCCTCTAATTAGGTTTATCAAATCCTCATATTGGTCATGTTCTTGATTATCTAATGTATCCTCAATTAGAAGTGTATTGTATGATCCATCTTCTTTGAGATATGATTGATTTATAGACATGATGCATTTATGATTGAATAAATTTTATATATATTAAATTTTCATATCTATATTATCATTAAAAACAACTAATTATATTATTTTCGTTGTCATTTCAATATTTAGTATAGTTGTACTTTCATTCTTTATCATCTTAACATAATAAATTCAGTATATGTTATATTTGAGTTTCATAAATAATTTTCCTACTTTAGAGATAGTCTACCATGATTTTTCCCATGTTATCTCAACCCATTTAACCCTATATCCCCCTCACATATACATTTTATGGTTAAACATTTGGTAAACCTGACCTTTCATCTACAAAATCTTAGATATTGATCTAGTGTTTCCTGATTCTCTATTTCTAATTTCCAATTTAACAAGATTTTATAAGTTAAAAAACATAATTAATTTGATATCAATATGTAATATTTCCACCTTGAATCCTCAAGTGTAAAAATATTAGAATTTTGAAAATGAATGGTCCTCTCTATTAGATTAAAATAAAAAGGTATTTATAGCCAAGGATTGACCCTAAACCCTCCTAAGAATTTAGCTGACAAGGTTAACTAGGTTAACTTTTTTGGTGGTAAAGATAGTTGTTAGGTATTGAAATAAGTTATATGGTGTATTGGATTTCCATAATATTTTCTTATTTCCTAATAAGATCGACTAGGATGACATAGTAGTAAAATAAATAAAAAAGGGTGTATTCCTAGTCAGGGGTTATTTTATAAGCTGGATTGATTAGAGGATTATATAAGTGGGTTTTAATTACTTATGGATTTGGATAAAAATAAATTATGGTGGTTTTATGTAATCGTATAGGAACCATTAATCTTATGAAGCACCAAAATTCTCCACAGCCCTTTCTTAATGTACCCTTTAAGGCATGCACTTAGAGATATTAAAACTCAACATATTCTTACAAGAGAAAAAGTGATGTAAATTAAAAAATTTATAAAAATATTGTGTGTATATATAAGCCCCACTTGAATCTCATCATGTGTCACATGAGTGTAATATGGGATGGTGGTTCAAGAAAAAACATATAAAAACACTAACTGGTCTACCTAAAGATGACATACTAATATGAATGTTGAAATTTGAATAAATAAAACATCCCAATACAAACCTTAACTTACCTTTCCATAGACTGAATGGAAACAAATATACTAGTCTTGATTATGGAGGGCATATTACCTTCATTTGATATACCTTAGGGATACAAGACTAATAATATAAACAATGTGTGTGTATGTAAGATTGTTAAAATAATAATGAATAACTCTCAAAATTGATTAAAGTAGTTAGAAATATTGGCAACCTAGGATTTTTAAGGCTAGATTAGAACCAAAATATCAAGCATTTAAATGACAAAAAGATGACAAATGAATGTATAAAATAGTAAATCGTGTTAGGAAGCATGTAAAACATTGTAAGTAAATGAAATATCAATTAAAGAAACCTCTAAAAAATATGTGTATGTAAGTGAAAGGTAAACTCATGTAATATACACAAAATATTATACTTATATCATGTTAAATAATCAAGTGTGTCGTAAAATATTATCTATATACCTTTTTATGCCATATATGTATATCTAAACAAAAGACATGAAACATATAAACAATTTAAATGACCAAATGATAATACTTTTTGTATAAAGGGAAGAGTCAAAAAGAAATGGAGATTAGATCCATACCTTTTCGATAATACCTTTGTTGAATGAAGTATGAAGAAAACATAAAGGACTAAAAAATGTAAATGAAAATGTAATACAAGTATTTAAAACAAAGCATGAAGAAATTATAAATGACTAAAAATGAAATGTAAGTCAAGATGTAGAACAATGATGTCAAGTGAAGTATGAAGAAATAATATAATAATGTCAAATGTGATATGTAAGATAAGTTAAGTTCACAAAAATCAATCAAGAAAATGATGTATAGATTAAAATTAAAATTTCTAAAGGATGAAAACTCAAACTTAGTGCTTCTTATAATTTAATTGTAAGAAAACACAACCACTCAATGACATAAATATTATGATAATATTATGGTTTTGAAATTAAATGGTGTTAAGGTGTATGTGAGGAAGGCCTACTCCTATATGATGTCTTACAATGCAATCACAAAATATAAACTAAGAGGCGTAAGAAGGTATATGTGATCAAGGATGTGATCAGTGAAAATTAATATCTAAGAAGGGAAATATTAGGAAAATATCATTTAAGTAAGTAATGTGATGTGCCACATTGGCAATGTGAACATCCTTAGTAGGAATGAGACACACTAAAAAAATGGGAAAGGTAATTAACTATCGACATCAAGGACTTATGACACTTTGACTAATGAACACAAAGTATGGGCTAAAAATTTAAGTACATATATCATCCCATGAAGGGTATATACATGAAAATTAAAATGGACCCACCTTCTCATAATGCGTTCGTCATTCCTCAAGACTCCTACATTTGTGATATAAATTAAGTGGCACTATAAATATTGGGTGCTTGCATGAGAAAGTAGGTGGCACTATAATTATATGATATAATTGGACCTCCCACCCCAATCTACTATCCTACCACACATACATAGATCTCAACTCTATCATGAGGAAAACTATGTAATTTTATCTTTGACTAAGATAGGATATATTCCAAATAAATATCACCTCTTTTTGTGTGATCTAAATTTTAAGATTATTTTTACCTTTTAATCATTTCCTTTTATTTATTTTATGATTTAGATTTTAACTCTTTTACATGTTTCTATTCCTAATCCATATGGATTTAGATAGCCAATCTTGAGTAAAATAGATGATGAACACTAGAGAACTTACCCTCGATCACTAGATAAAAGGGACCTAAATACCAAGGTGTCTACATACTTGTAGACTTTCCCACAAGTAAGTGTGCAATCTCAAAATTGACCTATGTGTGCCTTAAATGAAATGAAATAAGGGGAATATGGGGATCATGAGAGATCCATCCATGTAATAAATGGTACAATGATGAATGTGTTTTTAATTGATCACAAGGAGGTAAAATAGTGGTATGAAAGGGATGGTCCTATGCTTTGAGAGTCATGTCACTAGGTAATCCATATTAACATATAAGGACTCTACCACAATAAGAAATGAAATAATTAGTCATCCTAAAAAGTGAGGGAAAGTAAATGATAATCCTAATAAAGGGTTAAAGTAATTAAGGGTAGAATAATTATAAATATATTAAGGTAAGGAATGACATAAAAATATAATAGATGATAATGATAAAAGATATATCTAAAACCCATAATGGAAACAAAGGCCAAAATAAAAACTGGAATAAAACAAATGAACCAAGAAGGACATAATAGTGTAAGTAAAGTGAAACAAAACCAAAGAACCCAAAGGAAACAATGGTTTAAATAAATTGAAACTAAATTAAATAAAATACACAAAAATAAAGAAACATGAGACAAAAATAATGAGCAAAATCTATGATAATGTCTATATGAAATATGATCACATGAAATACAAATGTATGTGTCTTTGTAGGCTTATTTAAGTTGAATTTGTTTGTTATTATGGAATGTGGAAGAAGAGTGGGAATTGTAGGATTCCCCAAAAGTGATTAGATGTAGTGGTGGGCATCGTAAGATGCACTAATGTTTGAAGTGACATGTGGATGGGCATCATAAGATGCCACAACATGTAATGTGGAATAATATGAATTTGAAAATTTAAAATTAATTGCACTAGGATTTTTTATGTAGTTGGATATAGTTAAATGTGTTGATATTTTATATTTTGAGTATGTTAAAATTGAAATAAGATGTATAATAGAGATATGAATAGGTATATAATCTAAAGGAGGACCATTTATGATGCATTTTAGAGTACACATTTTCACAAGGTACTCCTTAGGTTAATTTGACCTAAGACATTGATGTTTTATGAATGAAACCACTAGTTTGAATTTGTTTATTATCTATCCTTTCCTTATTGGTGTAGGAAGAAGGATCAAGTATTGTGTGGAAAAAAAATAATGGATAAGGTGGAGGTATTGGGTAATTAGGTTTGATCACTAGATAATTGATGTTGATGTGATTTTAATTCTTTAAATTGAGATTTCAAGGCTTGAAGATAGTCCTTATAATGTTTTTGTGTAAGATAATAAAGATTTAAATATGGATCAAGCAATAAGATAAGAAGGAATCAGTGAATATCATTACAAGTCTCATGAGAATGACCTATCATAACATGCCACTAACAAAACATATCATGATTGTACCATGTTATAGAAGGTTTGGAAGGATCAAAACTCATGAGTTTAGAGCATGGTAATTTATTCTTAAATGCTTCTTGGATTAAGTGAGGGTGTTTTGAATAAAATTGGTTGAATTGGATTCTTAATTTTGAGGTTGGGAAGGCTTATATGAATCAATGTTATGAGCAAATGAGTGGAAAGGTTCCTTAATTTGACATTATTCAAATTGATTCATAATAAAGTCTTGCCTTTTTGTTTTGTCTCAAGCTTATTTTAATGTTTTAGGGGAAAACATATAAACTTTTTATTTAAGATGAGATTTAAGATTGGTAGCAAAGAGTTTTAAAGAGTATCATCATTCTTGTTATGTTTCACTTTGTGAGCTAGCGACTTTCATCATTTGATGAAAGTGAGAATATTTGTTAAGAAGTTTCTTCGCATTGATGAAATTGATAAGTTAATTTTTAGGAAGGTAATTATGTTTGAATTAATTCACTAGATCATTGACTTAATCCTCTAATTGTGTAATTTAATTTCTAAGAAATTGACTGTACCATTAAATTGCATCACCAACAAAGGTTTTGGATAGGAGCTTAGTGATAAGAAAGGTGTTACTTTGGACCCATTCCTTATATATATTACAAAAATATTTAAGAAATATAATGGCATCCTTATTTATATTATATATAATAGTTAGATAAATATGTCCAATATATATGGATGCAATTAATGGAGTTAAAGGTTCATTTTGAATATGTTGAAGCATTTTGTTATGTGAGAGAGGTTGAGGGATGAGATTCACATTAGAATATTTAAGAGGAAGGATGAAATTATGATTTGGTTAAGTCATGATGACTCAAGGTGATTGACTATTCATTCATAATATATAAGATTGAATTCACATCATTTGATTACTATGAGTGATTTTTATATTGGTAATTTTTTGAAGTATTTGATCAAGGAGTTGAGTTGTATCAGTGGGAGGATTTGTATTGCTAGTGGTAGGATGTGGACTATTAGTGTTGGTAGGAGTAAAATTCCCTATATTGGTAGTAGGATAGGAATAGGGTGAGTAACCTTGACTATATTACATTGTGTTTTCCTTGAGGATGAAAAATTTAAGTTGCATGATGTAGTAATTGGTTTGAGATTAGGGATACCTGAAGGAATAAATTAAATAGTTTTATCTAAAGTGATAATATAAGTGAGTTTTTCTAATCCAAATACTTGATTGATTAGTGTTATTAGATTATGGAAGCTAAGAATAAGACATAATTATTAATTTATTAGGTTACTAAACTAGGTTTACCACCTACTAGACTATGTCTAAAAATAGAGGCAAAATGAAATATGTAAACCACTTAATGAATCAATTCAGCCACCTATTGAAATAAGTTGTCCACCTGCTAAATTGTGTCTAAAAAAAGAGGCAAAACAAACTATGTAAATGACATACTAAACTAGTTTAACCACCTATTAAACTATGTCTAAAAATAGAGGTAAAATAAATTAGGTTAGCTACCTACTGAACTATGTCAATCTATTTTATTAATGGGAAGAAAAATAGTTATATGAAATCATAATAGGTTGTCCATGTCCTATGGAGTTGTCCAAGTAGATCTAGTTGTATTCTAGGATTAAAAAAAAGAAGTCTAAAAAAAGTCCAAAATAAATTGTATCAACCAGCTTAATCTAGTTAAATAATAAAAAAATGAAAACAAACTAGATTGACCAAATCAATCTAGTTGATTGTGTAATATAGTTTTAACATGACTAGAAAACTATAAAAAATAAAATGTAAATTTTAAGTACTTATTAATTTTAATAAGAAATAAAAATGAAAAATTCAAATAATTTACAAAATTGAATTACTAAGTTGGTAAGAATAAACATGAAAAATTGAACAAGATTGACCAAGTCAATTTAGTTATATTGTTGAGAGTATTGAAGTTTTGTTAACTAGGTCATCTTAGTGAAGATTTCATCCTTAAAAGGCATAAATATTAAAAACATAGTGGTTAAATAGAATCGATTAGGTTGATTTAGTTTTTAAAAAGATAAAAACTAAAAATAGTAAAATAAGACAAGATCAATCATCTTGGTCTACTTTGCTAAAAATTGAAAAAGTAAAATTGTTAAAATGAACAAGATCAACTAGCTAGATCTAGTTGAAAGTAAGAGAAATTTTCCAAAATAAAAAATTAAGACTAGGTCGACTAGCTTGGTCTATTTTTTTGAAAGAATACCTAAAAACATAAAATAAATGATATCAACCACTATGATTTAGTTGACATTCAATCCTAAATATACAGACAGAGATTAAGACTAGATTGACCAACATAATTTAGTTGATTTTAAATGAAAAAATAAAAATGTAAGGGTTAGATTCACATCAGGTTCACCAAAATGTATGTAATGAATTAAGATGGATCTATAACTTGTCCTACTTAGTGGATTCCAAGATCAGAGAAGGCATCTTACTAAATAATTCATTGCATAACTATTTATATTAGAACATGACCAATTCAGATCTACTAAACCTTACTAATGGATATATTATCAATTAACACCAAGGGATAGGGTTCCAAATCCTCTAGGCAAATGACATTTGCCATAACCCTAGATAGGCGTATAATATATAAAATAAATATAATCTAGTGTTCACTAAAAATTTTGGCATAAAGGGGGATATTTAATAACAAATAAATTAAAACATGCACAATTAACTCTACTCAAGTCAATGTAGAGGTAAAATAAGCAAGGAGTGAAACATCTATCCTACTACTTTGTAAAATATCTAATCTATTATATGAAATATTAAAATTTAGAAAACTTACCATGGATTGAACCTATCATGCCTTAATTTCTCCCTTGTCCAATTGTGATTTTTAAAGGTTATTGTGGATTTTTAAGGATCGCACTATATAAATAAACTCTTGGATAAAAAAATACTATTTTGCATCAAATAATTTACCACAAGACAAGTTTATTTCCCTCCAAGGAAAAACCCTAAGCAATGACTCCTTAAGTATAGAAATAATAGAATTCTAGCTTGTAGCAATGCAAAAATGAATATTCCTCTCTATTGGATTGAAGTGGTGGGGGTATTTATATGTGAGGATTGACCCTAAACCCTCCTAACAACTTATATGATAAAGTCAACAAGGTCTAGAGTCTAGATCCAGTCTACTTTCTATTTATTCAAGATTTAGATCTGTATTAGCATTAGAAGCAAGTATATTATTTTCATTATCATTGAAATATTTATAATAGATATACTTTCATTCTTTATCATCTCAACATAATAAATTTAGTATATTTTCTGAGTTTCTTAGATAATTTCCCTACTTTAGAGATAATCTACCATCATTTTGCCCTAGGCTATCTCAACCCCTTTAACCCTATATCCCCCCACATCTACATTTTAGGGTTAAACATTTGGTAAACCTAACCTTTTATCTAAAAACTCCTAGATATTAAAACAGGGCTTCTTGACTCTATATGTATAATTTTCAATTTTTAATTTAATCATATTTTACAAATTAAAAATCAGATTTCATTTGCTATCAATATGCTCACCTTAAGATGTTCCACCTATTCTTATGGATCCTCCCTTTTCTAGATTCAATCCACCCAATTCCAAACATTTGGTTTCCATCACTGCTCTTATTGATCTCATCTTGTGATTTTAATACTCATAACCCTACCTTCCATTTGTTATACCTATTCATAACTACATACAAGCCAATAAAGAAATTCACAAATTAGAGGTACCTACATGATCTTTTCAATCATCTGCTTCCTAATCCTCCCATGCCCTCACTTGACATCATCTATGGATAAAATTTCTCACCATTAATATTGCATCAAACTTCATATACTCCAACATTAACCTCCATTAATTTCACTTTATTAAATCATTGGTTTATTTCATCATATCTTCTTCATTTCCTTCTAATTTCTCTCATCTCCTCTTTCATCCCCATTAAACTTCTAACTAGTCACATTGGGTATCCATGGTTATAAATCCAAGGTAAAATATTCTCTATAGGCCAAGGGTGAAAATGAATTATTCTTTTTACCCCAAATATTATATTTTACTACCACTTCACCCATTTTATTACCACCCTAACACTTGCTTAACTCTCACTAACCATCATCACCATTTCACTTTATTTTATCCACTTTATATAAATTATCTTATCTTTTTAATCTCATCCTTAGAAATAATACATTTAATCATTTTAATTTCCATCATAGTCTTTGGGGCATGTGTCCTTACTCCATAACTTGTATTTTCACCTTCCTGATGCATATACCCTTACTTAAGGCATGGTCTTTCTTGCACCATGATCATTTTCATCATTATTATTATTATGGAAATACTCTTCCATATTCCTAATACCTATCTAACATCATCTACATATCTTGAGAGTCAAAACTAAATGAGCTTGAAAACTTTTTAGACTATGTAGGAATCACTTGGACACATTTTATGTTCCCAAGGACAACTCAACCACCCATTTTTTATCCCTTATTTTCCCCTCAAGTTCACTCAAATTTGTCTCTATGAATCATTTTAAACTACACTTTTATTTGTATCCACCATATCATCATCTTATATCATCCCATAGTTCTCTATGGTGTATATCTTTGTTTGGGACTCATATAAAGCTTGTGTCCTTATCTGTCTTGGTCTAATCATTTCCTTGACATATGTATTTGTCCCAAAATTAATCCTCTTATTTATCAGACTCACTTTCCTCTTTCTTGGGCATAGTAATTTTCCTAAGACACATCTTAAGACGTTGATATTGTTTTTATGGTGAGTTCCCTCTTGAGACTAGTCTTACACCTACCACCTTGGTTATATTTTACCCATTCTCATCCTCATTTGGGGCATCATATCACTTGTATCTCAATGATCATCTACACATCCTAACCCCTAATCATATTGTCTATTTTCCCACCCCTTATCTCTTTTTTAGTGACCACATGATCCATTCCTCCTCATATGTCCCCCCAAGGGGGAGTTATTATGTAACCTTGTTCTAACTAACTCTTTTGTGCATTGGTTTTTATTTGAAATACCATTAATCCTTCCACCTCAACCACTCTTAATGTAATTTCAAAGAGGGGAAAAATATATGCATACTAATTCACTCACCCTTTTCATTCATCTAACTTTGCCATTTATCTCATCTAATTTTGTATAACAATATATTAACTGGCCCTTTCCTAGTTAATAATCTAGTTTCCCCTTTTTCATATTTCCTATACCATGCTAACCTTTACATATCCCATGTAATATTAATTTATCCATTACACATCTTATTAATATCCTATTAACCTAGTGATCCTATTCCATGTCCATGTCCAATTTCCAATTTTAAATTAAAAAAAAACTTAACTAACCCATATCTACTTATCACTAGGTTCTAATACAAGCTTAGTCTTTAATCCCTACCTATCACTTTCACTAAGCCTTTTTAGATCCCCTAAAACATCTCTCAAATCCTCCTTAATCCTTTTAGATCCCCTAACCTCATTTATAATAAATTCTAATGAATTTTAAAGTCATAAGCTCATTTAATACATTACCTTCCAAGAAAATTTAAATTCCTTAGAAATTTGTAAGCCCTTGATCTACCAAGTCCCAAATTTGAATGTCAACCATCCATTCCACCACCCTTTTCCTGTATAAACCAAATAAATCCCCTTGCTTTAATAATGAATAATTGTGAAAAAATATTTTCTATCTAAGTGAATTCCAAGTTGTTCTTTCACCCATATCTATCATCCGTACATCCATTATCTAGTTTATCTAAGTCTTGAAAGCATATCACTTACAATTCAACAATTAAAAATTCATTTCATCAATTTGTATTGGATAAGCATCAATAATATTGGAAAGAAGAATTATTTAGGAGCAAGTTTATGGTCATAACTTCTTAATTATATATTGATTGCTTCTTTTTCTCTTTCATTTTAATGATTGTATATGAATTTGGATTGGTTTTACAGTTCAGTTTGCATGTTCTTAATCCATTGATCCAAGTTATATATAATATAGTTAAAAAGTATAATCTTTACACACATGAATTACACAAATATTTTCCTTACTCATCATTCACTCACACTAACATGATACTATAGACACAAATTAAAATTTAAAATAAAACCATTTACTTGTAACCACTCTTTTACACACTTAAGTCTAGACTTATCTTAGAGCCCTTTTTGAACACTTTCAACCACATTGAAACACTCTTATAAGATTATAAATGGCCTAAATATTTAATCATCCCTATTATTATCAAACTTATACCTCTTTGAGACCCTACCTAATACTCAACATGATCAAATCACCAATTGGATAAGAGAACCCTAAGGGACTATAGCACATCATTCTAGTGTCATTTCCCCCTCTCCCATATTCCCACCAAATAATAAATTATTTGTAAAATAAAATGTTGTATTAAGGTGAATATATGTCCCTAATGAGGCCTATTGTAAGGAATTTAAAATATATGTTAATTATAACACTTTGAAACCATTTTTCAAGAAAGAGGCCTACACATCAAAAATCACCAAGATCATAATTGCACATTGAGATCAAAGCACCTATTTATCCCAATTATGATTGCATATAGCTCTAGTATCCCATAGCTCAACCCTAAATATATTTTATACGTAATAATTCATGATTAAGGCATTTAATCACATCTATATTGCATCATCATCTAGCATATTGCACTAGTTATTAATATACCACCATAGCATGGGATAACTACATGAAGTTTGATCCCTCTTTGGAGTATTGGTATGTGGGTTTAGACATTATTTTTTAATTATATATCACCTTAGTCTTATACACATGGAAAATTCATATCATGGATGTGCCTTTAGTCTCTTATCCTTTTTCATTTCTAAAAATCTTGTATACATTATCTATTTGTGCCTCGTTACTTATCTATTAGTATAACCAATGCCATTATAATGACCTAGGCCTTATATATTACATATAATGTTGTAAACCTACTTATCTTCCATCTCTTAAATTTATGGACATGTGCCTATTTTATAGTTACCTAGACACTTGAGTCCCAGTTAGATGCCTATGTCAATACAAGTGTTATATTCTAATGCAAGTGTCTAGTGCCTTAAAATTCATCCACTTTACGAATGAAAGATATCCTAAAGTTTAACCTAAGTGATTTAATTTAAGATATTATCCAAAGGAATTTTTATAAATAAAATATCAATGCTCATTCAGTATTCACCTAACAACTTCTTACCTACTCATAAGGAAACCTATCAAAATCACTCAGTCAAGCAATCAAGTGAAAAAAACTTTCCTATTTTCTCCTATTTCCATAGTAATCATAGGGAAAACACATATATAGATCTTACATAGTAAAATATCATTCCATGACCCATATTTTACAAGTTACAAGCTAGATCACTATTTTACTTACTTATCACACACAAGCCAACATTTAGGGGAGAAATACATAAGTTTGAGGTCTTCTTTATATTATTAGCTATGTATGTAGTTCTCATTGACATAAGGGTCTTTGGGGAAGTTCGATGTTATGTGCCCACTAACCCATTTTTTCCATATCCACTATGAAGAGGAATTGTCTTTTTTTATATGAAAATGAACGATAGTCCATGACCTATATCTAAATTCACTAGAGTGAAGGCGACACAAAACCTAGAAGCCTCTAGATGGTTCATCTAATTTCAATAGATATTTTATACTCGATACCTGAATCCAAGTTAGGCAATAAATTAGATGAGACCATCATAGGTTGACACAAGTGTTTGTAACTACATAGGTACAATTTACAAAATTAGGTGACTGATGTAGACTCCTGATCTAGTCTACTTTCTATTTATTCAAGATCTAGATCTATATTAGCATTATAAATAACTAAGTATATTATTTTTATTATCACTAAAATATTTATCATAATTATACTTTCATTATTTATTATCTCAACATAATAAATTTAGTATATGTTCTATCTCAATTTCACAAATAATTTACCTACTTTAGAGATAGTCTATCATCCTTGTGCCCTAGGCTATCTCAACCCCTTTAACCCTATATCCCCCCACATCTACATTTTAGGGTTAAACATTTGGTAAACTTGACGTTTCATTTTCAAAATCCTAGATATTGATCTAGGGTTTTTTAATTCTCTATTTATAATTTATAATTTCTAATTTAACAAGATTTTACAACATAAAAATTAGATTTCATTTTCTATTAATAAGTAATATGTTCACCTTGAATCCTCAAGTGTAGAAATAGAATAATTGTGAAAATGAAATTTCCTCTCTATTATTTTAAATTAATAGGGTATTTATATCCAAGGGTTGACCCTAAACCCTCCCAAAAATTTATATGATAAGATCAACTAGGTTGATATGTTTGGTGGGAAAAATAGTTATTAGGTATTGAACTAGGTCAGATGGGCCAATGGATTTCCATATTGTTTTTTCATTTCCTAATAATAACAAGTGGGATGACATAGTAGGAAAATAAATAAAAAGTGTGTATGCTTAGTCAGGGGTTATTTAAGAAGAGTGATATCTTAGAGTCATGCATAAGTGGGTTTTAATTACTTAGGGAGTTGGATAAAAGTAAATTGTATTGGTTTTAGGTAATGGTATAGGGATCATTAATCTTGTGAAGCACAAAAGGTATATACACCACTTTCCTGATGCAGCCTTTAAGGTATGCACTTAGAGATATTAAATTTTGACATGTTATTACAAGAGAGAAAATGTTAATAAATTATAAAGTTTATAAATATTATGTGTATACATAATCCCCACTTGAAGCTCATCATGTGTCATGTAAGTGAAATATGGGATGGTGGTTTTAGAAAGAGCATAGCAACATACTAACTAAGCTACTTGAATATGACATACTAAAATGAATTTTTAAAGTGAAATAATTAAAATCATCAAATACATACCTTAACCTACCTTTCCATTGAATGAATACAAGAAAATATACTAGTCTTGATTATGGAGGACATATTACCTTCATTTGGGAAACCTTAGGGATATAATACTAATAATAGAATCAATGTGTGCGTATGTATGATTGTTAAAAAATGAATAACTATAAAAAATGATTAAATTAGTTAGAAAATTTGACAAGAGAGTATTTTTAAGGCTAGATTAGAACCCAAATATCAAGCATTTAAATGACAAAATGATGAAAAATGAATGTAGAACACACTAAATCATAATAATGTGGATATAATAATGAATAACTCTAAAAAATGATTAAATTAGTTAGAAAATTTGACAAGAGAGTATTTTTAAGGCTAGATTAGAACCCAAATATCAAGCATTTAAATGACAAAATGATGAAAAATGAATGTAGAACACACTAAATCATGTTAGGAAGCATGTAAAACAATACTAAATTATTATATCCACAAAATGAATGTGGATATAATAATGAATAACTCTAAAAAATGATTAAATTAGTTAGAAAATTTGACAAGAGAGTATTTTTAAGGCTAGATTAGAACCCAAATATCAAGCATTTAAATGACAAAACGATGAAAAATGAATGTAGAACACACTAAATCATGTTAGGAAGCATGTAAAACATGCATGTGAAAAAGGATTGTAGAACATACTAAATCATGTTGGGAAGCATGTAAAACATTGTAAGTAAATGACATATCAATGCAATAAACCTATAAGAAAGATATGTATGTAAGTGAAAGGTAACCTCATGTAAGATAATCATGTTGAATGAAGTATGAATAAATGTAAAGGACTGAAACTAAAAATAAAAATATGATTCAAGCATTTCAAACGAAGAATGAAGAAAGCATAAATGATTGAAAATGAAATGTAAGTCAAGATGTAGAACAAGGATGTCAAGTGAAGTATTAAGAAATAATATAAGAATGCCAAATGTCTTGTGTAAGATAAATTAAGTTCATAAAAATCAATCAAGAACATGATGTATAGATTAAAATCAAAACTTTCAAAGGATGAAAACTCAAACTTAGTGCTTTTTATAATTTAATTGTAAGAAAACCCAACCACCTAATAACATCAATAGTTTGATAATATGATGGTTTGGAAATTAAATGGTGTAAGGGTGCATGTGAGGAAGGCCTAGTCCTATCTGAGGTCTTACAATATAACTCATAAAATATAAACCAAGAGGTGTAAGAAGATATATGTGATCAATGAAAATCGATATCCAACAAGGGGAATACTAGAAAAATATGATGCAAATAAGGAATATGATGTGAAACATTGGTGATGTGAACATACTTAGTAGGAATGAGACACACTAAACAAGTGGTAAAGGAAAATAACTATTGAAATCAAGGACTTAGGACACTTTGAGTAATGAACACAAAGCATGGGATAACAAGTGAAGTACATAGATCATCCCATGAAGGCTATATGCATGAAAATTAAAATGGACCTACCTTCTCACAATTCATTCCTCATTCCTCAAGGCTTCTTACAGAGTCATTAGTCTACTACCAAAATTAGTTACTTGTATGAGAAAGTATGCGGTACTATAAGTATATGATATATTTAGACCTCCCACCCTAGTCTACTATCTTACCACACCCAAATGGATCTTGAATATATCATGAGTCCATCTGTTGAGTTTGATATTCAACTAATATAGGAGATTTGCCAAATAAAGATCACATATTTTTATGTGATCTAAATTTTAATATTTTTTTTTCTTTTAATCGTTGCCTTTTGTTTCTTTTATGATTTAGATTTTAACTCTTTTGTATTTTTCTATTCCTCCTCCATATGGATTTGGATAACCAATCATGAGTGAAATAGATAATGAACATAAGAGATCTTACACTTGGTCACTAAATAAAAGGACCTAAATACCAAGGTTCTACATACTTCTAGACTTACCCAAAAGTAAGTGTGTAATCTCAAATTTGACCTATGTGTGCCTTAATAAAAGGAAATAAGGGGAATATGGGAATTGTGAGAGATACATCCATGTATTAGATGGTACAATGATGAATATTTTCTTAATTGATCAATTGAGGTAAAATAGTGGTATAAAATGGATGGTACTATGATATGATATTTTATACAATCCATACTAACCTACAAGGAATATACCATAAGCACAAATGAAAGTAGTAGTCATACTAAAAAGTGGGGGAAAGGAAATGATCATCCCAAGAAAGGGGTAAACTAAATAAGGGTAAAATAATCATAAATATATTATAGCAAGGAATGACATAAAAATATAATAAATTATAATGATGAAAAATATATCTAAAAACCAAAATGGAAAAAAAGGCCAAAATTAAAAATGATATAAAACTAAAGAACCAAAAAGGACACAATGGTGCAAGTAAAGTGAAACAAAATCAAAGAACCCAAAGGAAACAATGGTGTAGATAAATTGAAACTGAATTAAATAAAACACACACACATAAATAAAGAAATATGAGACAAAAAAACAAGAAAAATCTATGCTAATGTCTATATCAAATATGATCGCATGAAATACAAGCCTTGTCTCTATAGGTTTCTTGAAGTTGGATTTGTTTATCATTATGCAATGTAGAATAAGAGTGGGAATTTTAGGATGTCCTAGAGGTTATTGGATGTAGTTATGGTCATCATTAGATTCCCCAAATTTTGAAGTGACATGTGGATGAGAATCACAAGATGCCATAACATGTGATGTGGAGTGATGTATATTTGAAAAGTTAAAATTAATTACACTGGGATTTTTTATGTAGTTGGAGATAGGTAAATGTGTTGATATTTTATATTTTAAGGATGTTAAAATTTACACAGGATGTATAATATAGGTATGAAGAGGTACATAATCTAAAGGAGGACCATTTATGATGTAATTTGGAGTAGGCATTTTCAAAAGGTTCTCCTTAGGTTAATTTGATCTAAGAGATTCAAGTTTTATGAATGCATCCACGAGTTTGAATTTGTTCATTATCTATCCTTTCCTTATTGGTGTAGGAATAATGTTTAACTATTTTGTGTAAAAAATTAATGGATGAGGTAGAGGTATGGGTTAATTATGGTTGATCACTTGATAAGTGATGATGATGTGATTTTGATTCTTTATATTGAGATTGTAAGGATTGAAGATAGTCTTGATAATGTTTTTGTGTAAGAGTATCAAGATTTAAATATGGATCAAGTAAGAAGGTAAGGAGGAATCAGTGAATATCATGACAAGTCTCATGATAATGACTTGTCATAACATGCCACCAATAAAACATATCATGATTATACCATTATATAGAAGGTTTGGAAGGATAAAAACTCATGGGTTTAGAGGGTGGTAATTTATTATTAAATGCTTCTAGTATTAATTGAGGATGGTTGGGATAAAATTAGTTGAATTGGATGCTCAATTTTAAGGTTGGGGAGGTTTAGATGAATCAATGTTATGAGAAAATTATTGTAAAGGTTCCTTTGTTTGAGGATAATCAAATTGATTCATAAGAAATTCTTGCTTTTTTTCTTGGTCTAAGGATAATTTTAAAGTTTTAGGGGAAACATTTAAACTTTGTATTGAAGATAAGATTTAATATTGGTAACAAATATTTTTAATAGAGTATCATCATTCTTGTTATGGTTCAATTTGTGAGCAAGAGAATTCCATCATTTGATGAAAGTGTGAGTAGATTTGTTAGGAAGTTGCTTGGTATTGATAAAATGGCTAAGGTAATTTTTAGGAAGATAATTATATTTGAATTCCTTCACTAGAGTGTTGACTAAATCCTCTAATTGTGTAATGTAATTTATAGTAAGATTAATGTACCATTCAAGTGCATCACCAATAAAGTTTTTGGCTAGGAGCTGGGTGGTAGAAAAGGTGTTAGTTTGGACCCATTCCTTATAGAGACTACCAAAATATTTAATAAATATAGTGGTTTCCTTAGTTCTATCATATATAATAGCTAGATAAATGTGTCCAATATCTATGGATGTAATGAATGGATCTTAAGGTTCATTTTGAATATGTTGAAGCACTTTGTTATGTGTGAGAGGTTGAAAGATGAGATTCCCATTAGCATCTTTAAGAGGAGGAGGGATGAAATTATGATTTGGTTGAGTCATGATGACTAGAGGTGTTTGACTATCGACTCATAATATATTATATTTAATTCACATCATTTTATTACTATGAGTAGTTTGTATATTGGTAATTTGTTGTAGTATTTCATCAAGGAGATGAGTAGTATCAATAGGAGGATTTTGATTGCTAGTGGTAGGATGTGGAATTTTAGTGATGGTAGGAGGAACATTACCTATATTGGTAGTAAGGGAGGACTAGGTTGAGTAAACTTTACTATATTACATTATGTTTCCCTGAGGATGCAAAATTTAGGTTGCATGATGGAGTAATTGGTTTGAGACTAGGGAGACATGAAGGAAAAACTTAAATAGTTTTATCTAAATTGATAATATAAGTGAGTTTTTGATCTAAATACTTGATTATGTAGTTTTATTAGCTTATTGGAAGATAAAAATAAGACATAATTATAAATTTATTATAGTACTAAACTAGGTTGGCCACCTAAAGGACTATGTCTAAAAATAGAGGCAAAATAAACTATGTCGGCTACCTAATGAGTTAAGTCAGCCACCTACTTATCTAATTTATCCACCTAATAAATTGTGTCTAAAATAAAGGAAAAAAAACTATGTAAAACAACTACCTAACTAAGTCAATAACCCACTAAACTATGTCTAAAAATAGAGGTATATCAAATTAGGTCAACCACCTACTGAACTATGTCAGTTAGGACCTATAAGGTCATCTAGGTTGATCTATTTGATTTATGGGAATTAAAATAGTAATATTAAATTATACTAGGTCATATATGTCCTATAGATTTGACCAAGTTAATCTAGTTGGATTCTAGGAAGAAAAATAGAAGTTTAAAAAAAGGCCAGAACAAACTAGATCAACCAACTCAATCCAGTTGAATAACAAAAAATAAAAACAAACTAGATTGACCAAATCAATCTAGTTGATTGTGTAATATAATTTTAACATAACTAAAAAAATATGAAAAATAAAATGGAAATATTAATGACTTATTGATTTTACTAAGAAATAAAATTAAAAAATTCAAATAATTGATAAAATTGAATTACTAAGTTGGTAAGAATAAACATGAAATATTGAACAAGATTGACCAAATTGATTTAGTTATATTGTTGAGGGTAATGAATTTTTTTTAATTGGGTCATCTAAGTGAGATTTAGTCTTACAAAGGCAAAAATAATAAAAACATATTGGTTGAATAGAATCGACTAGGTTAATTTAGTTTTTAAAAAGATAAAGATTAAAAAATAGTAAAATAAACAAGATCAATCATCTAATCTACTTTTCTAAAGTTTGAAAAAGTAAAATTGTTAAACTAAACAAGATCAACTAGCTGGATCTAATTGAATGTAAGAGAAAATTTAGAAAATAGAAAAATAAGACTAGATTGACCAACTTGGTCTAGTTTATTAAAAGAAAACCTAGAAACACAAGACAAAACTAGATCAACCAGCATGATTTAGTTGAATGTGGATCCTAAATATGTAGATAGAGGTTAAAACTACATCGAATAACCCAATCTAGTTGACTAGAAATGAAAAAATTAAAATGTCAAGGTTGGATTCATGTCAGGTTCACTAGAATGTATGAAATGAATTAGGATGGATCTACAACTTGTCCTACTTAGTGAATTTCAAGCTCAAAAAAGGTATCCTACCAAATATTTCATTACATAGCTATTTATATCAGGGCATGACCAATTCAGATCTGATATACTTAACTAAGGGATATATTACCACACAACACCAAGGTAGAGGCTTCCAAATCCTCTAGGAAAATTACATTATGCAATAACCCTATCTAGTCCTACAATATATAACAGAGATCTAATCTAGTGTTCACTAAAGATTATGGCATAAAGGGGGATATTTAATAACAAATAAAATAAAACATGCACAAAGAACTCTACTCAAGTCAATGTAGAGGTAAAATAAGCAAGGAGTGTAACATACATCCTACTAATTTGTGAAATATCTAATCTACTATATGAAATACTAAAAGTTAGGAATACTTACCTTTGATTTAACTTGTCATGCCTCAATCTCTTCCTTGGCCAATGGTGATTTTTAAAGGTTATTATGTATTTGTAAGGATCAAAGTATATACATAAGTTATAGGATTGAAAAACTCATTCTTTGCATCAAATACTTTACCATGAGATAAGATTCTTTCCTTCCAAGGAAAAACCCTAAGCAATGACTCCTCAAGTGTGGAAATAACATAATCTAAGTTGTAACAAAGAAAAAATAAATGTTCCTCTCTATTGGATTGAATTGATGGGGGTATTTATAGATTAGGATTAACTCTAAACCCTCACAATAATTTATATGACAAGTTCATCCTCAATATTTTTTTAAAAATAGATATAATTTTTAGGTATAAAAATAGGTCATCTAGGCTGATGAAGTTCTGTAACATGCACTCAATTCTTAACAAGATTGATTAGGCTAACATAGTAGGAAAATTAAAAAAAGAGGTGTATGATTAATCATGGGTTATTTTATAATATATATTGCTTATAGGAGTGTATAATTAGTTTTTAATTACTTATGTAATTAGATAAAATTAACTTTTAGTGGTTTTAGATAACATTATAGGGACCAACAATCTTGCGAAGTACTAAAGGTTTACCCACCCATTTCTTGGTGCACCCTTTAAGGCATATTCTCATATTGAAAGTAGATAGGCTATTATATATATATATATATATATATATATATATATATATATATATATATATATATATATATATATATATATATATATATATATATATATATCATCATTAAATGATAAAGTCTAAAAAATATTGTGTATACATACTTTTACTATCTACACATTGTTATGATCTACATCATGCATCTTAGGACTTGGTGTCATCAAATTCTATGTGATTCAATGATATATATATATATATATATATATATATATATATATATATATATATATATATATATATATATATATATATATATATATATATATATATATCATCATTAAATGATAAAGTCTAAAAAATATTGTGTATACATAATTTTACTATCTACACATTGTTATGATCTACATCATGCATCTTAGGACTTGGTGTGATCAAATTCTATGTGATTCAGTGATATATATATATATATATATATATATATATATATATATATATATATATATATATATATATATATCATCATCATCATTAAATGATAAAGTCTAAAAAATATTGTGTATACATAATTTTACTATCTACACATTGTTATGATCTACATCATGCATCTTAGGACTTGGTGTGATCAAATTCTATGTGATTCAATGATATATATATATATATATATATATATATATATATATATATATATATATATATATATATATATATATATATATATATATGATACATGATTCATACACATATTATGCATATATATTATCCTTTTGAGGTAAGGTAAACACTAATTTATACTTTTGATCACCTCAAAATGGGGCATAAAAGTGGGAGCATGCCATAAAGACATGACTTCCACATTGCTTCAAAGATTCAAATTATAGTGGGAGCATGTTTTGGAAACATGTTATCCACATTTATCATAACATCAAATTCAACGAGGTAATGTTTTGTAAACATGTTATAAACATTTACTTAATATGAATCATACCTAGATTATATTGAGGGCATGTTTTTGAAACATGCTCTCCACATTGACACTTATATCAGTTTTTTATTTTTTATATATTAGCACTCACACCAATTTTTAGATTTATATTGTAGTAAGGGGAATGTTTTGGAAACATGTTATCCACACTTAAACTAGATTAATTTTTATATTATATTTTGTAATCATAACCACTTAGGGTGGAGGGGAGGGGGTGGGTGGGGGTCAATCAGTGTGCAAACATTTTATTCAATTACATTTATTAATCTTTAACAATTTAGACTAACATAGAAATATAACAATGCATAGAAGAACAATCACATAATCATGAATAAATATATAAAAACATGAACTCCAAATCTATGTTTTAAACCCTCATGGGGGATAAAAACCACTTTCACACCACTTGGACTATTGTACTATAAGCAATGAAACAATATTTAGTGAGGCTCTAACCCCTCACTAGTTAAGCACCAACCCAACTAGTCCTTAAGCAAGATCCAATTTTTAAGGAGGATCCAACCCCATAAGTGAATTGGAAAAAACATAGAAAATTCAAGGAATTTTTTTCAATATTCAACTTGCAAGGCATCTCCAACTACCTTATTGACTAAGCACCAACCCAACCAGGACAAGCTTGATCACCTTCACAATAACTTATTACTCAAACAACTGGTGGTGACTTCTTCTTCAGCTCTCTCTCTCTTATCTATTTTCATTAAAATATATATAATATAAATTTAACACTCCTATTATTAATATATTTATGTTCTCTCACCTCATTCATCTCACTTCAACCTTCTACCCCTCTCAAACAGCCTTCTAGGTACACTTGCTCAACATGCCTCTTCTAGGCTCATTCGGTCAATTGACCTTATCATCTAATTCAATAATCTATGATGTATTTTAATTACCAATCCTATACCTATTTCTTAATTTATAAATTACCTACCTATAATTATCCATTGAGATCCTAGATTCTCTTATGACCACTCTTCTCTAACTTGCTCAAATAAGCTAATTATGCCTTGTTTATATACTCAACACTTGATCTTACCCATCTTGGTCAACCAAGAACCTTTAAATAATTTTATTACCATTATAATGGGTCATATATCACATTTCACACAATAAAAATTAACCATATAGGTCGGTCATACCCATGAAAGGCCAAAATCTCCATTAGGCCTAAAGGAGACCTAATGTAATTAGGTCTGTCTGAGGCACACATTAATATTAGAGTCACTTGAAACATATATAGCCTTAAAAAAATAATTAAAACACTTTTAAAAATTATAAAATATACCCTTTTTAACATCCATTTATTCCCAACCATCCTATAATACTAATTCACCACTTGAACCATGTTATTAGGCCTACTCACCATTAGACCTTCTCACTGCTTGAAAGATTGTCTCACAAAACATAAGTATGCAATAAATTTTATCAAACAAAATAATAAAAAAATTACATTAATATAGTATCCATTAATCATGATCACCATAAAATATATTAAACACCTTCATTCAAGCTTCAAGCACACAAAAACACTTCTGTAACAAGCTCACTTTATTCTGCATATAGGTTCCAAAAACATAATCAAAAGATTTTGAATTTTCATACTTAATCAGGGACAAAAAAATAATCTAAAATAATTATAATTAACCTTTGAGACATCCTTAACATATTTAAATTCATTTTATTCTTCAACACTTTCCAAATCACTTTAAATTCACCTCTGTAAGATGACAACTCAAAACTGCTCATAGATTAAAAAGCAAAGTCATAAATAAAATTGCATTTATAATTTGAAAGGATACTTACATAAATTATAATTATAATTAATATCTCCTATATTACCTACATTTAAACCTCAAATTGATATATCATACTTTCTAGTGTCATCTATTGGTCTTATAGACTAATTTGCCAACTCTCTCTTACACAGTCCATACTTAGTCAGAGAAGCCATTTTGAATTTTACATCTAAACACCTTATAGATATATATCCATATTATATCAATAATTAATAGGCCATTATGTTTCAAAAAACAATTCCAAGTGTATTGGATGCAACAAATTCAGTCAAAGAGTCACATTCTTTACTTCACTTATCACACCTAGAATAGTCATTCTACCTTATGAACCAGCCATGGTAATTATGACTCTTAGCGCCTATGGGGACACTTCATTTAACCTAAAAATATTTTTTATTATCATAATATAGTATTATAAAAAAATTAAACTTAATTTTATAGAGACCTAATGCCACATATGGAACATATAGATCATTCTTTGAAAAATACTCTTTCACTATCCATCTCCACCCAGATAAGCCATCTTGAGAGCACTATTTTCACCATTTTCAATAAACTCCAAAGAATATAAAAAAATTGATAAGATGAATATTTATTTAACAATAACCTCATGAAATTGGATCCTTTCCTAATCCTTTGCAACCAATCCCTAATCTCTTTCTCACTTTGACTAGTTTTTCTCATTATTTTCACTCTTAGCCAATTTAGCAATAGGTCAACTTGATTGACCAAAATATTTGAAATATAAGATATATAATTTTAAAATAATTTTCAGCATACTATCATGAACACACATTTCCATATTTATTTTAATTTGCGTATACGTAGGTTATAAATTTTAGACTAAGTTAGCCTCACCAATCAATATTGACCCGAGCTTGACCATACTGACACTCTCCCAAAAATGACCACTTTTAAAAATAATATTTTTACTTAGGGTTGGCCCCTATACCTATCATTTTTGTGGCATGATAAATTAATCAATTTGGATTATATATATAATAAAGGTCTCATTTAATAGGGGACTTGGCACTTATCTGGTTCACGTCTATACATTATTGCACATTGATAAAATATGCCCTATCATTCCCAAATTGTGAATTAGTCATTAGGATTGGTCATAATACAAGTATAAAGCATGATAAATGCAATTCAAATCAATCATTTTAAAGTATCAAATGCAAATCATTAACTATATTCATATAAATAAGGAGCACAATTTCATAATCACACTAGGTGGGAGAATTATGTGTGTCTTTATTTCCCTCCTTAGAATATCATTAATTTAGGCAATGATTAATAATAAAATAGGGGTTGAATGGGGTCATCTCATCCCATTACATTTCCTAGTTATTACAAGTTTTATCCTCCATAAGTACACCTAGGGTTTTAAGGTGAAGGAGGTTTATTTCTAAAGTTGTGCACATCATTAGGGTTTATTAGAGATATACAAAGGTGTTTGTATGATCACATTCCTTATTTTCTATATAGGTAATCATTAGCATCTATAGGTCAGTATCAATAGCTGATACTGACCTAGATTTGATAGAAACAACCTTACATAGTTAGAAATATAGTTCAAAACCCTAATGAATCACAAGAATACTTTAGTTTATTTTCCATTTTTATAACATAGTCACAATCAAATAATCGACCATAAAATATAAGTATTCCTCCCTTTGTTATAATAATTTTTATTTAGATAACATCTATTTAGCAATCCATCCATAGGTTATGAAAAATTAGACCCCATTGCATAACTTTATCATCTCCCATCTCAAATAACTTTCCTAGAACTAAAGTGAAATTCCCCCTATCATCACAACCATTTGATGCAACTATTATTTGAAATAAACATCCCTCATCCTCCCTTAGTAGGATGCAAAACTACCTTGTCTGGGTCTAAATATAGTATACTACAATAATATAAAGATATGTCCATACATGTTGATGAAATAATGAACACTTCTCTTTCCTTTAATTTTCCTATCACTTCTATGGTTCCAAATGATATTTTTCAATCCTCCACTATGTATTAGCATCCAAATTGTTAATAACCAAGTTAATCATGCTTTGATTAATGAGAGTTTTGGTACTTGTGTCACCTTCCTCAATTTCATTAAAACTCTTGGATATTCCAAGTACAATATCAAGTCTACACACAGTACATGTTAAGGTTATGATAGAAGGAAAATGCCTCATTTAGGTTGTGTGTGGATTCCCATTATTGTCCCTCTTATTGTCATCCATATAAAATTTATAATATTTAACTTTCCCCTTTCTTATAACATCTTGCTTGTTAGACCTTGGACTCATCATATGAGGGTTTCCACCTCATCTACAATCCAATGTATCAAATTCCCCCATAATGGTTCTATTTATAAGATTTAAGGAGACACAAAATATTGAAATTTCAAATAATTCCAAGAACATGGTGTTTTTAAAATTTCTACCCTTTAACCCTTTCCTAGTATCTCATTTAGGTAATATCAATGTTTTAATTATCCTATCAATTCTACCTGAGGTTATCATGGTCACCCTGAACTCATTTAGAACACACCACCTAACCTCCTTAATTTCAATGATGATGAGCCAGATGAAATCAACCTCAAGATCAAAACTTTAGATCTATCCCCACATATCATCACCCAAATTCCACTATCTTTGAAACTACACTCATATCAGCCTCTTATCGATGATATACCTATGGTCTTAACCAAGACTAGGCATTCTATTCATAATGCATCTTTCAATGAAAAGATCATACCTACATGTACCATCAAATTATATACACTTGATTATAATCCATTTATAGGACTTGCCTAGGATAGAGATATTGAGATTCTTCAATACCATACTTCTTTATTTCAGTATTTTTATTCATCTTATTGTGTTCATTTTTTAATAGTTCTTAATTATATTATTCTTCATATTTTCTTAGGGTAGAGATATAGTGATCGTATGGTACACCTCTAATTCTAGTAGAGCCTCTTTGAATAATTATCATGGATCGTGCCATCATAAATCCTTATCATTTTGATAGATATCAAGATCCTTATAGTTTGCTTCCCTTAGAGATGTTATGTACTACTCTTCAGCCTTCTACACATCCTGCCTCACCTTCAGCTAAGCCTAGTCTGGGCCATACTCCCACTCTACCTTTTGTTAAGCTTCATAATGTATTTGATTCTACTTTACCTTCATATGAGCCTAATCTAATCTCTACACTAGCCCTACCTTCCCCTAGAGATGACCTTCTTCTTTGGTCACTTTATTCTATGCCCACCCAATGTGTCGATCAACTTTATTATGATATTCATAAAGTTTTTATTCATTAGGCCAGAGATTGCTAGTTATATCAGCCCTCCTAGACTTCCACTTGTACTTCGTCTATTAGTAGACCTCCAAAGTCTACTAACAAGCATATTTGGTGATGTCATGGCACTAATAATCATTATTCCACCCATTATTGAAATTTTTAGCAATACATTGGCATAATGTGTCCTACCCTTACTTAGCTCAAAGACAAGGTTATACCTCCTTCCAAGTTGCTACCTGAGTACATCCCTAAATATTGGGAGGTATATTGTTTTTGGCACTAGTGCAATACCTATCATACCAATCATTGACATATTCTAGAGTAACACCTTCATGATCACCTTATGATGATTTATTTTCCTAGTATTCCTCCTTCCATAATTTACCCACATAAGAAGGTTCCTCTTTCTTCACCTTAGGTTCCTTCCCCACCTATGATTCCTTCTCCACTGATGGTACCACCTACTCATCACATAGACTCTATTCATATTTCAACATTTATTCCCCTCCTTGAGTATTCTATGCATGAGAGCCCTCATGAACATGATATTTCATCTATGCCTACATTTTTTATTGAGGATATTCAAAGAGAGGTTATTTCATACATTTCCATGAGGATATATGAGACTCTATCTTTCATTAGGATCTACCTTCATAGAGATATTTTAGATGTCATAGATAATATTTGTGGACAAATTTATCAGGATTTATGAACACAACATGGTGTTATTTCACTTCATTATTTATGATGATTTTATATTGGACTTGTGATCCACTTTTATATATCTTATATTAATTTATTGTGCCAAATCTAGTTTCACCTATCTATTTCACATGGATTTTTTATATTATGCATTATATGTTGTATATGGTTTAATTTTCTTTCCTCTTTTTTATGGCTTATTTTCGTTCTTTCCATGATTGCATGCTTATATTTATGAGTTAGTTTCTTTCATGGATGTATTTATATTTCCTAATGATTATGTATGGACTAAATTTTGCTTCCCTAATTATTCTAATTTATCTCTCTAATTTATCCCCTTTATCCTAATTCTAGTCATTTATATAATATCTCCTTCAACATTTATTCATTTTCCAACCTTATATTAACCCCACCAATTTATTAATTCCCATAATCATTTATTAATCTTATCCTAATCCCTTCTCATCCATTATTTGGGAATTTTAAATTCCCATGACCCACCAACCCACCTATTAATCATGTTCCTAGTCTTTTCTACACCAATAGTCCCTAATCACCCACCTAATCCTTATCTAATCCCCTACCTAATCCTCATTAATCCCTAAGAGGATTATAGAATCCTCCAATTCAAGAATCCTCTCTAACTTAGTCTTTCCCTTCTAGAAGCCTCTATTTTAGAGGCTTCCAAGGAATTTTTAATTCCTTAGAAATTCCTCAAACATTGATCCCAATATCCCAAGATTGAATATGAGCCATTGATTTTCCATCCTTTGGATTATATGAAGAAAGCCACTCCTCCATGGAAACTATAATAAATCTACCAAACCCATGAGATATCCATGTCAAATCCATAATCAACTAGTCCATAAATCATTAATCACAAACATCATTCAATCTATCATCATGTTGGAGTGCAAATTCTAAGATAATATCAATCCAAGTAATTTTGTCTTTTTATTATTAAATCTTAGTTTGAATCAATTATATTTAAGATTATAATGTTGTTTTGAATGTTCATTCATCTATTTTTATTCAAATCTAATTTCTTTAAATCTTAATTAGTGGATTGACATTTCGGGTATTTTTGATGTAAGTGTGCAATCAAATCCATATAGTTCAGAATTTAAAATACATTTTTTAAATCCTATCATCATAATTTTATAGTTTATTCCCCCTTGGGATATGTCAACAACTATAACAAAGTCATTACAACTCCCTGTACATATGTCTTTACCAAGGGAATCATATTTTTGTAGCTCGTGGCTAAGGTCAAATTTATTTTCTTCATCATCTATCTCACATCAATAATCCCATCCCATTTTCTATCCATCACATCCCACCACTAACTTCCTCTTTTGAGTGGCCATCCATCTCATTATTCTTTGCATGTCCCCTCTAGTGGGAATCATATCCACCTAACATCATCTACTAACACTCATCTTTGAAATGGTTTTTATTTGAAAGATCATTAATCCTTCCACTTTATCCAATCATAATTCCCTTTCAAATATGGGAAAAATTTATTCATCTAAATTATATTTCTTCATTTATCATCACTAATATTACTATTAGTTGATACTAATTATGCTCATCTCATTTAATCATATCTTAAAATCATCCTTTCTATTAATTTATCTATTATCCCCTTTTAGTATTCTTCATTGACTAACCATAATCCTATCCCACTTCTTAATTAATTCTCCTAAACTATCATTATCTTATCCTAACCCCACTTATCTATTATTTGTGAATTTAAAATTCTCATGGCCCACTTAGCCACCTATTACACCTACTCCTAGGATTTTTTAGAAGCTTACCCCTCTAGATTCTCTAAAATCCCCTAGTCACCTATCTAATCCATCCATAATCATGATTAAACCTCCAAAATAGATTCTAGAGGTTTCTACCTCTAGAACCTTCTCCTCTATAATCCTCTAAGGAATTTTTAATTCCTTGGATAATCCTCCACCATAGATCTCAACAACCCAACTTTGAAATCTAAGCATTGATCCTTCCTTTCTCTTATATATAAAAAATCCACTCCTCCATTAAAATCATCTAGTAAATCCATGAATTAATCCATTAATCTATGACAATCAAACAATCCATGAATCCAAATCAATGAATCAAGCTATCATAATGCTACAAATCTGAGTCTAAAGTAAGCAATCTCAATCCAAATGCTTTTGTCTTTTTATTTGTTTAATCATGGTTTAGAGAAATTAACTTTAGGATTAGATTGTCATTTTGAATGTTCATTCACCTATTTTTATTTTATCTTAATGGATTTAAATATTAATTGGTAGTTTAACATTTTGGGTGTTTTTGATATAATTACATAGTCAAATCAGCTTTACTCAAAATTTCATCTACAGATTATTATTGTGAATTGGTTATATAAATCTTCATCCACTTATCAATATTTCTTTAACATGTGATAAATTAACAAACATGACATCTATTTGTAATCCTTTTTTTTATTTTTTTCTGTATCTCCCTTCATTCCCTTAGCTCCTATTGCATACTAAGTATACATATAGTTGAAACTTGAGATAATATACATGTTATTTGGATACTTACCTTCCTTTAACCAATGTTTAAATCTCATTCATGCGTATAAATTCTATCAATCATGTTGGTTACTCCAAATTTGTATGGAGGAGGAATCATAAAATCCATAAAATTTAAAATCCAAATCATTTAAACAAAATACAATGATATAAAAACAAACATACAAGTTCAAAAGTCAAATCACATTAAAAGATGTGATTCATAGCACATATCCTTTTCCTAATCAAATATAAAACTCCACATTTGTATTTATGATATATTCAAGGTCCATTGGGGTGAAATAAGATAGTAGATAGGGAATGGAGAATAAAAAAATATTTTAGTGCTACCTACTTTCTCACACAAGTACCCAATATTCGTAATAGATTGATGACTCTATAAGAGATCCTGAGGAACATGGAACATGTTGTGAGAATGTAGGTCTATTTTTATTTTATTATTTATATAACTACCATGAGTTGATATTAATATCTCACTTATTTTATTTTACAGCTTTGTGCTTATTGTGAATGGGTATCCTTTGTATCTTGATGGTTACTAGACTCTTATTGCCTCTCATGTGTACCTAGTTTTCCTCATATTTCCTAAGATATTATCATAGATGATTATGTCATGATTTTTACATTCCCTCTTTCATTTATAGTATTTATAATATTTCCCCTCGAGAAATATTGTTTTGTTAACTGATCATTCCCCCTAGGGTTGCCATTTATGAGTTTCAATATAAGACTATGGATAGGAATAGGATTTCATCACAAATTACCACATTAAAACCATCTTTTATAATCATTCCTATAGTTATTTACACTTCATTGGTGTTACCTTTGTGAGTTTTAGAATAAGACCATGGATAAGACCAAGCCCTCTTCACAAAATATTCCAATAACCAAGTCATAATGAAGTTACATGCACCAAATTTGAGATAAGTAGTGTTCGATTATGAGTTACACATCATTGACATGTTTTCCATCTTGATTTAGTATGTTTTATACTTCATTAATTTTTATCTTTTATCTTCTTATTTTCCAATTGCATGTATGCTTATAACCATTTTATTAAAATTCTCATACTTTCCAACTTGAATTAGTGTGATCAATTTAATTTCATTTTATATTTTTGTATTTCTTTTTATACTTCCCAACATGATTTATTATGATTGATTGAATTAATTATTTTATTTTATACCATTGGTTTTTTATGTGCCTTCAATTTTATTACAAATTTTTCATACTTCCCAACATGACATAGTGTGATTTTTATTTGTTTTAATTTGGTACAAATATTTCCATGGTTTGAAAACATTTGTTATCCTTTTTACCATCTTTGGTTTATTGTATTTAGTCATATTTTGTTATTACACATTTTCCATCATGATATAGTGTGTATTACATTTGTTTTTTTAATTAATTATACTTTTCTAAATTATTTTTGCCTTTTTTCTTTTTAACCATGCATGTTTATCACATAATTCTAGAAAATAAAATATACATCACATATTTCCCATAACATATATAACAAAAGATAAATGCATGTGATAGAAAGGCAATATATCCATGTAATTACATCAAAATCCAAGTACAACTCATGAGATCAACAAACTATCAACATCATATATATATATATATATATATATATATATATATATATATATATATATATATATTGTGTTTTATACAATACAAAATACAAAATAAAATAGTTTGAGATCTAAGGACGGACTCCATCATGTCTATCTTATAGCCAAGACACACTACTCATCGATGCCTATGACTAACCCCTTTGAATAGTACACTATAAAGAGGTAGTCTAGGATCTCAATACAATACCTTATCCCTATAGAATAGACACCTAGGCTTACACTTGTCCTAGTTGGATGGTGGTCTCCATATGCATGGCTATCTCATGTGCCATGGCTTACCAGACCTATTCCTCTTCTGCTCCAACCCCTATTGGTGGCTATAGCTCATCACCACATGATCGTAGCTACATTGTGGCATCTCCCAGAAGTCTAAACCAACCTACCTGGGTTGGGGTAGATGGAACCATAGGATCATCTAATGTGGTATGGTTATATGGTGCCATCATCCCATCCAAAATGTCATGGTGTGTAGCCATGTAAGGCTCCCCATATGATCTCATTTGTCACAAGGTCTACAAAACTAAAACTAGATAGGCATCAAATCACATATATCTTAAAATCATCTATCTACCATAATCATAATTAAACTAGTGTCCTATATCAAAATATTAAATTAACATTAAAACATTTCTCACTAAGAGGATCCTCCTACAACAAGTCAATAAATATGTACAAAATAACAAAATTAAAATTTGAGCAGAAGCATTGAATAGATTATATTGATTATAGGCCACTTCGAGGGTGTAACCTCCTTTGAGCAAGCTCAATACAAATAATTCATGGATGCCTTCATTTGGCCTCAACACTTATATATGAATTCTAATATAAGAAACTACTACTTCTCATGAATTTGAGATAAAACAAAATGCTCACATGCCAACTTACAAAGCATATGTGTCCATAGAAATTACTAAACTAACAAAGTAAAGAGAAGAGATTTCATGGGTTGAAAACACTTTGTCCTTAAAGCTTTAGATGTGGGAAATGGTGTTGAATTTGAAATGTGGTCCCCATGTTGCATTTCATGCCACTAAATTAAAACCTTGGTGCTGGAGTGGGAGTGAAGTTGGAATGTGCACCTATCCAGGATTGCCTCCAACTCAAGAAGAATGGATCCTTCATTATCAAGTTCTGGTAAACTAGTTTTCACTCTTATGTTTGTGCCAAGAAATTTTTTTAAACAAGAGACATGAAATACTAGGTGAACTTAGGAAGAAGGTGAGAGATCCAAATTATAAACAACTAAACCCATATTTTGAAGAACCTTATAGGGCTCATAGACCTTGAGAGCTAGATTATGATGCCCTTTGAGTTTTAGGGAGGATTTCTTGTAGGCTTGTAGGCAAAGGAAAACCATATCACCTACTTGAAAAGTGCACTTGAAATGGTGTTGTTCTACTTGTTGTTTCATTTGATTTTGTGTTATATAAATATTGTCCCATAAGGTACTAAAAATCTGATCTTGGGTTCAGAGAATCATGTTGACTGCTTAAACTGATGAACTATTAGGAGTGTACAGAAAGAGCACTAAAGGTGATTGACCATAGACTAAGTCATATGGATGCATTTTTATTAAATTATGGTAGTAGGTTTTATAGAACCATTCAGTAAGAGGGAGCCACTTTTCCCAATGATGTTGTTGTTCTTAGGTGAATTAATGAAGGAAAATTTCCAAGAATTTATTGATAATTTTAGTCTAGCCATCTATTTATGGATGATACCCAAAATTCATCTTCAGTTGGGTGTCTATCAAAAAATGGTTGGTGAAGATTTCATCACAATCTAAGACAATGGATGAAGGAATACAATAAAGATGGAAAATCTAGTCCAAGAAAATTTGTGTGACTATGGAGGCAGTATAGGGATGGCTGAAGGCATAAAAATGACTATGTTTGGAGAGGTGATCAACCAAAAAAAAGATCACCATTTTCCCTCTAGATTTAATGATCGCTTCAATGAAATCCATAAAAATATCTATCCAAATTTTAGTAGGGATGGGCAAGGGTTTAAGAAACCCAAGGATGAGTGTTGTTTCACCCTTGTTACATTGGCAAGTATCAAATTCATCCACCATCCATTGAATTACCTTTGTTATTCCCTTTAAAAAGAGGTTGCATCTTTCTTACTCATAAGTTTTGAGAAACCCTGAGTGCCTTTTGGATGGAGAAACATGGAGTTCTTATAATACAGCCCACTAAAGATCTATGCTCTAGATAAGCACCAAATGACCCTTTTTTCAAAGAGAAGCACCATGCTAGGAATAATACAATACAACTGAGGGGTTAGTGACCAACTATTGAATAATTTGAGATAATGAAGATTAATTGACATACCCCTACTATATAATATCTAATAAATTCATAATAGGCATGAAAATAGCTTAAAGGGAAGCTTGATCTATAGGTGTGTGAGACAGAGCATCAACCATAATATTATCCTTACCCTTCTTATAAGTGGTCTGATAGTCATAACCCATGAGTTTTCTAACCCATTTCTATTGTGATCAGTTTTGATGCAAAAATGATTTCCCAGTAGGTATGGCCACCACTTCTATACTACACATGTATAATGGTCATCATTTCCTTCACATAAGTAGAAAGCACTAAATTCTTTCTAGAAAGGGCTTTTCTAGTGAATGAAATGTGGCATCCTTCTTGGAGGAGAAAAACACCAAGTCTATTGTTGCAAGCATCAATCTCAATTGTGAAGGTCTTGGTAAAATCTGACATAGCTTGAATAGGTGTAGTATACAACTTGTTTTAATTTTTCAAATGCATACTCAGTAGCTTGTATCCAAGTAAAAGAATCTTTTTTTAACATAGTTGTCAGTAGAGTTATAAGCTTTTCTTAATTCTTGAAAAACTTGTGATAGTATCTAGTCAGCCCCAAAAAACCATGGAGACTCTTGAGTGTTTGAGGTTGCTACCAGTTTGTCATGGTAGTTATTTGCTTATGATCTACCGAAAACCCTTAGGCTGAAACAATATGCCCAAGATAATCCACTTCATCTTAGCCAAAAGTGCATTTGGACTATTTTGCACAAAGATGATGGTTAGAGAGAAGTTGTAGTGTGAGCTCTAGATATTGGAGATGCTCAAACCATGTTTTACTATATATGAGGATATCATTCAAGAAGACCAAAAAAATATCTACAGGTATGGCTAGAATATTTTAATCATCAATGCCTAAAATGTTCAAGGAGCATTAGTGAGGCCAAAGGGCATGACCAAACTCATAGTAGCCATCTGCGTGTGAAAGGTTGTCTTAGGGATATCATCCTCATGAAGCCAGATCTAGTGATATCTAGAGCAAAGATCCAACTTAGAGAAAAAAAGAGCACCATGAATTTCATCAAGAAGCTCATCAATAATAGGGATCAAGAACTTATCTTTGATTGTGAGGTGATTAAGTGCACAAAAATCAATGCAGAGATGCCATGACCCACCTTTTTTCTAGATAAAGAGAAATAAGGAAGAATATGGATTGGTAATGGGGCAAATAATGCCTTGCTTTAGTAAGTCTCAAATGAGCATCTCAATCTCAATATTTTGCTAAAATGGGTAGTGATAAGGCCTAGTGTTGGGAGGAACACTTCTAGGAAGGGGCTGAATATGGTGGTCCTCTAAATGGGAAGGTGGCAATCCTACTAGTTTATCAAAGACACATCCATACCTCTATAGAATGGTTTGTAGATTAGGATTAGTGGATATTGTTGATGGTTTTATTTGAATGGAATGGAGATGGCCAATGATGCCATGTGAATTCTTTTTAAGAATTTTTTTCATGTGATGTAAACTTATGATGTTGAGAGATATTAGTTGTAAGCATTTCAATGTGTGTTTTTTGCCCATTATCTAAAATTTGCATCCAAAGTTCAACAAAATCCCATAAAATGGGTCCAAGTGTACATAACCACTAGGATCCCAAAACAATAACACATCTGGCTAAGGGTAAGGCAAACATGTTGAAGTGCAAGTTATAATCTCTAATAGAAATACATACATTATGACACTTTCCTTTGCAAGGTAATGTGCCCCCATTAGCAATCATGACTTCAAAGTTAGAGCAAGGATGGATTAAAAGATTCAACCTATTTGGTGATCTAAGGGTCAATGAACTTATGAGTGATACCCAAATCAATGAGTATTATGAGAGGGAGCTTCTTAAATTAACCCCTAACCCACATGGTTTTTAGGATAGTGACTCCTGCTAAGGTATGGAGAGATATTTCTAGTTAGACTTCCTGAGAAATAGGTTCCATAATCAATTGAGCTTATTTCAATCATCTGTTATATCCTGAACATCTTCCCAATCTTCAATTTTGGGTGGAGAGTCCACATCTAATAGGTAGAGATTTTTCTTGACACATCGATGTCCCTGAGTGAATTTATCATCACTATTATAACATAGTCCTTTTTCTCTATGGGCTTGCATCTCTATTTTAGTCAAATGCTTGATAGGAGTGGTTTTGGGGGATGGCATTGTTTGAGATTGTTATGGAGTTATATTTTTGAATAGAGAAAAATTAGATTTGAATCACTCTTGAGTTGTGATTTTGTCCTCTACCAACTTAGCCAACCCTAAGGCTTCCATCATCATGTTGGGAGAGAACATTTTGACCTCAGATCAAATTGCATCCTTCAGTCTACTAAAAAATCAACTCCTAAAGAATTAATTAGATAATACCTTTGTGTCATTGGCTAGTTTTTCAAATTTTGTTTGATATTCTCTCACGGTTCTTATTTGTCAAAGTTTAGTGAGTTCTCTAGTGAAGTCATCAAAATCATTAGATCCAAACAATTATAAAATGAGGGTATAAAATTCAGTCTATATGGGTTCATCATGAGCCTTGGTATACCAACGATACCATTAAAGGGCTTTAAGTTCTAAGTGAAAGGATGCAAGTGGAACCTTGTTGGCATCAAAAGTATTATACAAACTAAAATATTTTTCTACCTGATAGATCAATCTAGTTCGATTTTTACCATTGAATTGAATAAAATTAATCTTCATCCCATGATAATTGTTAGAAGAAGAAAACCTAGTGTTTGAAGAAGACTCTTGATGTCATCTATTGTTCATAATGGTATGTTGAAGACTAATGTCAAGCTTTTTCTCATCAATATATTCGATGTGGGTCTTGACGGAGGTAATTTCATCCTCCATTTTTTTTACTCATGTTTGGGTTACTACCATGACCCAAATAACAGATTTTTTTATAGTGAATAGGAAAACTACAGTTAAGACATGTTTAGTAAGGAAAATTTTGAATTTGGGCAAAAAAGGAAGGGGAAAAGGTGATTTTAATAATTTTTTGCATAGTGGGAGTATGATTGACAAAGGTGAGGGAAATTTTAGGAGTGAAAATAGAAAAACTAGAAAATTTTTCATAAAAGGACAAAGGAGTAGAAAGAGATGATGAACATTGTATAAAAAATTTGAGGCAAATGAAAAAAAATAGAAGTTATGGCAAAACTAAAAAAAGGGAAATTGAGATTTGTAGGAATTATGATATGGGACCTCAAAGAAGAAAATGTAGGAAATTAAAATTTAGGTGTCAGGATAAAGTTTGAGGATTAATAGGGATATAAATCCTCTGAGATTCTACTGATATTTTATTGATGGTTTGTAAATTTTGGTTTCTATCAAATATCTACTTGTAAGTCCTCTAACAGTCTATGGATACTTTGTTGATTGGTTTTTTTGAGTTAAAAATATTTTGAAACTGATAGAAAGGGACCCTAAGTTTCAATGATTGCCAAAGGGTTTTGAAAATATCACTTTGGCCACTAATGTCATTGAAGTGAGTACCGCTCTCCAAAATTTTTTTGGCCATAGATTTATCTCTTAACGACACCTCTTGGTTTTCCTCACAGATGGGAACTACTTAGCCAGGAAGGGGTCGTTACCCATTTTTTTGGCATGTCCTCTCAATGGGCCAACTACTTTGGAGTTCCTTTGGCACTCCTCATGATGAGTTTGAGGGACTCCACCCAATCACTTCCCATAGTTATGCAATCAATTTTTTACCCTAATCTAAAATAGATTATTGTCTTAAAAAAAATACTTAAATAAATTACGCAGCATAATAGTGTTATTTCCAAAAAATTATTTAAAGGAATTATGCAGAAGAATAGAGTGAAGACTTTCTAAAGGAAAAAAATTGTGGCCCTAGAAAGCACTCTAATACTAGATGAGAGGATCCTCTTATAATAAGTTAATAAAAAATCATGAAATAACAAAATTATAAAATGAGTAAAAGCACTGAGTGGATTCTATTGAATGTAGTCCACTTCGAGGGGTAACCTCCTTTGAGCAAGCTTAATACAAATAATTCATGAATTCCTTCATTAGCCTCAACACTTACTTATATATGAATTCTAATCTAAGAAACTACTACTTCCCATGAATGTGGGTTAAAAAAAATGCTCATGGGATGACTTACAAATCATATGCATCAATATCAACTACTAAACTAACAAAGTAAAGAGAAGAGATATCGCGGGTTCATAACACTAACCAACATTGGTGCCATCGATCACAGTATCCATGTTTGCTCACCCATTGAGAACCTCTTCTATTGGTTACCTTCCTACCAGTATAAACACAAGATTCACTAATCTATCCTACCATAATACTATCTTTAAGGGTGCCTTTATGGACCAATTTTGTCCTAGGGTGGCTGCTAGGTCCCCTTATGTAGTATAACTAGCATCTACATCTCCTTTACCGATTGTATCTCCATCTTTGATGAGTACATGGTAGTAATTGTTGCCTCTGATGTGGTGCCTATTGTGATCCTACATCCACATCTATTGCATCTCTTCCTACTAGATCTATTTCTTACTGTTGTCATTGTCGACCAGTCCATGGTCTAGCACATCAAGGCTTAATCATCGATATCTCCATAGGTATGCCTCTACCTCCCTTCCCTTTCAACTCTCTAGCATGTCATTCCCAATAAAAAACCACTACTTAAGGGGCCATCATATGGGGGAGTCCCTAATATCCTAATAAGTGTATCATTTGATGTGGTTTCACCCATGATCTACACCCGTGTTAGCCCTATCATAAAGCCATATAGAAGTTATGTGAGTTTAGGATTTCCAAATGATTTAACCTTGTGTGATAGTCTATAATCATAAAATATGGAGCATTTCCTTCACTACGTTTTCTTGCCTCCATCACATGATCTGAGGCAACCTATCATTGATCACATAGGGTAACCTATCTAGCCAATACATGGGGAACCTCTCATATCTCCATGTGATCAACAAAATCATAGGTCTCATGGTATTTTACTCTCTAGATAGCATACCATACATATCATGGATGAGATAGACTAAAATAACATCCCTAAACTCATAAAGTACTCCCTAGGCTAATAGGACTAGCATAAGGTTATCATATATAATGGCACCTTGCCATCTGTCTTTTGACATAACACTCATGCTATCACAATTTCTATCACCACCTTTTAGATATCCAAAATGGCCACAATATAAAAAGTAAATAATATCACTCTCAACCCAATTTGAATCTTATCTCATCATGTATCCCATTGGGATAATGTTTATCTCTCATCCTTATACTTCAGTGTATCAGTAGTCATTGATGCCCCACCTATCAGAAGTATAAGCAATGCATGGATGTCTTTGTCTTTTAGAGTGATCACCACCTCAATGGTGTCCCCATCCACCTCCCATCATAAATTTTTGGTCAGTCATTATCATGCTTCTAAGAACATGAGAATGAGATTAACACTCAAAGGTATATGTCTCATCTCCATGATGTTGCTAAAACCTAAGGTGACTAGTTGAGCTCTATCCACATCATTAAAACAAACCAATAAATTTGGTAGCCATAATTCATCTACTAAGTTCCAATATCTCTATCATCTCTATAAAATATCAAACAATAAAGGATGTATTATATATCCATGTCATGAAAAATTAACATACATCCTCAAATATTTACAAATCAATTACTTCATTATCTAGTTTGATTTAGTTTCTTATGTTTTCTAATTTTGTATACATAATCATCCCATTTGATACTAAATCATCCCTATACCAATATTTTTAGACACCATTAACCTATTTGATACTAAATTGGCCCTTTCTTCACTCTAGCATGTTACATCATCCCTTCGATACATAGTCGGCACTCCTTAGTAGACTATATTAGCCACTCACTACCAATTGCATTAGCTAGAAGGTACAAAGTCAGCCATCATCTCATTTCAAACTACATCATTCCATTAATAATTAGTGATCCACTTTTATCAACACTATATTGGTCCACTGTTATGTAGTCAAACCCTTATTTTCTACTCAACTTATGAATAGAGTTAACTAGATCGATTATGTTATTTCCCTGTAGTGACTTTTTGACAATTTAATAAAAATGACTTAGGTATTTATTGGTTTGAATTCTTCCTACCCAATACCCCATTCTATCCCTAGTCTACCAAAAAAAATCTTAGCATCATTTTCAGAGTCTAGATTTTTCCTACTAGCCAAATTTCTATATCTAGCTCAATTTGAAATAAAACTACTCAAAAAAATTGAAATTCATGTTTTCTTAATTATGTTGTACTTATTGCGCCCTCTAGGAATCCTCACCATGATTGATCTCTAGTATCACACTAGTTTTCTTAGAGCCCTATTTTCTCCAAATAGTACAAATACAAAATCAATTATTTTTACCCTATTTATATTTACCATTCAAAATTATTTCCCTGTCAAATATTTACAACCAGATTCCATTTTTCAAGCATATCTTTGTTTATACTAGATTTTCTTTGAACCATAAGATGTTTTATAATGTTTACATAATAGAGAATCTTTTCACATATTACATGTACATTTTGTAAAAAAATTAATATTTTTCTCTTTTCACTAATATATATAGGTTTGCATAATGTTCCCTACATTGTAGACCTTGACATTTATTTAATTTCATTCCTTATCTATAGCACTAAGTTAAGTAAATATATATATTTTTCAATTCTATCCTTTCATTTATCTTACGTACTTCATATTGTAGTTTATTTAGCTTCAACATTATGTGTTGATATGTTCTTTTTTTGAAGCACCATCCCCTATTAAACTGAAGTGACATGTGATTACTTAATATTTTTAAACTTTATTAAATACTAATGCTTTCTCTCTTATAGGAACCCATTGAGTCTCAATCTCTCTAAGTTCATTCCTTAAAGAGTGCATCAAGAAAGGGTTGGGTAGACCATTGGTGCTTTGCAGGATTGTTGTCCCCTATACTACCACTTGCTAGAAATCCAACCTTCTTCTATGTATTTCCCTAAGCCTTTCCTCCTTTCTTACACACTCCTCCAAGATTTCACCTAACTTATTAGCCCCTTCCTAGGTATAAAAACCATTTTTATAATTTACATTACATCGTCAGCCCCATTGACCCTATATTCAAATTATTAAAAGCACATTATGGTTCTCAATTAGCTGTCACTAACCTAGATTAAGACCTAACATGTTTTTAGAAAATAATGATACATAGTCAATTAGGATGACCCCATTGGTTAAACTTTTATAAACTTTTAGGTTTATATTCAGCTATATATACAATCATTTCACTATTTATTAGAAGAAGAGAAGAAGAAGACTATTAGATTAAGAATTTACTTATGCACCATTCAACTTGAGGAGTATTGCTTAGATTTTTAATACTTCCATTAGAGATACAAATCTTGTCTTGTAGAGAAGTCTTTTGGATTCATAAATAAGTTGTGTAACCTAGAGATGACTTGTCCTTGTTATTCTTACATACCATAAAAATCTCTTGCAAAGCACCTTGGCGAAGGGAGAGATTTAGGCTCCGTAGGTTCATCTTCAAAAGTAAGTATTTCTAACTTTGTTCCTCCTTTGTAAGAGTAGATAGATTTCCATTTGTCCTTCTCTCCTATGCATTAGAGTTTTACCTATACATATCTTAATTAGGATTCTCCTATGCATGTTTAATTTTTATGTTTATTACCCCCACTTTGTGCCAAAAACTTTGGTGAGCACTAGATTAGATTTTACTTTATTTGTCATTTACTTTGTGAATATGAAAACATAGGACCTAGTTAGGGTTATTAAATGGTGTTACTTAACTACAGGATCTAGAACACTCCTTAGTGATGTTATTGTGATAAGATATCTATTGGTTAGGTCTAGTGAATCCATCTTGGTCATGACCTAGAATATCTAATGTATCAACAATTAAAAGTGTAGGTAAAATTTATCTTCTCCAAACTAAAATTGATTAATAGATCAGTTGCATTTTTATTTGTATACAGTAGTCACCTTAACTCAAAAGGATAAGATAACTATATGATATGTGAATCTATCATGTATCATATAATAATAACATGTCTAGATAGATATAATAATGAAGTACATATTATGTGATCACATCAAATTCCTAATATGCATGATGTAAATCATGGCAATGTCTAGATAGTAATAATACAAGTTAAAAAAATAATCAAGCACACACACAAGATCACTCAAAACAAAATCAAAAGATAATGGTATAAGGAGATGTAAAACAAGAGGCATACTCAAATTCCATACAATTGAAGGGACATGACTTAGTCAAATGTCTACAAAGCAAAAAATGGCATATTTAAATGTCAATATAAAACACACTATGACATGTACAAATGTGACAATAGATGAAACATAGGCATAGGGGCCATACACAATGGATCATATTTAAATTCTCAAAAAATAAATAAAATGCAAGACAAGACACTCAATAGTGCATAAATGGAAAACATAAAACATAAGCAACTAACATCAACATATCATACTAGTCCCTAGATAGATGTGTTATAAAATAAATGTTAATTATATTGCTATCAAGTACATTTTAAAATATATAAGCATGAATAAATGAATGTGTAAGTATATAAAATCAAACATGATAATGTAAAATGATCATAGAATGATATAACCTGAATGTATTGTGATCAAGAAGCATATTCCCTTAATGTCGAAATGGCTTGGGTAGAGGTAAAGCCCAACATATGAAAGTTCATCGATCATGTGCCTGGATATACCTATATCAAACTCAAAATATACATTAAACACATGTATATATAAATAAATGATATGTAATTTACCAACATGGAACTAACAACATAGATTCCAAGGAGCTAAAATAACATGTAAAAGCTGAAAGTATTTTTGGATTTCTAATTTTTTTAATATTTTTAGAATATTTGAAAAGAAAAGACTATCTTATGATCTCATCCAAAGGATGTTCATAGGTATATCCTCATTGGAAACTTTGTGTAAGAAATTGGTGGTAATGTCAAGGAGCATGTATAATTGTAATATCTAGTAATATAGGATCTATAATGCTCTACATATGTAAAATAGGACTTTGTGGTAATGAAGAGACAATAGAGGGACTAGTGATTCATGGAACCCATTCCTAAATAATTTGTGGCTTCTTTGATGTAGGAATAATAGGAACATGTTTAGGTGCTTTAAATATCTAAATATGATGCATAGTAGATAAGGATTTTATGGAATCCATTGTGTGTCTCTAATGCAATGGTCTCTCAAGTACTAGACATTTAGGAAAGGGGAATTTTTGTTGCTTACTCTTCCACAGAGGATTAACCTTTGTAGGTTTAATATAAACCTCTTTTGATCAAGTGGATGTTCATATGAAATTCTATAAACTATAATTACCCTATCGGCATGAATGTATTTTAACACACCCATGCACTATAGAAGGTACTACTCATAATGCATATGTTCAAGGTCATTCCAATAACATATATATAATATATGTGTAAGGGATAACATAAAAGGTAATGACCACATGTGTTGGGTCAATATGTAAAGGTAAATCAATCTCACGAAGAAACTATTGTAAGGTCCCATTGAATGATCTAATTGATTTAGTCGAAGGACGTAAATTATCATGTGTATAAACCAAATGTGTGATTAATGTCATGGTGCAAACATTATCATTCAAACCTCTTATATTATTGAAACATAAGTATTAGTAGTTTCAGGTAATAAAGGTGTGAACACATGCCCCATGATCTCATTAAAAGTATGAAGTAGTTATGTACTTAAGGGGAGGGTTGTTAATATAGAATTAGTTATAGTACCACCTAGGGATTCACCATGACTAGGTGAGGAGGCATTAGCCTTATAATGCTTACTGATTTCATCTCTTATAACATATAAAAATGCATTTATTAATCCCTTGTTATTAAGATGAGTAATTAATACTTATTTATCTTCCATTTGAAAACATGTTTTTGGTTAACTATTTAATTGCTTATAAATGAAAAATTTAAATTTTAAAACAAAATAAAGCAATGAAAAACCTTAGAAGGTTGAATACTCTAGGGTAAGCTAGGGTTTTCATAAAGAGATGGGTTTACCAAATGTTTAACTCTAAATTGAAATGTGTCAATATAATATTGGATTAAGAATATAGAAATGAATAATGTTAGGAGACCCCTTATCCAATGGAAGCACAATTGATTACTTTCTTATAAGCAATTAAACACGAAATTATACCAGAATGAATAAGTAACTAGAAACTTGAGACATCAAAGAATTTGAGAGACAATACACACTCTTGTATTAGATATTACTAGAAGAAAATACAATAAGGAAGATGCTACTTCTTCCTCCACCTCAAAGGCTTGCCACACCTCAAGACCTTCTCCCCTCTCTCTCTTGCTCAACACAACAACTCTATAGCCTGAGTTATTATCCCTCCTTGAATGCTTCAGCTAATCTCCTTGACCTTACACCTGTAGATCTCCTTGACCTTGCTTGCTTCAATGCTTTTACTTGCCTGCTTGATAATTACAATACATGCCTCATGGGTCTTTAAATAGAATCCCATGGTTACAAAAATAGAATTCTAACTACAATAATTAGACATGTAGCTCGTGACTATAATTAGTCATTTGACATGCAAACACTTGCTTCACTTAACTGACTATTCATCAACAGCAGTTCTGGAACACACAGGCAACCGATGTCGGTCCTTGCTTGCCTGGTGCCAACGTCGGCCAACTAGCTGCCATCATTGGTTGCCTTCTGCACTGTATCTAACTGACGTCAGTCATTCTGCCGATGCCGATGCTTCTAGTTCTTCAGCATCCTCTTCTTCGTGTCTGCAAATAGTTAAAGCTTTTAGCTCCACTCCCACTTGGAGATAAACAGTTGCTACTGTACCTGTACCTGTACACCATCTATTTTGTTCCTTGGCTCTGTATCCCTCTTCAAAGTCACTATTGAAGACCAACCACCACACAAACCTGTGATGCTATACCTATCACTTATGCCAAAAGAATTTTGCTGCTCCCAAATTCTTCATGACATACTTCTGAACCAACTCTACCCTTAGCTCAGAAACTCCCTATATATGAAACCCTACAACAAGTAACAGAATATAGTAATAGGATAATGTAGCTAATATTATCCAACCTGGTAAAGATAAAATACAATGGTCAAACCTCCATTGTTTGCAGCCTAATCAAGACCATATACCATAGCCTTCTGTCTCATGTGTCCATCCACTCTCTTCTCTAATATGGGAATCCATCCCTCTGTCCAGTGCTTTCTTCTAACTGACAACTCTACCAACAAATACCTGTTTGGTTCTTCTCTAAGGACTCACACTCCTCATCCATGCCAAGCTCCCACTGTTTCTGGATTCTACCTGCATTGCTTCTTCCATCTTCTTAGTTCTTGACTATTAGTAAGCAATATAAAGAAGGTGAACAATGAATATGAGGTTCACTTACCATTTCTGACCTCCATATAGGTGTTTAAGACTCCTTGATAGCTAGCTCTCCACCCATCATCCATTTCAGTGACTAATCTCAGCCATCTCCCAGTCTGCTCTCGACTGATGTCGATTCCCTGCACTGATCCTGACTATCGACGTCATTTCCCTGGCCGATGCTGGTGTCCCTCCTATCGACGTCGGTCCTGATGACTGACGTCGGACTTCTCCTGCCTGACCTACCGACCCTGCTAGTCTGCACATGACCGATGTCAGTTTTTGTCTTGTCGACGTCGGTGCCATGGGAGCATCCAGTGTCGGTACCTGTGTTTTTTCTATAAGTGATGAATTTTTCATCTGCGAGCTCATCTTGGATCAAACCTCTGTCCATGCTGCCCTGCTCAGATTTATTCAGCCCCTGTGACTGATCTCTGTCCTTCATCTCCTCCATAAACACCAAGGCTTCTTTGTTCCTGTCAAAAGCATCAAATTTCTTTTTTCTGTAATGAACTCTATCTATGCTTTCTGAATCTGAACACATACCTTTTGAATCAAGAACGTCCATTCTCTTCTTATTCATGTGACCAAGCCTATTAAGCCACATCTTCGAATCTACAGCTGAAGTAGATAAACCAAAAGTAGAATCAACAATACAAGTAGACAGATAAAGAGTATCTACTTTCTTACCTCTTGCTAGAACAAGTGCACCCTTGGTAACCTTCCAAGAATCCGTTGTGAGGGTTATTGTGCATCCCTCGTCACCCAACCTTCCTACAAAAATCAAACTCTGCTTTAGAATTAGAACATGCATGACCTCCTTCAACACCCATGTGTTGTCAATCTGCAATCTCAGCTGCACTTTCCCTTTGCCAACTATCTGACAAGGCATACCATCCCCTAAATAAAGCACTCCAAAGTCTCCCTGTTCATACTCATGGAACAAATCTCTGTTTGGGGATGCATGAAAAGATGAACCAGAATCTAAAATCCATGATCCTACCTGACTATCCAAAGAAAGTATGAGAGCATCCTGTACCACAATATTTGCATCCTTTGCTTCTTCAATACCTGCATGTTGATTCTCTTTATCTCTCAACCAACACTCCTTTGTATGTCCTTTCTTTCCACAAAACCAGCAGGTAACACCTTTGGACTCGGATCTCCTTCCCGACCTTGATTTCCCTTGCTCAACCTTCTCCCTTTGCCTTCCCCTACTTTCTGCACTTAGAGCATTACCTGATGATTCACTTGTGCTTCTCCTGCGTATTTTCTCATTCAAGATCACACTCACAACATCATCAACTTTTAAGATTTTAGAAGCAGATGCAGAATTACTTACTGCCATAACCAAATTGTCCCAACTTTCAGGCAAAGAACATAAAATCAAGAGAGCCTTTACCTCATCATCAAAAACAATATTGACTAAAGCTAACTAGTTTACCAAACCATGGAAATCACTGAGATGAGTATGTACCGATCCACCTTCCTGCATTTGCAAAGTAAATCGCTGCTTCATAAGATATACCTTATTAGAAGCCGAGGGATTTTTGTATAAATTTGTCAAGGACTTTATCAACTCTTCCATTGTCTTGCACTATGATAAGCTAGAAATCACAGACGATGCAAGGCTCAACCTTATGGAACCGAGAGCCTTCCGATCAAGAACACTCCATTCTTCATCTTTCATATCTATGGGCTTGCATGCAACCCACCCAATGATAAGTACAAATCCTTCTGATATAGATAATCCTCAATCTGCATCCTCCAATGTTGATAATTCTTGCCGTTAAACTTCTCCATTCGTAGCTTACTTTCTTCTACCATTGTTGAACTCCCACTCAATCAGAAAACCCTGTGAATGACCTGTAATCAAAAAACAATACCCTGCTCCCTGCAAATTGTAGCTCTAATACCAACTATTAGGAAACCCATTATCCAATGGAAGCACAATTGATTACTTTCTTATAAGCAATTAAACACAGAATTAGACCAGAATGAATAAGTAACTAGGAACTTGAGACAACAAAGAATTTGAGAGACAATACACACTCTTGTATTAGATATTACTAGAAGAAAATACAATAAGGAAGATGCCACTTCTTCCTCCACCTCAAAGGCTTGCCACACCTCAAGACCTTCTCCCCTCTCTCTCTTGCTCAACACAACAACTCTATAGCCTGAGTTATTATCCCTCCTTGAATGCTTCAGCTGATCTCCTTGACCTTACACCTGTAGATCTCCTTGACCTTGCTTGCTTCAATGCTTTTACTTGCCTACTTGATAATTACAATACATGCCTCATGGGTCTTTAAATAGAATCCCATGGTTACAAAAATAGAATTCTAACTACAATAATTAGACACGCAGCTCATGACTATAATTAGTCATTTGACATGCAAACACTCGCTTCACTTAACTGACTGTTCGTCAACAACAGTTTTGGAACACACGGGTGACCGACGCCTGTCCTTGCTTGCCTGGTGCTGCCGACATTGGCCGACTAGTTGCCATCACTAGTTGCCTTCTGAACTGTATCTGACCGACGTCGATCATTCTGTCGATGCTGGTGCTTCTGGTTCTTCAGCATCCTCTTCTTCGTGTCTGCAAACAGTTGAAGCTTTTAGCTCCACACCCTAACAAATAATCACAAGGGAGATAAATAAATATATAGCAGACCAATTAATTTGAAAACTCAGATAAATAATATTTTGATTTTAAATGTTGAGATATACTAAAATTATAAAATAAAACTATTGGGTGATATTGTAATAAATATAAAATAAGAGTGATTAGCTAGCTTACAATGTGCATTTAGATCTACATTGAAATAGGTTGAAAGTGTACTAGAATAGGATCTTGAAAGAGTCATCATATTCTATAAATTTATATTCTATGGCCTCAAATGCTTGTGTCAGATATGGACATTTGCATCGATGATACTATCTAATTTGGATGCAAGTGTTGAGTATGAAATATCAACTATATTTGGGTGCAACACATGGAAACTTATATGTTTTATATCACCTTTACTTTGGTGTGTTAAGACATCATACACACATTGTCACTCATTGTCAAATAATCAAACCCCAACTTTATCACCCTTGGAGTGACTATGGAAAAAATGGGTTAGTGGGCACTAGGTATCGATCTACCCTAAGGACCCCTCTATCAATGGACACTACCTATATAAATAATAATTTGAAGAGGGACTCAGAATTATGTAGTTCTCCCCTACATGCTGGCTTGTGTGTGTATCAAGATTCAATGTGTGATAAGAAAGTATATAGAGTGACCTAACTTGTAACTTAGAAAATATGGCTCACAAAATACTCCTTTAGTATATCATAGTTGTAGATGGGCTATCGCTATGACTGATATTGAAATAAGAAATAATAGAGATTATTTTCTTTCTTAAATGTTTGATTGAATGTTTTGGTAAGTTGCCTTGTGAGTTGTTAGGTCTATGCTAGGTGAGGAATGAATGAGGGTTTATTTTGTATATATATCAACCTTTTTTAGAAATGTCACTCATTAAATCATGTAGACTAACTTTTAGGATATGTTTCATTTGTAAATTTGATGACTTTAGGGTACCAGACACTTAGTTTGACAGTGTACACTAGAGTTGATGTAGGCATCCCCTAAGATGCAAGTGTCTATGAAGCTAGAAAATAAGTACAAGTCCAAAACTTTCATAGGATGATAATAAGCATATCTATAGCATTTTGAGTAATATAGAAGACTTGATCATTAGAACAACATGTGGTTGGATTAAGAGATAAGCAATAGACATGAGAGATAGCAAGTGTAATCTTTTTAGTACCAAGAAGGTATGAGAAACTAAAGGGTACAACCATGAGAAGTAATTACAAGTATACAAGACTGAGGTGCTATATGATTTAGATTTAGTGTCTACACACCCTAGGGATAATGGCACAGGTTGTGATTGTACAAAGCAATGCACTTTCATCCTAAAATTAGAAACAACATTTTTCAAAATATTCATAATCATACTCAATCTATAGAATAGTTTTTAGTAATTACCTAGAAATAGTTCTATATTTATACATAAGTTATTACATATTTTTCTCAGATTTGAGGCATCATGCGCAACATTTGTTCCCTAATTTACATAACTTTACTCAAAGATTCAGTTGGTATTACTTATTTATTAGAATTACTACTCAAATATCAGAATGGGTGCATGTGGGCAACACATGGTCACTTTATTGCTCAATTTTACACTACTTTTTGCATAAGGAATGATAATCCATGTCATTATCTTTGTTTTATACTCTAGACATAATTCATATTGTATTTTAGTAGTTTTGCATTAGAATGAGTCTTATTACATCTGCAATGTTTGTTTTAGCTATCTTCACTTCTTTTGCACTGAAAGGTTTTATTGGGATTTATAAAAGGATTTCAAGTTATTTTACTACCTTGAGTTGTGAAATGATGAATTCAAATTCATCTTAATTTTTAAAGATATTCTCTTACCAATGAGGATTTGAGCATACATAGTCTAATCCAAGTGTTTCAATGAAGAAATCTCTAAGGTTTAAACCCCCTATAGCCACTAGTTTAAAGTTTTGCACTAGAAAACATAAAAATTTACATGGAGCATAGCTCATAATGTGATTTCCATTTAAAATCATTCTTCACAGATAAGCTCAGGGATAATAATTTTTATTTTAATCCAGTACTTTCACTTTGTTGTATTACAAGAATAAAAGTGGGGAAAATGTAGACACTAAAATTAGCATTTAATGTTTAAACAATGCACTTCTAATAAGTCCCTTATGCACAATTAACCTATGTTCAATTCCATGGTTTCAAATCGATATTCCTCTATTTCTATAGCGATAACCCTCTATCTTAAGGAAAATCTAACACTAAATGTTCATAGCTGTCATTCCAAATAGCTTAGACGCATTACTTGATGGATTCATACTTCTAATTTGATTGTCTCTATTCCTCAGATGAAACTACTTCATTAAGACAATCACACAAATCCGTAGTGTTTGAAAATGTCAATTTTATCCTCCCACCAATTAATGACTAATTGCCCAAATGCAAATACATCCTAACATGTCTTTTTGAACATTTCACAAGCCCAATTCGAGGAAATCTAAGAAGGCCCATTATATAAGCACATTTTCTATCCATCTACTCACTTAGATGAGAAGAGGCTTCCATCATTTGTAATCACCAAAATATCTAACTGCACATTGAGAATAAATTATGTATTCTTCCAATTTTGAGTATCTACAGACCAAATAACCATGATACAACAATAAGGTCACAAGTAATTTTTTCAAGCACATAATCACACTAGGATTGCACTAACATATATCATTTCATCAATAGTGTACACACACCACTATAGTATGAGAGAACTACATCGAGAATGATCCCTCTTTAGAGTATTGGTGTGTAGGGAGCGCTTAACACACGGGGTATTAAGGTCAAGCACAACCCTAGTCCCTTGACGTTACCCCCATTTTACAATATTTGTTCTCTCTTGTCATTGAACAATGGTTAGAATGAAGAAGAAGGCACACAGTTACTCCCATAGTGAAGAGAAGGCATTTGAATAAACACATAGGTCCTATAGACGAAGGTGCATCTATAACAATTTATACAAAGATCAAAAACCCTAAAGGACAAAGTCACACTCTAGGGACATTCACATAGACTGACAGAATCTAAACAACACGACCTTATCCTAAGTTAATGTGGATCCCTGCAAGAAATTCATGCTAACCTTACACAATCTAACAATCAATTTGTTACCATTATTACAAAACATTTTATTTATAATTATAATATATATTACGCATTCTAATTTATTCAAGAGTTTATTCTAATTAGATTAACCCCTTAACCTAAATTTTGATTAAACAAATATTATATTGATTAAAAAAAAAAATTTGGAGTGTTAATACTTAAAGACAAATCAAAGTGTAAGCCTCGGTTCCACTTGTTTTCTTCTCAACCACGAACCTAGCTGTACATGTCGGCGAAAAGTATTTGCCTTTTTCATTATGGGTTGTTAAAAATAATCTCAATCCCATTAAATGATGATGTTGAATACGGCACAAACAGTGCTCAATGCTCACAAGCATAACTGTGTGAGTAGGAGAGGTCTGTCAGTAAACTAACCTGTGATCAGCGGTCTCCAGTGCACACAGTGACACATGCACCAAGGTAAAGGGAAGTTTGTGCTGTTCGTTTATAGCACTGTACTGCCTCCGTTAAGCGCCCACTTGCGGGAATAAACCTGAAAAGCTAGAAATCTGAAGCCATGAGGATCAGAAAGCATTCTGTTGCTCTATTGTTGTCCTCCACAGGCAGATCTACTTCCACAGGCGATGAGAGCAAGGGGAGGGAGTTTCTTCTTCCACTGGTAGCCGCCGCTATCATGGACGTGCAAGCAGCAGATGCCACACTACAACCACAACGGACCGCACCTCCTCAAATTCCTGAGTCTGGGATTTGCACCCGCTCTGCCCACAAATGGAGAAACGCACTGCTTCAATGCACCGCAAAAAGCGATGCTATGCCGGTAAGGTGCAGATCTTCCATCCATTTTCGATTTCGTAGGTAGCTCCTTACCCTGTAGGATGGCATGATGCAACGTCGAAATAATTAAGAAATCAATAATGCCCACCAATGCCCCTCTCTTCTTTTAGATGCCTGGCATCAGTTTACCCTCTCCTTAGTTTTTCTGGGAGGCGAACGAATCCCACAAGACGGCGATGTTGTAATCCCACTAGAGGGTACTTCCGAAAACCCTCTAGTTCGCTCCACACCTTAGTCTTAGGTGCAGATTTATTTCAATAGGTGCGGCATGTAGCGATTTTGAGGTTTTCCGATCTGCAAGCGAATAATTGCATATCGGAAGTGAACTGGTTTTCCGTTCTGCTACATTCAAAACGTTACGGGTATTGTTTTGTTTTGTGCAGGCGGATCGGGAATACCAGAAAGCCAATTACACATGGAATGGGATTACGGGGTAGTCCCCACAACGCTTCTCTTTATTTATTTCTTCATTCATACAAACCAACTCAAGATTCGGCCAACTGTGGGGTTATATGAATCCAAAGCTAAGTTTCAAAGCAATTTATAGACCTCTGATAATTTTTCTTGTATTCCTGTGTGGCAGCAGCAATCGAGTGGATAAATGCAGTTTCGAACACGAGATCTCGGAACTCTACAGGAAGCGGGAGTTGCCAAAATCAAGGCAGCGGTTTGAGAAGCCCTCAGTGTGGAGGCCGGAGAGGGAGCATGATTTGGGTGTGCAGAAGAATAGACAAAAGCAGGTCCACCCTACCAGATTTGATGCTAATTCAGGAAGGAAAGATGGCACCCATGTCCGCAAGAAGGAGAGTACCCACAACCATAAACCAGAGACAGATAAGGAAGCAAAGAATAATAATGATGCAGGTTCCCAGTGCAAGAGGAGGAATGGAAGGGGATGGCGATGCTCTGAGAGGACTCTTGTCGGCTACTCTTTATGTGAGCACCATCTTGGCAAGGGCAGGTTTAAGAGCCTAAATGACAACATTGGTCCAGGTAGAGTTGTAGTGAATAATAAAGGTAACAAAATCAAAGAATTGAACCTTATACAATCTGTTTCCTCTAAAGTTGATTTTCCATAACACGTTTCAAGTCATTTTCTCCAAGCTGCCGCTGTGAAGAAACATGGAAGCTGTAGAATACAAATTGTATAATGTCATTGATTTAGAATTCATAAGAGATTACTAGTTTATTTTACTTCACAAAAGGGATAGTTTTTGCTGCTCCAGTCGATTGTAATTTAAAAAGAATTTGATTTCGTCGCATCCAATAAACTCTGGACTCGCAGTTTTCTGTAAAATGGTTGTCAGCAGCGTTATTTTCCATCGTTTAAATGAATTAAAATTTAAAAGGGCTCCTTACCCGAGCCAACCCCGCCCCACCGACCGCAATTGAACACAAAAAAATTTATATTGCCGGCACCAGCGTATTATTTATTATATTTGTGAATAAAAATTTGATAAAAGGGTTGTAGTGAGAGTGGTGAGGATGATGGTTGTTTATATCCATCCATCAAAGAGTGATTTTGATGGAGTGGATGTCCCTTACTCATGATTGTTAAGTTAAAGGAGGGAGGTCATTGATTTAGATGTATACTTAATCACTTTTGTAAGTTTGTTATATGTTTATTTCCTAAATATGGATAGAGATACCGACATTTTATGTAATTCAGTAATTCCATGTAATACTTTTGAGCATATTAAAAAAAATGTTAAAATTCAAATAATTAACTAGAATGTATTGCAATTTACATTCAAATGATTTAATACATTTTATCTAGTTTGGTAAGCTCACTCTAAATTGAAATATAAATAAATAGAACCCAACTACACTTTAGCACATCCAAAACCCAAATACACTTTGGCACATCCTTTCCTTGCTAATTGATGTTGGAGGATCATTGGTTTGGTTAGTAACCAAACATTTGTCTTCGAGGTTCCCTTGACCTCCCCTTATAGGAGACACTGTAGTTCATATATACTAATAAGGAATAGTTCCGATAAGGAATCAAAATTTAGTCAGATATAGAGGATAGGCACCAACCTGTATGCTCATTAGCCCCACCACATTTTATGTAGTCAATAGATTTCCCTCTCCTATTTTATAGTCAAAATAAATATATTGATAGATGGAGGATCATAGGAATAGATAAATCTATTGATGGGGTTATCTATGGATGGAGAAATCTATTGATGGCATAGGTCGACATCTATATGTGAGGTTGAGGGCATAGATATAAATATGTGAACCGTTATTGGAATTAGAATAGCAATGTTGAGGGGTATTGTGGATGGGGGGCCAAGAGAAACTATAGAGAGGCCCATACATTGAAGGGGATAGCTACTCTACCTAGAAGACAATATATATCTAGGGGGAGGGGAAGGGTGGTGGGATTTAGGGCTCTCTATCTATATATTAGGCACTCCCCCACACTTATTTCTTTGGGTAGAGAGAGGATCTCCCCTGCCAAAGGAAGGGTGAGGGTCTCCCCCTGCCCCTACATAACTATTTATTGGAAAGGAGGGTCTCTTCTACACTTATATCTCTATCTAGGATCTCCCCTACCCTTACCTTATATACATTTTTTCCTATGGGGTATATTAATTTTTCTCTTTAGTGGTAAAGAATATTTAAGGAGTTTGAACTTTATCTGATCCTTTTTTATGTATCTTATAAAATTTGTATTTTGGTATATAGTTCGACAAATACACTTTACCGTTATCCACATTAACTAAACTACAACCCTTTCAATATACATTGTAGTTTTGAACTTATAATCATTAAATAGTAGTTTTGTTATTTACTTATATTTACTATTCAAAATATATCCCAAAAATTACTTTTTATTACTTGTGAGTAAGTACGTTAATAATTTATAAATATAAAACCATAAAATTATAATATATAAATGAATTTTAAGTTTTTTTTAATGAAATAGTGTTATATTTCTTTTAATATAATTATTTACACATAATTTACAAAAATAAAATGGACGTAATGGAATGATATCCCTAAAATTTAGCATACTAAGTCATCTGTCCTAGGAGATAATAAAAATAACAATCATAAAAATGGTCCACACACGAACAACTTCCAAGTCCACAAATCATTATAAAAGTGACAATAAATTAGGCAACAAGAGCAAGGAAGTTAGTGGCAAATAAATCCTAGTTATTTGGTTTGGAGCCTTGCCAAACATTAGGTAGGTCATCAAATTTAGGTACAGGATCCCAATCAATATTTTCATTATTTTATTCATTCACAACATATGTGGTACCTTGGAAATCAACATGTTGTTTATCTGAAATATCAATGTAAGGAGAACTTTCTAATTCCAAATATGATAATTTGTTATGGTGGGGTTGTAGAGATGAACCGCTATGTTGAGTTGAAGAAGGTAATTTCCTTTGAGATGAAGATAAACTGACATAATTGTAAGATTGCCAATGGGAGTGGCTATAATGATGGATCCATGTAGAGTTCTAACTCTCATAGTCAAACAGATTAAAACAAGAGCCACCATTCAAGGTGTATTGCCTCAATGATCCAACAATGTTTAGAGGTGGGAATCCCCTAAATCCACCTTATTGGCATTCACTTAAATTATGCATAAAATAATTTGATGTCACCATAACTTTGTTATAATTAGAAAGTATTTTTTACTATGAAATTAAAAAAAAATAGCAAAATTTATTTACTTCCAAATAAAATATAGAATTTGCACTCAAAGATTGCATAACCAATTCTTTGTTAAATTTTCAGGAAGAAAAGGCCAATCCCCAAGAATAATATTTTACTATGTAAATTAGTTTGGTCTAAAGCATTTAAGAGAACCATGAATCCACACCTACGATTCTTGATCTTTAATGTAAAACAAAAAAAAATGATTCATAGACTTATTTTGAAAACAAAAAAAACAATTGGGATTAGTGATGCCTACGTGCATGAGGTAATTCCCCAAGTAATGCCCAAAGGAAAACATTTTCAATGAGAAAACCAATTATAACTTTCTTAAAATACCTCTATTTTTTTCTATGGAGATTATGTGTGGCTTTGTCCTTAGGTAAAGATAATCAGGATTTAGTAGCTGTAATTTTTTTTGCCTAAATAGATAGAATGCTTCATTGGAAAATTTTGATTGCTTGAACCCAAGGCACTCTTGCAAAGGGGACCACATGAAAAAATTGAAAAAAGTGACTATCATAATGAATGTTATTTAAATCCATTGACATTCCACAAAATCTAGGGCTCAATATATTCCCAAACTTTCTAAATAATCATGCCCTAGTGGAGCAAAAATGACCAAGAAAATTTGAAATCTAAACCTTTCCAATTGGTTCACCCATAAGGAATACCAATGAATATATAATTTCTTAAGATACTTTTCCATGTTTGATTTCCTTCAATATCATGGGTTTTCCATTTAGCACAAATCACAATTCCTTGATGATTGACATCAAGCAACCCCAAACTAGAAAACCTCTTTAGACAAGCAATAACATTCCCATTCAATCTAATGAAACCCTTTTTCGTATTTAGAACTAGACCCAAAAAATTATTGAAAAATCTTTGCAAGCTATTGGTAGGAGTCAGTAGAAATAACCCACCAAAATAATAATATATATGAGTTATGGTAATAACTTTAAAACATTTTAAAATTTACTAGATAATGGGAGTGACCTCATACTTAGATATTAAATATTATTTTCTACCCTATCAATGACATACTTTCATAATAAGAAGGGGTAGATTAAAAATAAAACGTGATGATAAAAAATCAAATAGTCTTACCATGTTGAACCCATTTCCAAAAAAAATGTCTGAAGCCAATAAGGGATATGAGTAAAGCATTTCCTACAAAATTTTATCTTCCTCCATTAAATATTAGAGCTTGAATCTAATAAAAAATTACCAAGTCACTACATTGCTTATTTGATATTTAATTCTTAAATTAATGTAAGGAAGAAATCATCAACAAAATAGAAATTAAATAATTGAGGAGAGGTCTCCATAGGGAGTGAAATTCCTCCAATAAGATCTTGAGAAACAACATTCACTAGCATGTACCCAAATAATTATGTAACAAACACAAATTCTTAGGAGAAGAGGACATCCTTGTCTAATGGAGTGGAAGAGACAAAATGATTTAGAGTGCATATAATTAACAAAAATATAAGTTAAAGTAATAAAAATGTGCATCTAAATAAAATGAATAAAATTAGTTCCAACCCCTAAAGCTGACAACTTAACATGATTGAAAGGCCATTCGATGTTATCATAATATAGTTTTTTGAAATTAATCTTAATGAAAATATCTTATTTATTTTACATGTGACACCATTCCATATCATCCTAGAATACACTTATATTATTTAACATATATTCTTGAAATTATACTTATAACAAGAGATATATCAGATTCATACCTAAGATTGATTATCAACAAATCCTTGACTCTCAACATCTCCAATCTCCTTACATCTGAACAACTTTTAAGTTTTTCTAAGTGGGGATTTTCAAAATATGTGTACTTTTTAATAGATCTATCTACTCTCAATAGATAATATAGTCCATAATATTCCTTCAAACATAATTTAATATAAATTTTTATGATTTGTGTTTATTTTAAAAACATTTAAAATACATGTAATGTAAGGGAAATTGAGCTAATTATGCACAATTTACTAAGTGTTTGAATCAATTAAATCACACTTCACAAAATAATTTCATAATTTCCCTCATTTCCTTACCCTAACCCTAATTTAATTGATATAATATTTTAAATTATGAAAATGAGGGTATTATTGGTGCATTTAGACCAAAAATCAAGTTGTAATGCCCTTAATCAGCCAAATTAGGTCAAGGAATAGAAATTTGGATCAATTATGCCAATACACCCAACTTGTACCCACAAACCTTCTTTACACATGTAAATTTAACATAATGCAATGACAATTAAATGTACAACTTCCTTACTTCACCTATGTAAGTAATATTTTGTGTAAATTACATGTTAATTTGAGCTAATTTTCTTAGACTACAATTATTGTCTTGATATATAAACATTTAAAATTAAGTAAAATCGATCATGGGAGAAATTGGACCTAAAATAAGGTCCACTATCCCTTAATGGAATGAATTGAGAAAATTAGGCAAAATTTGATTTATTTTAGTTCAATTACATTTACATACCACCTTTTTCTTAATTTAAATGTATATAATTTTGAAATTGGGGAAATTGTAGAGGTAATTGGGTTAATTATATACAATTTAGCAAGTACCTAACCTAATAGAGTCATATTTTGAGAAAATATGAATATTTGACCCAATTTCCATAAATTCTCCTTAATTATGCCTTTATAAACATTTAAATTGGGGTAAAATTGGGAAACATATAAAATTAGACTTGAAATTAACCTCCACTTCCATAATGAGAAAAATATAATTCTTTTAGGATAAATGAGACAATTACCTTTATTATAATTATATACCTTCACTCAATCAAATTGGTGTTACCTTCAATAGACTTAATAATTGGTGAAAATGGAGAATAATTAATAAAATTATAAAAAAATGTGATTCCATATAATATTAAATGTGTGTATGTAATATATTAGTTTTTTCGAGTATCCCCAATGGTTAAAATTTGACTTATACTACCAAACCTTAATTTATTATTGTATATATCATGTACATTCTTTCGAGTCCCTCCATGAAAGGAGTGGTTTTACACTACTACACTCTCCACATTTTAAGTTATATTTGAGATGAATTTTAAGTTAATTTTATTTTGGATTTAGGATAAAACATCATACAGTCATAAATAAAATTTAAATGTGTCATTCAAATGCAGTTTTAGTTATGAAAAAATTATATTGCTTGTGCAATAGGATTATGGCATGTTTATGATGACAAATAAATTTCTACATGCAAATTAAATAGGTTGTAATGGCCATGTAAAGGTAACATAAACACTTAAAATTTCATTAAAAAATCTTATTTATTTTTAAAAAATGCAATGTCAAGGTATCGTAAATTTGACGTACATTAAAAAAAATGCACATTACTTATTATCATAAATTCATAAAATGTAAAGGTTTCATCCTTGAGCATCTTAATTCTTGTTTAACCCTAAAATCTATATTGGATAATCTAAGGTTAAAGGGGTAGAGATATCCTAGGTCACAAGGATGGTAGACTATCTCTAAGGCATGCAAATTAATTAGAATATTTAGATAAACATATATTAAATTTATTATGCTAAGATATGATAGAAATGGAAAGTAAATCTCCAATAGATATTACAATGATAATGAACACAACATATTTAGTTGTTTTTTATGTTAATAAAGATCTAGATCTATAACATACATAAAGGAGACTATATCTAGATTCTAGATCAGTCACTTGATTCTAGAAATTGTAACTTTGTAGCTATAAACACTTGCATCAACCTATGATATTTATATCAATGATGTTGTCTAACTAATATGTAGGTATCCAATATGAAATACTTGCTAAAACGAATTTTAACCACCTAGATGATTCTAGGTTTTGTGTCATCTTCACTCCAATGTATTTAGATCTAGGTCATAGACTGTTGCTCCTTATCAAATGATAAAAACCTAGTTATTCATATTCATAGTGGATGTGGGAAAAATGAATTAGTGGGCATAGGGTGTTGAGCTATCCCAAAGATCCCTATGTCAATGCGTGTTGCTTACATAGCCAATACTTTGAATAGGTCCTTAGACTTATGTAGTTATCCCTTACATGTTGGCTTGTGTATGTATCACACAATGTGTGATAAGAAAGTACATAGAATGACCTAGCTTGTAACTTGGAAAATGTGGCTCAAATAATGATCCTTAATTAATTTAGACATGTAGATATTTTGTCCCTATGAATGATATGGAAACAGAAGAAAATAGGGAAGCTTTCCTCACTTGAGTGCTTGATTGAGTAATTTTTTATTTGTGATAAGTAAGGAATGAATGACATTATATATATATATATATATATATATATATATATATATATATATATATATATATATATCCCTTTCGAGAATATCTTGTATCAAATCACTTAGGCTAACCTTAGAAATACATTTCATTTTCAAATTAGATGACATTAAGGTACTAAAAACTTGTGTTGATGTAAGATTCTGATTGGGATACAAGTGTCCAAATAGTTAGAAAATAAGTACAAGTTTGGAACATGTAGAAATAGAAGATAGATAGGTTTATAACATTCTGGGTAAAATATAAGGTTTGAGTCATTAAAATAACATTGATCAGACTAAGAGATAAGTAATTAATGATGAGTCATCAATTCATCATTGAAATGTCACTCTCCACTTCTCACTTGCAAAGACACACTTGCTGAAAGTAAATCACATTTGCAGGAAGGAAAAATGCACACTTGTAGAAAGGAAAATAGCACACTGGCAAGAAAGGGAAATGGCACACTTGCAGAAAATGAAAGAGCACACTTGTAGGAATTAAAAAAGCACACTTTTGCAAGGAAGTAAATTGTTAATAATAATGACGAGTGATTCATCCATCATTTAATTTGTCAAACCCAGGGTGGTGTCCAAAGGTTGTCTGCAATAAGAGAGAAGACATATTGAGAATGGTTCCTTCTACTTGCTGAAAATTAAGACACACATACTAAAAAGTAAATTTCTGTAATGAAATAAATAAAAACAATTAAACTACATAGAAATACAATGATCCATCTTCTTTGCAATGAGTGGCCGAGGCCATCTCATTCCTCAGATGGATTTCAACTAGAACACTGTATTGATGTCACAAAGCTCTGAATGTATTATTATCAAAATATCAAAATTCAACATTAGATTATTACAATAGAGTGGAAGGTTTCATTTATAATTCATGCTTCCAACCAACTCTTTATTTTAGAAATAACAATCCTATATTCTCTCCACATAATATGGAGATAAACACAAGCACCTAAATATCTCAATCTTCCATAAAATATGGAGAGAGATAATTATTATCTGTTTACAATATAAGAGAATTATTTATTATACAATTCCATAGTTGGATGAATACTATAAATATGAAGAGCCTCAAAATAGAATCCATAGAAATAGACATAGTCCATAGAAATGAAAGCTTTCCAAATATGTAGATATGTCTGTAGCTCTTCTTGAGACTGATATTTGGTTGATGCTTCATGCGCTATCTATCATGGCTTAGTATAGCTGCATATACATACATTAACAATCTTTTTCCACATGTTTAGTAACAACAATCAACAATCAATAAGACATAGATTTGTAAAGGAATGACCAAGGATTAGTTCTATACTCTATTCTAAATCAATCATAAGTTCATAAATTACATTTAGATCCAATTCTTATGTAAGGAAAATGGTATTATTATATGAATAAAATAAGCCATCTAATGGTATCATCATTTCTCCCACACCTAAACTCATGCATGTCCTCATGCATGCCTTTTCTTGCATAAGAATTGATGTTTTCTAATAGGCTTTTGTAAGTAAAATAATTTTGAACATGGTAAAATCTTCTTTGATTCTCATAGGCAAAAGTTTCTAATGAATGTGGTCATATTTTATAAGGATAGGTTCTTGTGTGGAAATTTTCCTGCTATCCTTTTGACATAGGTTTTTGTGTAGAATTTTTATGCTGCTCTTTTCCCTTTCATTTTTTTTTATAAATCTTTATTCTCATTTTTAAAAGAGCAGGTTCTTGTGTGAAAATTCCTACTGTGTCTAACTTTATTTTGACCACACAACTATACTTATGACTTGAAACTTGATGCCTATATGTTTTAATCAAAATTATTGACTTGATTTTTCTAAGCCCTTTTTTTGAGACTATTCTCTTTTTCTTTCTCCCACACCTAATTCCATGTATGTTCTCATGCATCTCGCCCACACTTAATTACATGCATGTAGATATGATCTGATGAATTCTTCATAGAATAACATGAAATTGATTTTATTGAGGATTTATTTTTTATTCCGCTTATAAAAATCAAATACAAGGATTTCAAGGGCAACCAACCTCAAAACTCGCTTGATTCTTGTTGGAGGTTTTAGAAAAGTACAGCTGCGTGCAATCCTCCATATAGTCAATCTCATCTTTTTCAGAAGGCAGATTGATTCTTAAACTAGACAGAGGAATTCTTCAATAGGCATGTTGGGTGTAAGGACATGGATTCCTCTTTTGATCAGCTACAAAAATTCAGCCAATCTTCTCCATTCTTTATGCTATGACAGATCATCATTTTCTTTTTCTTCTAACTTGCATCAATATTTAATTCCTTTGTATGGTGTTAATAGTTGGTATTTACTACTCATCATTGTTAGTATGATGTGGGGATTTTACATGAAGTTAAAATTCTAAATCTAATTTGCAAAAAATTGAAATTTTAATCTAGGTTTGCAAGAAATGAAATTTTAATCTATTTTGCAGAAAAAGAAATTACAGGAAAATAAATCTTAAAGAGAACCATTATCTAAATATCTCCTATCATAGAATTTATAAAGAGGCATTCTCAATTTATAGATGCATAATCAACAACCAAAAAATTAGACGTCTAGCCTAAGGTACTGCAATACCCTAGCTCAACTCGCCCGATTGGATAGTTTAGAAAACATCTAGAAACTTAGATGTCTAGTCTAGGGTATTGCAGTACCCTGACTCGACTCGCTCAGTGGATGGATTATGAAAAAAGGGAGAACTTGTTTGTCTATTGTCACCTAGACAATCCTCTTAACAAATCTTGAATCTCCTATTAACACCATGTCCCCGACAACGGTGCCAAAATGATGAGTCATCAATTCATCATTGGAATGTCACTCTCCACTTCTCACTTGCAAAGACACACTTGCTGAAAGTAAATCACACTTGTTGGAAGGAAAAATGGCACACTTGTAGAAAAGAAAATAACACACTGACAGGGAAGGGAAATGGCATACTTGCAGGAAATGAAAGAACACACTTGTAGGAATTAAAAGAGCACACTTTTGCAAGAGAGTAAATTGTTAATAAGAATGACGATTGATTCATACATCATTTAATTTGTCAAACCCAGGGTGGCATCCAAAGGCTGTCTGCAATAGGAGAGAAGACATATTGAGAATGGTTCCTTCTACTTGCTGAAAATTAAGACACACATACTAAAAAGTAAATTTCTGTAATGAAATAAATGAAAACAATTAAACTACATAGAAATACAATGATCCATCTTCCTTGGAATGAGTGGCTGAGGCCATTTCATTCCTCAGATGGTTTTCAACTAGAACACTGTATTGATGTTCCAAATCTTCAAATGTATTATTATCAAAATATCAAAATTTAACATTAGATTATTACAATGGAGTAGAAGGTCACATTTATAATTCATGCTTCCAACCAACTCTTTATTTTATAAATAACAATCCTATATTCTCTCCACCTAATATGGAGATAAACACAAGCACCTAAATATCTCAATCTTCCATAAAATATGGAGAGAGATAATTATTATCCATTTACAATATAAGAGAATTATTTATTATACAATTCTATAGTTGGATGAATACTATAAATATGAAGAGCCTCAAAATAGAATCCATAGAAATAGACATAGTCCATAGAAATGAAAGCTTTCCAAATTTGTAGATATGTCTGTAGCTCTTCTTGAGACCGATATTTGGTTGATGCTTCATGTGTTATCTATCATGGCTTAGTATAGCTGCATATACATACATTAACACTCTTTTTCCACATGTTTAGTAACAACAATCAACAATCAATAAGACATAGATTTGTACAGGAATGACCAGGGATTAGTTCTATACTCCATTCTAAATCAATCATAAGTTCAGAAATTACATTTAGATCCAATTCTTATGTAAGGAAAATGGTATTATTATATGAATAAAATGAGCCATCTAATGGTCTTATCAATTACACATAGAGAGATAGTTTATGCAAGCCTTTTAGCAGCGAGAAAGGTCTAGAAGATAAATATATATCTGTGATATGTGTTTTCCAATTATACAAGACTAATATTATATATAATTCAAAAATAGTGTTTACATTTTCCCCCCATTTAATCTAGTAATGAAATTACTAGTTTAAATAAAAAGAAATGTGTACCTGCATGTGTGTAAAACACTTTGCCTTTGCTTGATTCCAACTTGAGTTCTTTCCTAGTGACTAACTTGCAACCAAGAGCATTTTACAGTATATAAATAGTGTATATAATCTAAAATTAAAAGCATTTAAATGATTGAAACTGAAAGAGAACAAGGTTTCAGAGTACACATACGTATCGATGAAAACATCTTGCCTTTTGAAATTTGATTTGAAAAAATATATCATTATGAATCATTAGAGATGATATTAGGAAAAATATAAATATGGAAATTGCATATATCTAAATATATAGAGAGAGATTGGATGACACATGCCCCCAACCTTAGAGAAAATGTGTGTTGCCACCTAGCAATTAAGATTATACTTATAACCTAGTGAGTGTGAGTGAACCAAGTAAACTTACACTATAAATGTGGTGATATTGAATGATGTAATCAATTCCAACCTATAAACTTGGAAAAATTAAGTGATCTAATCACCTCAACCATACCAAAAAGTAAACCAACTACTATAGTAGATTGACTCAATGCACTACATAAAAGTCTATCTTGGTGGGTGATGACAGTCCTTGAAAGTGTTTAAAATTTGAAACTAATTTTATTTTTTAATATTAGGTACACATTTCATAATATATGCACCTTAGATATGTGTCATGATAAAACTATTTATAACAATGGTACCAAAGTATATAATTCTACCACAAATGTGTATTTGAACTATATGATTATGAATTTGACCAATTTGAAACTATTTCAAAAACATGCCCCCACTATAACTTGGAACTGAAAATTGGTCCAAGTATAAATAACATGTTTCCAAAATATTCCTCCATTGCAAATCGAAATCTGAGAACTGGTGTAAGTGCAATGTGGATGACATGCTTCCAAAACATGCCTCCTTTGTAATATGAGTATGTTGCATATTGAATGAGTATGAAGAACATGTTTACAAAACATGACCCCACTGAATCTAAAATTATAAAAAATGTGGTGAACATTTTTTCATTACATACTCCCATTACAATCTAAAACTATGAATTAATGTGTACATCATTCCTTTATGGCATGCCTCCACTGATATGTCCCCTTCCCATTTTTGATATGGGGGGAAGTAGAAACTAGTATTTATCTTACCTCAAAAAAATAAGACAACCATGTAAACTATAAATATACCATGTAACATATAGAGGTATCATGTCTAGGTAGATATATCATTGAAGCATAAAGAATGTGATCACACTAAGTCCTAAGATGCATGATGTAGATCATGACAACATCTAGTTAGTAATTGTACAAGCTTAATAAGATATCAATCACACACACAATAACACTCAAAATTAAATCAAAAGATAATGGTCTAAGAAGACCTCAAGTAACGGGCATGTTCAAATGTTGCACAATCAAAGGGACATGGCTTAGTCAAATATCCACAAATCAAAGAATGACATATTTAAATGTCAACATATAAAAAAAATGACATATTCAAATATCAAAGAGGAAAACAAAGGTAAAGGGGCCAAAAAAAATGAAGCAAAATGAAATGCTCAAACATGAAAGATAATAGAAAGCAAATCCAGTCAAGGAAGTGCATGAATGAAAACATAATCAACTAGCATAAACATAACATACTAGTCCATTGATCATATATGTTACCAAAAATGTTAAGTACATAGCATATAAACTACAATACAAAAGATATAAACATGGATAAAGGCATGTGTAAGTACATAAGCTCAAACATGATAATGTAAATTGACCAAAGAATGATATAACCTAGATGTATTATGATCAAGTAAGTGGATGCCTCAGTGTCCACATGACATGAGTAGAGGGAAGGCCAAACATCTAAAAGTGAATAGATCATTTATCTGTGTATGTATGTATCACACTAATAATATGTGTGAAACACATGTATATAGGGAATACTAATAGGAAATCTACTAACATAGAACTGAAAACATATATTCCAAGGAGCTAATAGAACATGTAAACACTAAATATTTTTGGATTTTTGATGTTTTTATTTTTTTGGTATTTTTAAAATATGACAAAAAAATAACTATCCTATGATCTCCTCTAATGGATGCTCATATAGGTATCTCCCCACTAGGAAGCTAGAGTAATAAACTATTGGTACTACCAAGGATCATGTATAGGTTCAATATTTGTCACTATAGAATGTGTCATGCTTTGTGTATGTTAAATAAGACTTTGTGGTTGGGAAGAAATAAGAGTAGGGGTTCATGGAACCCATCATTGAGTGTTCTTTCGTTTATTTTGAATAACATTAATAGAAATATATTTAGGTGTAATAGATATGTGAATATGTTATGTAGTAGATTAGGTTTTCGTGGAACCCATTATGAATCGTTAATGTGATGGTCACTCAGATACTCATTTCCCAATAAAATGGATTGCTTGTTGCTTACCACTATATGGAAGATTAACCTTAGGAGGTTTGATAATTGATTATCTAGGTATAAATTTCTCTTGCTCAAGAGGATATTCACCAAATGTTTAAACCTAAAATCTAGGTTGGGGAATCTAGGGTTAAATGGGTGGTGATAGCTTAGGGCACAATGATGGAAGACTATCTCTAAATTTTAAGCATGAAATATACTAAGATGGGGGGGTGAATTAGTATATTATATATCTTGTACTTAATCTAATTTCTTTTCTTTTACCACTTAATCACACATTCAAGATATGCAATAAAACTGAAACAATAACATGCACCACATGTGAGAGAGAGAGAGAGAGAGAGAGAGAGAGAGAGAGAGAGAGAGAGAGAGAGAGAGAGAGAGAGAGAGAGAGAGAGAGAGAGAGAGAGAGAGAGAGAGAGAGAGAGAGAGAGAGAGAGAGAACCATGGAGAACAATCTTAAGTATATGAATGAGCACCAACTTGCAAGAGCACCAACCCCTTTATTGAGCACCAACCCCTTGCAAAGATTTGAGAACACCAACCCACAGGAGCACCAAACCCTCTTATGTATAAAACACAACTATCTCTCAATGTTGCTTACTCAAAAAATGATATAACTCTAAGATATCTCCTCTTTTCTTATATAAAAAAATTACAAGATCATCCACTCTCTTGCATATTACAAATGGATTCTCAAGCCTTTATTTATAGCTTTCCAAATGACCTTTGGCATTCAACCTTTGTGACCCTTCAATCCTCATGAAAAATGGTGCCAAACTTACATGAACCTTCGAATATTTGAATTTAAAAAGTCACATGGTGACCCTTCATGAGAAAATGCATCCTTTCTTCTTTTGTCTTTATCTTGGTGATCTTTCAAATTCCTTAAGGTGAATCTTATAGAAAAATGTGCCATACCCTCTTGTCTTGACTTGGTGACTCTTAGAATTCCCCAAGATGAATTTTCATGGGAAAATACATCTCATTCCTCTTTTGTCTTTACCCCATGACTCTTTTGCTTCTCTATGGGCCCTCTTTTGACTTTTATGCAACTAAAAATATATTTATTAATATTAAATAAATATTAACACACATTATCCATGATATGAATATTAAAAACACTATTAAATTTTATGGGGCCTTTATTACCGATGATAGACCTTTGACATCAATGACAATATTTACAACAATCTCCCCCTTTATCATTGATGGCAACCTCAAATTGAAACTGCCACATCTTGAAACCTGTACTACACATGCCAACCTGCACATACTACCATCAAAAAAACATATAGTAACTCCCCATTACTATAGCAACCTGTGCCTATTCCCTATATTTATTTCTACACTTGTACCTATTTTTGTCCTTCTCCCCCTTTGACATCAATGGCAAAGGGCCTATCTTGGAGCTAACAATTAGTTCCCCCTCAACTGATGATGATCCTCAATGGCAAGAAGTAACAAAAAATTACTCCCAACTTCTCCCATAGATACTCAAATGTGTCCTTTGGTAGTGCCTTTATGAAAATATTTAAAATCTACTCTGTAGTACTGATATATTCCATCTTAACCTATTGATCTACAACTTGATCTCTCAAGAAGTGATATCTAATAAGAATATGTTTTGTTATTGAATGCATCACTAGATTCTTAAAAATATTAAAAGCACTTATGTTGTCACAAAAAATATAAATAAGTTCATCATATTTTACCTTGATATCTTCTAAAGTTTTCTTCATCCAAAGCACTTGAGTAAAACACAATACCACTACAATATATTCTACTTTAGCTATAGAAATGATACTAAATTTTTCTTTTTGATTAGCTATGATACTAGGCTATCAACGAGCAAGAAAGCTCCTCCACTTGTGCTCTTTTTGTCATCCAAGTAACATGCCCAATCTAATTCTGTGCAAGAAACAAACATGAAATCTCTACCTATGGGATACCATAATCCATAATCTAATGTCCCTTTCATATATCATAATATTCTTTTTACTAATTAAACATGACTATCTTTTGGGGCTATCTGATATCTTACAACTATGCCTACTACATGCATAATGTCTGGTATCGATGTTGTCAAATATAAAAGACTACAAATCATATATCTATACAAATATTAATATGTAACAGATGAATCTTCAACCTTACTTACCTTTTTTCCTATACCCATCGGTGTACCAACTAGTGCATAATCCTCAAAACCAAACTTTTTCAACATTTATTTGGCATATTTACTTTGAGATATGAAAATTCCTTTATCTAACTAAAAAAATTCCAACCCTAAGAAAAATGACAATTCTCCAAGCATAGACATCTCATATTCTTTTTGCATATTCTCATAAAATTCTTTTGTCATCTTTTCAATGATACCTCCAAATATTATGTCATCAACATATACCACAATAATTAACTTATGCTCACTTTTTGTTTTAATGTAAAGATTACTGTTAATAAATCCTCCCTTAAAACCTTGATCCTGTAGGTATTTATCAAGTCTTTCATACCAAGCTCTAAGAGTTTATTTCAATCCATATGGTGCTTTCTTCAATCTTCATACATGGCTACTATCATTTGAGAGAATAAATCCCTTTGGTTGCTCAATGTAGACCTCTTTTTCTAAATTCCCATTCTAGAAATCAGACTTGACATCCATTTGAAACACTTTGAAAATTTTAAACACTATATATGCAAAAATTATTTTAATAGCCTCTAGCCTTGACACTAGTGCAAAAGTTTCTTCAAAATCTATTTCCTCAATCTGAGCATATCCTTTACATACTAATCTTGCTTTATTCTTTGTCACTTCTCCATTTTAATTTAACTTATTTATATAAACCCATTTTGTTCTTATCACATTGTGATCTTTTGGTCTAGGTGCTAATTCCCAAGGATCATTCTTTTCTATCTAATTTGATTCTTCATCTATTGCCTTAACCCAATGCTTATCATGTCTAGCTTCTGAAAAAGTTCTAGACTGAATTTTGGATAACAAAGAGAAATTAACTTGCTTAGGTTCACTTACCATCATTCTTCTGGTGTAAATTCCTTCATTTATGTCCCCAATGCTGTCACTTTCATTATAATTTCTCTAGACATATTTGGATGGGGTTTTTGTGTCCTTTTACTCCTCATCTTCATCTAATTCTTCAAAATCTTCCTCTTTAATGATTTCAAGAATGTCTACTAGATCACTAATTCTTTATGCTCCATCTTCTTCTATCCTGACACTTACACTTTCAACTATTTTCTTGATTATTTTGTTATAACATTTATAAGCTTTACTTTTTCAAGATAACCAGGAAATTTACCTTCATCTAATCTAGATTCAAACTTACCCAATTTTTCATTAGTTCTCTTTATGAAGCATCTACTACCTAAAACCCTAAAATAATCACCTGTAGTTGGTTTATATTTCCATAGATCATAAGGAGTCTTGTCACTATTGAATCTCAATAATGATTTATTCTGGGAATGCACTGCTATACCAACTACCTCTCTCTAATATTTATCTGGTATCTTAGATTCATTTAGCACTGTCCTTGCCATCTCTTAAACTATTTTATTTTTCCATTCAATCTCTCTTTGATTGTGGAGTTATGGCTACTGACTAATGTCTCTTTATTTCATGGTCTTCACAAAACTCAATAAACTGATCTAACATAAATTTTCATTCTCAATCTGATCTTAGGCACTTAATATTCAAACTAGTTTCATTCGCAACTAATGCTTTGAATGCTTTGAAATGTTTGAAAGCTTTTAATTTTTATTTTAAAATATTACCTAAGTCATACATAAAAAAATAATCAATAATCAACATGAAATATTTCTCACCTTGAATACTTTGAGTTCTCATAGGTCCACACAAATGAGTGTGAACAAGCTCTAACATCTAAGTGGTCAATTACTCTTTTGTTTTGAACCACAATCTAGCCTGCTTCCCATGCTAACAAGGTTCACAAAGCATGTTGGATGGATTTATAATCTTTGGAAGATTTTTGACTACTTGTTTCTTGTTGATGTTGACAAGATTGTTAAAATTTATGTGTCCCATTCTCCTGTGCCATAACCAACTTTCTTCAATTTGACTAAAACAACATTTTTGATCTTTTATGTCTAATAATATATACAAATTATTGCCTATTCTCTAAGCATCTGAAACCAGCACATCTAAATATTTTCTCCTAATTTCACAACCTTCTGCATAAAACTTTAGTGTGTGCCCCTAATCACACATTTAACTTACACTCAAAAGATTATGCTTAAGACCTACATACAAAACATTTTCAATTTTAGTTTTAACATTATCCAAACTGAGTGTACCTTTTCTAGCAATTTTGGTAGTAGTATTATATCTAAATTTCACTGTGCCACCATTGATCTTCTTCAAGGTTATGAACTTGATCTTGTCTCCTCTCATGTGCCTCGAACATCCACTATCAATAAACCATGGATTTTCTTCATTTCTTGCATGCAAATCTATTTGTACCAACATAGACTTTTTAGGTTGTTTCTTCTGCCATGAACCTATCTAAACTTTCTTCTTGATGAATGAAGCCTTGAAAATCTAGTTCTTATTGACTAACTCGAACACACTTCTAGAATATCAGGCTATGTGTCCTAAGTTATTGCACTTGTAACATAGTATGGCCTCTTTATTAAATCCTGATAGAGGAGTAAAAGATTTATGGCTTATGCTTAGATTTTCATGAGTTTCCTTCTTATTTTTGAAATTATTATCCCTTTTTTGACATTCTATTTTCTTATGACCATATCTATTACAATAAAAATAACAACCATAAAATAGAACGTATTTGTGTATCTCTGACCTGATTGCATTTTATATCTTTGTTCCTTCCAGACTTCTTTGTTTGAGATGTCCTCTATATTCTTAACTTCTTCCCTTTTTATTTCCTCTTTTGTAAGATCTTTAGCATAGCTCTTTCCTTTTTCTATCTTAACCTTGTCTATGAAAGTAGTGGCCTCCACTTTCTCTTTTTCAAATTTGATGCCTATCTAATCTGACATTGATCATTGAATTTTTAATATCTTATTCAACATATTAGTGTTATTCTCAAATTTTAAATCATTAATTGATCTGTCATTAATTGCTTTATTTATTTTCTTAAGATCTGCTTTTAAAGAAGTAATTTCAATAACATACCTTTCACATTCTTCACTTATTTTTTGCAACTATGCCATTAGATATTTTTCATTCTACTTGGATTCTTCAAAGTGTGTTTGTAGATCTTTAATTATTTCATTTGCTCCTTTTCATTTATCGCAATTTGGAGCTTCAATCTTTGATTCTTCTTCTCAAGAGATTTTAACTCTTCTAAGGCACAAATGAGTTCTCCTTCCAGATTCACTTCAGCTTCATCTTGTTCTTCTTGATCATCTGTACTTTTACTTACAGAGGCATCTTCATGTATGGCCATGAATAGAATCTCTTCTTCTGAATCACTAACTCCACTATCTTTAGTTGAGCCAAGATATTTAGAATACAAACGATTCTTCTCACTTGGCTAAAAAATGTGTAATCTTTCTATAATTAAAACATTTAAAAGATAATTTTCCTTGATATTTACTTGTGCCCATTTTTGGCTTGTGAATGAATAAAGCTATGTTGTCGTCTTCATCACCATTAGATTTGTCAATTGATTCTTGAATCTTAGCCTTCTTTTTCTTTGATGTATTGAAAGCATCTTCTCTCTTTGAGAGTTTCTCTTATTTAATTTGCATCTCATATGCTGTAAGAATACCATGTAGATCATCCATCTTTAGCTTGGCTAAATTCTTTATCCTTCAATTTTTGAAACTTTTGCATCATATCTCAATGGTATAGATCTCAAAATTTTTTGTACCATGATTGATTCTTCTAACTTTTCTCCAAGAACTTGAATCTTATTAACTATTTGATCAACTTGCAAAAGGTAATTTTATATATTTTCTTCCTCTTCCATCTTCAAACTCTCAAATTATCTTCTCAAAGTCTAAAGCTTATCTTGCTGAACCTTTCCATCACCTTTGTAAATATTCTCAAGCTTTACCCAAGTTTCATGAGCAGATTTACATTGCATAACTTTAACAAATTTTGATTTACATAAAATAACATTTAAAGCTTTAGCATTATTTTCACTTGCCTTCTTTTCTATTGGAATAGTTACAAGTGTCTGTGACTCTTCATATTCCTCCACCACTAGTTGCCAAATGTCGAATCCAAGAGCTATCAAATAAGTCTTCATCCTTATGTTCCAAAAAGCATAATTTGTCCCATAAAAAAAATGTGCCTTATTTGTAGGAAAACATTCATGTGATCCATCCATCATTCTTTCCTTGATCTACCTTTAAGCTATAAATTTTTTTCAAAAGGAACCTGCTCTGATACCAATTTTTAAGCATGAAATATACTAAGAGGCGGGGTGAATCAATATATTAAATATCTTTTACTTAATCTGATTTCTTTTCTTTAACCACTTAATCACACATTCAAGATATGCAATAAAATGAAAATAATAACATGCACCACACAAGAGAGAGAGACACCATATTTTTACATGGAAACCCAAAGTGGAAAAAAACATGAAGATCTCAAGTATATGAATGAGCACCAACTCAAATTAAAAAGTTCGTAAGCACCAACATAGAAACTATTTGTGAACACCAACCCATAGGAACACAAACCCCTTGAAAATATTTGTGAGCACCAACCCAAAGGATCACCATCCCCTCTTGTGTATAAAACACAACTATCTCTCAATGTTGCTTACTCAACAAATGATATAACTCTTCAATATATCCTATTTTTCTCTCCTCTTTTCTTATATAAAACAATTATAAATGAACTCTCTTGCATATTAAAAATGGATTCTCAAGCCTTTATTTATATCCTTCCAAATGACCTTTGGAATTCACCCTTTATGACCCTTCAATCCTCATATAAAATAGTGCCAAACATGCATGACCCTTTAAATCCTTGCATTTGAAAAGTCACATGGTGACCCTTCATGAGCAAATGTGTCCTTTCCTCTTTTATCTTTATCTTGGTGACCTTTTGAATTCATTAAGGTGACTCTTCATAGAAAAATGTGCCATAACCTATTTTGTCTTCACTTGGTGACTCTTGAAATTTCTCAAGATGACTTTTTATGGGAAAATACATTCCATTCCTCTTTTGTCTTTACCAGGTGACTCTTTGACTTCTCCATGGGCCCTCTTTTGACTTTTATTCAACAAAATATATATACATTAATATTTAATAAATATTAACACACATTATCCAAGATATGAATATTAAAAACACCATTAAATGTTATGGGGCCTTTATTACCAATGCTAGACCTTTGACATCAATGATAATATTTCCAACACTAAAGCAGGTCAATTAATTTTAAAATTAAAATAAACATAAATTAAAATTATTATGCTAAGATATGTTAAAAATGGAAAGTATAGCTATGTTATATATTATAATGATAATGAGCACAAGATAATTAGATGATTTTGGTGATAATATCTAGATCTAGAATAGACAAAAAGTAGATTAGATCTAGATTTTGGATTGGTTTCATGATTTTAGAGACTATACCTCTTTATCTTTAGATAATTGCATCAAACTGGGATGGTTTCATTGATGTTATTATCTTATACATAGGTGTATACAATGGAATACCTATTAAAATTAGATGTGACCACCTATATGATTTTGGGTTCTATGTCACCTTCGCTCCAATGCATTCAAATCTAGGTCATAGATTATCACTCATTAAATGAGAATCCCTTAGTTATTATTCTTCATAGTGGCTACAGGAAAATAGGTTAAGGCACACATAGTTTTGACTACCCCAAATACCCCTCTATTAATGAGGATTGCCTTCATAACCAATACTTTGAAGAAGGTCTCAAAATTATGTAGTTCTTCCCTATGTGTTGGCTTGTGTGTGTATCATGAAATGTGTGATAAGAAAGTACATAGAGTGATATATCCTGTAACTTGGAAAATGTGGCTCATGGAATCCCCCTTCAATAAATCAAACTTGTAGATATGTTGTCCATATTATTGGTATGAAAATAGAAGAAAATAGGGAAGCTTTTCTCATTTGAGTGCTTGATTGAGTGCTTTTTGGTATGTGTTAGGTGAGGAATGAGTGAGGGTTGATATTATATAAATTTAAATCCATTTGGAGAATATCTCACATTAAGTCACTTAAGATGAACATAAAAATATGTTTCATTTTAAAATTAGATGACTTTAGGGCATTGGAAACTTATGGCAGAATAAAACACTTATGTCGATGTAGGAGTTTGACTTAGACACAAGTGTCTAGATAGTTAGAAAATAGGTGTAGGTCCAAAACTTGAAAAAAAAAAGATAAGTAGGTTTATAACATTTAAGGCAAGATAAAAGGTCTGAGTCATCATAATAACATTAGTTAAATTATTAAATTATGCATAAAAAGATAATGTAATGAAATCAATTTAACAATAAAGTATAATAATAATAATAATAATAATAATAATAATAATAATAATAATAATAATAATAATAATAATAATATGATTGAAATATAGTAGAATGTATGAATAAAAGACAAGCCACTTTAAGGGGGCAACCTACAAAAGCCTCAATAAGAGCAGAATTCACAATATGATGACAAATAACTACCCACTACCTCATATTTATAGTCTACGTAGGCCATGGTTACTCCATAGGATAACCTACTAACCAAATTATTGCATAAATAAATGTGATATTAGATCAAAGAGTGATAAGTAAGCCATAAGTTGGCTATTCCTATCCTAATATATGTGATAGGTTAGCAACATATCATGCACTTCCCCTTTAAACCAATGTCACCTCAATGTTGAAAAATTATGGATATTGTTATATAAAATCTTCACCCTCCTAGGTTATATCCTTGCTTCACAGGTTCTTCCACTTGATCATATATTACTTAATCTCTCTAGTTCGTAACATATTATTACATGTTTGTAGGATCTTATCTAGTTCTAAAATGACTCATCCTTCTTCATCTAGTTCTTGTAGATCTTTCTAGGATACAACTTTTTATCCAATGACCTTCTTCAAGAAAGAAACATGAAATACTGGGTGTTTATGTTAGCATAGGTTCTTGAAACATCAGACTACGTTAAGGATGAGGATAGTTGTGATATACTTTATATGCACATAATAGTCTATTATATAAAGATAGAAATTAGGATGATAGAACCATAGGGAAGATTAATTATCTTGCATTATTGAGGAATTAAGAAAAACTAGTATTTCATAAATAGAAATAATACATTCAAATTAATTAGATAAAAAGTAAATAAAACTTTACATACAAGACTACACACAAGGAACATAATAAGAAATTACAAAGGTAACCATAACCAGATAGTATATATTGATCTATAAACATGGAACCTTCTTATTCTTACAAACAAAAGTATATATAGACATTTCTAGTCTATGACTTTTCATCTTCTTCTCATACTTGGTGCCAAAAGTGGAGTCTATTATTTTGTTCCCAAAATCCGTCACTTGATTTTATGGAAAACATACCAACCATTTTGGCCCTGTAAACCAAAACTCTCTCTTTCATTTTTCAAAAATGTTTTGAGCAGTTAAGTTTTTCAAATATTCAAGCCTTTTCAGCTAAGGAAGTCACAGGTTCAATAGGCAGGCTTTCTTCAAAGAAAGTTCAAAACACTTAAGGTTTTTCCTTAGTATTTTGAGAATGGTTCAACACAAAGGTTTGATCAAAAGACTTCATGACGGGATTCAAATGATTAGAATGAACCACTTTGAACCATTGAACCATTGAACCCCACCTCCACAAGGTTCAAAGGTTCAATGGGTTCAAAGATTCAATGACTTTGGTAGACTTAAAGAAAAGAAGGATTCAAAGAGTTAAGATTGAACCATTGAACTGTTGAATGGTTGAACCTTGAACCTTGAACCAAAAAGAGTTTAAAGGTTTAAAGGATTAATAAGTTTAAAGACTTCAACGAACATAGAAAGTGAAAGGATCCAAAAAGTTTGAAACTTCAAAGGAATAGAATGAACTGTTGAACCGTTGAACCTTGAACCGAAATGGTTCAAAAGGTTCAAAGGGTTCAAATTTTGAGTGGAAGCTTCGAGCGAATGGAGGAAGTAGAAGATTTCAAAAAGAAGTTGAAAGAAATGGTTCAACCAAAGAAGAAAAAAAAAGTGAATGCGGCCCTTCACAAAACATTGAACCTTTGAACCATTGAACCTTTAAACCAAAAGAGTTCAAGGTTCAAAGCAACTGGTGATGTCCCTGTAGATGTCAAATTTAGGGTGATGGAATAACCATTAAATTTCAAAAGACTTGAGAACAAGCTCAATGTCTAACCCAGAAAAGAGCCAAAAGATCTAGCAAAAAGTGAGAAGATAGCCCCGAGAGCTTAGATCACCAAGAAGAGACAAAACATGGCATGGAAAGAGAGAACAACTACAAAAAATCTATAAATATCTATAAGAGAGTTATTTTTAGTAGGTGGAACAGTCCACCAGGTGGACATCAGAGAACATAAACATTCAAAGGTGTGGCCTATTTTTCTACATTAAGTAAAGGTGAATGGACAACCGTATAAGTGTCATAAAGAAGACCAGATAACCCATGCTTAGGAAGAGACATTTGAGATGAATGCCAAAGTCAAGGCTGATGACCTATTCTATCATGGCCCTTTCACAGATATTTAATGCATTTAATTCAACATGAGCCATTTTCATGAAAACAAGCACCCAAGTCTTTCTTGTGATGCTATATATTGTAATCTCTCATTTTGCATAAAGAAGATCTCTTTGTTATCAGAAGTGAAGCTCTACCCAAATTGAAAGGCATTCTTGAGACTTTGAGCTCAGACTGTTAATCACATTTTGTTAAGTGAATGAGAAAGCAAGTGACCTTTTAAACTTTGTGTTGAAATAGCTTATGTCATTTAGGAAATTGTTCTTATGTATTTTTCCTAAATACAGTCTTGTCCATTTAATCAAACAAGCAGAACAAGTGGAAATAAGCTGGAAGATGTCCTGAAGCTGAATGTGGGAGACTTTGTGCTACCATAATTGTCTTCAGTCTCTGTTTTGTGTAAAGGATACTAGAGATACATTGATCTCTCTTTATCCTTCGTAATCATTTACTCTGTTGTAGTTTTAGGTGGAGACTTTGGGCTACGCTTAATCCTATAGTGTCCTTCATCCTAATCAGTGAGAGAAGCAATGAATGACTTTGTGCTTTCATGGGTTTCTTGTGGTTATAGTTACTACCTAAGAAGTCTTCCTCTAGTTTTCTAAACATCAATTCTGAAAGAAGAGAAATGCTTTCAGTAATTACCTAGGAATTATCCTCTATTTTTTGAACATCATCTTTGAAAAAAGAGAGATGGATGGTATGATTTCACCCATGAGTGTATTTTCAACTTATATATATACTATATATTATGGGGAACCTCCCTTGCTGAGAGGAGAGATTTATCTCATTCTAGTTGTGGTCACCACACCTATTTTGCCACATAAATATCCTTATGATGTGGTTGATGTAACTATTTTGCCATCAGTCAGCTAGTGACAAAATATTCACCCAATAGTTTTTGGCAGCTCCACTAGGGAATGGCATGAAGTAGGAAAGAACAAGATAGCTTCACGCCAATAGTTTTTGGTGACTCCGCTGGGGAATGAAGTGAAGTAGGAAAGAACAAGGTAACTTCATGCCAACAGTTTTTAGCAACTCTGCTGGGGATGAATGAGTATTTTTGATCTTTTTCTAGTAGCTCCATGCTAATAGTTTTTGGTGACTCCACTGGGGAAGAAAAAAATATTCAGTTATTTTCCATTAGCACTTCATATCTGTTGGGGATAGAACATAGATAGCTCCATGCTAACAATTTTTTGGCGACTTCACTAGGGAATGATGTAAAGTAGGAAAGAACAAGACAGCTTTATGCCAATAATTTTTGGCGACTCTGCTAGGGAATAATGTACAGTTTGAATCTCAAGCTTCAAATTGAAGTAGTTTCAGTTCTTTTCCATATCTATTTTACACTCTGGTAGATCCACCATACATAAGAAGCCAAAGAGCTCAAGGTATTGTTGACCATGTATTTGAGTTGGTGTAGCTAAGTAATTTTGATCTTTTTCCTCCACCATCTTGCCTTTAGAAAACTAGGAGTTTTCCTCCTACAAACATTAGGTCCCCAATACCAAGCAAAGCTGCTCTTTCCTCTGCTAATAGAGCTTTATCCATACATATCCCATAGAGATTTATTATCCCTCCTTTTAACAACCATATCATGACAGCTCAAGGTCCCTGGGGTAATAATTTTCATCCTCTAAATCTAACCCCACCTCTACATGAGCTACCCCATAGTTCAACGAAGAATTTTCCCAAGTTTTATGGTGATGGGAAGGTTCATCCTAATAAACAAATACCAGCTTTTTGCATAGCCTGTGGTGTAATAAGCGTTGAATATGAAGACATTGCAGTTAGACTGTTTGTGGAAACATTGCAAGGTGTTATTGTAGACTAGTTCTATCATCTACAAGCACAAATAGTGACTGACTAGAACACTCTCAAAGCCAAATTTGAGGCCAAGTTCAAGCCTGCTGAAGATACACACACCCTATTAGTTTAGCTTACACAAATGAAGAAAGATCCTCATGAACCCATGAGGGATTTCATTACTAAATTTGACAAGCTAAGGAACATGATTCCCACAATTGCTTAGTTGACAACTTAGAATCTCAAATTCTTCTTCATCAATTCTCAGCTTCCTGAAGTGAGTTTCCTATTGAGGCAGGCTGGCCACATAGATCTTACTACAGCTCAAATTTTGGTGACTAAGGTTGAAGATGATCTTATTATTGTTCCCAAAATCTATCACTTATTTTTAGGGACAACATATTGACTATTTAAGGCCAAAATGATCTCTTCCCTTCTCAATTTTTTTTGAGTATTCAAATTCTTCAATTATTCAAGCATTTTTAGCTAAGGGACTCGTAGGTTCAATAGGTTCCACAGGTTCAACCGGTGGGCTTTTATAAAGAAACAAGTTCCAAACACTTAGGCATTTCAAGGCTAGTTCAATGCCGAAGTTTAATCAAAAGACTTATCGATGGGCTTCAAACAATTGGAATGAACCACTTTGAACCATTAAACCTTGCCTCTGTAAGGTTCAAAGGTTCAACAAGTTCAAAGGTTTAAAAAAGAGTTAAGTGCTTCAATGAGTTCAAAGACTTCGGCAAGTTCAAAAGTTTAAAGGCTTCGATGGACTTAAAAGAAAACTTCAAAGAGTAAAGATTTAACTATTAAATCATTAAACCTTAAACCAAAAGAGTTCAAAGTTTAAAGGTTCAACGAGTTCAATAAGTTTGATGGACTTAGAAAATCAAAGGATTTGAAGAGTTAAGATTGAACCGTTGAACCATTGAACCTTGAACTTCGAAGAGAGTTTGAAACTTCAAAAATTCAACGAGTTTTACAAAAAAGGAAAGAATCCAGAGAGTTTGAAACTTCAAAGGATTCAAATAAAGAGAATGAACTATTAAACTTTGAACTAAAATGATTCAAGGTTTAAAGGTTCAAAGTATGAATGAAAGATTCGAGTGAATGAAGGAAGTGGAAGTTTCCAGAAAGGGTTCAAAGAAATGGTTCAACCAAAGAAGAAAAAGGGAATGAATGTGGCTCTTTACAAAACATTGAACCAAAGAGTTGATTGAACCAAAGAGTCGATTAAACCACCTAAACTATTGAACCATTGAACTGATGCACTCTAAAGGTTCAAAGGTTCAAGGTGGTTCAAGTGACCAGTGACTATTGATGTCCCTATAGATGTCAAATTTAGGGTAATAAAATATCTGTTGTTTTTTAAATATGGTATGGACTTGGAAAAAACTCAGTGACCAGCCAAAGGAGCCAAAAAAGCTAGCTAAAAGTGAGAAGATAACCTGAGAGCTTAGATCATGAGGAAGAGACAAAATACAACAAGGAAAGAGGGAACAATGTAAAAAGAGTGGAAATATCTACATAGGAGTTATTTCTAGTAGGTGAAACAGTCCACCAGGTGGACATCAGAGAGTGTGAGCACTCAATAGTGCGGCCTATTTTTCTAGATCGAGTAAAGATGAAGTGGATAGCTGCAAAAATATCAGGAAGAGGACCAAGTGGCCCATACTTTGGAGGAGACATTTGGAATAATTAACATGCCAAAGTTAAGGCTGATGCCCTATTCCAACATGGCCCCTTCACAAAATTTCAAATGCATTCAAGGCATTGAATGCAGCATGGGCCATTTTGTGAAACAAAGTGCCAAGTATTTCTTGGTTGCTATATATTGTAATCTCTCATTTTATGCAAGGGATATCTCTCAGTTGTAGAAGAAAAACTCTGCCCAAATTGAAAGGCATTTCCTAAGACTTTGAGCTCAAATTATTAATCATATTTCTTTATTTGAATGAGAAAAGAAGTGACCTTTCAGACTTTGTGCTAGAATAGCTTGTGTTATTTAGAAAATTGTTCTTATGTCTATTCCCTAAAAGCATTCTTGTCCATTTAATTTAACAAGAAAAACTAGTGGAAGTAATCTGAGAGGTGTCCTGAAGCCAACTGTGGGAGACTTTGTGCTGCTAAAATTGTCTTTAATGTGTGTTTTTTGTTTCTATGTAAAGGATCTTGGGAAGACTTTGCACCCCCATTATCCTTCATAATCTTATACTCTTTGGCAGTTGAGGTGGAGACTTTGTGCTACACTTCATTCTGCTATGTTACTACACCATGTTTTAGTGAGGGAAGCAATGAAAGACTTTGTGCTTTCATGGGTTTCTCGTGGTTACAATTAATACCAAGAAGAAATATGTTTGTTGACTGAGTATTAATTTTGAAAGAAGAGAAGTACCTCTAGCAATCACCTAGGAATTCTCCTATGTCTGTGAACATCATCTCTGAAAAAAGAGAAATGGATGGTGCTATCTTACCCCAAGTGTTATTTTTAGCTTATTTATAGTATATAGTACCTTATAGTTATAGGGAACCTCCCCTTGATGAGAGGAGAGATTTGTCCCCTTTTGATGTAGTCGACTTGCACATTTGGCCAATAAATCTTCCTATGTTGTGGTTGAAACACCTATTTTGCCCTCAGTTAGCTGGTGATAAAATATTCACCCAACACTTATCATGGTAGGAAAGATAAGAAGAGATCCTAATAGAAGTAAATCATCTTCATCTTCTGAATATTCTTTTATAGGCACCACTGATCCTATGGTGCAAAAGCTAGCAAATAAATTGCTAGCTCTAAAAAAGCAAATGGCACAAGGGATGTCTACTCCTCCTTATCAGGATATACCAAGGAGGACATTTTCCAACCAATCATATCAGGGAAATGCTGCCAAAAATCAAGGGTAACCAAATCACTTTCCTCCCCCACCAGGGAAGCTTGCCATTAAAGCAACACTAGCTAACTCAACAGTTGGTTATCTTGAAATTGAATCTAATTTTTCTTTCCAACCTAAGTTGAACTGAGAAGATGATGCTGATCTCTTTGCAGAAGGACAAGAAGAATCAGTTGGCAACTCCAACATTGTTTTCCTAAATTACCAGGATGAACCTAGAAGTAAAGGTGAAGCATTTGATGGATCATACGATGTATTTACCAGGTCCCATAACTAGTCATCTCAACAAGTAGATAAAGGGAAAATAGGAGAAGAATCTCAACCAAAAATCTCAATTGCTAAATGAGGAACTTCACTACCTTTCCAATCAAAAGACTTGGTGATCAATAAAAAAGTAAGTACCTCAAATATTCCTTCACCTTCTGCTTCAAATTTGCAGACCAGTCCTACTCCTAGTCAAAACCAGATTGATGGATTGCCTTCCTCTATTTCTAATTCATTTCAGTCATTTGATATAATTGACCATGCTAAGAAGACCAAAATTTAAATGTCTGAGTTTGAATTCTTGTAATCCAACCCTAAGCAGTTGGATAGGTTAGTTCAATGCGTCAAAAATAAAACAGTCCCTATTAGATAAGAAAGTTTGAAAGTAACTCCTATTCCTCCAAAGAACACACCTACCCAAAATAATCTTGTGATTACTCCTCTAGCTGCCCCTAGAAAGATAAAATCATTTTATGTCTCCCTGCTGATAAATGGTTATCAACTGAATAATTGCATTATAGATTCTGGTGCATCTGACAATGCCATGCCTACCAAGGTGGTAGAATCTCTTGGTCTCATACTGACTAAGACCTTTGGGAGATGTTTCTCCATGGAAAAAAAATAAGTTACACTTCTAAGACAAATCAAGGATTCCCAATTTACATTTGTGGCCTTCCCAAATAAGAGAATTAAAATGACAGTCCTGGTGGCCGACGTCTCAGCCTCTTATGACATTCTTCTTAGGCAAAATTTGTGTAAGGATGTTGGTGGAAAATTGAGCATGAACCTATCTATGGTGAGGATTCCTGTCAAGGGCATCATGTAAAGGCTACTTCCTAAGAAGGAATCGAAGTACATTATCACCCAAATGTCAGCCCCTGAAGCTTAAATTCTATTTGAGTCTTCAGGAATGGGTAATTACATTTTGTCTACTAAGGATGTTCCTATTTCAGCAGATGAAATCTTACTAAGTGATAATCCAAAAAATTTAGATAAGACATCAGAAGAATTAGTAGGGTGAAGTACATATGAAAATGGATATTCCCTTCTGTTAAGTTATGGAGCTAAAAGCTTCAACTCTTTGCAAACTGAAGGAACAGAAGGTTGCTGAGATCCAGGAGCACTGGCGTCGGTAGCAGGACCGATGTCGGTCATGACCAGTGCAGAAGGCCATCGGCGACGGCAGGGAGTCGGCCGATGCTGAGAACTAGGCAAGTAGGGACCAGCGTCGATCGCCTGTGTGTTCCAGAACTGTTCATTGCACGGACAGTTAGTTAAGTGAACGAAGTGTTTGCATGTAAAGCCCAGTTAGAGTCTTGAGCTGTGAGGATAATTGTCTAAATTAAGAGTCTAAGTTATTGTTTAAGTCTGGGATCTATTTATAGACCCATTGGCATGTATTGTAATTGATATAAGATAAGGAAGGCAAGGAAGTTCCTTCTAAGTGTAAGATCATTGAGTTGCAGGTTGTTGCAAGCTCATAGGAGATCTACATGTGTGATTATGGTCTATTGAATTATAGGTTGCAGGTTCATGGGAGATCAACTTGAAGTACTATAGAGTGTTTGGTGTACCGGCAGGGTTATTACTGACTGGTTGGAGAGGTGAACACCAATTCTGTGTGTGAGTTGGTTGTTGAGACCATTTTTGGTAGGAGAGTGTTGTAGAAGAATTACTGTACACTTGAGGTGTGGGAAGCCTCTGTAAGGTGGAAGAGTGTGGCGGCTCTTTATTGTATTCTTTTCTGTAAAGTGTTAATATAAGATAGTGTATTGTCTCTCATATTCTGTGCTATTGGTGAATTCTAGTTACTTGTGTTTCTGGTTATTTCCGCATATTTAATTGCTTATATTTGGTAATCATACTGTGCTCTTTTTGAGGAGCAAGATCCTAACAAAGTGGGATCAGAACAGGTGTTGTTCTTGTGATCCCCCAATAAAGTGATATCAGAGTTGTTGGTTGGGATACTAACAGATTGGATTAGATCTGGTTAGTTTGTTTTTTGATTACAGGTTACTCACAGGGTTTCTGTTTGAGTGGGAGTTGAGCAATGGCAGAAGACAGTAAGCTACGAATGGAAAAGTTTAATGTCAAGAACTACCAATTATGGAGGATGCAGATTGAGGATTATCTGTATCAGAAAGATTTGTACTTACCGTTGGGTGGGGTTGTTTGCAAACCCTCGGATATGAAAGATGAAGAATGGGGGGTTCTTGATCGGAAGGCTCTGGGATCTATTAGATTGAGTCTTACATCATCTGTGATTTCTAGCTTATCACAGTGTAAGACAATGGTGGAGTTGATGGAATCTTTGGCAAATTTATATGAAAAACCCTCAGCTTCTAATAAGGTATTTCTTATGAAGCGTTTATTTAATTTGCAAATGTTGGAAGGTGGATCTATTCATAGCCATCTTAGTGATTTCCATGGTTTGGTAAACCAGTTAAGTTCAGTCAATATTGTATTTGATGATGAAATTAGAGCTCTCTTAATCTTGTGTTCATTACCTGAAAGTTGGGAAGGTTTGGTAATCGCAGTTTCTAATACTGTGTCTCCTTCAAAAGTCTTAAAAGTGGATGATGTTGTGAGTGTGATCTTGAATGAAGAGATACGCAAGAATAGCATAGGTGAATCATCAGGAAATGCTTTGAGTGTTGAAGGCAGAGGAAGGCAAAGAGAAAAGATAGAGCATGGGAGATCAAGGTCCAAGATAGGCAGAAGATCCAAGTCCAGGTATGGCAGAATAACCTACTGCAAGTGTGGAAAGCAAGGGCACTTAAAGAGAGATTGCAGATCAGGTGAAGATCAACATGAAGGACATGAAGAAGAAGCAGATGTTGTAGATTATGTTGCACGGGATGCTCTGGTATGTTCTTTGGATAAAGTAGAATCTTGGGTTTTAGATTTTGGTGCCTCTTTTCATGCATCCCCACATAGGGAATTTTTTCATGAGTATGTCCAGGGAGAATTTGGAGAAATATGTGTAGGGGATGGTAAACCTTGTCAGATTGTTGGCAAAGGGAAAGTGAAGCTGAAACTGCAGACAGGTAACACATGGGTGTTAAAGGAGGTCATGCATGTCCCAGTTCTGGAGCAGAATTTGATTTTTATTAGAAGTTTGGGTGATGAGGGTTGCACAGTAACTCTCACAGTGGACTCTTGGAAGGTTACCAAGGGTACACTTATTGTAACTAGAGGTAAGAAAGTAGGTATGCTTTATCTATCTACTTGTATTACTGACTCTCTTTTTGCTTTATCTACTTCAGCTGTAGATTCAGAGATGTGGCTTGATAGGCTTGGTCACATAGATAAGAAGGAGATGCTTGTTCTTGAGTCAAGGGATATGCTTTCGAATTTGGAAGGTATGGATCGTGGTTTCTGTATGCAGAAGAAGAAGGTAACATTTCTTGAGGAATCCGATGTTAGTGACAAGAATAGGAAAGCCTTGGTTTTCAAGGAGAAGGTGATGGATAGAGTTTAGCACAAGATGTAGAAGAATTCTAAGTAGAGCAAGGGTGTTTTGGAGAAGGATTTGATCTAAAAAGAGCTCACGAGAAAAAGTCAGGTCTCACTAGAGAAACATAGAGACTGACGTCGGTAGGAAAACCGGCGTCAGCATCAAGACAGGGACTGACGTCAGCTATGTGCAGCCTGACGTTGGTGACTCAAGACAGATATCTACCGGTGTTAGCCAGGGGAAAATGACATCGGCAAAGGGGTAGTCGTAGGGATCTGACATCGATCAAGTGTAGACTGAGATGTGACTGGCATCGGTTACTGAGATGAATTTTGGGTGGACAGCAAGCTGTCAAGGTGTCTCAAGTGCCCATATGGAGGATTGAAGGCGTAAGTAAGTTCTTAAATTTGTCATTTCCCTTCTTTACACTACTTGTTGCTCACTCATGGCATAAGACCAGGGAGTTATTAAAGAAGCAAAACAGGGAGATCCAGGAAATAGTGGGAGCTTGGCATGGATGAGGATGTGATTCCTTGGATGAGAACCAAACAATTGTTTTGGGTAGAGTGGCCAGCTGGAAGTAAGCACTGAGAGATGAATGGATGTTTAGGATAAAGAAGAGTGGAAATGGATACGCGAGATGGAAGATCAGGGTATATGATCATGTATGAGCTGCAGGGCAATGGAGGTTTGATCATTGTGTTTCTCTTTACCAGGTTGGATAATATTAGCTACATTATCCTATTTTTGTATGATGTGCTTGTTGCAGGGTTACATATACAAGTATTACTGAACTAAAGGTAAAGCTAGTTCAGGTGTGTGTCATGGAGAATCTGGGAGCAACAAGATTCTTTGGCATGAGTGTGTTCTAGAGACATGGTAGGTCACATGTTGACTTTGTTTCAGGATGATTGTGTGAGACTGGTTAGCATGTCGATGGTTAGACAGTTCATAGAATAGGGTCTTGATTGACATAATGAGGTTGAGGGCATAGTATGTACTAAACCTGAGTTTTCCCAAGTAGTGGGAGTTGTCACAAGTTGGAGCCAATCCAGGAGAGAACCAATGGAGGACAGTTCAGTGGATTCTTACAAGGACTAGCAGCAGGTGCACATGCTATGCAGGTTCAGGTTATTTTCTACATGGTTTGTAGATGTGGATGTGGCAAGTGATTTGGATGACAAGTTTTGCACTACAGTTTTGTGGTGGTTAGTCTTCAAGAGTGATCTTGAGGAGGGATACAAAGCCAAGAGAACAAACTAGATGGAGTATAGGTACAGGTACAGGTTGCAGCTATTTATCTCCAAGTGGGAGATTGTTAAGTTGTGGAGCTAAAAGCTTTAACTCTTTGCAAACTGAAGGAACAAAAGGTTGTTGAGATCCAAGAGCACCGACATCGGTAGCAGGACCGATGTCGGTCATGACCAGTGCAGAAGGCCACCGGTGACGGCAGGGAGTCGGCCGACGTTGGCAGAACCAGGCAAGTAGGGACCGGCATCGGTTGCTTGTGTGTTCCAAAATTATTCATTGCATGGATAGTTAGTTAAGTGAACGAAGTGTTTGCATGTAAAGCCCAGTTAGAGTCTTGAGTTGCGAGGATAATTGTCTAAATTAAGAGTCTAAGTTATTGTTTAAGTCTGGGATCTATTTATAGACCCATTGGCATGTATTGTAATTGATATAAGATAAGGAAGGCAGGGAAGTTCCTTCTAAGTGTAAGATCATTGAGTTGCAGGTTGTTGCAAGCTCATAGGAGATCTACATGTGTGAGTATGGTCTATTGAATTATAGGTTGTAGGTTCATGGGAGATCAACTTGAAGTACTATAGAGTGCTTGGTGTACCGGTAGGGTTATTACTGACTGGTTGGAGAGGTGAACACCAATTCTGTGTGTGAGTTGGTTGTTGAGACCATTTTTGGTAGGAGAGTGTTGTAGAATAATTAATGTACACTTGAGGTGTGGGAAGGCTCTGTAAGGTGGAAGAGTGTGGCGGCTCTTTATTGTATTCTTTTCTGTAAAGTGTTAATACAAGATAGTGTATTGTCTTTCATATTCTGTGCTATTGGTGAATTCTAGTTACTTGTGTTTCTGGTTATTTCCGCATATTTAATTGCTTATATTTGGTAATCATATTGTGCTCTTTCTGAGGAGCAAGATCCTAACAAAGTGGGATCAGAATAGGTGTTGTTCTTGTGATCCCCCAACACCTTCTTGATGAAGAAAAATCTGAAAGAAGATCAAGTTTTGATGATATTTAGATTCTAGGATATGATGACAGTAACTCTCCTACCAGTTCTAGAGCTAGAGTAGTTTTGATATCTCCTCAAGGAGATATTTCCCCTTATACATATAAGTTGCAATTCAACAACACTAACAATACTACCAAGTATGAGTCTTTGTTGCTTAGATTAAAGGCCACTCAAGCTAAAGGCATCAAGTAGCTTCAAGCCCGGGGAGACTCTGAGCTAGTGGTTTGTTAGGTGAGGAACCTGTATCAAACCAAGAATGAGAAATTATGACATTATCATAATCTAGTGTGGGACTGTCTTGAAAGTTTTGATTCTTTCAATATTTTTGTAGTGCCTAGAGAGCTTCATAATCATGTAGATTCATTGGCTGTCTCTGCAACCCTCATGGTTTCTCACAAAGACTTTGAAAAGCACAGTTACACTATCAAACTAGTCTTTAAACCAAGTGTACTTGATAATACCAACAATTGGCAGGTGTTTGATGCTGACAATCAAATCATGTGCTTTACTAGACCCAAAGAGCAATGAACTATGGTAGTGGACCATACTGCTGTGCATCAACATCAGACAAAGAAACTTTTTAGCAAGAGAGCAAAGATTCATGGTAGAGATCAAATCTTATTAAGGGGCAAGAAGAGAAAACCAAAAGGAAGGCACATAAAATTGGATTATTAGTGGAGAAGTCCATTTTCCAATCACCAATTTTGAGGTGAAAATAGTCTCTTGCTAATTTATCAAGATGAGATGCCATTTTCTCTACCTCATAGTGGGCAGCATCTGAAACACTTCAATCCTTGAAGTATCAAATAAGTCTAGTTGTACATATGTATAATTTTTGTATAGTCTTCCTTTTGTTTTGTGTTTTTCATTTGTTTTTGGTGCCTTTATTTTTAGGTAGCATGACTTCATAGCCCAATGGCATAAATGAAGGCACCAAGATTCTAGTTTCTACTCCCTTCGATTACTTTAATTTTCAATCGATGGAAGTTCCCCAACTGGAGCCAACTGTTGTTCCCAAAATCTGTCACTTGCTTTTGTGGACAACATACCAACCATTTTGGTCATGTAGACCAAAACTCTCTCTTTTCTTTCTCAAAAATGTTCTGAGTAGTTAAGTTTTTCAAATATTCAAGCCTTTTCAGCTAAGGAAGTCATAGGATGAATAGGCAGGCTTTCTTTAAAGGAAGTTCAAAACACTTAAGGCTTTTCCTTAGTGTTTTGAGAATGGTTCAATGCAAAGGTTTGATCAAAAGACTTAACGGTGGGATTCAAACAATCAAAATGAACCACTTTGAACCATTGAACCGTTGAACTCTACCTTCATAAAGTTTAAAGGTTCAATAGGTTCAAAGATTCAACGACTTCAACAGACTTAAAGAAAAGAAGGATTCGAAGAGTTAAGATTGAACCATTGAACTATTGAACCATTAAAACTTGAACCACAAAGAGTTTAAAGTTTCAAGGGATCAACAAGTTCAAAGACTTAGATGGACTTAGAAAAGGAAATGATCCAGAAAGAATGAAGCTTCAAAGGAATATAATGAATCATTGAACCTTGAACTGAAATGGTTCAAAAGGTTTAAAGGTTCAAAGTGTTTAAAGAGTTCAAATATTGAGTGGAATCTTTGAGTGAATGGAGGAAGCAGAAGATTCTAGAAAGAAGTTAAAAGAAATGGTTCAACTGAAGAAGAAAAAGAAAGCGAACACAACCCTTCACAAAACATTGAACCATTAAACCTTTGAACCAAAAGAGTTCAAGGTTTAAAGAGGTTCAAAGAAATTGGTGATGTCCCCATAGATGTCAAATTTAGGGTGATGGAATAACCATTGATTTTCAAAAGACTTGAGAACAAGCTTAGTGGCCAACCCAAAAAAGAGTCGAAGGAGCCAATAGAAAGTGAGAAGATAGCCCCGAGAGCTCAGATCACCAAGAAGATACAAAACATGGCAAGGAAAGAGAGAAAAACTATAGGAAATCCAAAATCATCTGCAAGAGAGTTATTTCTAATAGGTGGAATAGTCCACCAGGTGGACATCAGAGAACATAAACATTCAAAGGTGTGGCCTATTTTTTTGCATTAAGTAAAGGTGAATAGACATCCATGTAAGCATCATAAAGAAGACTAGATAACCCATGCTTAGGAAGAGACATTTGAGATGATTCAAAATACCAAAGTCAAGGCCAATGACCTATTCTAGCATGGCCCTTTTATAGATATTCAATGCATTCAATTCAACATGGACCATTTTCATGGAAACAAGTGCCCAAGTCTTTCTTGTGATGCTATATATTGTAATCTCTCATTTTGTATAAATGAGATCTCTATGTTATCAGAAATGAAGCTCTACCCAAATTGAAAGGCATTTTTGAGACTTTGAGCTCAGACTATTAATCATATTTTGTTAAGTGAATGAGAAAGTAAGTGACCTTTCATACTTTGTGTTGAAATAGCTTGTGTCATTTAGGAAATTGTTCTTATGTCTTTTTCCTAAATACAGTCTTGCCCATTTAATCAAACAAGCAGAACAAGTGGAAATAAGCTGGAAGATGTCCTGAAGCTAACTGTGGGAGACTTTGTCCTACCATAATTGTCTTCAGTATATGTTTTGTGTAAAGGATACTAGAGAGACTTTGAGCTCTCTTTATTCTTCGTAATCCTTTACTCTGTTGTAGTTTTATATGGAGACTTTGGGTTGTGCTTAATCCTAAAGTGTCCTTCATCCTAATCAATGAGAAAAGAAATGAAAGACATTGTGCTTTCATGTGTTCCTTGTGGTTACAGTTACTACCTAGGAAGTCTTCCTCTAGTTTTCTAAACACCATTTTTGAAAGAAGAAAAATGCCTTCAATAATTACCCAAAAATTCTCCTCTATTTTTTGAACATCATCTCTGAAAAAAGAGAGATGGATGGTATGATTTCACCCCTGAGTGTATTTTCAGCATGTGTGTGTGTGTGTGTGTGTGTGTATGTATATGCATATATGTATATATGTGTGTATATATATGTATATGTATATATGTATATATGTATATATATATGTGTGTGTGTGTGTGTGTGTGTATATATGTATATACTATACATTATAGGGAACCTCCCCTTGCTGAGAGGAGAGATTTATCTCATTCTGGCTGTGGTCACCACACCCATTTTGCTACATAAATCTCTTTATGCTATGGTTGATGTAACCATTTTGCTGTCAGTCAGTTGGTGACAAAATATTCACCTAACATATTCATAGTATAGCTTATTACAAGTCATGAAGATAGGACAAAATAGACTTATACAATGTCAAAATGAGTTCATAATACATGAATATAAGACAATTATATTGCACAAATTTACAATCCATGTTCTTCTACCAACACTTTCTTGGACTTAAAATGTTGTCTCATCTCGAGAAAATGTCATAGGATCTCCAAATATGCACAAGTGACTAGAAATTGAATAAATGGTTAGACCAATAAGATTTGTAGTAATCATTCAAGGAACCATTTTTGGTTTTCACCTCTTGCATAATACTTAGTTGCCATTTCATTTTTTCAACTAAGTAGCATACCAACCTACCACCCTTTTTGGGTTTTCAATAGGCTAGTATAACTAGGTAGCTACCCTTTACAAGTTTTCAACCAACACAACCCTACTTATCTTACTAAGTCATCCCCAATACAACATGTTATATAGAATTTTCCAAATTTATACTCTACATAGTACTTAACTTGATGGTGGTTGCATGGACATAGATGATGATTGACCAAAAGAGTCCTTGTACTAGGAATCTATAGCCCTGTACTAAGTGATGATCTATTAGAGCTCTAATGATGGCCTATACATAGGTGTATTGACAATATGGGAAAATATGCTGGTGAATGGAGTCAAATCCAATTTTTAGGCATTCTAATCTAGCATCAATTTTTGGATTAATAATAGCAAGGTGCACAATAGCGCATGGAATATAATGATCTGATTGAGATCTACACCATCCATTATGCTCAAGGCTACCTTGGTATTCACAACCCTTATCTAGATCTCTCTACTTAACTATTTCATCTTATCTACATGTCTTTGATCTTGGAGGTCTGTAAAGGAACTACACAAAATATAATTTTGCCAATTCATAAGGTTATTATACACATTATCTTTGGTATTGAGTGATTCTTGGAGGGCCCTTCTCTACATTCATTTGGCCTCTTCTCACAAAGTGTTAACAACAATGGATATAGGGCGTGGTGGTAGGTTCACCCAAAGATTTGGTGGGACCTTCTTATATACTTGGACCATGCACACTACCTTCCAAAAGAAATCCTTCTCTTCCTCTCTATCATAGAAGTCACCTACCATATTTGTGACCATATCTTGGTAAACCTCCTACTCATCTAATCGCATCTAAGGTAGGTCATCAAATCTTGTGATCTAGGGCACCTTAGGGTTATCTAGCCAATTATGATGTTCCTTATCTTGTAATTTAGTAGAGGTGATGGTGGTTATTGTTTGGCAGAGAGCTTGCACTTTCCTTTCTATTATTGTGAGGTTGTGGCTTGTAGTTGTTACTACACTAAAGGGATTTCTATGCCTGGTGTTATGGATTGGAGTGGTGTCACATGCCTAGTTGCATAAGTTTTTTCCTTGGCAATTTTATCTCATACTATGGGCATGGTAAAACGAATGTGTCATGGGTACAAATGACAACCTAGGTAGCTCATGAATGTAAATGAAGATGCTATTCATAAGTAAGGTGACAAAAACATGTTGCCTCAAGTATTGCATGACATCTGATGGCACTTGAAGATGTGTAGTAATCAGCTTTAAACATCCCTCCTATCATGTCTTGAATGTTCCTTCATGTGGTAGGGCACAATGCTTAGGTGTCCATATTAGGTTATGGAATTACTACATTGGCCAATAGTCAGTTTTGGGGTGCACCTCTCCTTTAGGGGACTTCCATTGGGTGAAACACAATAGAAATATGAGAAATTGGTACTATAAGGTTCTCTTGAAATCTATGTGACACTTGTTGATGTTTGTAATAAGTTCATGCATAAAGTATTTGGGCCAACTGAACTACTCATTATGGTGGATCATGCAATGTGCAATATCTACCACCCCTTTTGGAATTTGCTTTATAGACTTGGTGGTCTATTAGAATCTTTGTGTGATGTACTCAACTAGGATACACAATAGTTCATATTAGATTTATTTAATTGGGATTCCTCTGGACCCTCAAACATATAAATCTTTGACCTCCTGAAGGATAGGATGAATTTAAGTATTGTATGGAGTAATAAAATCACCTTACTTAGGCATGCCCAAATCTCAAGCCTTTTTTTGATGTTGATGAATATAGTGGTATTGGGGCCAATGCAAATGTTGTCATCATTATAGTGGCTAAGTAAGATTTGAACAATCTCCCCCAAGTTATCGAAGGTGGGCATACAAAGTAGGCACTCAATGTTTGTGTTATGGAATTGATCTAGGACTACAAACACAAGAGGTTGCATAGCATCAATGAGATCAGGTTGAAAGAGTTTTTATTGTGCTTCTTAAAGGTAATCAAATGGCTCAGGATCAATGTAGTTTATGTACTGAAGTGTGAGGTCAATGCCCATTGCTTCTTTCTAAATATCCATCAAGTTTTTAATAAGATGTGATCAATCCATGATATATAAATATTTAAATTGAAAAACTTAATGCTTTTAGCACAATAGAAATTAGCTTGGATCTAAGACTTTAGCTCATAAAATGAATGTAAGATTTAAATGCAGACTTGGTTTATAACTATGTACCTTTATAGATTTTGCACCTACTAGTTTTTGCATAAATGTTGTGATGAGATACCCCTTTGTTATCAATGTGAATGTTAATGTGGAAAATCTTATCCAATCTAGAAATTAAAGTAGTTAGTCATTGGTGTATGTATCGTGATACATCATTATATTCTTTGTTATCAATATTGGAGTATAAATAGATGATGTTGATCAACTATTGATTTGGTGAAGATTAGGTCAATCAAACCTTGGCTTTAGCATTAATTGCTTTGAGGTGACTGTTATATGCCTAAGATCTTAGTTGATATGACTTGACCATATATTTCCCAAACTTAATTGCTTTCTTTCACTCCTGATGACATCAACAATGGTGCTCCTAAATTATTTTATGCATGGTTGGTGCACACTATACTTCTTATCATGGTTTCAAAATATATTGAAGAGATCATCTAAAAACACACACATAGATAAAAATAAACACACAAGAAGACATATAAAAATGTAATACCCTAATTTATTGAGTGATACTCACCACTCACTCATTTGGTAGTAAGAGATCAATTAAGAATAATGGCAATAGGGCTTAATCCTACAACCATTCACCTACCATGGTAAAATGGTTCCCTATAGATCTATCAAAACAATATTTATTTGTTATTATATTACATGTATAATGTAAGGCCCTTTCCATCTAATCTATAATTTACCTAGAAATGCTCTAAATCAATTATCATATAGAAAAACTAGTTGGTCTTTGTGAAATTCCTTCATTAGAGATGGTCTGCATCGATACTCATCCATCCTATTTAATTTGAGAATTCTATTTGTAATATACTGATTATCCCCTAGTCTCATAACTATTGAAATGCATAGACTGAGTACCAATTATTCCATCAACATTACTACTTCAAGCTCATAGACCAAGTGAAATGGAGTAAAACCTGTAGCCCTATTATAGTGCATTCAATAGGCCCAAAGAATTATAGGAATATGATCTTCCCAATCATCCCTCTTGACATCATAGATATTTGTCAAATTCTTACCCAATACTTTATTAGAAGCCTCAGCTTGACCATTATCTTATAAATGGTACACAAAACTTTTATAATGAGAAATCATGAATTATTTAGTAAGATCTTTGATAGTATTATTTAGGAAGTGTGTCCCTTGATCATTGATGAGATTGATGGGGCATCCAAAAAATTTGATGATATTATCATAAAGTAACTTTTTTGCTTCCTTCACCCCATAACTGGGCATCATAATAAATTCATCCCATTTGGTAAAGTAATATGTCATAGTGATAATACACTATGCTTTATTGCTTTTACTTAGAGGATTAATCAGTCTTACAAAATCTATGCCCCACTATTTAAAAGGTTATTTAGCTAACAAAGGATGCAAAGGAATTTCATCCTTATGAAGTTGCTTACATATTCATTAACATACATCACAATGCTGTACTACTCTATGTGCATCCTAAAAAAGGTTTGACCAACATAACCCACTATGTAATAATTTCCTTGCAATAACTTCTCTAACAAAATGATCTCATACTATTCCTTGCTGTGCTTCCTATAAAAGATGTGGTTTTTTATATTATATAAATACACTACATAATAACTCATCCTTCCCTAAATTATACAAGATCTCATTTATAATAGTATATGGTAACACTTTGGTGATAAACTACTTCTTATACCTTTCTTGGTAGTAGGGAATATTACTTATTCAAGGAAATTAGCAATTGCCTCAAAATTCTTAGTTATCATAGAAAATTGAAATAGATGGACACCATGGGAATATTATTGTAGTTCTTTTGGTTCTTCCCTATTTATGATGCAATTGAGATGATCTGGCCTAACATTTTCACTACCTGGTTTGACATTGATGCAAAATTGAAATTCTTTAAAAAACATTAACCATATTAAAATGCATCCTCCTAGCATAGGCTTATTTACTAGGAGGCATAGAGGTTGGTGATCTGTGAAAAATTCAAATTCTATTACATGAAGATAATGTCAAAAAATTTATAGTACAATCACTATAGCCAGTGCTTCTCTTTTAGTTGTCATAGAATTTTTTTCTACATCAAACAACTTTCAGCTTACAAGATGAATGGGGTGGTCCAATCCACCTTCTCATGGATACACAAGAATAACACTAAATATGATACCATAAACTTCAATGTGCACATAAAAGGGAGTACTTTAATCTAGAAAGATAAGAATAGGCATTGTGACCAATCTGTGCTTCATTTCTATGAAAGCTTTTTGACACGCAGAAGTCTAGAAAAACTTTGTGCCTTTATGCAACAAATATTCCAATGGAGATGAAATGGATGCATATCCCTTGAAAAACTTATAATAGTACCCTATATGGCCAAGAAAGGATCATACTTATGTAGATTTGAATTTTGGAGGCATACTAAGAATGAATGCAATTTTGGCTTGGTCTACCAAAATCCCTTCACTGCATATTGCATTACCTAGTAAGAAACCAAAAGTTATAAAAAATAAGCACTTTTTAAAATTTAGGGAAATGTCCAGAGCTCGATAACATTCTAACATGAGGCACAAATTGGATAACTATTATTTAAATAAAGAGAAGACTACCTATTCATCTAGATATACTTTTAGGAAGTCATGAATGAAATTCTTAAATGTAGTCACTATTAATCTAAGAAAACCTATAGGTGCATTTTGAGGCTAAAAGGCATTAAATTATATGCAAAGGATCCCCATAATGTGGAAAAAGTTGTTTTAGATTTGTCTTCTTCTGTGATGGGTATTTGATGATATCTACTAAATCCATCTATGAAAGAGTAAACTTCATGACCTGTGATAGATTCTAAAACTTCATCTATGAAGAGAATTGAAAATGGATCATTCACAGATGCATCATTCAGAATTTTATAATCACCACATACTTTGATCTTCCATGTTTTCTTGGGCTTCACTACCATGGGACAAACCCAATCTACCTTCTCCATAGGATAGATTATACCTACATCTTTTATTCTATCTACTTTAGCCTTCACTTTTAACTTCATGTTTGGATTCAACTTATATGGTCATTTCTTTATGGGTCATGCACATTCCTTGAGTTTGATATGCATTTCCCCTAGGGATGGATCTAATCCTCTGACTTCTAAAAATTTTGTGGGAAACACATCTTGATAATCTCACAAAAGTTGTATAGCTTCTAAAACTTTGGATTCAATTTAGTAATCCCTTATATGTGCTAGTTTAGAAATCTCCTCACTTTTGATGTTATCCATGTGATTTTTAATAGGTTATTGATAAATATTGCACTTTTTCTTTAGTAGCATATTATTTTAGCATTATTTTCCCTTCCTATTCTAAAATTTATATGTTTTCCAACATCTCCTCTTTAGTGGGTTCTATGATCAGATCCTTTAATGGTTTTACTAGTCATTTAGGTTCAAAAAAATTAGTTAGATTGATATCACCATCGATATCTAAATCTTTAGTTTCCTCCTCTTCATTCTATATTCATTGACATGGATGCATAAGAGATTATTATTCCATCTTGGTAGCTTTATATCTTTGTAATGTTGTATGTATATCATAGGTTGTGTTCTTCTACATAGTAGACTCCATCAAGGTGCTTACATATTCTACACACTCATGGGACAGGAAATGTTTCATTTTTGGTAGTGTATTATGAACTAGAGGATTCTCATCTTCAACATGACATTTTTTATAAATTTGATCTGCACCTATTCCTAATGCTTTGTCTCCCTCTTACATTATTTATGCATATACTAGGTTGATGGTAAAAAGGAAAGTGTATAATGAAAGATATGAATCCAATACTTAGGTGACACATTTTTAGTCTAGACCTCAACACATTTATGAATATGAATTTTAGGTAACTCACCATCTTGAAAGTAAGGAAAATTACTTTTGATAACCTATGGTAGTTGAAAATTCATAATCATAAGTTTGCATGCATCATCTTAATTAAGTTGGTCATCTCTATGAATTTTCCACCATGTCACTACAACTCCATTTAAAGCATAATTCAAGGCACTGACTTGCTAACTGATCATAGGCACATGAGCTTATGGGTGAAGAATGAATTGATTGATGTCGTTAGTTGCATAGTACAAAGGAATTTATCTTTCCATGGTGAAAACCATTCTCATAGGCTGGAATATATGATCACCTCGATCCAAGTTGAGTAGGTGCATATCTAAGTCTCCATTAATAGAAAAAGAAATTTTCTAAGTCAAGGTTCCTTCTCTAGTCAGCTCTATATAATCCTACATATGATCATCTTATTGATAGAGAATATGAACTTTAGAGTGAGTAGGGAATTTAGAAGACATGGATGCATAATCATCTATGATAAATTAAGATGCCAACGACTGAGTAACTACTAGTTTGGGATTCCATTATTTAGATGTCTTCAACTATTTAGTGAGTAAATATTTTACCTAAGGTTTAGTATGTTCATACAATAAATTCTACTCAACATGTAGAGATTTTGGGTTATCCTCAAAGTTTACCTTCATCGAACTGGCTTCTTATGCGACATATAGAGAGTTTGGTTCATCTATAATAATGTAGGGTTTATTTACCTTATTTAAAGGAATGACTACAATATTATCTCCTTTATGTGCCTTTAAATGATTTTATATATTTTTGATAGTCATTTGACCATTGTATGCCTATTTATTACCAATGAATGTAGGTTAATGAGTCATTATTGTATTCTTGTCAATGACTTCAAAATCACTTCATAGGCTTAGTTCTGTGACTTTGATATTAATGTATTCTAATCAACCAATGGGTTTAACTCTTCCATAGTTTGCTAAGCTTAGAGTCACTAGGATGTGACTTAGAACTAGCCATCTAATCACATCCCATGTAGACTTGGGGATCATGTTGACTATGTTTCCAAAAATAAAGACATCATTTAGAATTTCATATCCTATAACTTTAATGTTAATTCATGCATCTATATCCCATGGCTTCTTTGTTTTTATATATCAAAAAAGTTTTTTTATCTTCTATTATCGTCACTATGCACTCTCTAGTAAATTTTGTATCACTTTTATGATATTCTAGAAAATGTCTTCATTACATAGTGTACTTAATAGCTTTAGTAAATTTATTAGCATAGTAATAACTCCATCCTAGAGCATAATACACATAATCTAACCATAAATTTGGGAATATATTGTTGTAGCATCTGATTTATTAGTATCTTAGTGTTGAATATTTTTTAACATCTATTCAACTTCATACATGAGTTCCTTTTCTACATTTGGGTTTGGATATTTATCCTCTTTCAATTTCTAGATTCCATATTCCTAAGGTATTTTGAGAAGAGGCAATCCTCTCTTTACATGTTGGTATCTTGGTAATGACATTTAGAAATGCATCTTCCTTAGGATATGCATTCACCATGTTAAAATTCTTGACGACCTTTTCATTTCTTTATTTTTCCAACATAGGATAATCATTTGTCTCATGATGCTCATATACCTTGTAATATGCATAGTAAGATTGTCTTTGGGGATTCAAAGGGACAAACCATGTAGATTTATTTTTATCTGTTAAGGCAAAATCTACCTTATTCATAACATTTGATAACCTACGATCATTATTTCATATTGATTCTCTTGAATTCTATGTAATATCCTTTAGGTCTTGAATAGTTTGACTTGTACATTTCTTTATTTTTAATTCTATGATGAGCCACTCCTTAACCTAATGTAGACTTACCTAAGTAATTTTTTGTGGTACATAAAATTAAGTGATCTTATATTCAATGCCCCTATTAATTCTAAATTATTTACAGCCTCATTAGTAATACCCTTAGCCTTCCATCTCATCTCACATGTTAGTAAGTACTGCTCAGGATCCACAAACCCATCATATGTCACCAAGTTCATAAATGATCCTACAACACCCATATTATAAACTAGTGTTGAAGAGATATGTTACATAGTTGTTATAGTGATAAGTTGTGTTTTATGTGATCCTACTTGTATAATATAAATATTTACTTGTGCACTAGGAGAGTTAGTCTATCTACTCTATTTTATTGTGTTTAAATTTTTTTTCTCTACTTGGTTTCAACAAACCCTATGGCCTTAAAAGCCTTAAAAATTGAGGCTATGTTAATTTTAGTATCCAAAAGATGCATTTTTTCTAAAATTGAACCTTATAAACTACTGTTTGTATGTTTTTTTGTTGAAAACTTCTATAGGATATAACAAATTGGGTTGTGGGGACATGTGCTCTTCCGATGAATGATTCTTTCTTACAAATTATTCTTCTAAGCTTGAACCTATGATTAATCTACAATTTTATTCTACTCCTTTACTTAATACTTAATGTCCTTAAAATACCCATTCTTGTAGCTATGTACTAAATCTATCATCTAAATAATCTACCTATACATTATTCTCACCTTTATCTTCAAACATTTGTTCTTCCTCTTATTCTTCATCACTTCTTTCTTTCTATTGGCATTCATCTTCTTTTTTCATATCATATTTATTCATTCTTCATTATTAATATCTTTCTTCTCATTAGTCACATCTTCCTACTTGTTCTTCATCTATTTTAATACTATTTTTAACTCTAGTCACAACTACCTTGTTATTTTTTTATTTACTCCATCTATTCCATTATCATAGCTCATGTTCAAAATCCATATTCTTATTTTTAATATTATTCATATGTGTCTCCATTCTATATTTATGTTTAATCCTTATCTACTCATTTAATCATCATTCATTGTCATGTTACACATACCCTCATATGCTTGAAGTGACTACTCCATATTGACTAGAGTAGACATAGTGGCTTTGTCCATAACCAACATCTTCATAAGGATAGGTAGTCGATACAAAAATTTCCCTCAAATTCATTTGACAAATAATTCCTTCACAAATTTGAAGGCTACATATCCTTGTACTATAAAATTAGTTATATATTTGTCTATTATAGCAGTAACCCAATGATCTATTGCTCTTGTTTAGTCAATTTCTAATTTTTACAACCGATCTATATTTTCTTCACTATAAATTATATTTTCTTCCATACTTGGGTTAAAAAAATAATTTTATGATTATGCTAACCATTTATTTAACAATTCAAGCAAATCACACTAGAAAATTTCATAAATTTCTCCTTAAATATGCTCTTAAATGATCTTCTAAATGGTAAGACTAGTCCTATTTTATTCTTCTTTTGTAAAATTACATATCCTTTGGTCTAACCATATCTCGATATCTATCTACCTTGGTAAAAATCATAGCATAATTTCCTTCAAAAAGAGTTTCCACATTCATCGCACCATTGTTAATAAAGGTTTCTGAAGCATCAAAACATACTAAAGATGAGGATATTTGTGATATACTTTGTATGCGTAGAATAGTCTATTATATAAAGACATAAATTAGGATGATAGAACCATAGAAAACATTAATTATCATGTGTTATTAAGGAATTAAGAACAACCAACATTTCATAAATATAAATAATGCATTCAGATTATTTAGATATAAAGTAACCAAAACATTACATACGCGAATTCACATAAGGAACATAATAAGAAATCACATAGGTCACCATAACTAGCTATTATCTATTTATATATAAAATTGAAACCCTCTTATTCTTACAAACAAAATTATATATAGACATTTCTAATCTATGACTGTTCATCTTCTTCTCGTATTTGACACCAAAAGTGGTGTCTATTCATATTCTTGCCTATTACAAGTCATGAAAATAGGATAAAATGAGCTTATAAAGTGATCCAATGGGTTCATAATGCATTAATATAGGATAATTATCCTATTTGTCTTTACAATTTGTGTTCTTCTACCAACAATATGCGAGATGAATAAGGTAACTCTAGCTTGTAAGCGACACTTTTAATTTTTTATAGGACTTGATAAGGGCCACAATAGTTAGGATCAAGTTTATTATCCTTTTTATATTTCTTCAAGGGCATCTAATTGTAAGGATATAAATGTACATATACCTAATCACCCATATCAAAATGTCACTCACTATGGTGTTGATTTGCTTCTTGCTTCATCCTATTTTGTGCTAAGGCTAAATTCTCTCAAACTAGCCAAAAACTCTTATTGATGTTGAATGTGCTCCTCTACATCTCTAACCTTGGTTTTCACCCTTAAGTAAGAAGTGGTGTAAGGTGGATGGTAACCATATAGTGCTATAAATAGGTATGTAGTTTATAAGAGGTATAGAAATATATGTTATACCACCATTATTCAAGTGGTAGCCATTTAACCCAACATTCATGCTTATCTAATACAAAACAATAGAGATACCCCTCTAAACATTTATTGACCACTTCTATTTATCCATTGAATTAGGGGTGGTAAGATGAGATATGAGCTATCTAAGTACCCAAATAGGAAAATAGTTCAATCCACAAATTATTAGTGAAAATAAGATTAGGATAATTTACGATTATTTTTGGGTTCCATGTAATTTTAGAATTACCTGCATAAAAATAGATGCTACTATACTTTCTATAAATGGGTGTGAGAGGGGAAAAAATGGTCATATTTTATAAGGCTATCCATAATTACCAATATAACATTCCTACCTTCAGAACAAGGCAACCCTATAATGAAATCCATGGAAATCTCCTCCCACCTTTGACTAGGAATTGCTAAAGGTTGTAACATACCCAAGGTCTTAACTATTTCACATTTGTTCTATTGGAATATCAAGGAATCTTACACTTTTTTTTTGTAAATATACCTTGATAACTTCCCAAAATACTTATCATTAAAATCATGATAAGTTTTTAAGAACCTATAGTATCCCCCAATTGGAGATGCATACAACTCTGTAAGAATCTTATGCTTCAACTCTGAATCTTTGCACAAGTATAATATATTATTATACCAGAACACATTATCTTTCCCTTAAAATTTTTTAGAGGATATATAACCTTGATGGATATTCTGAATTGGAACCTATGTATACTTGTCATGTTCCCACTCTAACCTAGTTTCATCCACCCAATTTGCTTATAATATGGACATTGCACAAAGTAATTCTTCTATGGGTGTATCTTGTTTAGATCATACATATGCTAATAAACTATCTTTACCCTTCTTTTATATGATTTCAAAATAATAACCCAACATTTTTTTTACCCAATTATATTTTTCCTTTGATGACAATCTTTGTTCTAGAAAGTATTTGATACTATAATGATCCATTTTCACCTTAAAGTTTATACCCATTAGATAGGGCCTCCATTATTTGACTGCATGAAGAATAACCATCATTTATTTCTCATAGATAGGTTTTTATAAATTCTTATCTTTGAATTAAGGAATCCAAAATGTAAGGGGTCTTCCTTCCTACATTAGTATTACTCCTAACCCTAATTTGGAAGCATCACATTCAATAATGAATGTATTTGAGAAGTTTAGAGTGGCCAAAATTGGGGTGGTATACATGGATACTTTTAATTGCTCAAATGCTTTAGTGGCTATAACATTCTAGTGAAAGGAATCCTTGTTTATTAATGTAGTGAGTGGAGATACTATGCTACAATAACCTTTCACAAATCTTCGGTAGTAACCTATTAGTCCTAGGAACCTTGAGAGGTTTTTGAGAGTTTTGGGCATTGGCCATTCCACCATAGCTTTGATCTTCTAAGGATTAATTTTGACACATTCATGGGATAAAATGTGACCTAGGTACTCTAAATCTTGTACTACAAAATAAAATCTAGATGGCTTCACATAAAGTTGATGTTGCTCCAAAACCATCAACACCTATTTCACATGTTGCAGATCTACTTACCTTGTCTTAATATAAAACAGTATGTTATAAAAAAAACTAGCACAAACTTCCTTTAGAAAGGTCTAAAGTAGTGTTCATCAAGCTCTGAAAAGTAGATGGTGCATTTGTAAGACCGAAAGGCATTACCAAAAACTCATAATGGCCCTCATGAGTTCTAAAAGTGGTTTTATGAACATATTCATTCTTGATTCTGATTTTATGGTACCCTAAATAAAGATGCAAATTTGTGAAATAAATAACACCATGAAACTCATCAAGTAAATTATCAATTATTAAAATAGGAAATTTATCTTTTATGTGTACTTATTGAATTCCCTATAATTTAGGCATAATCTCCATGTGTCATCCTTCTTATGCACTACCACTAGTGATGAATATGGACTATGGTTGTGCCTAATGATCCCTACCTCTAGCATATCATGGACCATATTTTTGATTTCACTCTTCTGGGCATATGTATATCTATATGGTCTGATATTTGGAGGTTGACTCCATAGAAGTAGTTGAATGGCATGATCATGTTCTCTTTTTGGTGGTAGTCCCTTTGGCATAACCCAAACATATATGGGTGGTTATCAATAATCATTTGTAGATTAGGATGTGTAGATGCATCTGTGGCTTAAAATGACATAGAACATAATCATGTTATAAATCCTTCTTCCCCAATTTTTAGCATCTTTATCATCTAATATGAATTAACCAATTATGGATATTTTACCCACAATCCATATAGTTTAATTTTCCTACCTTCAAAATTAAATTACATGAATAGTTTCTATAAGTTCATCTCAATTTTACCCAAGGTTGTGAGCCATTAGAACCTCATAACAATGTCTACACCACTTATGGGAATAGAAAACACAAGAGAATCTAAATTGTACTCACCCATAACAAGCTTAATACTATGCCATTTCCCTGAACAATTGACTTTACCACCATCTACAATTGATGAGCCTAGAGTGGCAAGTGATAAACTTCAAGGGAAATATGGATACACATTATTTTCTCTTTTTCATAACTTTTTTCATTTAGAGATTTTCAATTTATTAATATCCTTGAGTTTATACTTTCACGTATGCCAAGATTGGGGTTGATTATATTTTATCCTTCCTATCACCACCATCATATTACCATCACATCTACATATTTGTGATCTTCAGCCTCCTAATCCTTCATATGATCCCTTTTTCTATATTTCCTACACATGGTTAATATCAGATTGACTCGTCTAATGAATTAGGTAAAGAGGAGTGCATGGAAAAGTGTAATATGAACCTATTATGGCCTTAAACAAGAATACAATATTTAGTGAAAGATAAACTTTAAAAGATCAAGATAAAAAGGTTAAAAATTTAAAAATTGGAGGGAAACATGAGGATTGTTAGTGAGTATGAGGTGGTGTCTATGAATTAGTCTCACCCAAACCTCAAAAAATATAGTTCAAATAGAGAGAAAGGAAATATGAGTGATATTTTCAAATAAGTAAATGGACTAAATGCATACAACATACAAATATTAATTAATAATAAAAATTTAACTATAATATATTTTATAAAATCAAAAATAATAATCATAACCCTATGACCTATCATTGTTATATTAAAAACAAAGATTGATTGTATTTAGGTTGAAACCTATGGGTAGCATATGTCATGCATATATACTAGGGGGACTAACCAAGGCAATTAAAAAACATCATGAAATTACTAAACTAACACCAATTTACAAAACAATATAATTGAGGCTAAGGATAAGTATATGTAAATGATTGAGTTGTGATACATGATTTTCCAATCCTAGGAAATGGTTAACAAGGGCGCATTTATAGGAAAAGTGGGAAAATAAGCTTTTTTGGTGAAATTTTAATGATCTAGGAGTGCATTCAAAATGAAAAGGTCATGCATGGATTGGTTTCCATTCAAACCCTATCTCATATTTTCCACATATGAACATGCTTTATGAAATTGTTTTTTAATGAAAATTAACAAATTTGTAAATCACCACAATGATTTTTCCAACACTATGAGCAAGCCAAGGGGAATACATTTAATACGAAACATACACACTCAAAAACCTAAGCATAGGCACATGTAAAATGGGCCATGAAAATTAGATGAACTATTATGTGGGAGGGGTACAAAGTACATTGGAAAGATTTGAGGTATTTAATTAATCATTGAAATAGTATATGAAACCATCTTTAATTTGGGTGCTTATAGTCACATGTGTCATGACTTGAAAAATAAAGCAAGGTAATTAAATACCTATATTAGAAGAGTATAGTTGTCAAATCAAGGGTGAGAAAGATAGGATAAAACAAACAAAAAACTTATAATTTTCTAAGTGGTTGTACCTAGATAAATTTGGTATTTTGTACTGGACACTTGCATCCAAGTTAGATAGTAGTGTTGATGTAACCATCTAGACCTGATGTAAGCATCTGAGGCCACGTATTGTAAATTTATAAAATATAAAGATTGTTCTTAGAACCTAATCTAATCTAATCCACTTTCAACATGTTTTAGCCCAGATCTAAATGCACATAATAATCCATATAACTACTCTTATTTTTAATTTATTACAATATCAATTAATAGTTGTACTTTCTATTTTTAGCATATCTCAACATTTAAATTTAGAAATATTATTTATCTGAGTTTGTAAATAAAATGGTCTGCTATGTATTTATTTATTACCCTTTTTCTTATTCATTTTTATATTCTTATCCCTATACTATATTGACACATCTCAATTTAGGGTTAAACATGGTGCAGTACTTTCTAAATATATGTTCTAAGTAAAAATTGTGTATGCATTGCCAAAAATTGAGTAATTATTTTTATTTTCTATCTATGTAATTGAATGTTGTAACTTAGTCTCTAAGACAAGCCACTATGTATGCCCTTTCTTTTGAGGCTAGTTATGAATCATGGACAATAAATTAAAATATAATCTATGCAAATGATTTTATATAAATATTTCAATTTGGAATAATAATGATAACATTGGAAATCATGTTATCATAGTGATAATTTGAAAAATATAGTAATAAATGATATATGTAAATCCAAGGATACATAGTGTCATGTCTGTGTGTGTGTGTGTGTGTGTGTGTGTGTGTGTGTGTTATCAATGATGAAAATAGTGAAAAATAATCATATATGTAATACTTGAAAGCAATATAGAACTACTCAATGTAGATGCATGATATATCATGACATCATAAAACTTGGGGGACACATGATACCCATCATGCCATAAAAAAACTAAGCAAAACATAACAGGAAAAATTCATGGCAATGACTCACTCATAAATATTACATGCGAGACCACATAAGGCACATAATAATTCCAAGGGGAAACATACAAGGGACATGTTCAAATTTCACTCACACACATAGAAAAAGATAATAAAGTTTATAATTACAATAAAAAAATATGTTCAAATCTCCACAATGTAAAAAAGTAGAATACACATAAAACATGAAGTATAACATGATAAGCATGCATGAATAAGTTGAATTAATATACATAAGTAATTTTTAACCTCATCATATAGAAAAAATTAGGTATCCATAAAGATAGCAATGTTAAATTATGTGAGAAATTAATGAAAGATTCATGCAATATATTGTATTTTAGTAGGAACAATAGGGATAGTCATATAATGATAAAATCTGCATAAAATATGCCCCTAATGAAACTTATATTATATAAAAAAATGTATTATATCCACGACTATTTTATATCCAATAAATTATAATTTGTGTTCACTAGGATAAGTCTATTAGAATGGAACAAAAGTGTAGTGTGTGACTATCAGGAGTAGTGCAATTTTCACTATGTAATTTTCTAGGCTTAAGATAATATCACCACCTATAACTACATCTAAAAGTGACAACATGTATGTTCTAAAACTCACTTGAGTAAACTTGTGAAGCATTTTTGATGTAAAATTATAAATAGATAAGCACTACATATAATGAAACACAAATCAATTGATGTAAATGAACTACATATGTCATACAAAAGCCATGAATTTTTGAAATATTTTATTTTTTATTTAATTTTTAAAATAATGGTATTATTATAAAATAATTCATGTACAATAAATTATGCTATTATAAGTCTAATATATCATCAAGGGGATGCCTCTGTGTAGGTCCTATATCATGTGTTGTAACCCTTAATTACATTATCATATTCATCCTGCATATAAGTCATGTCATTCCAACCATTCTGCATAATCATTATCATAATCATAATCATCATATGATATAATCAAATTATTATGTTGTTCTTGAAATTTTGATATTCCATTCTTGATAATATTCTATATCTATGTATGAAAAAGTAACAGTTCATATTGTGGTATTGACCTTTTTGATTTCTCTTTTTTAATATGTATTGTATCATGTACCTTTAATATTATATGTTAATATATGTATATTTTCACAAAATATTTCACCCTATAGGATGGATTTTAACCCTCCTCCAAATTTTGGCAACATGAGAATACTTCTAGGTATGTGGGTGTACCTATAGGAAAAGTAGACTTATAGGTTTAAGGGCTAGCTCCTTGAATATACCTTGAAGTGCTTATCACCTAAATAATTATTTACTTTTGGTAAAAGGGATGAAAGTTTGCATGAAATTAAAATAATCTAAGGGGGTGATACAATATAAGGATTTCCACAAGACCATCATACTTCTTTCTCTAAGAAACAAGGTTTACAACATTGGTCTAAAAATCCTAGAATGTACTCGCATTAGTATTTCAATATGAAGGTGACATGCATGAAGACTATGCAAGGTAAGTGAAACCATAGATCAATTATAGATAATAATCCTCATTTTACAATTTTTAACATATCCATACACCTAACAACACTTCATATGACTTGCTTTAGTGGAATCACTTGCATCAAACATGGAAAGATTGAGGGAAAACAAAGATAGATGAATATATCTTAACTATTCACTATACATCACTTTACACACTTTGACAAGATGATATATGAAATCAAAATAGATTGTATTTATTTTTTTAAGGAAAATTATAGTGTCAAAACTAGTAGGTATTCAACATAAATGGTGTGTTATTAGACTACAAGAGCCAAAATGGCTACTACTTATAGAATTTAAGAGAGAAGTGAGAAGAAAGAAGTCTAACAGTCACTAGGACATGTGTCATGCTGAGAAAAGGAGTTAAAAATATAAGAGAGAGGAATATGGAATATACCATGGAAGGTGTACTTGTACAAATGTCCCTCAAAGCATGAAACTCCAAAAATGTGGTGTAGAACTGCTCAATTGCTTACTTAGAAAACTACCTTCATCATTTGGCCTCCTTATAATGTTAAAAAACATAATAGGGATAAGTGTTATGATTTAAATGAGAGGTATGGGTTTTATATATGCTCCAAAATAAATTTTAGGTGTCCCTAATCATCAATATTCTTCTAGATATGAGTTATCACTGCTTGCAGTCTAAATAACTCCTATTTCACTCACCCTTCACACTTGGCACCAAAGTTGGTATTTAGTTTTACAATTTTATCCATAAAAATGATTTTATGACACCTATTAGGACCCCTCATGGCCTTATATTCCTCAACTATACCTTAAAAGGTCATTAAATGAAATCTTTCTCCTTCTCACTTGCTTTTTCACTATGCTAGTTTTGATTGGCTAAGATGAAGGCACTTGTAGAGGCACTTGTGAGATTTTTTTGAATTAAATGGAAATGAAGGGTTAAATAAGGACCCAAAATATCTCCCAAAGTGACTTAAATACTTTGAATCTCCCTTGAACCTATAAAACACCAAAAACTATCAAATAAACTAGTTTTGTGACCTATCTATACAAGTAGGGTACAACTCAATTAAATGGCGAGGAGCTGTAGAAATTCCTATGTAATCTCAAGTTCATTTCTTAGAAAAACTATCTAATTTATTTTCCTCTCCTACTTCATCTTTCTAATTGGGTTACAAATAAGGGTTTAGAGCCATTTTTCCCTCTAAGGTTTGTTCATGAAGATGTGACATTTAATCCTTCAAAAAAATTCAATAAATATTTATTAGTGACCTTTTATAACATTACCAAACTCCTAAAACTCCCATTCTATGTGTCTGTACACATATGATCTCTCAAAATTGCCTATTTGAGTTCCTTTCTCCATTTTGTGTAGGTCTGAATTGGCTTAAGTCAAAATATGTCTTCCTTATGACTTCACCTACAAACCAAAGGTTATATTATGATTAATAACTCTACATTAAGGCCTTCAAAGGATTTGAAAATTTCATTTGGTTTTATAAGTGATTACCACATCTCTTTAGGTTCTTATTCGTAGTCAAGGACTAAAGCCCTAACTATGTCCTTGATGCCTATATATAACGTATGTACTTCCTAATGGTTTCAAGACCCTGTATATAATTTTTTAATATATTTATCAATCTTATCCACCTCCATGAAAGTTTTAAATTACTTTTTCACCTTCCTTTCATCATTCATTTCTCAAACCTGTAGACTTCTTGCCTCTTGGAGTACCCTCTATCTAAGATAGAATAGAGGGTATCTCCCCTATCTTATTAGGATAAATAAAGGTATGAGGAGATTAGTATAGTCATGAAGGTAATTTTTACCAATTTTCATAGTTTTAATATGCTCATATATCCTCTAAAACTTTAAAATCTTCCCAACAAGCTCCTAACTAGCTGATTGTGTAGGATTTTCTAATGTGGCTGCAAGGTGTACCTAAAAATGGATCTTATGCCCTATTTTCATGCTATGAGATGAGCATCATGACATAATCATGAAAATTTAGAGTCACCTTTAAACAATTTTTTCACTTAATCCTTTGAAAAATTCTCTATTTCTCACTCTTACCTTGATTAGTCTAGTCTATAGGTTGATTATGACTATGGTATATTATCCCTGTAGGTGTATATTTAACCTTAGATATTTTAGGAAATGCCTATAAAACTCATTGGATTCATCACTATCCTCCCATATTCATTTATCTCACCTCTCATCACCTATATGATAGGTCAATCACCAAGATAATTTTACCTCAAAGCACTATCAACTACAATTAACTTTAGATAATCCTTATTGAATAAAAAAAGAATCCTCTAGGTGCATTTTGATAGTTTGGAACCTACACCACATGTTATAGAATTATTTTAGAATTATAAATACATTTTTATTAATAGGTTCTCATGTTTTTAGGTCAAACCACCATGGTTTAACTCATGAGATTGTAGGTACTTGTAATCAGGCTATAGATGGCTTTTTTGAGTAAAAGATATATTTGTAGGTGTTGATGGAGGTTCATACCCAGCTCTTTAACCCTTATTGATAACATTTGAATCATTGATATGCCCTTATCACTTATATGGATTCACTCAACATGGGTATATTCTATTAAATTACCATCTTAGGATGTGAAGGCCACTTAGAAGTTTAAGTCCTGTAGAGTACACTAAAAAATTGTAGTGAACAAATGTGCAACTTTGAAGCCTTATAACATCATCCTTACTTGTCAAACCTCCATATCATTTTGCAATGTAACTATTCTAAGATAGTTACATAGGGTATGATCATTTGGATCAATCAAAACTCTATTTGACATCATCATATATTAACACCAATAGTGCTCAAGGCTCTATTTTAGAGCTTTTAAGGAACTTGTCCCTAAACTCAGTTATTTCAATTTAAAGATGGTTTATTGAGACTGCCTAATAATACAATTCTTTAAATAAGGTTATCATGACTCCCATAAACTCATAAAACCTCAAGAAGGGTCTCAAAACACATTTAAACTCCTTCATGAAGTACTTTTATATCTCTATGGTGGGCCACATGTAGGTGGATATTTCAATGTGCAAGTAGTGAATGCAAATGTAATCGATGGCATATGATATGTCTTCATAATCATTTTTAAACCTTGTAAAGGTATCCAAATGTATCTTTCCCACATTGGAGGATTTGAATAAAGTTTTAAGGCTTCTAATCCAATGTTCTTAGTTTCCTGTAGCTTTTGATACAGTGGATGACTGTGCATACATGAGGGTTGACTATCATAGTCTAAAATATGATGTTTTAAGGGCCTTTGATTTATTTTTTATGCTCTAATAATATTTTTGATAACTTGGGACTATTCACATACCTTCCATGAATGTTTTCACACTTCAAGACACCATGATTGTAGTTAGAAGCTTGTTGGGAGTTGACTATGTGTGGAAGAGAATAAAGTACCACATGCTATCAAATTGATTTTTCATGTTATAAAGGCATGTTCAACATCTTAAAACCTTCATTACACCTCTAGGAACATTTTCACACTTTAAGACAACATGATTGGAGTTAGAATCTTGTTAAGAGTTGATTGTGTGTGGAAGAGAATAAAGTGCCACATGTTATCACATGATATTTGGAGAGCTTAACTTGATTATTCCTTCTATAAATGCATGTTAAACACCTTAAAACCTTCATTACACCTCAATGAATGTGATATACAAGCTTCATAAATGTGATTCAACATGACTGTGAGTGAACCTTCTACAAGAATCTTGGCTATGTTGGAGGTTGATTGCAACTCCATTGGTGATCTCCTTTAAGGATAATTTTAGAGGGAGAAGTGGATGAAAATACATGGGAGACATAAAATTCAACCTATCACCATCCTCTAAAACCATCACAAATTCATGAAAACTCTGAAAGTGGTGAAAATCTACCTATAACAAAGTAAGGTGTTCTTATTTGCAACCTAAGATGTTTGAGCTATCAATTCAACCCCAATCATGAAACCAAAAATGTAAACCATGTGGGAAAGATGTCCATGTCCTCTAGAAGTAATTTCATTAGATGAATTATAAGGAAAAACTCAAACAAAGAGAAAACCTACAGGGTGTGGGAAATAGGTATAAATAGACAATAAACTTATAAAAGATAGTTCATAAATCTCAAGTGAGTAATCCATGAGATCCTACTATAAAAATTAAGTGTATTGACTATACTATAACCTAACAAAGGAATTTGACATGAAACCTCTTTTACTAGTCATACCAAGAAGAAAATTGTTAACCATTTCTGTATGTCTAGAAGGGTGATGGAGTAGAATGGCTTTTGAAAATTTTCAAGAATTCTAAAGTAGATAAAAGGTTAGATGAGTCCATGGAAGTTGAATAACGAATGTAGATTTTTTTTTCATGTTCTACCTTTGTTTAGAGGCTGTACAACTTCCAAAACTACCCAAACTATCACCTTTCTTCTTATTTCAAAAAGGTACCTAAAAGTTTTAGTTAGGGACTGAAATTTATGAAATTTATCTAACAATTACACGTTGATAAATACTTTGGAACACCTATCCTAATTTGAAAATCATACCATTCTCATTTATGGCTCTAAAATGACCCTTTAAATGGCATAAAATGACTTAGGAAGGAAAATGACTATGACCAAGGTGATGATGCATTAAATGACATAAAATAACACCATGACACACCCTATATTACCCTAATATACACCTATAATTTTTTTAATTATAGGGGGTTGACTTATTTTGAATTATGGTCAGAATTATCAACATTATTGGTGATTTCTAGGGGTGGTATGCTTGTTATGCCCAAGACAAATAGCCTTTTCCTATCCATTGGGATATGAAGTCACCTATGCATACATATGACACTAAAACTACATTTAATAACACAAAAAATAATAGAAAAAATTGTAAATAGCACACAAGACAAGAAAATAAGCAAATAGACACTTGTGCTTCATGAGCACTTACAAAACACACACACAAAAACAAAATAAACTAACACAAACACTAACCTAAAATAAAAAATTCCTCCTAGATCAAAGTATAAGTTTGAAACCTCTCTTGATTTATTAAATTAATGAATGAATGTGGCATGTGGATTTTTGATCCTTGGAATTGATACCTCCATCTTCTTCATGGAGTTTGCCAACTTCATTGGCATGATGTTCAATGAAAACCAAGCAGCTATAACCAAGTTAGATAAGGAAATGAACTCTTCTTACATCCAAAAAACCTCAAATTTCTCATATGACTCCTCAAATACAACGTGCAATGGTGGTTCAATAAGACATACATTCTTAGTTTCCATGGTGATTTCAATAATATTAGGTCTTGTTTCAGCTGTAAGTTCTTCAAGCTCATCAAGGATCTCTACATAGTTTATCTAATCTTGGTCATTGTCCTCCATGGAAAAATATTTCTCTACCTTCTCATGTACTTTGACCTTAAATTGGAAAAGCTATCCAATCTCTTAAAAGTGTTCTATTTGCTGCTACAAATCATCTTTGTCCTCCTTATTTTCTAAAACTACCACCTCTTCAACCTTATCTTCCTAATGTATGAAGTCATCAAACTAATATTCGGTATGCTCCAATGCATCTGGTGGTGGTTCAAGATCAGCCTAAGCTATAGATTACTCTTTAATGATTGTATCTTCTACCTTTGTCTCATGAGACTCTTCTAGGACTATATCCTCTTGAGGAATGTCTTGAATTTCACCTTCATTCTTGATAGCACACTCAACTTCATGCTTTATATGATCATAAACAACCTCATGATCAATTATATACTCATGAGAAGAATTTGAATTGTTTATCTACTCAAACTCTTGGTTTATGCCATGAAACTTTTGCCATAGGTTTTCTCCTTAATTACTATCATGTTCAAGAGCTTCTTCATCATGGAAAATAGGTATGGGGTCCTTATCAAGCACATTTTCCTTCATGTTTTCATCAAATTCCACATAGATAATGCAATCAGATCTTCAATGTTTTTCTCCTCTTTCAAGAAGGTAGATTTACATTTATGTTCACCAAGGGGAGTCCCTATGTTGATTTTCTCTTCATAGTTACTCATGACATCTTCTTGATCACCTATGACTTTAGTTTGTTCCTCTTCATTTGCTTCCCTCAAAATGGGATCCTTTTCAAGAAGGGGTGGGGTAGAAGGTTGATGGATAGGCTTATGAAATGGAGATGGAGTGTGAAGTGTGGAGGGCTTATGAATTGGAGATGGAGAGAGATATTCACTAGTAAGTTCATGAGGAAGTGACAATTTAGGTTGATTATAAGGAAAACTACTTACATTAGTAGAATTTGCACCTTAACCATTGGATCCTTGAGGCCATTTAAAAGAAACATGTTCATTATTAGCCTCTTTTTCTTCCCATACCATTATAATATCTATTTATCATTGAATAAAATTCTTTACCATGTCTAGTTCTTCTTTGATACCCCATTGGTTCCCCTCTTTCCCTTCAACTATCTCTAGCACATGCATACAATTTTGGGCAATACCTCTTAACCATTTCATGAGATCATTAGAAAGTACATCAAACTCATTATCCCATGTCCCCAAATTATCTTCCTTACATAGAAGCTATGGTAGTAGTGCTAAGAATTACTTGACATGTGATGAGGTTGATGGAAAAGGAGGAGGTTAATGATGATGGTTAAGGCCAACTCTATATTGTTATATTTGATTTTTCAAGAATTCCTACCTTGTCTTGTATTATCTTTATTTATAATCAATGGGACTATCTGATTCCTCATGATAAGACTCATAGGAATCCTCTTAAGCTTGATATACATCATATTATAATTGGTAAGGATAATATTGGGAATGACAGGGAGGCATTTTTTTGATAGGTTTCTTAGTAACCTTCCTCATAAGGCTATCTAAAAACATGATGTCCAATGGTGAGGGAAATGAAGGACCATAGGGTTGCCATGGATTATAGGATTGATAGCCATGTTTATAGGACTATTGAGGAGTATAATGAGGTTCATAGCAAGGTTGATAGGGAGGTTCATAATAAGGATATTCACCATAGCTATCATATAAACCTTATAGGTCAAAGGAAAAATAATAACTGATAAAAATATTCAATAAAATATACTTGGGCCAATTACAACTAGAATATTTCATTTAGAATCACTATTGGTGTTATCTTTATTTCTTTTAAAAGTTTATTAGAGGAAAGACACACCAACAATCTTTCCACTCTCTTGGACCTTGGTCTCATCAAGCATGCTAGAACTATTTTCACCAAATATTACACCCTAGAGGAAGGTGTTCAAGCCTCCTATAATTTTGGGCAACATGGGAATACTTATAGGTATGCAGGTGTACCTATAGCAAAATTATACCTCTATGTTTAAGGGATAACTCCCTAAAGATAATTTGAAGTTCTTATCACCTAACTAATTATTTGCTTGTGGGAAAAGGGATAAAAGTTTGCATGAAATTAAAATGGTCTAAGGGGGTGATGCACTAAAATGATTTACACAATACCATGATATTAATTTCATTAAGCAACAAGGTTTACAACACTCATATAAAATTCCTAGAATACACTAGCATTAGTATCTTAATATGAAGGTGACATGCATGAAGAATTGTTATAGAAAAGTAGGGGTCTTAAGTTATAAGCCATATCAGGCACTTATCTAATTGTCCAAGTTAGATCTAGACTTGTTATAACATGGCAAAAGCCTTACCTAATACTATAGTGCTCAACATTTGTCACTCAGATATGTTGGCATCATTTCACATAAGGTGCAAGCCTTATGAACTCACCTGAAGTACACTAGAGAAAGGATCAAGGCCCGTGTTGGGCTATTTGTTCCATGACATAAACCTATCTTCTTGGGACTTTGGCTAGTGCAATGGTAGTGGTGCATTCATAGGCATAAGCCATTATAGGGAGCATCCAACTATCTAATAGATACAAGCCTATATGAAGTAGTTTTGGAGCTTCATGGGTGCAAGCCTTTAGTTTCCTTAACTTATCACCATTAAGGTGCTTTGAGGGTTGAAAGGGGTACTTAGATGAAGGATTTAGGCTTGGGATTGTGCTTTGGTGTAGCTTTCATTGTGAGGTGCAAGGTCTTTCCTATACTTGGAGCATTAGGGTAAGCATGTCAATTTTCTCTAACTATTTACTAAAGGCCTCTAGCCTTTCCTTTGCCTTTAATATGCCTCCATCTAGGATCATTCCTTGTTCACAAGCCTTTGTTTTCAAGGCATGAAAGAGTTCTTCTAGGTCCAACTCCTGGGTCTTGATTTGGGTGCTCAAAGTATTGACCTGTGCCATTATCTATAAATGATAAACCTTATTCATAGTATATGCATATGTCATCAATGCATCCTTTTACCCTTTTGCCTTTTTAGGTGTGCATTGATGAATAACACCTAGGTGGAGAAGTTATAAAATATTGTGTCATCCACTTTTATGCCCTCCTCAAGCTTCATGAAGAGGTATTCTATCTCTTTAAGATTTATAGAAAGCTCTTGTTTTATGGTGGTGTAAGGGTCCTCCTCTTCTTCTAAAATTGACTCTACCTTCAATCTTGAAATAATATAATCCACTAGTGCACACACCTTATCAACCTCCAAACAACTTGAAGTGTTGATTCTATCTAGGAGGGATGGCTTAGCTTCCTCTATGTGATTCTATAACTTGAATTTCATGGCCTTGATCTCCTCTTCTACCTCTAACATCATTAATGATGTTATTCTATGCTACCTCAAAGGCTATTTGGATGAAGGCATTTGATAACCTTATTATATTCATTACAGAGGGGTTGATAAGAATGGAGTAATGCCCTTTTTCTAGTTGATTTGTACTTAGGATTGCCTTTTGTAGTAACTCAAAATGAGGTTCATACATATATTTATCAAAGGCAAAGGATAGTTTCTAGTACATCTTTACCATGTTAGTTCTAGAGGTCATGTATTCCCTCATATAATAATCCTCCTTAGTAAACCCCTCCTATGTATTCTCTCATAGGCTTGGCCTGATGCCCCCTTCTTCAGCAATGGAGATATCTATATGTTATTTAGTGTTAGTTTTTTTCTCTAGTTCCCTCTGTTGATGTCTCTCTTCCTTTCCCCTATAGGGTTTATTTGGACTTATCCCCTTTATCTACTTTTTCTTCTTCATCGATGTTAGCTTCACCCTCTCATGTTTTTTGGGTCTCTATTTCACTCTTTTTTTTCTCTATTAAGGCACTAGGATTGACTTAATTGTCTCTAGGAACCCCTTCACTACATAAGCACACTTATGGTGAAGCTTCTTCCATTATTTTTTTGGGGACGCTATGCACCTCTACCACTTTTTCCCTTATGGAATTTGTGATTTTAACAACTCACTTTTATTCCTCTTCTTTTTTGGCCTTCTTTATCTCTACCTTCCTCTTCTTCACTATCACGACTGTCTTTTCCTCCTTGACCCTTATATATTTGGCTTCTACTTATGTAATTTCCTCCAATGTCATTCCCTTAGCCTTTATGTCTTATCTTTTTATCTAGCTCCAATGTCACCTCTATATGGTCCTTACTAAGGTCCATTTCAATCCATCAACACCTTTTTTCCTCCTTAGTTCATAGAGGTTACATTGCAGGTTCTATGGGTGGGGTGCTTGATGGATTTTCTACTTACCCAATAATAGTAGTAGTGTCACCTTGAAGATCCTCATGAATTTATATACTGTTGGGTTATTCCTCTATTTCATTTTCTTGGAATATGTATACCTTCATCCCTCTATTTTCTTCCTCTTCCATCTTTTCATGTACCCCTTACACTTAGTTTTCCTCATGCATATCTTGTGCCTCCATCTCTACCAAGTTTATCATGGGCATTACCACTAGCCCCTTGGACTTTCTTTTTTTTCCTTGACTTGGGTGAAGTAATCCTTGGCGTGAAGACCATGCACTTATTTTTAGGTTCAAAAGGAGTGGCTTCATCACTAGAAGCCATCTTCAATCAGATGCACTCTTGTATTTCCTCTAGGGTTTCTCCCCACTTTTTTTAGGGGGATTTTCCCTATGCCACTAACACTAAATATTATTCTTCACCAACCCAAGGATGAATTATCTTTCAAGGGGATATATGTCAATTCCATATGAGTCATCCTCCTCATCTTTGGTTACTTTACTCCCTATTCACATGTATTGGCACCTCAACTTGCATATTCATGCATCCATGGCCTTCACTAGGATGTTCACCTACTACGCATTGGGGATTCTTCTCAGCACCTCTCTAAAGACTTGGCTAAAAATGTATAAGGAGGTTTTAGCTATGTAGAGTGGCTACTATCTATGAGTGCCAATTATACTATGCAAAAATGCTTTATAATGACAAAAGTTACCATTCTAATTAGGCTCTAGGGGAGCATCTCAGGATGTGTCATTCCTCTTTGAATGCTTATATATATCATGTACACCATCCCATTACTCAGGATATTTAATTCAAGGTGAAGGAAGGGAGTAAGTATAATTATAGTATTTTAGTTTTAGGGAGTCATTGTGTGCTTGGAAGACCCATAGGTTATCCTCATCAACATCAATCATGTCGATCTCCTCCATCACAATTAGTATCAACATGGATCCCCACTAGAAGGTCTGTCACATTATATGATATTTGAGTACATTCTTTATTATGTCTTTTGTAATGAAATTGGAAATATTAAATTTAACACCTTACACCATGTGGTAGGTAATGCATAGGTAGGTCTTTATGATATCCACCCACCAAATGTTGAGATACAATTTTGAATTCACCAAGTGCGTAACTTCCCTTATCTTGGGATTGTTAATATACTTGATTATGAATGTAAAAGCTCATTTCTAGTAACCCAAGATTTTTATAACCCTTTCTACTTTAGTATCATTCATCACCATATGGTGGATGTCTATGTTGGAGTCTAGGAGTCTAATGATTTAGTTGAAAAGGCTTATAGATAGCCTCATGCACCTCCTTACAAAGTAGAATCAGTCCCTATGGACATATAAGAGGAATAACTACATGAATTTTTTTAGCTTCCCAAAACTTGGCAACTTATAGAGTTGAGTTACAATAGTAGTCACTAGTTTGTTCTAGATTGAGACATCGAACAATGTTGTTCCTTCTACCATCTTTACCCCTATGTCTACCACCTAGTCTTATGATAGGTCTTCCACATTGATTGAAGTGTGGTAGTTATACTCTTTTGGGTGGAAGTTGTGCACAAATGATGCCCATTTTTCTACCATCAAAACCTCTTTTAGAAATTAAATGTCTTAGTATAACATCTTCTTAAGCACCTCTAAATAAACTTCAGTGACACTTACTCCCTCTACTAGTAGTACTACTAATTATATAGTGATGGATTCTATTACTAATCACACTTTCTTGGTTCATTTCTATTCTTGTTATAGACCTAAACTCATCCACTTTTTCCTCATCCTAAATTGGCTGGTATTGAAACATTAGCTATTTATCTTGCTAAAGCCTTCAATTTTTGTTTGCACTTCTCACAGTCATGAGGTATACGACTATATCTTTAGCTCTCGAGCTTCATGTGATATAAATGGTCTCTTTGGCATCAATATAACTTTTATAATAATTTTTTAATGTACAAATCATGCCCCTTACTTCTCTACTCTAATTTTATAGAGAAGGAAATTTGATTCTCTACTTAATTGTTCACTTTTGACATCTAGAGATACTCAAAGTCTCACTATAGTAGGGTCTTCTTGCTTTAGCTCTCTAGTTCATTGGTTTCACTCTAGTTTTATATTCTAAATTAAAATTATCATACGGTTTGTAACCAAAATTAGTTGACTTTTCACTATTATATACCTATGATCTCATTTATCACCTTAATTGTGGTTGGTTAATAGTGTGATGGTGCCTATGTTCCTTATGATTCACTATGACCAACAAAATCCATGAAAACCTAATGTTATTTTCAAATTCAATGTGGATATTTGTGCCTTTTCCATCACCTCATTAAATTATTCTAATGGATTTTTAATGAAGTGATGTGTAGTTTAAACAGTCACTTCCTACCTCATTTTGGGTGGATACCATCTTGTCTTAACAATCTTATCCTGTGTTTTATTGACTTGACATGACCTTCACCTCCAATATGGAAACTTGGGTGTGGCACCTCATATAAATTTAATTTAGCCTCCTCAGTCTCATTTCTTCTTCTTGTTGTGCTTCCATTTTACGCAAACTTATCTATCTTGGTTGATTTCATTATAATTTTTGCTTCTTGCCTTATCTTGTTCTAACCCATACAAATCCTTATGTTGGCCCTCTAGTGTGGTACTCTCATCTGATCTCTTGCATAAGATCATGTTTTTCATCTTCACTTTATCTTTTGTGCATTTTTATGTTGTGCACCTCTCTTAGTTTACTTATGTTCTAAGTCTAGTGAGTTCTACGCACCCAAAAACTTAAATGGCTAGCTATAGGTGCTTACAAAGTAACATCTTTCAACTCACCCAAATGGTATTATGCTTGGTAGTGCTAAACCATCCCTTTTATGGGATTAATAATGCCTCACTTCTTGAATCTTATGCATGAAGATCTAATTTACCTTGTGTCTAAATTTGTTAAACTTCACACACTCATAACATAGGTGTCTAGATTTAGGTGCTTTTAAAGTTTTCATGTTTGACTCACCTGACTAGAGTTATGCATGGAAACATTGGAAATTTTTTAATGGTGGCCTCAATGCACTACTTATTTACTTACCACATCAAAAATAAAAAACAACATAAAGATAGGTAAATTTTTTGGGTTGCACCAAAATTTATTTTAGTCATCACAACACAACCAACTCAGGATGAGGAATTTTAGTGTTTGATGGTGAAAATGCCACCCTATTGCTGATACAACTTCAATCGGTTTCTATTGAAATGCCTAGGGAGTATTTCACCTGATAACATGTGTAGCTTGTATGTGCCAGTATCTAATATGTTGTGGATGACATATGGACCCATCCACCTTATATGAAACTTTATTAGGTATTTGATATACTTGGAGTTATAGAGCTAAACTTATGCCCCTTTTTTTAGTACCTTGTGCTTTATCTACTTGTCATGCCAGAGCTTCTAACATGACTTCTTTATCTATTGGCTCCACCTTGCCTAGGCACACACCTCATATAAGTGTTCCAAGTCCTCTAGCCTTAAATTTAATAATTCTTTGTCATCCAATCAACCAATTTGCATGATGTACAATGATGGCACCAAGAACTCCATCAGTAGAATCACCTTAGTACCAAACACTAGTTAAAATGGTGTAGCCTTGTTTAGGTACTTTTAGGTTATGTGATATGTCCACAACATTATTGACACTCAATATCCAAATATTTATGACCAACATCACATATCTTTATGAATAACATCCCAAGGATCTTATTGAATGACTTAGTGATGCCATTCACTTCGGGATGATAAGGTGTTGTATTATGGTGCATTACCATGTATTCCATTAGTAGGATTAACATAGTTTCATTAATGAAGTGTGTACCCATATCATTAGTCAAGTCGAGTGGGAACCCATAATGGCTTATGATGTTCTCCCATATGAACCTTGTTGTTATGGTGGATATGTAGATTTTGGCTGGTATGGTGTGAGCCCACTTTATGAAATAGTTAGTGGCTACTAAAATGTATTGTACACCTATGTGTCATGCTATGGGAATAATTGGTTCAACAAAGCCAATATCTTATTTATAAAATGGTACTTGGGTAAGAATGTGTATGAGAGGCATCTCATCATAGTGGTTGGATTTACCTATGCACTAGCATATGTCACATGCCTTGGTGTAATCTTTCACATCTTGAAATAGACATGGCTACCACAAGCTCAATTGTAATACTTTACATGTTGTTGCATCTCTTGTGAAATGGCCTCTTTCTAACACTTCATATGCCTCATTTAAAATGAAGTCCCTTTCATACTCCAAGACACATGGTGTAGAACTTCATCTTGACCTAGTTTATACAATTCCCTACTAATGAGCTAGAAAGGGGTGGTACAACTATGAGTTGTTTATTTTCCTTGGTTATTATTATTTGGGGTGTAGATCTAGATGTTAAAAAAACAACTATCTCTACCATGTCTTTAGGGGTGTAATAGATTTGATAAAGTTATGCATCTATCATATCATCCTTAATAGATTTTGTTGCATTGCTAGAGTCTATATGATATAAATGGTCTGGGCCCAAGTTTTATTTTCTAAGCTTGATGATAATTGAGAACTAGAATTATTGAAACATAACTATCCATATACCAATATGTCCATGGAAAATGGGCTCATTCATGAATTACTTAAGTGCCTCATGGTCTATGAATAAGATGGATGGGGTCACTAATAAGTATTGTCTAAATTTCTTCAAGGTGTAAGCATGGTGAGTGCCTCACACTCAGCTGTGGTATAGTTCTGCTTTGCCTTCATCAATTTTCTACTAGAAAAAGAGATGGGGAGATCTATTTTACCTTTTTCAAGCTATGTTAGGGTTATACCAATTAAAAACCAAATGCATCAACATGGAAATGAAATAGGGTCATCTAATTAAGAAATTTTAAAATAGGCATGTTGGCCAACTTGAGCTTCAAAGTCTCAAAGGCATCCTCTTGCACTTTTCCTAAATATAATTGGGAATCCTTGTGAAAGAGATCTTCTAGTGGTGCCAAAATATTCACATATCTCCTTATTAACTTTATTTAATACCCACAATGACCAAGAAAGGCATGAACATCTTTTTGTGTGGAAGGAGTCTAGAGTTGAATGATGATGATAATCTTCATGGGATTGATGAGTAGACCATCTTTACAGATGATGTGCATGAGTAGGGTTCTAAAGGGTGTCACAAAGATGCACTTATTTACATTTAAGGATATTTTAAGCTACCTCCACCTCTCAAACATTAAGCAAAGGTTATCAAAATAGTCTTTCATGAGGCCATACACCATCTAGTCATATAGGGAAACATAGATGAACTTGTAGATGAACTATTTAAACATGGTGATCAACACTCTAGAGAACATGGATGGCATATTATTGAGTCTAAAGGGAATCAAATTTTGAGAAAAATATCCCCATTTAGTCATAAGCATCATTTTGGGCTTATCATCCTCATCAATCTAAAATTTGTGATATCTAGAGAAGCCATCAGTGAAGGTGTAGATTTCACAATTGGTGATACTATACAAGACTTCAATGGTGAATAGAGTCAAGAAGGGGTCAGTGTTGTAAGAAATATACATCATTTTGTAAATGAAAAAAATGCAAATTCACCCATCTTACTTGATGCTTATCACCATTGGGATTACCCACTCAAACTCCTACATGGGGTAAATGACCCCTACAACTAGCATTACATCTATCTCTATCTTAACCTTGGTACATAGGCTGGGATTCATTCTATAGGGATGCTTCTTGACTAGTCTTCCATCATCAATTAAATTTATGGTCATTTTCCTTAGGTATGGGTGGTTTTCCTTCATATATTGATAATTTTTGAGGAATAAGTCTTAGAATTCCTTTGGGAGATCTACAATGTGCACCAATTCTACATTAGACCAATAGGTGCCCAATGTAGCCGTCATTATCTCTCCTTCTACTTAATATCCACTTTGATGGTTTTTAGTGGTATATAATAGGGTTATTTACTTACCTAATCTGAGTCCTCAACCTACCAATTTCTCTTTATTATCTCTATATGGAGATGAGCTAGTTCCTCGTCATTGAGAGCATTATCATCTATTTGGCATAGGATATTTCTTATACCCATTAGAGTTTTCCATTAGTGTTCCTTCCAAGTTTCATCATCTTCTTTGATTGAATCACTATTGAGCATTTGTTCCTAAAATAAATTAAGGAACACCAACCCTTTCTCCCTAAACATGTCTTTTAGGAACTCCTCAAGGATTGTGATGTCCTTGAATACTACCCTCCAAATCACTTGCAGTGGCTTAATAAGCCCTAATTTATATGAGGAAAAGGAGAAGGTGTGCACAAACTTATCCTTAAGTGAATATAAATTGGTTATTTCATAACACATTTCATTGATCACATACTATGCTCACACCCATGTCTTCAGAGTTATATAGAAGGTGTGCACCCAAAAGTTCTTTGGGGTAGTTACACTATAATCAATCCATGTCTCTTTGCATAAGCACATGTGTGTTGTGAGATCTAAATTACCAGATTATGCCAATATATCCAATTCCTTGTTACTTCTCCTAAATCTATTGCAATAGATACTTTCACATCTTGCCAGGTTGGCAAGTTAGACTTTTACACTATCCACCAATGAGTGGTAATGTTTCTCAATATATACACTAGTGTGTCCATTCTATCTATTTATTTAGGGATGCATGATTTAATATTGTGGAAATAATTTTCCATTAGGTTGTTTCCTTTAAATTTTTGGATCATCATAATCTTACCTTTTCTTAGGAAAAAACCTTCTTTCCTTTCTTCTCATCATAAGGGACCCACCATTTTAAAGTGTGATCAATCTGGACCCAACCAGTCTTCATAGGATTTGATGACTTTATGAACCCAAAGTAGCATGTCTAACTAGTGGCCTCATAAGCCTTTTTGACCAATCAATTACAAGTAACATCTATGGTGTTTGAAGCTAACTTCCCATCTTCCTAAGAGAGTAATCCTTGATCAGTGGGTTTGAGATTCTTGATGCCCTATGCCATGATGTTATATATATGGTTAATCTCATCCTCAAGATCAATTATATCCACATAAGGGGTATTTGGTTACTTGATATGGGAATTACTACCCTTTCTTGACCATTTTCAAAGGTCATTTATCTCTTCTTAAAGTGAATATCAACATTATTTACATAACACCATAGCCTTCCTAGAAGCACTAGATAGTTATCTTATTTAGATAAATTTATTAAATCAAAGTTATTATGGAATTTAGTTCCCATAATATCTACAATATAACCCTTTAAAATTCTAATCGATTGCACTCAAATTTTGTTGGCCATAAAAAGTACATGGGGGAAGGCCTTAGGGCTAGCTTACCCATCTTTTCCCATGCATTCTTAGTTAGGATGTTGACCTTAATTCCTATGTCAATAAAAACATCATAGAGAGACCATATATTAATGGTGTCATTCACCAAGATTTATTGGTCATACTCTACATTATACATATGCTTAACCTCTCACACCTTTTTCATACATGGCATGGTAACTTCAACTAACTACTACCCTACATATTATAAAAGCAAATTATGTAAAAGGTGAAATATCCCTTCCATTTATAAGAGGTTAAATATCTATATTATTTCTTGTACTTTAGCTTCTTGGCCATCTTACTACTTGTAAAAGGTGTCAACCTATACCTCTAGGTCTCACACCATTTGGAACTCTCCTTCTAGGTTTTGGATCATGCTCATAGCCTATTTTAATACATATTTTGGCACACAAAGTTTGTGTAAGGTGTATCTTTGGATTTAGGCTATGTTATACACTTAGTGTAGCTCAACTCCCCATATTCTAGGTGAAAATTAGTTATTGACACAACTAGTAGTTGAGTGATGAGTCTAATTTAATTATTTGCCTGCACTTTCATTAGATTTATGTAAATTAGTTGTGCCTTTGGATTCTATTTATCCACTTCATTTTCACACTTAATAATCCCTATGTCCTTATCTACACTATGCCTATTTTGGGTAAATATGTTGTACAATTTGGGGCATTCCTCAACCTTGTGTGTTCCTCAATAATACCCATACATTAGATGTATAAGGTAGTCACACTAATAGTGCTCAGTCTAACCACACTTGTAACATGATTGAAGTGGGAACCTTCCTCTAACATGTCTGCCACCTCTCCCATGGGTACCACTTTGCATCCCAAAGCCTATATTCTATTGGCTATAAACCTCATTTCTTTGGACCCCCTACCCTATTATTTCTATCATTGCCTATCATGTGCCTCTCCCCATATTCTCATGTATTTCATTGATTATACAAAAATAAACCATGGTATGAGTATAGGCATCACATAATCAATAATAAGTGGTTGTGTTGACTTGACTGACATGTTACAATAAAGGGTAGTTGTTAACATCATGTACCTCATGATAAACCTCATAGCTGAGAAGTAATGTGTGCACAATATTTTAAGTGTAGTTGATCCTATTATTACCTTATGTTTCATAGTCAGTACACCATAAACTACTTTGAGCATATTAAAATGAAATAATAGTCAACTTCTATAGTTAGGAGGCCATAGATGCAATTTGTGCCTCCATGAAAGGGCTAATTCTTATGTTGGTGCTCCTAACTACCTTGGTTCTTAGTGTAGCTTCAATTACTTCCTGAGGGTATATGAATGTTTTCATGGACAATGCCTTTTTTGAATGGTACTAGTAGTTGACCAATGAACCATTACACATGATGGGAAGGGTGAATATTATAAGGGAGCTTTGAAAGAAGGGTTCTAAAGCTAACATTGTATAGGTGTATGCTCTTTGATAATCCTTAGTTAATCTCTTTGAGCATAGTGATGTTATACTATTCAAAATTAGGTACGTCAAACACCTTCCATAATGATTCCTTCAAGGTGTCATAATCAACCATAGCCTAGTTAGGATCTAACTTCTTAAACCAAGTATAGGTATGGTCAAGTAGAGTTGTCATGAAATGGGTTGCCTTGTACTTAAACTAGGTTATACCCTAAATATGCCATTGTAGTTCATATTTAAGCACATGCTCTACAACATTATCTATGCCTTGATACTTGGGTAGATACATGGCTATCTCATAATAAATCTAGGGAAAGGGAGTAGCCAGTATTTGATGTGCTTATCTCCTAGTACTTATCCTAGTGGTGGTCCTCTAATACCTCTAGCCATTGGGATAGGCACTAGTCCTATCATTACTATTGGTTTTATATAAAAGGATGTCATTATTTTACTAATTAGTGGTGTGGGGACACTTAATCTAGGATGTTTCCAAGGTTGCATAGCTGACATTAGCTAGGCTAGAATGTTTATTATTATGTTCTATCTAGTTGGGCTAGTGGCTGAAGGTATAGAAGTATCCTCACTTATCTCCTCATAAGTAACAACTTATTTGATCATAAAATTATTGTATAATTCTACAAAATATTCAAATTCTAGGTTGATAATAGGATCAACTATAAATCTTCTATCTTCCTATGAGGGATATAACACATGAGCTCACACTATAGGTTCAAAGGGGGTAGGTGTATCTGATGTATCTCCAAAGGTCAAATTCTATAGGGACCCCAAACATTCATCCCCTATCAACTATGGATATTTTTCTATGGCTTAAATGTTTCCCTCCTCTAGGCATTGTTTCCTTTCAAGAGATCCTTCCCCATGACCTTCTTTCTTGCTACGGGTCCTCTCAACACTTCTAGGTTCTAGATCTTACATTAACCTAAGCCTTCTCTTGTTAAAATCATATCTTTCAATCTCTCAAGTGTCAAATTTCTCATCCCCTTCCATTTCAATTCACTTACACATGCCCTTATTCCCTTTTGTGCTTCTCATATATGAGAGGACTTTATCCTTCCATTCTCATGGTTTCAAATCCATAATCCATGTTAGGAATAAGATTTTACATCATGTAAGTTTTGATATTTACCGAGAGGTAAATATTAATTGGTCAATGTGCAAATGTATGGATAATACGATAAGATATTATATTGTCACATATAGTGTTTGTTATTAGATATATATTACAAAGAGAGTTTTTAATATATTATTGTTATATGGGTAAGTATTTGAGAGTTTGTAGGGATTTGGTAATCCCTTATTATAGGAATTAAAATTCCTATATATTTGTAATGTGTTCCAAATAATTTATATTTAGATAGTGTGAAACAATAATATATATTAGTGTTTCAAATTATTCTCTTAGCATTCAACTTTATTGCATAGTACATGTGTTAAATCTTGGTATAGGCTCCTTCAATACCTAACAGTAATATTAGAGTATGCAAATCCTTTGTGAAAAATGTTTTTCTAATTTGAGAAAGGGGAAGTTTCCTAGGGGTTTGTCCTTGAGTGATAAGGGAATAATGATTAAAAAGTTTATAGTATAGGTTATTTAATTTGTATGCAATTGATGCCAGTGTCAATAATATATTACATTTGTGTAGAGTGGAGTTACACATCTACACATATATCTGATATGTTAGATTATTATTTGAAGTTAATCTAGCATAACATGACCTCATATTTGTAGCATGAACATTCTATTTATCCAAGCATACCAAAATCCATGTTTTTGCTTTAATTCACTTTCCAACTATTCAATTAAATATTTAAACTAATCATAAGTGACTTAGCACTATAGTTTTATGTTGATCCTTGTGATCTATGAATTTGACTCAAGAGAGGATGGTTAGTATAGTGTTAGTTCCTAAATAAAAATAAAATTAAAGAAATAAATTAATAGCATAACATCCCTAGGCCCAGATACTAGGGAGAGCTTAATTAACAAAAACAAATGAAAAACACAACTAAAAAGTGAGGAATAAAACACAAGAATTACTTCACCTTCCTTGGATGCTCCAAATGTCTTTTTAGTAGTGGTTTGATTAGCTTGTGCTCATGAAGTCCTTGGTAGTGGAAGATTGGCTACCTCCATCTCTCCTTGGCACCTTTGGCTTATGGCTTGGATTGGCCTGAAATCATTTTGGCATGGTAACACTAATTATAATGGATTCTTGAAGATATTTGTGCATTATAACTTTTCACCAAAAATAGATTAGAAATGATGTGGTAAGGCCTCTTATTTATAGATTTCTAAGAATGTCTAGAATTAACCTGAACCATCCATCTTGAGATTGAAATGTGTGGTTGAGGATTAATTCAATTTTTTGAATTAATATTGTAATTATCCTCATCATGACATTGGAAGAAGGGGAAATTAAGAAGCATGGAGGGAATCATGTAAGGCATTGATGAGGCATGGACGGTATGAATCATGATATTTGTGGCATTTATGGCCTAGGGATGTCTTCCCAAGAAATGAGGTCACCAAATGATGTAGATATTCAATATTCATTTCCAAAAACAAGTTTTCAACAAGTTTGCATGGAATTATTGATTAGGCCTTGATTTGGGTTAATTAAATCTTAATCATGTTTAAGCACTTTGTGTACAAACTACTCAAATTGATCAGAATGCCTTGTTATTGGTTCAAAATTTGACTACATTGAAATTGGAAGGTAATGTCATATGGATTGGGTACATTATCACATTTAGGATGTTATAAATATAAAATAACAAGGGCATGTGTCTTGTGCAAAATATTTGATAGAAAAGAGTAATCTAGAGCACCTAGGTATAAAATTAGCATTTTAACTCAAAATGAACTGATCAAAGTTAGCTAGCCCATAAATTTTATTGCTTTATTTAGGGATACCATGGACAAAATTGGCACTTGAATACATCATTTTCACATTATTTATCATGTTTTAGAATTTTTAGGCCAAATTATGCCTTTTGGGTGGAAATTTATCAAGAGCCTAGTGGGAGGTCATCGATGGCTAGATTTAGGTGTCTACAGTTTGCCCCTATTTGGGAAGACATTTAAAGTTATAAGCATAGTAACATCTTCTCAAAGAATGAAAAGGTATTGTAGGCCTACAACTACAATAAGGATAAACTAATTGTATGATGCCCCCTCAAGGGAATGATTGGCACAAGTAGGTCGGAAAATGGTCTCTTGAAAAGAAAGAATAAAAATGAGAGGACCAAAGAAAGGAAAGATGATGGGGTGAAAACATAATGATACTAAAAAAGTAGTCAAAATAATTTATAATGCAAGTGGGATGGTGTATAATGGTTTGCCCAAAGGTGGTTATAAGCATTGTACCTTGATAGTGGCAACATGGTATGATAACACAATGATTTTCCCAAAGGCAGTTATAATCATTGAGAATATGGAGCTACCCAAATTAGGATAAAAAAACAAGATAATAACATGCCCCTGTATGGGTAGAAAACATAAAGTAGTGATAACTAAATGATTTACCCAAAGGTGGTTACAATCATTAGGAAATACAAGTGGGATGGTGTGTAATAATTTGCCCATAGGCAGTTATAATCATTAGACCTCAATTATGGCAAGCATGATCAACTTGGCCAAGGATGATGATAACTTAACATAGAGGGTAATGATGAATTATAAAAACTTACTAGTAGGGAGATACTCATCTAAACTAATAAAGGTTGAAATTCTTTCATGTTTAATTACTCTATTTGGGATATGATTAGGATTCAATTAGGATGTTGGTGCTAAAAATATGTCACCATTACTGAATAGACATCTTGAAGTTGAGGTTTGTTGTATCACGTGTCAATAGGCATCATCATATAAAATCATGAGGACTTGTCTAAAATATGCATGAGGACGAAATCCCGTAATCCAATATTCAATAAAAAACAATGTAGTAATGATAGAAACCATGATGATAATGTAAACATATGAATATTGATAGATTTAAGTGTTAAGTGTGGGAAATGAATCACCCAATGAACATGAATAAAATTAATCAAGGCAACAATGCTAAAAGCAAACAAACAAGCAAACAAACAAACATAATAAATTGAAATAAACAAATAAACAATGTAATAAAAACCCTATAAAAATTGTCCCTAGAACAATAGGTGACAATTTAACAAATGAACAAAATGGGGGAATAAAAGAAAAGGAAGGGGGTGGTTAAGTTGTCTCCAAATGCACTAGGCAAGTGGATGTTGTCTATATAGCTCCATGGATGTAATATCTAATAAACAACTTTAGGCCAAATGTAGTTCTCCTAGGGAATGGGAAGAATGTGATAACTGAGGAAAAAAATAGAATAGATGTGATAGAATAATAGGAATAGTCTTGAAAAATGGCAAGTGCATGAGAGAAAAAGGACAAAAAGGATGGGGAAACTAAATGACAAGTGATTTTCTTGTAACTTAGCAAGGGTTCCCAAAATCCTTAAAGTAAAAAACTAGTCAATGTTTTTGTTCTTTTCTAATGATTTTTCAAATGTTTTTGGAATTTTTTAAAGTATCTCAACTTTGTCAGTAATGATGAGACACTTAACTAGTGAGAGCATTTCTTAGGTTATTCATAAAATGGTGAGAGCATATGGAAAGGGTGACTAAGATAACTTGAACAAGTATCAAGTGTTTCCTACATAGTCCTAAAGTAGGAACTCAAGTAACTATAGTTTTGCCCTTACAGTGGAGGAATTTGACTAGTATAGTAGCCAATTCAAATAAAATAGGCAGAATTGGTAAAAAGGCATAATATGACTTAGGGAGTGGCAAGTTGGTATGTCAAGGCTTAATGCTACCCCTAGTTTTTCCATAGGTAGTTATAACCAAGACACAATGGCATAGATAGATGGTACTAATTTTACCAAAGGTGGTTATAATTAGTAGCAATATCGGTGGTAAGAAAACTTCTATCATACTGTTCCAAAATATGATCTCTGTTTGAAGTAATTGAACCAACTGATGAACTGATTAGATACCTCAATACTAAAAATGCATAATAAATGGAAAAAAACCAAGGTAAAATAGGCTAATATTTAGAACACATTGGGTCAATAGGTTGGAAGAAAAAAATGGATACAGTGAAGAGGACTAATAAGGATGGTACTTATACAAAGAGGAATAGTGATAAAATGGCATAACTAAAATGGTCCTTACAGACAATACACCTTATCAATCCATCATAGTACCACTTGAGATGAATAATATTCATTATATTTATAAGTTCATCTCCATCTAGTGTGGCAAGCCTATATACTCTAGATCCATAATCTATAGTAATGATGAAAGGCCCTATCTAGTTTGGTTTGAATTTCCCTTTATGCTTCTTCTCAGCTATGGTGTTCTTTTGGTTTTATTTAAGAATAAGATCACCAAGTTCAAATGTTCTATACTTAACATGTTGATTATAGTGGTCTTTAAGTCAATTTTGATATGCTTGAAGATTATAGAGTGCTACTATGCATTTCTCATCAATAAGGTCTAGCTCTTGCAAGTGAGCTACTCAATAGTCATGATCATCTAGGACATGCTTCATAGTGAAGGCAATTCGACCTCAATGGCAAAGATAGATTCAATACCATAAACAAGTGAGTATGGAGTGGCTCTTATGGGGGTATGATTATTGGTATAATATGCCCAAAGGGTAAAGAATATCATGAGGTGCCAATCATGACCAACATCATTGACAATCTTTTTGAGGATATTGACAATGGTTTTGTTAAATGCCTTAGCTTGGCTATTACATTGATGGTAATATGCTTTAGAAAAATGTTGTGTGATATTATATTTAGTACATAACTAGTCTACATCCTTCTTCTTGAATGATCATCCATTATTATATATAATGTCAAATGGGATACCATAGAAGCAAATGAGATGGTTAAAAATGAATTTAGAAATGTGCTTTCCAGTCATGTAAATGAGGGGTATAACTTCAATCTACTTAGTGAAATATTTAGTGGTGTTAAGGATATGTTTATGGTTGTCAAATGAAGTGGGGTTAATCTTCCCAATGAGGTGAAGTCCCCATGTAGAAAATGACCATGGTATCAATATCGATTTTAGAGTTTTTACTAGGGCATGAATCAGATTAGCATGTAGTTGACATTTTTCACATTTATTTACATATTTGGTGGCATCTACATCTATTGTGGGCCAATAATAACTAGTATGAAATATCTTTTTGGATATGACTGCCATGCTAGAATGAACACCACATACTCCTTCACAAACTTCTCTTAATGCTAGTGTAGATTCTACCAGAGTTAAACAAAAAGGAAGAGTTCCATCAAAACTATGATGGTAAAGGGTGGATCCAAGTAGATTATAATGAGTATAATGATGAATAAAGGCTTTGGTTTGTTTTTGAGATAGGTTAGGTGGTATAACTTGGTCATGAAGGTAGTTATAAAGGTCTAAATACTAGATAGAATTAGGACCAATAATATCACAAATCATGGAAATTGTTAAAGGTTTATGAGCCGGTGCTAACAAATTATTGATGAACAACTAATACTCTCTAGCTCTATCTATTTGTTGAATCATAGAGCCAATAATAGCCATGGCATCTATAGTTGTGTTACTAGCCCTTGGTATGTGGTCAAACTGAATTTTGGCAATTTGTTATTTAAGGGTGTCAACCATGAATTTATATAAACCAAGTTATCATCTTTGGTCTAAAAATGATCTATAACCTGATTGATGATTAACTGAGAATCACCATAAACTTAGAGATGAGATTTATTCCAATGTATTTCTTGTCAAAGTCCCAAAACAAGTGGTTCATACTCAACCATGTTGTTTGTACAAGGAAAGCTAATTCTGAATGATTTAGGGATTAGATCCCTCCATGGTGTAATAAAAAATAGGCCTACCCCTAATCCATCTGCAGTAAATGAACCATCAAAATATAGTTTCTAGGGCTATTCCTCAAAGGGTGTGTTAATGATGGTCATGATGAATTTATAAATAAGTGGAAATATGAGTGGTTGTGTGTCTATGAGAGGTGCTTCAATAAGTTGATCTGCAAGAACTTATCCCTTAATTGCCTTCTAATTGACATACTCTATGTCAAACTCACTATGAAGCATGATCCATTTAACCATTATACCTTGAAAATCTATTTTAGATAGTAGATACTTGAGTGGATCTACTTTTGAAATGACCATGGTCTTATTATTCAACATGTAATGGCATAGTTTTTGAGCTATGAAGATCATGGCTAGACAAGCTTTTTCAACAAGTGCATATTTATGTTCATATGTAACCAAGGTATGGCTTAGGTAGTATACAACATGCTCCTTTTTATTATCATCATGTTGATCTAAGAGTACCCCCAAAGCATGGTCGGTAGCTGATAGGTATAACAAGAATGGCTTTCCTGGCATAGGAGGTAATAAAATAGGTAGATTAACAAGATAGTCTTTGAGTTGTTGAAAAGTTGTTTGGAAATGATCATCCTATTGAAATACAACTCCATTCTTTAAAAGGTGTGTAAATGGATGACACTTGTATGCTAACTGAGAGATGATGTGTCAGATTGACTAGATCTTACCCTGCAAACTATAGAGTTACTTCAAATTTGTTGGTGGTGGCATCTTAGTTATAGCATGGAATTTAGCTAGATCAACTTCAATACCTATATAAGACATGATGAGGCTAATTAATTTTCCTGAAGTTACACCAAATACATATTTATTTATATTGACTCTAAATTTTTGCTACCATAATCTTTTAAATATCTTATGTAGCACTGTTGCATGGTCAACCCTAGTTCTAGATTTTCCTAATATGTCATCAACATATTCTTGAACAATATCATACATCATATCATGAAATATGATAGTCATGGCCTTTGATATATAACTCCAACATTCTTAAGTCCAAATGGCATTACTTGATAACAAAATATTCCCCATGGAGTGGTGGACATTGTTTTATGTTGGTATTTTGGTGCTATTCTGATCTAGTTGTATCCTAAAAAGACATCCATGAGTTAAAGTATTTCATAACCTACCATGGAGTCGATGATCATATCGATATTAGGAAATGCAAAATCATCTTTAAGATAATATTTATTTATGTCTTGAAATTTAGTACAAATTTTGATCCCTTCATGCTTTTTACTAACAGGTACCACATTAGAGATCTATTCTAAGTAGTCAATAAATCAGATACATCCTGCTTCTAAGAGTTTTTCAAATCTTTCTTTACCAATACAATAATGTGAGGATGCATTTTATGTAACTTTTATTTTACCAATTTGGCATCAAGATTAATCACAAGGTGGTGTAGAATCAAGGTGGGGTCTAAACCTGGCATGTCAGAATAAGCCCATGTAAAGATATCTACAAACTCTCTCAACAAAGCTATAAAGATGTCACGTTCCTCCTTAGTGAGGGATACCCCTAATTTTATCCATTTTAGGTTTGATAGAGTCCTTATATTTACCTCTATTATACCTTCAACTAGAAGGGTCAAACCATCTTCTAGGATACTAGGTAGTGACTTGAATTGTTGAATTATGTTAGGGTCCTCTATAAGGACTTGATCTTCAACTTCTCATAGGCATGATGAATTTGAATCCCCTAGGGGAGATCTAGCCATTTGATAAAAATAGTTAGAAATTATTGAAGAATTTGATCAAATACTTATTGTTTCTCAAAGGTAAACTTATATCCATAGGAAATTTCATCATTGGTGGTCTCTTGGTCTAAATTTGAAAAAAAATGAACACCCCCATCTAATGGTGCCTAAAACAGGTTTTCACGACTAGACTAGCCTTTATCTTTACTTGTTACCTAGTTATAAAGTACGTTAGAGAGGTTTTCACTTTGGGACCTCAATGTTTTACTTACTTGTTTTTGGCTAAAGGTGTTCACTCGCTCTCCAAAATAGGCTACATGATCCAATGTGATTAAGAATATTGATTTGTGATCTCCCAATAGAACACTGTCTCTAAGGCCTAAGAAATCATAAAATGCTTCATCATTTTGGAACTCATCAATCGATAGACTAGATTCTTGTTGGTCCCAATCTATCATTTGGGGATAATACAATGGTAAAGTGTTATGATGAATGGCAAAGGTAAGGGTACAATTGGAATTATTATCAAATAGGTTGGTTTCATCTAGGTTATCATAGGTGAGGCTATGATTAGACTCTACTTCACTATCGGTATCATCATCACTAGTCATTAGTGATGGAGTTTTGAATAAGATATGTGGGGTCACCCCTAAGAAATTTAAATCTAAGTCCATAAGGTTTTTCATACTTATTTATGGAAATTGGCTTGATGGTTCCTTACTAATTTAGTCTAAGGCCTCTTCCTTCATAATTTTGATGCTCCATGATCTTATTGGGAATATGAAACTTTGTATTTTTATAATACTCAGCTTGGTTTTCATTGTATAAACATGATTAATCCCCTTCAAGAGGGTCAGGTCCTAGGCTAGATGCTGGTACAAATGTGACATGTCCCTTATCTTTGTTCTTTTGTTGCCATTGCATATGTGGGAAGACTTAAGGTCACCCAAATTTTTTTAGATTCTAAGGAAGATTGGAAATATGAAATGTATCATGGGTCATAAACTCTCATGATCCATTATCTGAAATGGTGAAATGATTAGAAGCTTTAGGAGGGGGCATGTGGGAAAGAAAATCCAAGGTATTAAGATCTATGCAATTATCTGGTGAAGGATCAATAACTATAGTATTTTATTTATCTTGTTTGGAACTTGAATTCATTCCATACTAATAATTATATCTTTTAAATTTGGCCTAAAGATGATTGCAATGTTCATATGGGTGTAAATCTCTTGGAATATTTACTTCCATCCCTAAGTGGGAAAACCTGATACATTAGTGTAGTGATGATGAGACTGCATGAATCTCATATAACCAAGGCCTACCTAGAAGTATATTATATGACAAATCAAGATTTAACACATGAAAAAGTGTATCATGGGTCAAAGGCCCAATGATAACTGGCAAACTAATGGTTCCTTGTGATTCTCTTTCTTGATTATCATAAGCTTTGATGATTATTATTTCTAGCTAGAGATCTTTCATTATGTACCCAAGAAGCTTGATGAGATTTAGAGACACTATGTTAAGGATGGATCCATTGTCTATAAGGACAAATTTCACTTTATCTTGTCTTATATAAACTTCTTTATATAATGGATTATTATGGAGCGGGCCAAGAGAAGACATATTGCTTTGGTTGAATGTGACTTGTTGGGCGAGAGCTAGGTGTCCAACGAAAGCTTGAAATTTATCAGTAGATACATCACTAGCAATAGTGGATTGGGTTAGAAACTCATTCAAGATGTTTTTATGGATTATTGATGTTTACAACAAATATAAAATAGAAATTTGTGATGTGTCTTTTGCAATTGTTCCACAATATCAAGCTTCTTTTCTTGGTCAGTAGTGAATGGTTTATTCTCAGGCTAAATGATTGGTTGGATTATAGGCATAGTGGTAGATGGTCATGGACCTAGAATAATAATCTTTGACCTCCAAGTTATGATTTCATAATCAAGATTAAATACCAAACTACTATTGCTAACCAATGTTAAAAATGGTGTGGGACTAGACATGACAAATCTTAGTTACTGGTGCACTTGTATGTGGTAACATGGAAAGAACAAGTTATCGATATAAGGTCTAAAAGGGGAATTCCTAATTTTTTGGTTTGCATATATTCATCCCTAGGTCAAATAAGGATCATCCATGTAATTTAGCTAAATGTTTTTGTTTAGAAATGGTCTAGACTGATTAGTACTTGGTCTAGGATTAATAGAGATGGTATTAACACTACCCCTTACAATATAACCTATAACCCTATTGTAGTCATGTGCAAATACATGGTATTTTTGTTGGTTTTTACCATTCTAAACTTGGTTTTTTCCATTATTCTATCATTAAGGGCTCTATTGCTAATTTTGTTGATTCTATCGGTTCAGCATTTGATTTTGATACTGTTGATTTTGCTATTGCACTATCCATTGTTGTTGTTGTTACTAATTATTTTGATACTACTGATTGTTATTTCAAGGAAAAGTGTTTTGATAAATCCTAAGAGTTTTATTGGAATTGGAAGTACCATTATCCAATTTTATCTCCCCATTCTCCAACATATTTTCAATTAAATGCTTGATTTAGACACATCTTCATAGATTATGCCCACTGACCTGATGATAGTCACATAATTAATTTTCACATTACCAATTAGTATAAGGAATTCCTTATAGATAATGCTTTGGTATAGGCCAACTAATTAGATTAGTGATAGTAAGCTTGCAAAATATAGATTTAATAGGTTATCCTGGGTCACTAAAGACATGACATGCAAGCATGGTTCTCTTAGGAGGAGGGGTTTGCAATGGTAAATGTTGTTTTATTTGTTGTGGAGGTCTTGGTTGTTGTTCTTGTGGTATTGGTTGAAGAGGTTTTTGGGTAGGAGTAAGCTAAGAAGGTAATTTAGATGATGTTTTCACCATTTGGACATGACAGGATTTGGTTACTCCATTTCCCACAACATTCTTATTATGGTTGAATTGCTTTGATATTTCATGGTTATTGGCCTATGCTAGTTGTGATACTGGCACTTGAATGTGATGTTGGTCATTTCCCTAATTGGTACCTTGATTTTGATTAGTTTAATTAAGCTTGATGAATCATTTATTGATGAGTACCCACTTAATCAATAAGCCTTTATCAATGATCTCTTTGAATGTATATGCACATTTTAGTTCTAGATGGTAAGCTATTTCACTATGCAAGTTTTTGGTAAACACATCAGCTAATTATTTATTTGGTAAACTATGGGTGAAATTGCTTTCAAGGGCTCTCCATCACTACAAATAACTTTCAAAACTCTTACTCAATTTTTGCTTTACTTGCATTAAGTCTACTAATGAAATCTCATGCTTGAGATTATAGGAAAAGTGATACATAAACTTATCAAAAATATCATCAAAATCTGTTATTAAATTTTTGGGAAACTTCAAAAAACCACTCCAAGGCTTGTCCAACCAAGCTCCTTGGAAATAACAACAAAAGGTATATGTTGCTATATGCCACTGGTTGACATGTGATAAATAATTCGATCAAATAAGACTTAGGGTCACCTTTCCATTTGTATTTATTTAATTTCATTAGTTCATATCCTATAGGAAATGGTATATACAAATACTTCATATTGAATGGATGGGAACATACATTATCCAATTTGAACTTTTTAGTTTTTTTACTAGCTTGAATGGTAGTAATTTCATCCTTTATCTATTGCAATTATTGGGATAGGAAATTGAAAGGAATATTGGTTTGAGGGAGAATTTGGGTTTAGATAGATGGTTGGGAGGTCATAAGTGGGACACTTTGACCATGGTACGATGGAGATACCTATTGGGGTATATTAGTTTGGTTGGGGAATGGATCAAGAATATGCATTCATGGATTAGGATGTATTTGAAATTGCACACTTGGTTATGGGATATTCTAGTTTGGGTTGGTGATAAAGGTTTAAATTGGAGGATTTTGTGGTTGGGACAGAGGGATATAACTATATTGTGCCTACTGTGGTTGAAAAGGGACATGCTTCTGACTAATCAAATCTTGTTGTTGAGTGAGAACTTGTGGACCAAGACCCTGTCTCTAGATTTATGGCACATTTTGAATCCCTATGAATAAGTGAAATCAGGTTATAGTTTTGGCATCTATCATTGACCCATATTTTCATGTTGTTGACTAGTCACTTCTTGGTTTTATATTGGCATATTAGTCTATGACTAAAGAGGTATGCTCATCATTACCTAGTGATGTGGAGCATTATTTTTCCCCTAATTAAGGTGGAAATGTATTTATCTTCTATTATATTGATACAATAGATTTTACCTATTATTTTGGAATACTACTCGTTACTTATTAAGGAGGAATAGGGTTCATCATATTATGTCATTGAGGCATGACATTAGTTGTTTTTTGATTATCTAATCCCATAGGTTATACACTTGAGGAAGCATCTAGTTAAGGTTGGAGTGTAGAAACTCCTACTCCCTAGTATGATGACCTATTCATAGGATTAACACATTCACATGTTGTTGGATAATTATTTGTGCATTAGTACTACTTTGATCAGGACTAGATGTTGTTTGCACATTGTCTACTATGTTTGGATCACTATTATATGTATAGGCTGAAGACACTTCTTCAATAATGAGAATATGCATCAAGTTATCTATTGAAGTGGTTTGTATGAATGGTTTGGAATTTGAATTCCCTTGTCTAGTTAACTCTATCAACACTCATGTTGAAGGAACTAGGTCAATAAGAGGTTTACTTACCATGTTCATCTGATTGAAATCATGTGCTAGATTTAGGTATGTTTGGTATGCTATCTACATTTGGTTAAAGTGATCTTCTATGAGGTTTTTACCTTGATTAGATATATGAGGATCTTGGGACGTTGTTTGGACTAGAGCCATAGGATTGTTAGAAGAAGCCTATTGATCATAAATTATATTATGGGGCACTCTTACTAGGCTTGGTAAATTTTCATGGGGGAAGTCTGTTGGAAACTTGGCCCCTAACTCTATGGCTCTAACAAAAATATCATCTTTTTTCTCTAATAGATGTTTCTCAAACAAAAATGGATCATACGTGGAAGCCATATTGGTAGAATATAAATGTTGAAGTAATGGCTCATCTACTATAGATATTATAGCTAGGTATTGTGTGGTTTGCTTTTGGTCTTGTTTTGAATAAGGTGGTGTGTTAACCAGATAGTTAGCCAATGGATCTTGGATTTTTCCATTGATTGAGTATTATAAGAGGGATAAAAATCCATATCATAAGCAATATTATCTTCATAGGGGTCTTGCACCATTCCTTCATGTGCAACTACATTACTAATCCCTAGATTGTACATGATTCCACTATGAGTGTAGGAATACAAGTTGGGATCTAGCATGAAATATCTAACATTTCACTATTCACACAAAGATAAGCAAGTAAATGGACCAAAAATCTAAATGCCAAATTCTATAGTCAAAGTGTTTCAAATTAGTCTAATCTAGAAATTTGAAATTTGCTAGGTCTTTTGGCCAAATTTGGTGTCAAAATCTAGGCTCAAACAAGGCATGTGCTAGGACTATTGGCCAAATAATGTCAAAATCTAGACTTTAAAAATATATGAAAGTTTTAATCTAATGGATTTGAAACACTTCTAACAAACACTAGGCATTTTATTCTTGGACACAAACTTGATCAACTAAGTATTAGGTATGAAACAAAAGGCACTTCAGAAATAGTTTATTTTATCACAAAAAATGGTATAAAACTTGGTTATTTTGACAAAAAAGCTAGACAAAAGTGATCAGTATAACTGTTTTAGATAAAATATCACAAAAGTACACTTGGATTGATCTTAAAATGTAGGAACAATTTTGAAACTCTATGAAAGAGGGTCTATGAAATAATATTTGAAATTCTTTAGGTATCTTAATGATGATATAATACCTAAAAGGTGTGACAAAAAGGTTTATTTCAAAAAATCTCTAAGGCAAAGATGTTTTCCAACAATTTTGACAGCATAACACTACTTTTCTTGACTCAAAAATGTTGTGTTGCATAGACTTAAAGTGCAAGTGTTTAGCATAAAATGTATTAAGTCTATCAATTGATGACAATGATTATGAGTATTAAATGGCCTTCAACCCAAATTAGAAATTAAACCTAAGTTACCTCAAGTTTAGTGTAAATGGATAACCCACTTAACACATCAACCTTATGAACTTGTAAAGGTGCAATTCTAAATTTAGTTATAAGTGAAGGACTTAAACAGCTTTGGTAAAGGTCTAGAATCAATTGGGTAGTATAACTATGCCAAATTAAATGATATGACTCTCAAGATTTTGATGAACTTTTGAACAAGGAAAATTGATGATCTCACATAGCGAACATAATACCTCTTTGTTTACAAGAAAATTTAGATATGTGTTTGGTTTGGATTGTTTGTTTATACCATGTTTTAAATTCAAACAAGACTCTAATCTAATCCAAGACCAATTAATTAACCACTCTAAGATCCTAAACTAACAAGGTTACTTGGTATTGCTGGAATCCATCAATATACATCATTTGAAAGGATTTTAAGTGTTCATTCAAAAGTAAATAAGCATTATATAGTAGGGTTTTTACACCTGGCTTCTCTCAAATGATAGAACTATGACATGGACCTTAAGGTGCACCTTGCACCAACAATAATTATACAACAAGTGGGGATTTTTCTAAGATTGAACAAGTGTTGAATGATCTAGGGGAATCAATTGCACAATGACTTTCACACCAAACAATGCAAAATAAAAGCATACATTTTGGGTTTGTATCACTTGGTTTTTTACAAAAAGATCTAGTCCTTTTTACAACCACTACATCCTATTATTTGTTCAGTGTAGTGCAATGTCCAAAGTGCTACTACATTCCATGTGCAACTCCAAAGGAGCTAAATGAATTCAATGCTAAAAGATGAAACCCTAGGTCAAATCTTCCCTAAAAAACTCACGAGAGGTGATGAAGTCCCCCTCATAAGCCAAGTTTACATAAAATTAAAGAAATCATGAAATAAAAATACTTTAGGGTCATTGTAAAGGTCACCCAAACTTTGATGAGTTTTTGGGGAGTGCTTTAGATGACTTTCTTTCTAAACATTGGACTAGGTTATTTGCAGTAGGAATGGCACTTTTAATTCCAAGGGTTCCATATAGTGACAAATGGAAGAGCATACATGCAACATCCCTCTTTTTTCCAAACAAAAATTTGATTAAAAAAATATTACAAACAATAATTGACAAGTGTGTTCAATTTTAAGCCCAAAATAAAAAGTTTGGTGGTATTCATTTGACCCCTTGGTCTTAGTTGTAAACTTTGAAAACATTCACCAACAACATCTAAATTCTTTGTAAAACACCCAAAACAAGGTTCTTATATGATTTTTAAGCATGAAAAGGTGACTTAAACATGTTTTGATCAAATATCAAGCTTAGTCCTATAGCAAAAATGTTAGCATGTTCTTTAGCTTTGAAGCTTTTTTTGGTTTGAAATAATGAACTTTGGAAAAATAGCTCTTGGGTCTATGTTTTTGGAAAAACACAATGACTGACGTCAGTTATATACAACTGATGATGGCTACCTTAGCTAATCAAAATCTAATTGATGTCAATTTTGCTAACTGATGTTGGTTAAGTTATGTAATTGATGTCAATCGTACTTACCAATGTTGGTTATTGTGTAAAATTATGGCAAACAAAAATGGCAAAATAAAGTTAGAAAATCAATTTACAAAAGTGTTAAGGGTCCAAATAAATATTTTAGAGTTGAAAAATGATCTTCTTCAGGTGTGAGATGTGTCTAGACCCACCAAACATGTCATAATGTGTGATAAGAATTTGACTCAAGAGAGGATGGTTAGTATGGTGTTAGTTCCAAAATGAAAACAAAAATGAAAGAAACACACTAATAACATAACATCTCTAGGCCTAGACACTAGGGAGAACATAGTTAACAAAAACAAATGAAAAACACAACTAAATAGTGAGGAATAAAACACAAGAATTACTTCACCTTCCTTGGATGCTCCAAATGTCTTTGTAGTAGTGGCTTGCTTGACTTGTGCTCATGAAGTCCTTGACAATGGAAGATCAGATACCTCCATCTCTCGTTAGCACCTTTGGCTTGTGGTTTATCTTGGATTGAAATCAATTTGGTATGGTAATACTAATTGAAATGGCTTCTTGAAGATATTTGTGTATTATAACTTTACATCAAAATAGCCTAGAATGATGTGGTAAGGTCTCTTATTTATAGATTTTTGAGAATGTCTAGAATCAACCTGAACCATCCATCCTGAGATTGAGATATGTGATTGAGGATTAATTCAATTTTTTGAATTAAATTTGTAATTATCCTCATCATGACATTGGAAGAAGGGCCAATTAAGAGGCATGGAGGGTATGAATCTTGATAATTGTGGCATTTATGGCCTAGGGATGTCTTCCCAAGAAATAAGGTCACCTGGTGATGCAAATATTCAATATTCATTTCCAAAAATAAGTTTTCAACAAGTTTCCATGGAATTATTTATTAGGACTTGATTTGGTTTAATTATCTCTTAAGCATGTTTAAGAACTTTGTGCACAAATTACTCAAATTGATTAGAATGCCTTGTTATTGGTCCAAAATTCAAATGGATTAGAATTGGAAGGTAATGCAAGATGAATTGGATCCATTATCCCATTTAGGATGTTATCAACAAAAAATAACAAAGGCATGTGTCTTATGCAAAATATTTGATAGGAAAGAGCAATCCAGAGAACCTAGGTACAAAATTGGTATTTTGACTCAAAATGAATGGATCAAAGTTAGTTGGCCCATAAATTGCATTACCTCATTTAGGGACACCGTGACCAAAATGAACACTTGAATACGTCAGTTTCACATAATTTAGCATGTTTTAGTGTTTTTAGGCTAAATTATGTATTCTAGGTGGAAATTGATCAAAAAATTGATTAGAGGTCATCGATGGCTAGATTTAGGTGTCTATAATCCTTTCTTATGCAATCCATGTAATTGTCAAGAATTATTTTATGTAGCTTGACATTTTAAATAGATATAAAAATAGGTAGATTTCTTGTGTGATGATTACTAGCTGTGCATTCTACCACTCAATCAATTTTCATCAAATTCCAAGCAAACCACTCCAGCATATTTATTCTACCAACCATGCCAATAGTCATGATGTATTTTTGTTTTCACCTCAACTTGCAGATCTTCCATGAATATATTGCATCTAACTCAACACTTCATATAGTTTGACTTCCAATCCATGTTTCTACACAAGTCGAGTATGTGTAAAGAGTCTATATTATTATATTAGTATTAAGTTAGTCTTAATTTACAATTTTATATTTAGTATTTAAGTCTGGTATAATTCAACAAGTTTTTTTATATTTTGGTTTTTGGGCTTATGTTATAAAGAGTCAATTAAATTAAATTATAGTAATTTGAGTCTTTAAAGATTAATAGAAGGATTTATTAGGTTAGGTGTTTAGTATAAATCATGATAACTTTTAAAGTCTTCAAAAGAGTCCATTTGCATTAAGAGTTAATGAGTCTAATTGGATTTCATAAAATAGGTCTCTATGTCTATCTGAGTCATTGTGTTGGTCATAATTTTGAGTCAATAGTTTCCTTTTATTTTATCAATGTTATAACTTGTCATTTAGTTATTATTGTCAAATTAATTTTAGTTATAATGCCTATCATAAAAAGTATAGTCCTTTGTAAAAAATACTTTATATCATCTTGAGTCAAAATTTAAAATTTTAAAAATAAAAAAAATTGCCTTACGGATGCATTTTTGCTTGTATGCAATGTTCACATTATGGGGGGATTTCTCCTCAAAAAATTCATGAAAATAAGCTTCATCAAGATATCAGTTGAGTAATTATAAACCCATTACAATAAGGAATAAAAAGAGGTCAGAGGTTCCAGAGCCTCTCATGAGACACCAATGATGGGGACCAAAATGTTTTGGTAGCATTTTATGTGGTGTGTTTCATATTTTCTACTGTGTTTTTTCTTAATAAGAATAAAATAACATTCCTATTCGTATAATGTAATTTATGTACAAATTCCAAACATAATTCCTTGAGATGAAAACATTGTGAAAGGATAAAAGTAATAATGTAAGTCAGTTCATGGATCTTGAAAGGGTTTGTAGTAGATCTAGAAAACCACATGAGGTAAATAGTTGATGGGTCTTATTCATGTCAAGGTTTATGGTAAATTTATAAAACCATGGGAGTGAGGCTCTTTTTATATCAAGGTCATGAGCCAAATAGGTCATGCTACAAGAGGTGAACATACTATAGATGAGAGTGTGAATGTTTTTTCACCATGTAAAAACTATGGGGGGAATGTTAGGATTTAGCTTTTATATCATATAATTTTTTATATTTATCAAGAGGTAAATAGTAATTGGTTAGTATGTAACCATATAGATAATAAAGTAAGATATTATATTTTCACATATAGTGTTTGTTATTAGATATATATTACAAAGAGAGTTTGTAATATATTATTGTTGTATGGGTAAGTGGTTGAGGTTTTTTAGGGATTTGGGAATCCATTATTTTAATAATTAAAATTCCTATATAATATGTAATGTGTCTCTAATGATTCATGTTTATATCATGTGAAATAATAATATATATCAGTGTTTTGAATTATTCTCTCAGTGTTTAGCTTTATTACATAATGCATGTGTTAAATCCTGGTATAGGCTCCTTTAATACCTAATAATCCACCATCATCTTCTTGAGCTTGGTACTAAACCCTCTCATAAATGCACCTCTGATTTCATGCAAGAATTAATATTCTACTTCTTTAGGGGAGTAGTATATCGATACTATGAACTCAAGCATATAGTCATTTAATACCCCCTACAACCATTTATCTATGGCTCTAGTCTAGGTGGAATCTAAGTTCTCAAGCCTTTCTAGTTGTTCTTTTGTCCATTAAAAGTACTATCCATAGATTCAACTTCTATGTATTGCATAAGCAACAAGCTATCGGTATACCTACTTAGGTAGTTCACAAAATAAAACCTCGTATAGAGCATCATATAAATGGGTCTGGACCCACTTCCTCAGTTTATATTATCTATATGTTGGATGCCCTAATGCAAAGCTATCTTCTCCTTATTCCATCAAACACTCAATTTTCTTGAGGGAGAGTCATAGAATCATTCTAGTGTACCATTGCAACAACAAAATTTAACACGTCTTGGAAATAAAGCCAAAATGTTGTATAAAAGTAGGGGTCTTAAATTATAGGCCTTGTCAGGGGCTTATCTAGCTATACAAGTTAGATATATAATTTTTACAACATGGTATAAGCCTAGCCTAATCCTATAACACTAAACAATTATCAGTCAATCATACTAGCATCACTTCATATAAGGTGCAAGCCTTATGTGCTCACCCAAAGTGTAATAGATAAAGGAATAGGGCCCATGTTGGTTTAGTTGTGATATGGTGAAAATGTATCCTCTAGAGACCTTGGCTATTGAAATGATAGTGGTGCATTCATGGGTGCAAGACATTTTTGGGAGGATCTAACTGTCTGATAAGTACAAGCCTATATGATGTGGTTTTAGAGCTTTATAGGAGCAATCCTTTGGTTTCCTTAACTTAGCACCATTCAAGTTCTTTGAGGGTTCAAAGGGGTACTTCGATGAAGGATTTAGACTTTGGCTTATGCTTTTTCATAAGTATAATTTTTATCATTTTATATATAGGGTGTTGATGTCATCATGAGCTATAAGAATATATATGGATACTATTGATAGAATTTGAGAGATAAGTGAGAAGAAATAAGTACAATAGACACTAGGACATGTGTCATGCTAATAAAATGAGTTACACATGTATTAGAGATTAATATGGAATAAAACATGCAAGGTATAATTGGATAAATGTCCCTTAAAACATGAAACTCTTGAAATATGGTATATAACTCCTCAATTGCTTGTTAAAAAACTACCTTCATCATTTGGACTCCTCAGAATGCTCCATAATATAATAGGGATAGGTTTTATGGTTAAAATAAAATGGAGGGGTTTTAGACATGATCCACCATACATTGGATCTGTCCCTAATCATTAGGATTCTTTTGAAGATGAGTTATCACTATTTGTAGTCTCATGAATCCTCTTTCACTCACCCTTCACACTTGGCACCAAAGTTGGTCTTTATTTTTCCAATATCATCCACATATATGAGTGTATGACACATGTTAGTACCCCTAATATCATTATATTCCTTAGGTAAACCTTAAATGTCCTCCCACTTAGATCTTTCACCTTCTCACTTGCTTGTTCATTATGTTAGTTTTGACTAGCTGAGATGAAGGCACTTGTAGAGGTACTTGTGAGATTTTTTTATACATTAAATGGACATGAGGGGTTATATCAGGTCCCAACATATCTTCCAAAGTGAATTTCATCCTTTTTTTCTCCCTTGAGCCTATAAAACACTAGAAACTATCAAAGAGACTAGTTTGGTGTCATGTTAGTAAAAGCAGGGTACAACTCAATTAAATGGGGAGGAGATATAGGAATTCCTCTACAATATCAAAGTCATTTTATATAAAAACTATCTCATTTTGGTTCATCTCTTACTTCATCTTTCCAATCACGTTACTAGTAAGGGTTTCTGAGGGTTTAGAGACATTTTTCCCTCTAAGGATTGTTCATGAAGATGTGACATTAAATCCCTCAAACAATTTAAATAAATATTTTTTATGGACCTTATATAACATTCCCCAAATCCTAATAATCCTATGCTACGTGTTCATACACATATGAGCTCTCAAAGGTGCCTATTCAAGCTCCTTTCTCCATTCTATGTAGGTTTGAGTTGACTTAAGTTAAAATATGTATTCCTTGTGACTTCAGATACACAAAAAAGGTTTTGTCATGCTTCATACCTCTCCATTAATATCCTCCAATTCTCTATAAATTTCATTTGGTGTTATAAGTGATGATCACATCTCTTTAGGGTCTTAGTCCTAGTCAAGGCCTAAAGAACTAACTGTGTCCTTAATGCCTACATCTAACTTATGTAGTTAATAATGGTTTCAAGACCTTGGATATACCTTTTCATACCTTTATAAACCTTATATACCTCCATTAAATTTTTCAATGACTTTTACACCTTTCTTTAATCATTCATTTCTCAAACCTGTAGACTTCTTGCTTTCTAGAGTACCCTCTATCTGAGACATAATAGAGGGTATATCCCCAATATTTTCAATCCCAAAGAAGGTATTTATAGATAAATATAGTCAATAATGAAATATATGCCACTTTCCATAGTTTTAATATGTTCATAGATCCTCTAAACCTTGAAAATCTTCCAAACAAGCTCCTAACTAGCTGATTGTGCATGATTTTCTAATGTGACTACAAGGTGCACTTAAAAATGGTTCTTTTGCCCTATTTACATGATATTATAGGAGCCTCATGAAATTATAATTAAAATTTATATTCCATTTCAAACATTTTTAACACTTAATCCTTTGCCAACTTCTCTATTGCTCACTCTCAACTTAATTGGTTTAGTCTGTAGGTTGACTATGACTATGGTATACTATACCTATAGATGTATATTTAATATTATATATTATAGGTAATGATTATATACCTAATTGGATTCATCACTATCCTCCCATATTCATATATCTCACCTCTCATCACCTATATGTTAGGTCAATCACTAAGATAATCCTACCTCAAAACACTATCAACTACAGTAAACTGTAGCTGACCCTTCTTGCATCAAAAAGGAATATTATTGGTGCATTTTGACTATTTAAAACCTATGCCACATGTTATATAATTATTTTGTATTTTTAATCCATTTTTATGAATAGGTTCTCATATTTTTATGTCAAACCACCATGTTTTAACTCATGATATTGTAGGTACCTTTAGGTAAGATATAAATGGCCTTTTTGAGTAGAAAATACACCTATATGTGTTGATGGAGGTTCATACCTAGATATTTAACCCTTATTGATGAAATTTTAATCATTTATATTCCCTTATAACTTTCATGGACTCATTCACCATGGGTATATGATCATACATTTCCATCTTGGGATGTGAAGGTCACTTGAAAGTTCACGTCCTATAGAGTACACTAAAAAATTATAGAGAACAAATGTGGAACTTTGAATCCTTATAACATCCTCCTTACTTTTCAAACATCCATATCATTTTTAAAGGTAAATATTATATGATAGGTCCATAGGGTATGATCATTTGTATTGATCAAAACTCTATTTGACATCATCATATATTAACGCCAATAGTGCTTAAGGCTCTATTTTAGAGCTTTCAATTTAATGATGGTTTCTTGAGACTTGTTGATAATAAAATGTTTTAAAAAAGGTTATCATGACTCCCTTAAAATCCTAATGCCTTGATAAGGGTCTTAAAAACATTCACACTCTTTCATGAATTCCTTTTATATCTCTATGTGGGGAACTGGTAGGTGGATATGTTAATGTTAATGTGCATATAGTGAATGTGAATGTAGGTAGTGTGCATATCATATGTCTTCATAATCAGTTTTATACCTTATAATGGTTTCCAAATTCATATTTCCCACATTGAAGGATCTTAAGCAATTTTCAAGGCTCCCATTCTGATGTTCTCAGTCTCTTATAGGTGTTAATATATTGGATTATTATGCATACATGAGGGTTGACTATCATAGTCTAAAATATGATGTTTGAAGGGAATTTGATTTATTATTATTTTCCAAGAAAATATTCAATAACTTGGGACTCTTCACATACCTTTCATGAATGTTTCTATACTTCAAGACACCATGATTATAGTTGGAAGCTTACTAGGAGTTGAATGTGTGTAGAAGAGAATAAAGTGCCACATGCTATCACATGATATTTGGAGAGATTAACTTGATTTTTCATACTATAAAGGCATGTTAAACACCTTAAAAACTTAATTATACCTCCATGAATGTTTTCACACTTAAAAACACCATGATTGTAGTTGAAAGCTTGTTGGGAGTTGATTGTGTGTGGAAGAGAATAAAGTGCCACATGCTATCACATGATATTTGGAGAGCTTAATTTGATTATTATTGATATAAAGGAATTTTCAACACATTAAAACCTTCATTATACCTACATTAACATGCTATATAATCTTCATACATGAGATTTAACATGACTGTGACTGAACCTTCTTCAAAAAGCTTAGTTATGTTGAAGGTTGATTGTAGTTCCATTAGTGATCTCCTTTGAGGCTAAGTTTAGAGAGAGAAGTGGATTCACAGACATGGGAGACATAATATTCAACCTATCACCATCATCTAAAACCATGACAAAGGCATTAAAACTCTAAAAGTGTTGAAAACTTGCCTGTAACATAGTAAGGTGTTCTTATCTACAACTTAAGATATTTTACCTATCAATTCAAATCCAATCATCAAAATGAAGATGTAAACCATGTGGGAAATATTTTCATTTACTTTTTAATAAATCTCATTAGTTTAATTATATGGAATAGATCATACAAAGATAAAACCTATAGGGTGTGGGAAACAATATGCTAAAATATACAATCAATTTCTAAAGTATGTTTCATAAAGCAAAAATGACCAATAATTTAAATCCTAATATGAAAATTAAGTGTATATTTTTAATATCACCCCATAAATTTATTTTACCTAGAACTTCTTTTACTAGCCATACCAAGAAGAAAACTGTTAACTAGTTTTGCATGTTTAGAAGTGTGATGAAGGAGTAGAATGGTTTTTGACAATTTTAAAGATTTATAAATTATATAAAATGTTAATATGAGTCTGTGTAATTTTAATATCTATTGTATAATCTTTCTGCACTTTCCACCTTCATTTAGAGGCTGAACAACTTCTAAAACTACCTGAACTACCACCTTTCTTATTATTTCAATAGGGTACCTATAATTTTTAGTTAGGGACTTAAATTTATGAAATTTATCTGATCCATAAACATTTATAAATACTTTGGAACACCTATCCTTCTTGTAAAACTATACCATTCTCATTTATGGCTCTAAAATGACCATTTAAATGACATAAAATGACTTAAGAAGGAAAATGACTATAACCAAGGTGATGACACATTAAATGACACAAAATAGCACCATGACACACACTATAGGACCATAATAATCCCATATATGTTTTTCATATTATAAGGGGGTTGACCTATTTTAATTGGTGGTCAAAATAGTCAACATTCTTGGTAATTTCTAAGTGTGGTATGCTTGTTATGCCCAAGACTAGTAGCCTTTTCCAATCCATTGGGATATGGAGTCACCTATATATATATATATGACACTAAAACTGAATTTGAAAACACATCAAAAAATATAAAAACATACAAAAAAAACACATAAGACAAGAAACTTAACAAACACATACTAGTATTTCATGATCCCTTATGGACCACACACAAAAACCAAACAAACTAACTCAAACACTAAATAACCTAAAATAAACACTTATTCATAAATCAAAGGGTAAGTTTGAAACCTATCTTGATTTATGAAATAAATTAATGAATTAGGCATTTTAATTTTCTATCTTTGGCATTGATGCCTCTATCTTCTTCATGGTGTTTGCCAACTTCATTAACATGATGTTTAATGAAAACCAAGGAGCTATAACCAGGTCAACTATGGAAATTAAATCTTATTTAATCCAAATAGCCTCAACATTCTTATATGAATCCTCAATTGCAACCTCCAATGGTGGTTCAACAAGACATACCTTCTTGGTTTCCATGGTGCTCTGAATTAGATTAGGTCTTCTTTCAGTTGCAAGTTCTTCAAGCTCATCAATGAAATATGCATAGTCTATCCAATCTTGGTCATTTCCCTTCATGGAAAACTCTTTCTCCATCATATCATGTAATTGGCCCTCAACTTGGAAAAGCTCTTATAGCTCTTAAAAGAGTTTCATTTTTTGTTTCCAATCATCCTTGTCCTCCTTGTTTTCTAAAACCACCACCTCTTCAACCTTCTCTTCTCAATGTATGAAGTCATGAAACTAATATTCTTTATGCTCCAATACATCTAAGGGTGGTGTAACATTAGTCTAAGGTATAGAGTCTTATTCAATGACACTATATTCTACCTTGGTCTCATGAGACTCTTTTAGGTCTACAACCTCTTGAGGAATGCCTTGAAGTTCACCTTCATTCTTGATAGCACACTCAACTTCATGCTTGAGATGATCATAAAAATCCTCATGATCAGGTGTATAATCCTTATGAGAATAATTTTAATTGTTTATCTTCTCAAACTCTTGGTTTATGCCATGAAACTTCTACCATAGGTCTTCTCCTTCATGACTATCATGTTCAAAAGATTATTCATCATGGAAAATAGGTATGGGGTCCTTATCAAGCACCTTTTCCTTCATGTTTTCATCAAATTCCATATTTATATCTGAAATAGTATCTTCAATATTTTTCTTCTCATTCAAGAAGGTAGATTTACATTTATGTTCACCAAGGGGAGTCTCTATGTTGATTTTCTCATCATAGTTACTCATGTCATCTTCTTGATCGCCTATGACTTGAGTTTGTTCTTCTTCATTTGATTCCCTCAAAATGGGCTCCTTTTCAAGAAGGGGTGGGGTTTGAAGGTTGATGGATAGGCTTATGAAATGGAGATGGAGTGTGAGGTCTGGAGGGATTATGAATTGGAGATGGAGAGAGAAATTCACTAGTAAGTTCATGGGGAAGTGACAATTTAGGTTAGTTATAAGGAAAACCACTTACATCAATAGAAGTTACACCTTAACCATTGGATCCTTGAGGCTATTTAAAATAAACATGTTCATTATTAGCCTCTTTTTCTTCTAATACCATTAGAATATCTATTTATCATTGAATACACTTCTTTACTAGGTCTAGTTGTTCTTTAACACCCCATTGGTTTCCCTCTTTCCCTTCAACTATCTCTAGCACATGCATAAAATTTTGGGAAATACCTCTTAACCATTTAATGATATCATTAATAAGTACATCAAACTTATTATCCCATATCCCCATGGTGATTTCCTCTTCATATTTACTCATGACATCTTCTTGATAAACTATGACTTAAATTTGTTCCTCTTCATTTTATTCCCTCAAAATGGGATCTTTTTAAAGAATAGATGGGGTGGATGGTTGATGTATATTATTATGAAATGTATATGTATGTTAGGTTTTAAGGGATTATGAATTAGACATGGAGAGATGACTTCACTAGTAAGTTCATGGAGAAGTGACAATTTGGGTTGGTTATAAATAAACCCACTTACATAACTAGAATTTTCACCTTCCTAATATCCTCTTTGAGGATATTCAATAGTATAATGTTCATTATTTTCCTATTTTTCTTCCCACATCCTTAACCTATCTATTTAGCATTAAAGACACTTCTTTTCCAAGTCTAGATGCTCTTTGATACCCCATTAATTTCCCTCTTTCACTTCAACTATATCTAACACATGCATAAAACTTTGGGAAATACCTTTTAAAAATTCCATGACATGATAAGAACTGAAATCATTATCCCATGTACCCATATTATATTCATTATCTAGTAGCTCTATTAGGAGTGCCAAGAAGTACTTGACATGAGATGAGGCTAATGGAGGAGGAGGAGGGTAATGATGGGGGATGAGGCTAACTATATATTGTTGGATTTGAGTTTCTAAGAATTCATACCTTATCTTGTATTATCTTTGTGTATAATAAATGGGACTATATGATTCCTCATGATAAAACTCATAGGAATCCTCTTGAGGTTGATAGGCATCATGGTATGATTGGTAGGGATCATATTGGGACTAATAGGGAGGAATTTTTGATAGGTTTCTTAGTAACATTCCTCATAAGGTTCTCCAAAAACATGATTTCCATATTAAAAGGGTTGTGTAAGACCATAAGGCTTCCATGGATTATAGGATTGATATCCATTTTGATATGACTGTTGAGGAGTATAATGTGGTTCATAACAAGGCCAATATGAAGGTTCATAATAGGGATACTCACCATAGATGTTGATATCAAATTCATAGGTCAAAATAAAAACAATAAATAATAAAAATATTAAATAAGAGATACTTGATCTGATTACAACTAGAAAATTTCTTTTAGAGTTTCCATTGGTGCTATTTTACTTGCTTCCAAAAGCTGATTAGAGGAAAGACACAACAACAATCTTTCCACTCTCTTGGATCTTGGTCCCATAGGGCATGCCAAAACTATTGTCACCAAATATTGCATCCTAGAGGAGGGTGTTCAATCCTCCTTCATATTTTAGAAACATGTGAATACTTCTAGGTATGTGGGTGTACCTATAGTAGAAGTAGACCACTGGGTTTATGGGATAACTCTTTGAATATACCTTGAACTACTTATCACCTAACTAATTATTTGCTTATGTGAAAAAAGATATAAGTTTGAATCAAATTAAAATAATATAATGGTTTGATACACCATAAGTATCTCCTCAAGACTATCATAGTTATTTCACTAAGAAACAAAGTTTACAATAGTAGTCTAAAAGTCATAAAATGCACTAGCATTAATATTTCAATATGAAGATGACATGCATGAAGAATATAAAAAGTAAGTGAAACCATAGATTATTTGTAGATAATAAGGATAATTTTACATTTTATAACATATCCATACACATAAAAACACTTCATATGACCTGTTAGAGTGGAATCACTTACATCAAACATGGAAGGATTGAGGGAAAGAAATGATAGATGAATATGTCATAACTATTCACTATACATCACTTTAGGCACTTTGAAAAGATTATATATGAAATAAAACCATATTTTATTTATTATTATAAGGAAAATTAAAATTTCAAAACCATTAGGGCTTCACTATACATGGTGTGGTAGTAGTCTACAAGAGCCAAAATGGCTACAACTCATAGAATTTGAGAGAGAAGTGAGAAGAAAGAAGTCCAACAGTCAATAGGACATGTTTCATGCTGAGAAAAGGAGTTAAAAATGTAAGAGATATTAATATGGAATATAAAATTTAAGGTATACTTGGATAAATGTCCCTCAAAACATGAAACTCTTGAAATTTGGCATAAAACTCCTTAATTACTTGCTCAAAAAATTGCCTTCATCATTTGGTCTCCTTAAAATGATAAAAAACATAATATGGATATTTTTTATGATTGAAATGAGAGGTAAGGGTTTTATACATGATAAAACATGCATTGGAGGTGTCCCTAATCATCAGTATTCATTTGGAGATGAGTTATCACTGCATGTAGTCCAAATAACTCCTCTTTCACTCACCCTTCACACTTGGCACCAAAGTTGGTCTTAATTTTTCCAAAATGATCCATAAAGAGTAGTTTATGACACATATTAGGACCCTTTATGGAATTATATTCCTCAATAATACCTTAAAATTCCTCCCACTTAGATATTTCACCTTCTCACTTACTTGTTCACTATGCTAGTTTTGGCTGGCTAAGATGAAGGCACTTGCAGAGGCACTTGTGAGATTTTATTACTAATGAAATGGAAATTATGGGTTATATTAGGTCCCAACATATTTCCCAAAGTGAATTTAATCCTTTTAATTTACCTTGAACTTTAAAAAGACTAAAAACTATCAAAGAAACTAGTTATGTACCTTGTTCATATAAGTAAGGTATAACTCAATTTAATGGGGAAGAGCTTTGGGAAGTCTGCTACAACCTTAAAGTCATTTCCTAGTAAAAACATCTCATTTTGGTGCCTCTCCTATTTCATCTTTCCAATCAGGCTACTAGAAAGGGTTTAGGAGGTTTAGAGCCATTTTGTGATCTAAGGATTGTTCATGAAGATGTGACATTAAATCCTTAAATATCACTAAATATTTTCTAGGGACATTCTATAACATTCCTCAACTCCTAATACTCCCATACCATGTTTGTACACATATGAGCTCTCAAAGTTCCTTAGGTCTGAGTTGGCTTCAGTCAAAATATGTCTTCCTTGTGACTTAACCTATACACCAATGGTTTTATCATTCTTCATACCTCTCCATTAATGTACTCCAAGGTTATACAAATTTTATTTGGTGTTATAAGTGATGACCACATCTATTTAGGGTCTAAGTCCCAGTCAAGGCCTAAAGGCTTGACTCTATCCTTGATGCCTAGATCTAAATTATGTAGTTTTTGATGGTTTCAAGACCCTATATATACTTTTTAATACCTATATAAACCTTATACACCTAAATGAAAGTTTTAAATGACTTTTTTACCTTCATTTTATCATTCATTTCTCAAAAATGTAGACTTCATGCTTCTTGGAGTACCCTCTATTAAGATAGAACATAGTGTATCTCCCCTATATTATCAATCCAACTAAAGGTAAGGGGAGATAAATATATTCATTAAGGTAATATATACCACTTTTAATAGTTATACTATGGTTATAGATCCTCTAAACCTTCAAAATCTTACAAATAGGCTCTTAACTAGCTGACTATGTAGGATTTTCTAATGTGACTACAAGGTGCACCTAAAAATGGCTCTTATGGCCTATTTCCATGATATGAGAGGATCATAATGACACTTTAGATTCCATTTAAAAAGAATTTATCACTTAATCCTTTCCCAACTTCTCTATTTCTCACTCTCACCTTGATTGGTGTAGTCTACAAGTTGATTATGATTGTGGTATACTATGCTTGTAGGTGTATATTTGATATTAGATCTTGTAAGAAATGGCTAGAGACATCCTTATATTAATAAATATCCTACAAAAATAATTTATCTCACCTCTCATCACCTATATGTTAGGTCAATCACTAAGATAATCTTACCTCTGAGCACTATCAACTACAATCAACTATAGTTTACCCTTCTTGCTTCAAAAAGGAATACCTATGCTACATGTTATATAATTAATTTAGAGTTATTAATCCAATTTTATTAATATTTTCTCATATTTATAGGTCAAACCACCATGGTTTAACTCATGATAATGTAGGTAGGTAGGTTGTAGATGGCCTTTTTGAGCAAAAGATACACCTGTAAGTGTTGATGGAGGTTCATACCTAGCTCTTTAACCTTTCTTGTTGACATTTTAATAATTGATATGACCTTATAAATTTCATGGAGTCATTAGACATATGGATATTATCTTACATTGATACCTTGGGATGTGAAGGTCACTTTGAAGTTCAAGTCTTGTAGAGTACACTATAAAACTACAGTGAATAAATGTGCAACTTTGAAGCCTTATAATATCCTCCTTATTTGTCAAACCTCCAAAACGTTTTCAAGGTAACTCTTATAGGATAGGTATATAGGGTATTATTATTTTTATTGATAAAAAATATATGTGACACCATCATATATTAAAAACAATAGTGTTTAGGGCTCTATTTTAGCACTTTTAGGGAACTTATCCCTAAACTCAATTCTTTCAATTTGAATATGGTTTATTGAGACTAATTGCTAATATAATGTTTAATAAAATTTTCTCATGACTCCATTAAAATCCTAATAACTTAATAATGGTCTCAAAACACATTCACACTCCTTCATGAAATACTTTTATATCTCTGTGGTGGGCCACCTGTAGGTAGATATTTCAATATGCATGTAGTGTGCATATGATATGTCTTCATAATCAGTTTTATACCTTATCAAGGTCTAAAAATTCATCATTTCCACCTTTATGTAAATAAAGTTTCAAGGCTCACATTCTAATTTTCTTCACCTCTTGTAGGTGTTAATATAATGGATGACTATGCATACATGAGGGTTAACTGTCATAGTCTAAAATATGAAATTTGAAGGGCATTTGATTGATTATTTATGATCCAAGAAGATGTTTAATAACTTGGGAATATTCACATACCTTCCATGATTTTTTTCACACTTCAATACACCGTGACTATAGTTGGAAGCTTATTAGGTGTTGACTATGTTCAGAAGAGAATAAAGTGTCTCATGTTATCACATGATCTTTGAAAATCTCAACTTGATTATTCATATTATAAAGGTTTTTTAAACACCTTATAACCTTCATTACACCTCCAATAACATTTTAAAACTTCAATACACCATGACTATAGTTGGAAGTTTGTTGGGAGTTGAATGTGTGTGGAAGAGAATAAAGTGCCACATGATATCACATGTGATTTGGAGAGCTTAAATTTATTTTTCTTTCTATAAAGGTGTTTTAAACACATTAAAACCTTAATTAGATATCCATGAATGTGTTAGACAAGCTTTATAAACATGATTCAACATGACTGTGAGTGAAGCTTCTACAAGAATCTTGGCTATGTTGGAAGTTGACTATAACTCCATTGGTGATCTACTTTAAGTCAGAGTTTAGAGGGAGAAGTGGATGCAAAGACATGGGAGACATAAAATTAAAACTATCACCATCCTCTGAAACCATCACAAAGGCATGAAAACTCTTAAATTGGTGAAAAAATGCCTACAACATAGTAAGGTGTTCTTATTTGCAACCTAATATGTTTGACCTATCAATTCAACTCCAATAATGAAACCAAAGCTATAAATAATATGGTAAATATTTCCATGTATTTTGGAAGCAATTTTGTCAAATATATTATATGAAATATCTCATACAAAGAGAAAACCTACAGGATGTGGGAAACAACATGTAAAAATAGATAATCAACTTCTAAAGGATAGTTCATAAATAAAAAGTGACCAATCCTTGAACTCATACTAGAAAAATTAAGTGGATTTAGTGTATTATCACCTAATAAATTCATTTGACTTAGAACCTATTCTACTGGCTATACCAAGAAGAAAATTGTTAACTAGTTTTGTATGTCTAGAATGGTGATGAAGGATTAGAATTATTTTTGACATTTTTAAATAATTTAAAAGTATTTAAAATTTTATGATGATTTCATGGAAGTTTAATATCCATTATATAATCTTTACACACGTGCCACCTTCTTCTAGAGGCTATACAACTTCCAAAACTACCCAAACTTCTACCTTTCTTCTTAAAATAGGGTACCTACAAGTTTTAGTTAGGGACTGAAATTTATGACATTTATCTGAGCCATACACGTTGATAAAGACTTTTTAACACCTTTCCTTCTTGGAAAATTGTACCATTCTCATTTATGTCTCTAAAATGGCCCTTTAAATGAGATAGAATGACTTAGGAAGGAAAATGACTATGACCAAGGTGATGAAACATTAAATGAAATAAAACAACATCATGACACACCCTATAGTACCATAATATACCCATATATTTCTTTTTTGATTATAAGGGGGTTGACTTGTGATCTAAATAGTCAACAATGTCTTTACTCGAATATTAGTTAAAAACTTGTCTTCCTTTTTTAGTTCTTATTCTTAAGATTCATATTCTTTTGAAATTTTAATCATTACACATTCATTCTCAAATGTGGTGTAGATATTTTATTTTCAAAATTTGGCACACATTTATCTTATCCATGATATTCTTAATTTCACATTATATTGCGACACATTAGGACATACATTAAATACCATTGAACATGTTTTTGGATTAACCATGAAAGGTATTTTAATGGATACAATAAATGATTTATATGTAGTAGTATTACTCAAATGTTCATTATCATATCTAATAAATTTTAAGAGTGTCATGCTAAAAACATTCATTTCAATAGTTTTATCAATTATAACACTAGTACACTACTTTCCATCTATGAGGGGGTTAATATTGAAAGGATGTAGAAATAAATAATGATATTTAGTTGACTCATTTGAAACCAAAATTTAAAACATTAGATTTTTTAGGAATCTCTTGCTTTAGATTGTTAGAAACCATTCTTAAAGATACTTTATTTCTTAGGATGAACTTTTTTTTTTAAAATTATCTTTTAGTAACTTATCCTTATAAATCTTTTCTGACCTTTCTTGTTCTAGTTTTTCTATTTGCAATCATTCTTTCTCAATTTGGTATTTTAATAACTTGTAGATTTCCACTTTTTCATTTTGTAATATTAATTTCTCTAAGTTTGATGTTTGAATATCTTTTACTCTAATTTATCCATTTTAATCTTGCCTTACTTTGAATTGTTCTTTTGTATCCATATTTGTTGTATTTATTCCTTTTGCACTAATTCTAATTTTAGCATGTGTTGTACTTGCATTTATTCTTTGGAGATGAAATTATGATTGGTGTGGGTTTTTTGATTTATTTATCTACTATATGATCACCACTATCAATAATAATTTATAATTTTTTCTTCAAATCCAAAAAATTATTCATATGATGCCAATGCATTCTATTATATACATAATAGTATTTTGATCTCTTTACAGGATGTATATGAGGTAGTATGATTAATTTGTTTCCAAAAAATTATATTTGAATCTAAATTTCAGTTTTATTAATGTTTTTCATACTTTTAAATCATTAATTTTAGATTTTTTATTTTTTACTTCATAATTTTGATATGAAGTTTTGTTAGACATAAAATTCCTAGATGAAGATACAAATGCATGATTAACACTATCATATTTTAGATTCTTTGGATATGTGATATTATTTTTGAATGATGTGATATTTTAAATGAAATCATGATTTTCATTTTTCAATTATTCTATTAACTTTCTCATAGTCATGATTTAATCTTGAAGGGCTTCACAAACACAAACCCTAGGTACTTTTGATTGAATATGCATACAAACACCATAAAGAGGAGATGTTGGAGGTGGATGGATTTGAGGAAGAACATGTTAATTACCTTCATTTGGAAATATAGGATAGATCACATCATATCTTAGTATAGTGATATCATGGACCTAGTTAGAGGGGAAGTGGCTATCACCATCTTGAAGGGTTGGAAGAGGAAGATATTATGTTTTAGTCATTTTAAAAGTTGTATATATTAAAATGATAACAAATGGAGAGTGACAAGCTCACACTACACAAAAGTAAAATATAATAAGGAAATCAAAAAAAAATTAAACCCTAGGAAAATAATTTATAAGGAAATCCTAGGGAAAAATAAGGATTACAATATTCAACAAATAAAGTGGGTACACCAAATTATTTAATCAAAATTTGGATAACATGGTTAATATAATTAAGATAAATTGGTGAGTTAATCAGAATGCATAATATATACCAAAATAAAAAATAAATTGATTTTTAATTTGTTATTTTTATAAATGTGCTAAAATGAAAAAATATCAAGAGATAAATGACTTAACTAAAGGTCTACATAACTATAATAGTGATTGTAAACTAATTGTAAGACAGTGTAAGGTCACAATTGATTAATTTTAACCCTAGGTCAAATTAAGTCAACCCCGCTAAATTTTTAAACTTTTAATATAGTCTTATAAGTCATAAATTTATCACCATGGTCCTATAATGAGATTAAGTCACCTTTGAAGGCCATAAAATGTGTTTAAGCCTTTGTCATATTTGTTCTTTTCTTATGTCATTTTATGCCATATTTTGGTCATTTAATAAATTGTATGGTTACCCATAAAAATATAAATGTATAAAGGCTCAATATAACATGTCTCATGTCAAATAATATCAGAGGATAGTATGAAACTTAAAATATTGTAGGTTTAATGTACAAATAAGATCATCTACAATATGTTAATTTTAGGTAGTTTTATAGACTATGATGACTCATCTATCACATATGGAATATTTAGGTAAGTATATTGAGATACCCATAGGTAATTTATAGGATTATGTTTATTTAATAGATCTAATTTTGAGCAAAACTAGTTTCTTTCTCCTATCGTTCTCTTGGGTAGGTCAAAATAGGTCAACAATTTGCACTTGGTATGGATAGGAGAAGAATAGTTGGATTGAGTGCACTTGGTGGATTTTAGTAGTCCTCATGATATCCAATTTCATGGTCATATATTATAGATTAGTGGTATATCATTAATAAATAATCATTAAGATTGTTATCACCTCCATGTTGCCTACACATTCCCAACACCTCAGTTTTCTCATTTATTTGCATTGGTCTTTGTGAACTAAGTGATGTATGTGGACTTAAAAAGTATTTTCATATTTATCATGTTTATTTAAACTTATTTATAATGTGTGGTCATGGAAGGATAGGAGAATAATCTTATTGTTCTAGCAATGAATATCAATGTTATACAAAATAGTGTTTCCATAGTCACAGAGTTTGCCCCTATATGAGTGACTTCAAACCAAAGATAACACACTTATTTTCAACCATCCTAACCATGATTTATATAATTATCCATTGAATTTTGTATTTAATATATATAAAATTCACCTCAAATACAAGATAGGATAGATAAGCTAAAGACCTAATGAGACCACAAGACTATGTTTGTGTAGACAATGGAGCTAGAGTGATAGGATGTCTTAAGAGTAGTTTGAGGATCATAATATAGTGAGAATGCATTTTGGCAAAGATTGAAGATTGTAAAATGGCATTTTAGGTTTTAAAGATAACCTCAAGTAGTACCTATAGTCTTATAATTTAATAAATTTGCTTAATGGGAGAATTTACCATAGTTTATCTAAATGAAGATTCTACCTCACAAAGTGTCTTCTTATGGTGAAGGTAGATGAGGTATGTGTAGATATAATAGATCTATTCTTATATCCTATACCTTGAATTATAATCTCAACATAATAAAAGTTTGATTATGTCAAGATAATTATGGTGAGTAAGGTGTCAAATCAATCAAGTTTTCAATGAAAATACTCAAAGACTACAATGCTATAAGGCCCAAATGAACATGCAACTTATAGTGACACTATAGTGCATTGGTGGTAAGAAATGATATCATGGTATAAAGTCAAGAATGTGTACACTTAGGTTTAAGATGATACTAAATACCTAAGGATAGTAAATAAGTGAAAACATAGTGCTCAATAAATTTATCACCACATATAGGAATCTCTAACTTTCCTAATAAGCACCTACAGTTTGATTGAGGAAACAAACTAGTCTAAGCCTAATGGAGAATGTAGGTTTGGGATTGTGAAAAAGATATAAGATGGATGAAAATTTAATAAATAAACCTTATAGAGATAAAATCACATTTTAATATTATTACATGAGGAAAACATCAACTAAATTGGGTTTTCAAACTCCAAACTCAACCAACTATGACCGTACATATAGTCACTGAAACTAGTAGCTAGTCTTGAGAACATGTGATTTTAAAAGCTCTATAATTGTGATATGGATCTAAAATTTGATAAAAAATGTCATAATTATTTTTAATAGACATACATGGTCTCATTTGGGCCAAAAAAATAGGGGAGGTTCCCTCTATTTTGTCTCAGACTAGAAGCACTCTAGTAGCAAGCTGACATGTAGACCTAATGCATGAATGATAAAAAGGATGAATTTAATGGTATTGAAACATTGTGATAAGATGTATAATAATTTATTTAAGGTAAAATAGTGTTTAATTTCTCTTAAACTCACTGTGATCACTCACAAGTGGTCATATACATAGAAACATAGTGTATACAAACTAGGCCTAAGAATTAGGCATGAACCATCAGGTGCCTAAATTTATTCATTTCATTATATGAAATTTAAAATAAATGTGAAATAATTAATTGGATAGTGGATATTTAATGATACTCATTGTTTTACATAAGACAATCCATGATTAGTCATTTGACCTAAATCTATCTCAAAGCTATTCAAAATGCAAGTAACTAATTGAGAAGCCAACTTATTTTTCTCATATATTTTTGGATGAGTTGAATGGGATATAAATCAATTATTTATAGTTTATGGATGTATTTAAATCAAACTCACTTTCATTTTTTTTAGAGTTAAGCATATAACCTTTATGAATCAATGTTAAGAACCTAAATGACCTAAAACCTCTTAAGAACCCGATGAAGAATATATGAATGGAAATGCATCCTGAAGATGTCAGTTAACCTATAAAGTGATTTGGACATGTTTTTATCTCTCTAAATCCCATTTAAAATCAATGTTTACGTACTCTCACTTGTAAAGATAGGTCAAATTTTATGTTTTCTATATGTTTTAAGGTAATCTAAAGGTGTAGAAGGAAATTTATTGGTGAAGGCCATTATGGAAGGTATGTGGAGAATTTTTATAAATAATAATAAATTATTATCACCCTATTTTTTCATGAAAAACCTTATACTAAGTTGGTCATTTCAGGTAGTCTTGAATAAGATAGTTAGAAAGAGGGTGATTGCTTAAGTTAAAGATGATAAATGTTTTTTGGAGTTCTTTTGAGGTATATGTGATGGAATAAAAGAAAATTAGGTTATAAAAATGTTTATAACACATATAAAATTGAAAATTTATAGGTCATATAAGTTATAAATGTGAGAATTAAGGTTTAGAGGGTTAATGAGTGAATGCAAGAAGATAAGAAATAAGTGGTAAAAGGAAGATCATCAATTAGAGAAGTATATCAGGACTTGGAATAATAATATTTCCACCTTCTCAAGTTAGAGGGTATGTGTCAAGGAATTATAATTTATTTAAATATAAATATGTGGAATCATCATCAAGAAGGTTGTTTCAAGTAGGACATAAAGTGTCTCTATACCAACCTCAAGAAGATGTCATGTTTTAGATGAACACTCATCTAAGAGGACCTCATAACCTATTCCCTAACTCTTTTTTATTGAATTTTAAAAAAATTTAAAGCCTTGAAACTTGGAATTGTGACTACCCAAATTCACTCCTCTCTCATCTCCTATTCTCTATATATTGAAGCCATTTTGGCATTAAAAAGAATTGATCATTGGTATGGTGAAGCCTTGCTGGTTTGACATCTTGTTTGAATAAAGTTATGAAGATGATTAATTATTTGTAATTTATTTCCTAATTTTAATTTATCCTCACTAAATTTAATTCCAAAATATCAGATCTAAAACAAATTTTAGCACTAGGAACAATTCTTGTATAATTTATGCCCCTTTTTCAATTGCTAGGAAAACCCAAATTTTGATAATTTTCATGGAAAATCACAAATACTCAAAAACAACACCTATATCACCTTAATTATATTAAAATATGTCAAAAAATATTAAAAATTAGTGAAATAAACTCCTATAATAATTCAATAATTAAATACAAATTTTGGGCAAAAACCCTTTCTAGTTTCACACACATGCACCATAAAGACTACCCAGAACAAAACATAACTTTACCATACTAATAATTTGATTAAATATCATAAATAAAATAGGAATAAAATACAATAAAACTCAAAATACACTTTATATATGATTTATTAAACACACAAATCTGAAACCAGTGCCTACAACTCCACTGCCAATGATAGCCTACATACAATACTACTAAAATCTCCAACCTTCTTCATAATGGTAACATATAAATGAAGTTACTATATGCTTCAATGGATCCCATAATAAAATATCTTGGATATCATGGAAATACAATTCAAAAGTATCAAAATTATAAAACAAAACACAAGCATGAAACTCTATGAGAAAAATCCAAAGTTAGTTAATTGATAGCCCAGAAGGAAATCCTAGCATATAAATATGCATGACATCCCAAAGTTTTGGCACTAAAATCCCGATATCATTTATTTCATAAGATTTCATGATTTTTAAAATTAAAATAACTTTATATTTATCCTTTTTCCCATAAATAATTTAGATCCCACCTCTTTCTCCTTTATTTTCATTTTCCAAACTTTCTCAAATTTGACCCACTTATCTTGAGGATAAGAAAGCAAGAGAAAATTAGCAAGTTTCCTTGGAAGCTCATCATTATATCCTCCTAAAAATACATGTCCCAATTGTTAATTTTCCTTGTATACATTAAACTTTCCAATTTCCATTAATATTAAAATATATTTAATATTTATTTGGCCCCATTTAAACAAATTGAGAATATAAAATAACCGTGGGTCTAAATTGTTAAATATTAACAAATTATTTTTCCCCATTTGTTCCTTATTCCATGAAAAATATTGGAATGGTAAATTTTCCCATAAAATTAAATTAATCAAAAATGGAACATGAAAATTTTTCCCTTCCCGAAATTGCTTGTCCTCAATCAATTATAACCCAAGATGTTCAAGAATCACCATGCCATTGTGATTATTCATACCATAATGTCCACAGAGTCTAAATTTTATACATGTGAAGTGTTTCATCTCTTTAAAAATGATACCATGCACACTTTAAGACTCATATTTCTTTGTGACAATTCCATGTGCCAAATATAAGTATCTATGTAACATGAGATCTTGGATATGCAATTTTTTGGTGTATTATTTCCAATAATCCCATAGATTTGATAAACTTACCAAATGAAAATTTTCCCATCTTCTCTCCTAGATTTATAACAAATATTAGAGTAATGAACCTGAGCTTGGTGATACTAATGTTAAAATCACCAATGTATAACCAACTAATCCATGATATCAATTGATATGTAATATGTCTCTCCTTATTTTGAATCAGTAACCTTTCTCCCACAACTTGCCTTTTCAATTATATATGTGCATTAGTATGTGAAAATTTAATCATGTAAATCTTGAAACTTCTCTCATTGATATAAATTTTAGATTGAGAGATTGTGCCCTTAGCTTCATTGGCTAATATATAACAATAAAGGCTATTTGAAATGTGGAGATACACCCTACTGAAAACAATACTGATAATTTCATACCCTACCTCAATTTTAAGGGTATTAAATGGAAATTAAGGATCTGATATATAAAAACATGGTATATTTGAGTAACTACAATTTTTATCATATAATTATATAAAATACTCCACCCAACTCTATATCTCAAATATGTAAACAACAGTTCATTTTAATGAGAGACTATGCACTCTTTGAGTCCATCCACTAGCAAATATTGATCATCCAACCAAATCTCTAAAATTTTGTGGTAAATGTAATTATAACATATTCTATTATGGTTGGAGACCTCCCATCTCCATGAATGATAAGTGGATACGATAAATTAGTTATTCTAAAAAAGTCACTTGCAACCATATTATCTTTTGCCCATTCCTATGACTAATCACTCCATTTAAATTAAATCAATAAAATATTCAATACCACACATTCTATATTAATCACATAATTATCATATACCCAATTTTGATGTAATTTACCAAAATTATAATTGATAATAAATGTTTCTCCATACCTATGGAAATTCCCTTTTGAAACTTGAAGCCTCATGTTTCCAGTTCTCATTGGTTTCCATCTTTGCATTGATAAAGCCCAATTAACTCCTAAAGCACCATATTCTTCTAAAAAAGGATATGATAAATCTAAAATTAAAATAAAAAAAACATAAATTGATTACCTTATGATATTTATCAAATTCCTATTGTGTTCTAAGCATCCATGTAAGGGCTCTCTTCTTCTTCATGATAGTTAAGGATGTTGCAATATAAGAAAGTCATTTAACAAATATTTTGTCATAGATATATAAACTAGAGAGTCTTTTCCAAATAAATAGTATGGTTGGGAATTCTCAAACAATAAAATATTGAATACTCAACTCATACTTAGATTTTGTCACAAATAGATCTCATTGTTCTAAAATCCCTATAATAATATTTTGGTGCCTTAAATGGTTCTTCCATGTTCTTTTACACATCAAAATATCATCAAAGTGTATCAAAACAAATTGATTACTAAATACACAATTAATTTTGAATTTGACGATGGATATTGCAATAGATGAACCATATAGTATGATCATGAACTCAAAATTCTTGAAGTTGCTCTTGAATGTTCTCCTATGAATATCCACTTCCTCCTCTTGATTCCACTATTATCTTGTTCTCAAATTACTCTTAGAGGAATAAACTACCTCTTAAAAAGTATCAACAAGTTATTCATCCCTAGGTATCTTATTCAAGGCTTCATTAATGATGTGCATCTTTTTTTTGTCATATACTCCTTTCACAAAATGGTTATAATGTAAAACAATCCCTATATGATTCCTTATAAACTCTCATTGAAATCCAAATGCAAGGAATGGTGAACTCAACAATTGTAATGCATCTATTCTATGTATATCTCAAAATATCACACTTGATAATGGGCTTCTCATGATGACCAAAATTTTATAGTGACATAAGAAGACACAATAAAGATAAAATATGATCATCATACCTTAGGCTTCCACAAATGACCTCATCTACCTTTGTTGAGATGTGGATTTTTGATATACCCTAAACACCTTTATCCTTTCCACAAATATATCCTCTAAAATCATGTCCAAACACCATGATACTTTGAATTCCAATCATCATCTTGCCTTTCATAATATTTTAGGTTAATTCCTAATCTTCCATCTTGAAATCTTTAATCTGTATGTTGGATTTGGATAGAAAACCGGGATCCCACACTCTTGTGCATAGGTCACTATGAATTTTTTTTTCCTCATTAAATATATAACCATGAAAATATAATGGATCTTTTTTATAATTAATGCAATAACCAACATTTACTTCAATGACATACCTCTTAGTAAAATCATTCTTGCATTCATTCTGAGAATTTCTTGAATCTCCCATTCATTTTTTGACAATACTTCATTGAAGATATTTATGTGCTTATCACTAATTAATGCTCTATTGATTTCCATGTGATCAATATCAACATTATTTTCATTATATCAAATTTTAGAAACATCCTACAAATCTAATTTCTCTTCTTCCTTTAGCACACCTTATACATATTCAATATGTAAAGTTGATTTTTTGTTGACTTCATTGAGACAAACATTATCCTAACTAGTAAACTCATTAGAAACCACTAAAATATCTTAGTTAGATAAAGAATATTTAATGTTATCTTGAATTTTGGGTTATTACATGGTTTTATTCTTCTCACCCTCTTATGGATATGTTTGGTTTTCTTCCTTTGTCTCATGCTCCTTAACATTTTTAAACTTCTCTTCATCCTTTCTTCTACTTATGTAATACCTGTCAAAAGATTCTATAGCTTGGAAAGCTTTAGGTTTACCTTGGTACTCATTAAATATTGTGATAATATAATCTTATACAGGTATAGTTCTTTATGTTAATCTTAAATATTTTTGAAATGTTAAAATGTCCCTAAAACCTTGGAATTATTCATGCCATCTAAATTTTTTAGAAGCTGTAATTTTATTGTCCCTTTCTCTCATTCCCTTAAACAAAGATTCAAATAAACCTCCCATGATTCACGCTAAATACAATTCTAAAAAAAATAACATATAAATTTTTGATACCACACATGAAATGACTAAGAATTGACATGTAACCATTAAAACTAACATGCAAGTGTTGATTAGTAACATGCAACCTCAAAACTTGACATGTAGCATGAATAAACAAAAAAATGGTTATCTTCCTAAATAGGCTAGAAATATCTGTACTATTATAAATTTTTAATGTACCCTCAGTAAATTTAATTCCAAAAAATCAGATATAAAATAAATTTTAGTACTCAGAACAATTCAGTGTATAATTTATGCCCCTTTTTCACTTGCTAGGAAAACCCAAATTTTGACAATTTTAATTGAAAATCACAAATACTCAAAGCCACCATATATGTCACCTTAATTATATTAAAATATGTCAAAAGATATTAAAAAATACTAAAATAAACTCCCACAATAGTTCAGGACTGAAATATAAAGTTTGGGCAAAAACCCTTGCTAGTTTCACACACATGCACCACAAAGACTACCCAGAACACAACATAATTTTACCATACTAATAATTTGATTACATATCATAAGGAAAAAATTAATAACCTAACATAAAACTCCAAATATACCTAATATATTCTATATTAAACCCACAAATCTGAAACCAATAGTTACAACTCCACTCACAATGATAACTTGCATACAATACTGTTGAAATCTCCAACCTTTCGTATAATGGTAGCCTCTAAATGAAGATAGTATATGATTCAATGGATAACATCCTTAAATATCATAGAGATAATGTAAATCCCATTCAAAATTTTCCAAATCTGAAAACAACACACAAACACATAGCTCTGTGAGAAAAATCCAAAGTTAGGCTATTGATAGCCTAGAAGGAAATCCTGGCATATAAATACACATGACATCACAAAGTTTTGGAACCAAAATCCAAATATCCCTGATTTGATAAGATGACATGAGTTTTAAAATTAAACTAACTCTATATTTATTCTCTTTCCCATAAAACATTTAGATCTTTCCTTTTTCTCTTTTGTTTCCATTTTCCAAACTTTCACGAATTTAAACCACTTATCTTGAAGAAAAGAAATCAAAAGAAATTTAACAAGTTTTCCTAGAAGCTCATCATTATCTCTTCCTAAAAATCCACATACCAATTGGTAAGTTTCCTTCTAGATATTCAACTTGTTAATTTCCATTAATATTAAAATATATTTAATATTTATTTGGCCCCATGTAAACAAATTGAGAATATAAAATAACCGTGGGTCTAAAAAATTAAATATTAATAAATTATTTTTCCCAACTTGTTCCTTATTCCGTGGAAAATATTTGAATGGTCAATTTTACCATAAAATTAAATTAATAAAAAAATGGGACATGACACTAAGTATGTCAAGTAGTATATTTGAATGACAAGTGATGAATGTCTTCTCCTTACTTCCATTATGCTATTGTTTGCATTGTCTGAATAGTAGCATTTATTGTAATAAGTATCATGAAGTGTAATTATCTATTAAGGTGTATTTATGTGTGAGAGAGATTATCAGTGTTTAATATTAGAATTCCTTTTCTCCCACCTCTTGATATGCATATAAATCTCCCTCCATGTAGAAACACTTATGCTAGAAGAACATTGATTTGAGATCAGTTTTAGTAGTCTTATTTCTTAATGAAAATGCAAGTATGTTTGTGGAGTTATCTTTAGTGTATCAAATTCATTAGTATAGGTTTATTTTATTTTTGCTTATTACCTTTTAACCCCCAATAGTTTTTATCATAGTGTAGTGTGTAATCCTAAAAGATAAATCAAGGGAGTTAACCCATACTCTAGAGGTTTGACCCTATCATAAATAACCCATAGGTTTAGGATTAATCCCATGTTAGCCAAATTTTGAGAGGTTTGAACCACCTCCTCCAAGGGTGAATTTTTTTATAACAATTCTAGCATTCTTGATGGGACCAAGGTCTAAAAGAGTTGAAGGATTGTTGGTTTGTTCTTCCTCTTATCAACTTTTGGAAGTATTAAAGCAAACACTAATGGCGACTCTAAATGCAATCAGATGGTTATAAAAAATATAGGTACTTATTTTAAAATATTTTGATTAATTATTGTGTTTCATTTAATTAATGAAGTTTATATGGCTAGATATGTTGAGATTTCCTAATATACACCTCTGTGTCAACTTTGTCATGACATATTATATGTTTTCCAACAATACTATCAAGGTTGTTTCAGCCCTATAAGCCATGGAATCCATATGGTCAGTGCATTCCTTCTCTATATGATCATGAAGTTGTTGAACACCATTGTGAATAAGCCTATAAATAAGGTTATCAAGAATATATGCTTAAGACTCTTGAATAAGAGGTATAAGATCTTAAGAGGGAGCTTCTTGGAGGTAGTCCTCATCAAGCTCATAAACAACCTTTTCAAGGTCAATACCAAAGGCAATTACCTCAATAATTAGGATCTCACCAAAACCCTGACTCCTATCCTCCTCCTACTTTAATTCCACCTCAATCTAAATCTTTGTTAGTGTTCATGAAAAATATGTTAAAATCAAAAAGGGTGATAAAAAAATGTGATAAGAATTTGATGTGATCCCTATTCATCTCATAGAAAGGTTGAGAAAGTTGGTTAAATTCTTTATGAATAAGTGGAGACTGGTTGAGTAAGAAGATAAATATGTAATCAATGAATATTTACATGAAATGAAATACTATATCCAATGGTATGTAGATACATTATAAAGGTGTGAGAAATAAGAAGTTAATGATAAACTTGTAATTGTTGAAGATCCTTAAGAAGGCTATGATAAAGGTGAGGTTTTTGTTGATGAAAATGAAATGTCTATAACCCAATTGAACATGATTTTCCTTCAATAATTCCTTCAAGAATATCCCATTTCTAAATCCCCAAATTTTAAAAGTTTTCCTTCCATCCCCATACCCATTCATGATCCCTTCATCACACCTCAGTCTCCCTTTCCAAACCATGAACCAATGCACCACCCTCCCACCTCATCACTTCTTAAAGGAGAACTCATCCTATGGGAGATTAGTAAAACAAATAAAGATCAAGTTTTATCTGATCAAGGAGATGATTGAAGTGTCTATGATGAAGATTTGATCATATGGACTCTCCTTGGTGAAGATATACATAAGCTAAAATTATTGAGTGAATAAAAAGATGATCAAAATCATGTTGCAAATATTCACAATGATATTTATCAATACATGAGATGGGATGTTCTTCATAATAACATCACATCAACTAATTTTTTTGAGTCTCATGAACATGTTCAAAGAGATGTGAGAGACATGTGGTAGACCTATTTGTACATGTTTAAGGAACATAAAGGTCTTGAGAATCTAGTACTTATAAGAGAGAAAAATTGAGATTGTTGAGGAAGAATGAAAGTTTCATATTGAAAAAACAAGATTTGAAGAATATCACCAAGATATTCAAATGTATGATGGAGCAATATATGATGACTATGACATTCATGAAAATGGTCAAGAAGATGAGTTTGAAAATATTGCGGTTCTTAAGGAGAAGGAAGGCAAAGATGATTGGTGGAAGCATATTGAACTTCTCCAAGAGCTTGAACAACTTTGTAAGGTTAAAATTAAAGTGCACAAGAAGATAGAATAAGATGTCCTCATAGAGGAAAATGATGAAGATTAGATTGACTATGCAAATATCCTTGAAGAGCCTGATGAACTTGTAAATAGTAAGAAGTTTGATCTCATTCAAAGTACCATGAAGGTCAAAAAAACATACTTGGATGAATCATATTTGAGTCAAATTTCAACTAAAGAATAACATGACAGGGTTGTTGAAGTGAAATAAGATTTCACCTTCATAGGATGTTTGTAGTTGTTATGGTTTCATTCAAGGTCATGCCAAAGAGAGTTACAAATATGAAGGAGTTAAGAACATCAAAACCAAATCTTAAAAGGAGAAATTCTTAAAACACTCTTTCATCTCATGGAGCAAGATATGGTGAAATTTACCCTTTGATCTAAGAGGAGAAATTTTTCTTCAGGTTAGTTTGTATATAGTCTAGTTTGTTTATGTTGTTTGTGTGTTTTCCCTAAGTGCTTAGAGAGCACAACTATGTGTCTTAGTTTATTATTTTATGTGTTTATTTCCTATTGTTATTGATTTGATTTTGGTGTATTTTTTAATGAATATAAGTGTTAATTATAGTAAATGGGTGATTCTATTACCCAAGGTTACGAAAATGCAACTAGTCCTTAGCATAGCAGGCATGCTACCCCCTAGAAATTAAAAAAATGTTGACTAAGTTTACCCTCAAGTCAAATTAAGTCAATCCCCCTATATTTTAAAACTTTTCATATAGTATTATAAGTTGTAAAGTGGTCACCATAGTCCTAGAATGAGGTTAAGTCACCTTTGAAGGTCATAAAATGTGTTTAAGCCTTTTTCATATTTGTTCTTCTTTTCTTATGTCATTTTATGCCATATTTTGGTCATTTAATGAATTTTATAGTTTCCCATCAAAATAAAAATGTGTCAAAGCTCAAGATAACGTGTCTCATGTTAGATAATGTTAGAGGATAGTTTAAAATAAAATTGTTGTAGGTTCAACATATAAATAAGAAGATTATCTATAAAAGGTCAATTTTAAGTAGTTGTATAGACTAAGATGAATCATCTAGAATGTGTGTAAGATTTAGAGAAGTTTCTTAAGATCCCAAAAGGTCATTTATAAGCTTAGGTGGATTTAATAGATCCAAATTTGAGAAAAAAGGGTTTATCTCTCCTATCACTCCCTTGGGCATACCAAAAGAGGTCAATGGTTTGCACTTGGTATAGACAGGAGAAAAAGATTTGGATTGAGCACACTTGGTGGATTTTATTAATCCCCATGATCTCCCATTTCATGGTCATGTTTATATATTATTGTTTTTTTCTTCATGAACAATCACTAATATTGTTAGCATCTCCAAGTTTCTTGCACATTCCAACACCTCGGTTTTCTCATCTATTTACATTGGTCTATGTGAACTAAGTGATGTATGCCAAATTACAGAGTATGTTCATCCTTATCATGTTTATTTAAACTCATTTTGAATATGTGATCATGGAATTATATCATAAGAATCTCATTATGCTATCAATGAATATCAATGGTTTACATAATAATGTTTCCATAGTTACGGAGTTCACCCCTCTTTGAGTGGCTTTAGGATAAAGATAACACACTTATTTTCAACCCTCTTAAGCATGGTTGATCTAATTATCAATTTAATGTTGTATTAGATATATATTTAAGGCATATTAAATATAATATAAGGAAGATAAGTTAAAGACCGAATAAGATTGTAGGACTGTGACTAGGTATATAATGGAGGTAGAATGACAGGATGTCTTAAGAGCAATTTGAGAATGATAATATAATGAGAATGAATTTTTTCAAGGATTGAAGATTGTAAAATCACATGTTAGGTTTGAAATATCACCTCAAGAAACACCTATAGTCTTAGAATCAAAGAAAGTTACTTAATGGGAGAATTTACTGTAGTTTCTCTGAAAGAAGATTATGCCTCACAAAGTGTCATGTTATGGTGAAGGAATATGATGTCTTTGTAGATTTAATAACTATATTCCTACATCTAAGGCCTAGAAGTATCATATCCACATAAGAAGAGGTTGATTAAGTTAGGAAGTTGATGGTGAGTAAGGTGTCAAATCAATCAAGTTTTTAATGAAAATACCTAGAGACTATAGTGTTATAAGGCCCAAATGAACATGCAACTTATAGTGACACTATAGTGCATTAGTGGTGGCAAATGATAATATGGTCTAAAGTTAAGAGTGAGTAAAATAAGGTGTATGATTATACTAATGACCTTAGGATAATCCAAAAGTGGAAACACAATGGTCAAGCAATGTATCATCACCTACATGTATCTCTAACTTCCCTAATAAGCACCTATAATTTAACTGATAAAACATATTAGTTTAAGTCTAATGGAGAGTGTAGGTTTGGGAGTCTGATAGAGATATAATATGGATGAAAACATAATAAATCACCCTTATAGTGAAAAAATCACATTTTAATTTGATTCCATGAGGAAAAGATGCACTAAAATGGGTTTTCAAACTCTATGCTTAGCCAATTAAGACCATGCATCTAGTCATAAAAATTAGTAGCTAGTCTTGAGAAAAAGTGATGTTAAAAGATATAGAAGTGTGATCTAGCTCTAAAAATGGATAGATAATGTCCTCATGAGTTTTAATATAACTCCATGGTCTCATTTGGGTTAGACAAATAGGGCAGGTGTCCTCTATTTTGTCTTAGACTAGAGGCACTCCAATAGCAAGCCAACTTGCAGACTTAATACATGAATGATAAAAAAGATGAATGGCATAATATTGAGAAGATGTATAGGATTGGATTGTCGGTAAAAAAGTTTTGAAGGTCTCTTAAACTCAATTTGATCACTTACAAGTGGTCATATACATAGAAATATAGTCTATACAAACTAAACCTAAGAATTAGGCATGAACCATCAAGTACCTAACTTCATTCATTTGATCATGCGACCTTTAAAATAAATGTTATATACTTCATGAGAGTGCATAGAGTCAATGCAGCTTAGTGGTTTAAAGAAAATAATCTAGAATTGGTCATTTTTGCTTAAATTTATCTTAGGGCTATTCAAACCGCAAATAACTAATCAAAAAGCCAACTTATTTTTCTCATATCTATATCGATAGAATGCATGGTATCTAAAGAAATTATGTATAGTTGAGGCAATTCTTAAACTCAAAATTAGCGTCATTAGTTTAAGGGTTAAGCATCTAACCTTAATGAATCAATGTTAAGAACCTGAATGACCTAAAACCCTCTCAAGAACTTGATGAAGAAGATATAAAATGTAATACATATAGAAGAGGTCAATTAACCTAAAAATTGATTTGGACATATTTGGAACTTTCTCAATACCCTTAACACTCAAAAGTTTTGTACTATAACTTGTATGGATAGGTTAGATTATTTATTTTCTACAAGTTTTAAAGTAATATGAAGGTACAAAAGGGAATTGATTGGTGAAGGCCATTGTGGAAGGTGTTTAGAGACTTTTTCTAACTCCTCATACCTTATTCTCAACCAAATTTTGCATGAAACCCCTTCTACTAAGTTGGTCATTACAAGAAGTCTTGAACAAGACAGTTATAAAGAGGGCGATTTCCTATATTGAAGATGAAAAATGATGTTTGGAGTTATTTTGAGGTCTACCTAATGAAATAGAAGATGAATAGGTTATAAAATGTGTCTAACACATCTAAATTTACTCCTTGAACATGTACAAGTCATCTAAGTGACAAATATGAGAATGAGGCTTAGAGGGCTAATGACTGAATGCAATAAGGCAAGAAACAAGTGGTAAGAGGAAGATCATCAATTGGAGAAGTGTATCAGGACTTGTAATAATCATAATTCCACCTCCTTAGGTTAAATGGTATGTTTCAATGACTTACAAATTATTTCAAGATAGATATGTGGACTCATCATCAAGAATTCAGTTTCAAGAAGGACAAAGAGTGTCTCTATGCCAACCTTAAGAAGATGTCATGTTTTAGATGAACACTTATCTAAGATGACCTCATGACATATTATATAACTCTCTTTTATTGTATTTTAACTAGGTTTAAATCCTTGTGACTATCAAAATTCACTCCTCTCTCCTATCCTATGTTCTATATATTGAAACCATTTTGGCATTGTAAAGAATTGATAATTAGTAAGGCAAATACTTGATACTTTGACATCTTGTTTTGCCTTTGAATAAAGTTTTGAAGCTGATTAAGTCCTTTGTAATTTCTTTCCTAAGTTTTTCAAGTAGTCTATTTTAATTATAATTGATGAATGTCTTCTCCTTACTTCCATTGTGTTCTTGTATACATTATGTGAGTAGTAACATTTCTTCTAACAAGTCTCATGAAATGTAATTTTTTGTGATGGTATACTTGAAGTGGGAGAGATACTATTAGTTTCTAATATAAAACCTCCTTTTCACCCACCTTTTTATATGCATAGCAATCTACCTCCATGTAGAAACACTTATGCTAGAAGAACATTGAGTTGAGGTTAGTTTTAGTAGTCTTCTTTCTTAGTGCAAATGAAAATATGTTTATAGATTTATATTTGATGTATCACATTCATTAGTATATGTTTATTTTATGTTTTCTTCTTCCATTTTTACCCCAAGTAGTGATTATCCTAGTGTAGTGTGTAAACCTAAAATATAAATCAAGGGAAATAACTCATAATCTAGATGGTTACCCCTGTCATAGACAACCTAAAGGTCTAGGGGTAATCCCATGTTATACAAATTTGGAGAGTTATAAACCACCTCCTCTAAGGGTGCAAAATTTATTTATAATAATTATTGTGAACTAAGAATAAGTATTTGTGTTATTTTGGGACAAGTCCATGTTGTTTAGACTCTACTAGCTTGCATGTGAAATATTCATCTAAGATGTAACTAGAAATAGTCAAACACAAATGTATAATATTATGAATGTGAAAAAAAAGAGAAAAATAACTCTATTGTTAAGAATGAAATCAATAATAGACAAAAACTAAGATAACATGTATTCAAAAGTATCCTTGTATTACAAATATCTTTGTGAAGAGGTACATATATAGGTGGATGATAGACCTAACCTAACATCATCATGCATGTGCGATTATCTTCCACTCATTACTTAAAACTAAACATAAGTGGAACCTAATAAAATTAATCATGTGTAGGTAAAAACCATTAAATGAAATAAAAACCTACACCAATAACCCCCTTAAGTGTAGATTAGGTGGGTAGTGGAGAGTTGGGTCTCGATAACAAGGACTAATAAGGTACCCAAGTACAAAGAAACTCTCATAAAGTGAAGAAAAAGAGAAAATACATAAGGAAAACTTCCCCCTCTAAAGAGAGAAAATAAGAAGAGATGGCTAAAAATCCCCTCTATAAGCTATAAATTTCTATAATCACCTTGTATCCTATAAAATATGGTGAATGTGTGCCTCCATAAAGAAGAGAGAGATGGTATTCCCATGATTTTTCATGGAAAATGTTGTAGTATGTCCCTATGTAACAAGTAATGTATCTTCCTTTTCAAATAAAGAGACCATTAGCTATCAAACTACTAAATTCCTACTCAATTAAAATTTAGGTCAAAGTCATGATGTAAATATATGGAAAATGATCAGATGTCTCCAAGCTCATGCTCAAATGTACCAAACCCTGATCAAGAATTCTAGGTGTAACTATAAAAGATAAAAATAAGGAAACACAAAATGAAGGAGAATGGGATGGTTTATAAGTACCATCATTACATCCATATAATAAGATGTATCTCTAATAGAGTTATCATAAAAGAGAATAAAAATGTCCTTAATGGTATCATATAGCTCTAAAATGTGATAATATACAAAAAATAAGAGATGTCTGGTATAAAAGTGTCCCAATAAGGTGAATCAATAAGACATATATAATCATATTGCAAAGAATCACTAGAAGCTCTCAAAGAAGTAACTCTAAACTCTGTACTAGTAACAGGGGAAGGTGGAATCTTAGTGCATGACATCAGACTACACTATATATCCCATAAAATGTCTTACTACAAAGGATCACTAAAATCTCTTGATGAAGCAACACCAAACTCTGAAGTAATAATAAGTACACATGTTTCCATAGTATGAACACTAATGGATGAATTATCCTATGATAAAATGAAAGATTCTTCAATTATAGATGGGGTATTTAAAGGAGGATAAGGATCAATATCATCCACATGTGAATGGTCCTCCAAATAAACATAACCCTCAGATGAAGAATCAATGTATCCATGCAATGATTAGATGAAGGTCCAGGCAATGAAATTACACTGAATGTACTCAATCTAATGCATAATATCCTAAAAATTAGTGAGACATATTAGTCTATAGACCATGTCATTGTTGTTAAGACATGCATGTTTATGTTCATCATTGTTTAGCTTAGGAATGAGTCCAAGGAGATAGATTAGTAGATCATGATATAGATAATGATTCATTATCCAATTTTTCTAGGATAAATAGTTATTTAAAATTAGTTTCAAAACATTAAATTAAACTAAAAAAGTTCCATGATTATACCCCTTAAAACTATTAGTGGTGGACCCCTCTAATGTTAAAAATATAATGCACACTTGAAAAGATGTTGGTCTCATTTGATAATGCATCTATAAGGAGTACAAGTGTAAAATGCCACCAAAGTGGCATGTAAGTCATGTAAACTAAGTGTGCACACAAGAGAGAATGTATGGCCCATAATGACCTCCCAAGACAATAAATAATGATCTTCCTAAAGTTTAATAATAACACAACATACTTGATTATTAGACATCAAACTTGATTGAAAATACACCCACAATTAATTAGTGCTTGTGATGTCAAAGATAAAGAAACACACATGGTATAAGTGAAAAATCTAGGAGGGACATCAAGCTCTACTGATAATGCATCTGTAAGGAGAGATATACAAGTGTGAAAACAAGGAGATAAAATAATTGATTTTCTTACAAGGGGGTTTGGCCACCTACCAAACTAGACCTTACCCTTCAATATTTGACAATTAGATATAAGGAATGAGCAAAATTTAAATTTCTTCCTTAGCAGTTTAGGCCCATAATATATTGGTTTTATAAAAAAATTAAAAAAAATGCTATAGTGATAATGTTTTTATATTAAAACAAGTAAAAATATCCCTTTTGAATAACAACCCCACCATTAAAATATACTATTATTAATAAAAAATTAAAAAAAAATGTTCATGACTAATTAAATCTAATGGTAATAACCCCACCAAAAGGGTGTGACCTCCACCATTCATAAAGAAAATAAATACCCAAAGTAACCCTCCATCCATTTTAAGTCCCCCACTAAGTGATTTTTACAATGTCAACAATTTTAAGAATTATAAAAAGCTTTTTAAAAATTATCATAATGAAATGACATTGACATTGTTTTTAAAAGCAACTTTTTTAATTTAACACAAACCATGGTTTTTGAGTTGTGGTTTTCAAAAGCCATGAATTTGAAAGGAAACAATGCTTTTGAGACTATAATTGTGATGATAGAGGAGGGAAATTGTGACCATGAATGGAGGTGAACTAGGCATGTTATTGGTGGAAGAAAACTACTTTATCTAGAATTTAGGTTGAACTCTAATGTAAGATGACCACTTAATTTTTGATAGCTTAACTAATGTTTATGGTTGAATATTTTAACACAAAGTTATATATTTATAGATCTAGGAACAATAATACACTTTGAATAATAACATGGATGGAAAAAAAGTCCCAAGGAGTGATCAACAGGCAAGAGGGAGCTTCAAACGATGAGTAATCTTGTTAGTAAAATTTTTAATGCTATCTATGGCTGATTTTCCAAATGTTCATCTCATTTATTGAAACCCTCAAAAATTAAGGAGAAAAAAAGATGAGTGAAAATTCACTAACCACAACTAATCTATAATGACCTTGATGGATGTGAGGATAAGGTTATATATTTGCAAGAAATTCCTTATACCACCAATATAAAAGAATGCAAATATATGCAAACGCCAATGGGAGAATAAAATTATAGATGATCACACAGATCTATAAGTTTTATCTATAATTTTAAAAAATATAAAATATAAATCTACTCATAATTTTAATAGATGGTCATTTTACTAGCACTACTCTGATACTATGAAATATTCTTCCAAGATATGAATGGAAAGAATTAAACACACATGTGCAAGCTTACAAATGTAAAATCAAAGAGAAGGATAAATCTATTGTCAAGAATGAAATCAAGTATGATAAAAAACTAAGATAACATGTATTCAAAAATAGCTTTACATTAAAAATGACTTGGTGAAGAGTTACATATATGAGTGGAAGATAGACCTGAGTCAAAATCCTCATGTATGTGGTATTATCTTCCTATAACAAATAAAATACACCTAATTGACACCAAATAAATTTAAACATGTGTAGGGAAAAAACATTAGATTGAATAAAAACCTACACCAATAATGTGAATGTCTCTGGGGTATGACTTTATCCTTTAGGGTTTTAGAATTTGTGTAAATTTTAACACATATACCTTCACTTGAAAGTCTTGTGTGTTTATTCATATGCCTTCAATTCATTACAAGAGTATCTATGTGCCTATCTAACCCTAAATTAAGATGCATCAATATAATCTATGGTTAAGAATATAGAAATGAATAAGCACAAGGGTGATAAACATATCTATATTAGTCTAATTAATTGTAAAATTATATAAACAATATTCTAAATTTCAATGTTGTGATATGCTAAAAATGGAAAGTATAACTATTGATTAATATTGTAATATATGAAAAAAAAGATTACTTAGCTAGTTTACTGTGCATATGTATATTTTATATGGAACAATATAGAAGTGTAGATTTGATCTGGATTATGGATCAATCATCAGATTTTATAAATTTGTATTCTCTAGCCTCAAACATTTATGTCAGATTTGGATGATTATGTAAATAAAGGTGTCAACTATGGAATACTAACTAGATATAGATGTAAATAGATAGAACCTTATGTATTTTATATCACATTTACTCTTGTATACTCAAATCTCACTCATAGGTTTTGTCTCCTTGTTAAATGATAGAACCATAGTTCTTCATCTTCATAGTGACTGTGGGGAAAATGGATTAGTGGGTTGACATTAGTGAGGTAACCACAAAGGTCCCTATGTCAATGTGTACTACCTACATATCCACTAATTTGAATATGACCTTAGATTAATATTTCTATCCTCTAATGCATTGGCTTGTGTGCACAAGGGTGTAATATGTGGAAAGTAAGTACATATAGTGACCTAGGTTGTAACTTGTCAAATAGGACTCATGAGATGTTACTTCAATACTTCAGACATGTAGATGGGTTTCCCCTATGACATATATTTAAATAGGAAAGAATAGGTAAAATTTTCTCACTTTAATTTTTGATTGATTGCTTTTGGTAAGTTTCCTTGTGAAAGGTATGAATTTTCTAGGTGAGGTATGAATGAAGATTGATCACGCATATATACCAATCCTTTTGGGAAATATATCACATTAAAAAATATACGTCAACCATAAAGACACATTAAAATTGAAAATTTTATGAATTTAGGGTACTAGGTACTTATTTTTTCATAAGACACATCAATTTAGGAGTATTTCTAGGACACAAGTGTTTAGGAAGCTAGAGAATAGGTATAGGTCCAAAAAATTTAGAGGATGATAATAATTAGGTTTGAATATAGGCACAAATCTAAAACTTGTAGAGAATGATAATAAGTAGGTTTATATAAATTTTAACATCATATAATTCTTGGTCATTAGAATAACATATGGTCAAACTAAGGAATAAGCAATAGGCACAAGAGATAGAGGATGCAAGTTCTTACACAATAGGAATGATTAGGAACTAAAGGGTACAACCATGAGAAGTACTTGCCAATTATACAAGACTAAGGTGATATATAATCTTTTATGGATAACACAACCCCTTATTAAAAGAAGTGGAGGACTCATTTGAAAGTGATCAACTCAAAAATCTCAGAGTTTTAGTCCCTTTCATATCGACGTCTTCTTTAAAAAATCTCAAACCTCTATTCTACCTTGGTCTGTCAAACATTTAAAAATGTTTGTAATGATAAGTTGATTTATGTTAAAATATACATATATTATTAAAATTCTAAACTCATTATAGTTCTTTTTATTTTCTATATAATGAAAGCTTTTCACACTTAAAAATATTTGATTATGCTAACTATGTTTTTGTTAGATTTGAACTCATGTTGGTTTTCCTAGAGTTTTAGTCTCCTAGAGTCATACTCATCATTTCATAAAGCTTTGATGGTAGATAGGTGATATTTTAATTGAATACATGTATTTATTTTAACTTAGTCACTTTTTTCGAAATATCATAAGAGAGATTGGTGAATGAGGAAGTGTCATGTGACCCAACTATGAGATCTATCAATCTCCCAGTCCTATCAGAGATGTCAAAGCCTAAGAGAGCTTGAATGAATGTCAAAGTGGCATCCATCCCATATATTAGAGATATAATTATCTCAAACCTATTAGAGATGTTATATCCCAAGAGAGCCTGACTATATGAGAAAGAGCCACACAACCTAGCTATTAGATTTGTCAGTCTCGTAGACGTATCAGATATGCTAAAACTTGAGAGATCTTCACCTATCAAACCATGCCACATGTCACTTATAAATAAATTGGTATAAAAGATCCAAGATACTAAATATGTTTATAAAGAGGTGAATTTAGATTCATAAACTAATTGGAGGATGCCATGTGTCACCATAATACTCTAGGTGTTCAATTTCAAATCTCAAATAGGTAAAATGGTAGGAACCTAACTATGATTAAATGATATTCTAACCTAAACAAGACTAACTAGTGTCAATCACATGGCATGAGACAAAGCCACTTGGGATGCCATAGGGTATAAATATCCATGTGCCTACCATGCTTTTCACATTAACTATATAAGAAAGTGGGCCACAAATGGACAATTTAAAATGTCTTATCACAACCACCAAATATAAACAAGGAACATCTTATGTCAAATGTTTGAGTTAATGTTAGATTGAAGAATGAATAGTTAGATTGTGCCAAAAAATCAAATTTAAACTCACATAGGGTGAGCTACCAAATTCCATTAATACATGATATATTTGTGGATCCTTATAAGTTTTTAAAGATTAACTAGTTTATTGTTATTTTCTATCAATTGCCAAGAGTTGGCCTCCTTATTTTTAGCTCAATCATGTGCTCTATGTGCCCTCCTTGATCATAATTATATGTTATTAGGATTTACCCTTTTTTCCATGGTTGATTCATCTTATAACCCTAGGACTGAGCCTAAATATAGAGATACTACCTTCCCTATAGACTTAACCTATTTCAATAACTATAATGAAATATTTAAAATAATAAAAGTTGTGCCTAAGTCTCCCTTTATTGATGATGAAGATGAGGCAAAGTTACTATATTCCCTATAAAGTATATAAAAGGTGTAGGTTACATAAGGTTGAGGTCAAACTAGAGGTTTTCCCCTATGCCTACCTCTTTGACACTATGATACTCATATCCAAGTGGATATAGGATGATACCCAAGACATGGTATACTTTATAGGATCTATGAAAAATATTGTAGACATTTTTGGATCTACATTAAAAGCATATTACAATCTCTTAGAGTAAACAATCACCTATGACAAGGTCACCATAGATGAATGGGCCAACACCTATGAAATATATGAGGCCTTACATTTCTAGACGATTTGTTGAGAATTGTTTTTATTGTTGAGAAGTGTTGTCATTGATGTAAAGGTTGATATCATTTGATGTCAAGGTTTATGACATTAATGTCAAGATGTATGTTTTGTAGGGTATGAGATTACATGCTTGATATGAAGACTCATCATAGAATACAATGAGCTATGAATATCTTTAGTTGAGCTTTGAAGATCTACCAAGTAACTTCGAAGATGTTTGATCAAATCTCTAAAGATACACTTAGGTAGCTCTAAAGAACATAGTGAGAAACAAAGATCCTTAGTCAAGCTCTAAAGATATACTAGGAAACTCCAAAGACATTCCATTGAAACTAAAAATATTTACATAAGAAGTTTCAAAGATGCTCCAATGAGCTATGAAGATATTCTATTGAAGCTCTAAAGAAGAGGATGTATGAGGTTACTTGAATACGTATATGAGGTGATGGATTACTCAAGCGAATATCAAGGTAAGCCTATATAGGTGAGGCCTTAAGCCCAAATCTATCTGACCTAATGAGGTGTCATGAGGTATTGTCAAGGCAAATGAAGGATATTTAACATTTTTTGAGAATTTGATATGATATGTTATGATTTAAGTAAGGTGTAAATATGTTTGAAGGTTAGTTGAAAGGCCTAATGTGACTTGCAAGTCAAATGCTAGAGAGCAAAGAGAGAAAACATGGCATAATGGGGTATCATGTTTAATTTCAAAGGAAAGTATTCAAAGGTGAGATTTTTTAGATGAGTCATAGTTTTTCCCAAGTGTATTCATGAATTTTTAGGTAAAATTTTGAAGAAAATGGCTTAAAATAGTGTTTTAAGGTCTTTCAAATGCATAGAATGAAGAATTATCTACCTGAGAAGGTTTTTTAAGTGATCATTAACAGATACAACATCTCCATGAGAACATAAGATATTCATGGTATATGGGGAATGGTACTAGTTAAAATTTACAATCGCTGGTTTTTTGAATAAGGAGCTAAGCTTTATGAATGATTGTTAAGACTGTAAGATGGTTTAAACCCTTAAAGAACCCTAATAGAGACCCAGTACAAAATAGAGACCTGGTATGAAATATCTTATTATAATGTGATTATAATGGATTGATATGGATAGTTAAGTGATTTTATCATGTATCTAACTCTCTCATGCACCTTTAAGTGTGTTTGGTTTGTCAAGTGAGTAAGTGGACCCTACAATAAAGGCCTTGTTTCTCAATGATTTATTGTATAAGTCAAACTTGATAAATGGTTTAAATTTAAATATTGAAACTTATATTATATTTTAGTGGTGGTTTATTATAATTTTATATCCCTTAGGTTTTCTAAACTAGTCTTACAAGTTGACTAGTTGCTAACAGGCCTAATGGTGTAGATAGTGAGAAAACTAGGCAAAAATAAGAAGTTGATTAGGGATGTGTTTTCATGGATTAGGGATGAATCCAAGTACATGGAAAATTTGGTAAATACCTATGATAAATTTTCATGTTTGATAAATTTGTGGAGTTTATTGGATATAATGAAAATGTTTCTCATAAGTTGACATGTCTAGTGCAGATAAGATAATGAAGATGTGAGGTTATGAGATTGGTCTACAAGACCAATATTGTCATATTACCATGTTATATATCTATTTAATATTGGTAAAATTATCTTATAAGATCATATTCATGAATTATAAGTTCTTTAGTATTCCATTTAATTTATCATAAGTTCATGTTTCCATGATTGTGTTTTGAAGCTAGTTGATAGTTCTGAGTGGGCTACTTGTAGAGAAGAAGTTTAAGATTGCATACCCTAAGTTTAAGAACATAATGAAATTTGTGATGAACCTAAGGTTATGAGGTTTCTGATTATGTGATTTTTTTCACTATTTATTCATCAAAAGTGTGTTTATGATTCAGTTATTCAAGATATATTTTTTGTGTATGCACAGGCTTATTGTGAATAGTTTTTTGAGAAAAGGTTCAAGTGGTGGTTAGAGCTAAAAGGTATTTTAACCTAAAGTAAAGTTTTATAAGGTATATTTGAGTGGTTTATTAAGCATCCCTTCCATGTTTTTATTTTTAAATTATTCCAAGGAGATCAAAAGGTAATGTGTACTAATGAAGGCCTAATGGGATTAGGTCTCCCTAAGGTCTAAATGAGAGTTTGTTTTATTAATCTATGGCTGAACTAATGTATTGGTTTATAAATGATTAAAACATGTTATATAACTTATTTTAAGGGTAATACAAGTGTGTAAGTGTGTATGTCATATCAAGAGGTGTTTGATCTAGAGGATTGTGGATTGTATAAGAACAAGGCCCAATATGCCTAATTGACTAGTAATAGAATTGGAGGGGGAAAACAAAGGAAATAACACATTAAAGAGATGAAGGAGGTATTTTATACCATAATATGGGTGTATATAACATATCATGAAAATAAAATATGGGAATTATAGATTAATATCAAGATCATATGACCTAATCTATCTTGAAGAGAACTAATTGAGTGAAGAAGGCTAGAGGTTAGTTTAAGAGGAATAGAGGTGTTCAAAGAGCTAAGGAAGAAGGTCATCCTATATTTTATGAGAAACAAGGTATTTTTTAGGTGATCAAGTGTATTAGGTGGATGATTTCATCCTGAGTCATCTAAGGGGTTGGTGTTACCTTACAAATTGGTGCTTGTTAAAGCCTAGGTGAGTTGGTACATACCTAGTTAGGGTTGGTGCTCCATTTGAAGTGGGTGATTCAAAAAAGCTCATTTTTATCTTATATGACTATATTATTTTTGCATAATTAGTTGGTTTTCTTTCCCTTGAGGTTTTTACACATATATAATGTGTTCATATGTTCCATGCTCTTATGGAGTGGTGTTTATGCTTGCTAATATGTACATACTTGTTTAAATTATCTATATAAGATTGTTAAATAAAGTTTTGAAGACTGATTCACTCTCCCCTCTCATTCATTTAGCTTATAACAATTGGTATTAGAGCTTGGTCCTTTGAAGTAGGTCTAAAACCTAAAGGAGATCTTAGAATCAAGGATGACTAGTTAATAAGATCAATGTGGTTTCTCTACCAATAAGGATACAATATTTAATGTATCCTATGATCAATTAATTTGACTCAAGAGAGGATGGTTAGTATGGTGTTAGTTCCAAAATGAAAACAAAATGAAAGAAACACACTAACTAGCATAACATCTCTAGGTCTAGACATTAGGGAGAGCTTAGTTAACAAACATGAATAAAACACACAACTAAAATGCAAAATAAACCTCTTTTACCTTCCTTGGATGATCTAAAATGCTTGTTGTAGTGGCTTTCTAAGATTTTTCTCATGAAGTCCTTGGCAATGAAAGCTTGGCTACCTCCATCTCTCCTTAGCACCTTTGGCTTATGGATTGGCTTAGCTTAGAATCAATTTGTCATGGTAACACTAGTTTCATGAAGATTTTAGAACCAATATTACATTATAACTCTTCATTATCAAGTCTTATAAATGATGTGGTAAGGCCTCCTATTTACAGATTTTTGCAAATGTCTAAAATCAACCAAAACCATCCATCTTGAGATTGAGATATGTGGTTGAGGATTAACTCAATTTTTGGAATTAAAATTTTAATTATCCTCATCAAAACATTGGAAGGAAGGTAAATTAAGAGGCATGGAGGACATCATGGAAGGCATTGATGAGGCATGAAGGGCATGAATCTTGATATTTGTGGCATTTGTGGCTTAGGGATGTCTTCCCATGAAATGAGGTCACTTGATGATGTAGATATTCAATATTCATTTCAAAAATAAATTATTCAATAAGTTTCCATGGATTTATTAATTAGGCCTTGATTTGGGTTAATTAGATCATAAGCATGATTAAGTACTTTATGCACAAATTACACAAATTTATCAATATGTCTTGTTATTGGTCCAAAATTTGACTGGATTGGAATTAGAAGCCCATGTTAGATGTGTTGGAATAGTTATCCCATTTAGGATGTTACCAACACAAAATAACAAAGGCATGTGTCTTGTGTATAAGATTTGATAGGAAAGAGCAATCTAGAGTGCCTAGGTGCAAAATTGGCCTTTTGACTCAAAATGATCTGATCAAAGTTAGCTAGCCCATAAATTGCATTGCCCCATTTAGGGATACCCTAGCCAAAATCAACACTTGAATATGTAAGTTTCACATTTTTTTATCTTTTTTTACTAATTTTAGGCCAAATTATGCATTTCAAGGGAAATTTGTTAAAAAGCCTAGTTGGAGGTTATTGGTGGCTAGTTTTAGGTGTCTATAGTTTTCCCCAGTTTGGGAAGGCACTACAAGCTATAACCATAGAAATGTTTTCTCAAATAATGAAAAGGTCTTGTATGCCTACAACTGTAATGATGATAAACTAACTGTACAATGTCCCCTTGAGGGAATGGTTGGCACAAGTAAGTCAACAAATGGTCCCTCAAAAAGAAAGAAGAAAAATGAGGGGACCAAAGAAAGGAAAGATGATGGGGTGAAAAAACAATGATACTAAAAAATTAGTCAAAATAATTGAAAATGCAAGTGGAATGATGTATAATGGTTTGCCCAAAGATGGTTATAAGCATTGTACCTTGATAGTGACAACGTGGTATGATAACACAATGATTTTCCCAAAGGTGGTTATAATCATTGAGAAGATGGAGCTGCCCCAGTTAGGATAGACAAACAATAAACTAACATGCCCTTGTATGGGTAAAAAAAGTGAAGTGGTGACAACATAATGATTTGCCCAAAGGCAGTTATAATCATTGCTAAATATAGGTGGGATGGTGTACAATGATTTACCCATAGTTGGTTATAATCATTGGACCATGATTATGGCAAACATAATAAACTTGGTTGAGGATGATAACTTAACATAGAGGGTAATGATGAATTGAAACAACCTACTAGTAGGGAGATTCTCATTCAAACTAATAAAGATTGAAATTATTTTTTGTTTAATTACACTGTTTGGGATATGACTAGGATTGAATTGGGATGTTAGTGCCAAAGAGATGCTACCATTTTTGAATAGAATTATTAAAGCTGAGGTTTTTTTTAGTACGTGTCGATAGGCATCATGGTATAAAGTCATGAAGGCTTAGTCAAAATATGCATGAGGACTGACTCCTATAATCCAATACTGAATATAAAATAATGTATGAATGATAGAAACCCTGATGACAATGTAAACATATGAACATGGATGGATTTTAGTATCAGTGTGGGTAAGGAATCACCTAATAAACACACATAAAATGAATCAAGGTAATAGTTTTGAAAGCAAACAAATAGATAGACAAACAAACAAAAAAAGTAGAAATAAACAAATAATGCAATAGAAACCATACGAACATTACTCCTAGAAAATAGGTGAAAACTAAATAAATGAACAAAATGGGGGAATAGAAGAAAAGGAAGGGGGTGGTTGTGTTATCTCCGTATACACTAGGAAATTGGATTCCACCTACATAGTTTCATGGATGTAATATATAATAAAAAACTTCAGGCCAAATGTAGTTCTCCTAGAGAATGGGAAGAATGTGATAACTGATGAAAATAAAAGGAATGGATGTGATAGAATAAGAGGAATTGTCTTGAAAAATGGTAAGTGTGTGAGATTAAAAGGATGGGGAAACTAGGTGACAATTGGTTTTCTTAAAACTTAGTAAGGGTTCCCAAAATCCTTAAGGCAAATAAATGGTCAAATGTTTTTGGTTTTTTCTAACAATTTTATAAATGTTTTTGGAATTTTTTAAGTATCTCAAATCAATCAAGAATGACGAGACACCAAATGGTTTAAGCTCAGAAAATAGTGAGAGCATTAAAACTTAGGTTACTTATAAAATGGTGATAATGTATCTTAGGTTTCTCTCAAAATAGTGAGAGTGTGGCTTAGTTTTCTCACAAAATGGTGAGAGCATGGCTTAGGCTGCTCACAAAATAGCAAGAGCATGGCTTAAGTTACTCATAAAATGGTGAGAACGTGGCTTAGGGTAACTGACCTGACCTCAAAAAGTATTGAGCACTACCTATATAGTGCTAAAGTAAGATCTCTAGTCACTATAGTTCTATCCTTATAGTGGAGGAATTCAACTATTGTAGCAGTCAATTCAAATAAAATAGGCACAATTAGTAAAAAAGGCATAATATGACATAAGAAGTGGTGAGTTGGTATGTCAAGGCTTAATGTTTCCCCTAGTTTTCCCATAGGTGGTTATAACTAGGACACAATGACATAGATCAATGGTATTAATTTTCCCAAAGGTGGTTATAATTAGTAGCAAGACTGGTGGTAAGAAAGGAATAATGAATAAAGGATCCAAATACTAAAATTTCTATCATACTATCCTAAAATATAATATCTATCTAAAGTACTTGAGCCAACTAATGAAATTGATCCGATATCTTGATGATAAAACTATGTAATGAATGACAAAAACTAAGGTTAAATGTGATAGGCTTTAGAATACACTGGGTCAATATGTCAGAAGTAGAAATAAAATACAGTGAAGAGGATAGATAAGGATAATATTTGTACAAAGAAGAATAGTGATAAAATGTCATAACTAAAATGGTCCTTATATAAAATACATCTTAGCACTCAAGCATAGTACCACTTGAGATGAATAATATTCATCAGTTTAAGAAGTTCATCTATGTCTAGTGTAGCAAGCATGTATGCTCCTAATCCATAATCTATAGTAATTATGAAAGGCCCTATCCAGTTTGGTTTGAATTTTCCTTTATGCTTCTTCTTAGCTATGGTATTATTTTAGTTTTCTTTAAGAACAAGATCACCAAGTTCAAATTTTATATACTTAACATGCTAATTATAGTGGTCTTTGAGCTAGTTCTGATATGCTTGAATATTATTGAGTGTAGTTGTGTGTTTCTCATCAAGTAGGTATAGCTCTTACAGGCAAGCTACCTGATAGTCATGAACATCTAGGACATGATTGAAAGAGATGTGTAGTGAAGGCAATTTGACCTCAATGGGAAGGATGGATTTAGCACCATAAACAAGTGAGTAGGGAGTGGCTCCTATGGGAGTATGATGATTATTATGGTATGTCCAAAGGATAGGGAATATCTACAAGTGTTAATCACTATCATGTTATAGAAAATGTTAACTGATGTTATATTCAGTACATAAATGGTCTACATCTTTGTTCTCATATGATACTCCATTATCAAATATAATGTCAGAGGGGATATCATAGCAGAAAGTGAGATAGTTAAAAATAAGTTTAGAAATTTGCTTTTCAATCATGTAAGTGAGGCGTATAACTTCAACCCACTTAGTGAAATACTTAGTAGTGGTAAGGATATGGTTATGGCTGTCAGATGAAGTGGGGTTGATCTTCCTCATGAGGTCAAGTCCCCATGTAGAAAATGGCCATGGTGTCAACAACAGTACAGAGTTTTTGTTGGGGCATGAATCAAATTAATATGTCATTGACATTTGTCACACTTCTTTACTTATTTAGTGGCATATATGTCCATTTTGGGCCAATAACAACCACTACACAAGAGATTTTTGGGTAAGACTACCCTACTAGAATGAGCACCACATAACTTCTCTTAACTCTAGTATAGACTCTATCAAAGTTAAACAATGAAGCAGGGTTCCATAAAAAGGTATGATAAAGGGTGGATCCAAGTAAAGTATAATGAGTGGAATGATGAATGAAGGCTTTGGTTTGTTTTCAAAATAGGTTAGATGGCAGAACTTGGTCATGAAGGTAGTTATAAAGGTCTAAGTACTAGATAGAATTAGGACTAACAATATCACAAATCATGGCAATGGTTGAAGGTTCATGAGTTAGTGCTAATAAATTCTCAATTAGGAATTGATACTCTCTAGCTTTATCTATTTATCAAATCAGAGATCCAATAGTATCCATGACATTTGTAATTTTATTACTAGCCCTAAGTATGTGCTCGAATTGAATGTTGGAAAATTGTTATTTAAGAGTGTCAACCATGGATTTATATGGAACCAACTTGTCATCTTCGGTCTAAAATTGATCTGTGGCCTAATTGATGATTAAATAAAAATGACCATAAACTTAGAGATGAGATATATTCTAATGCACTACTTGTCAAAGTCTTGTAATAAATGCTTCATACTCAGCCATGTTATTTGTAAAAAGAAATCTAATTCTGAATGATGTAGGGATTAAATCCCCCTATGGTGTAATAAATAGTAGGCCTACCCCCAATCCATGTGCAGTAAATGAACCATCAAAATAAAGTCTGCAAGGCTTTTCCTCAAGGGGTGTGTTAATGATGGTCATGATGGATTCATCAAGAAATTGAAACGTGAGTGGCTGTGTGTCTATGAAAGGTGCTTCAACAAGTTGATCTATAAGAACTTGTCCCTTTATTTTCTTTTGATTGACATAATCTATGTCAAACTCATTGAGAAGCATGATCTATTTAGCTATTCTACCTTAAAAGCTATTTTAGATAGTAGATACTTGATTGGATCTACTTTTTAAATAACCATGGTCTTATTATTCAACGTGTAATGGTGCAATTTCTAAGCTACAAAGACCATGGCCAGACAAGCCTTTTCAATAGGTGCATAGTTATGTTCGTACGTAAATAAGGTATGAATTAGGTAGTATACAACATTATTTTTTCCACTATCATCATGTTGAGCCAAGAGTGCCCCTAAAGCACGGTCAGTAGCTAATAGGTATAACAAGAATGGCTTTTCTACCATAGGAGGTAATAGAATAGATGGATTAACAAGATAGTCTTTGAGTTGTTGAAAATCTATTTGGTAGTGATCATCCCAGTGAAATAGTCTCCATTATTCAAAATGTGTGTAAATAGTTGTCACTTGTCAGCTAGTTGAGAGATGAAGCATTGGATTGAATGGATTTTACCCTACAAACTGTGGAGTTGCTTTAAATTGGTTGTAGTGGTAGCATCTTGATTATAGCATGGAATTTAGTCAGATCAACTTCAATAACTCTATGAGACATTATGAAGCCAAGTAATTTGCCTAAATTGACATTGAAAACACATTTCTTTGGATTGAGTCTAATTTTTTACTCCCATAATATTTTAAATATCTTATGTAGCACTGTTGGATGGTTGACCTTGGTTTTGGATTTTCTTAATATGTCATCAACATAGTATTCAACAATATCATGGAATATAATAGTCATGGCCCTTTGATATGTATCTCCAACATTCTTAAGGCCAAATGGCATTACCTGATAACAAAATGTTCCCCATGGATTAGTGAACACTATTTTATGTTGGTCTTCAGGTTATATTCTAATATGGTTGTATCCTTAAAAGCCATCCATGAGTGAAAGCATTTCATAACCTACCATGGATTCGATGATCATGTTGATATTAGGTAAGGGAAAATCATCTTTAGGATAAGCTTTATTGATGTCTAAAAAATTAGTACATTTATAATTCCTTTAGGAATTTTTTCTAACAGGTACCACATTAGAGATCCATTCTAAGTAATCAATGGATTAGATACATCATACTTCTAAGATTTTTTCCAACTCTTTCTTGACCAATATATCAATGTGAGGATACATCTTATGTAACTTTTATTTTACTGATTTGGTGTCAGGATTAACCATAAGGTGGTGCAGAACCAAGGTAGGGTCTAAACCTAGCATGTCAAAATAGGCCCATGCAAAGATATCTACAAATTCTCTTAATAGATCTATAAAGACATCACATTCCTCCTCAATGAGGGATGATCCTAATTTTATCCATTTTAGATCTGATGGAGTTGTGATATTTACCTCTAATTTATGTTCAACTAGAAGGGTCAAACCATCTTCTAGGATAGTAGGCAATGACTTAAACTATTGAATTATGTCAGGGTCCTCTGTTAGGACTTGCTCTTCAACTTCTCCTAGGAATTATGAATTTGAGTCTCTTAATGGGAGATCTAGCCATGTGATAAAAATAATTGGAAATTATTGAATAATTTGATCAAATATTTATTTTTGATAAAATCTAAAATCAATTCCATAGGCAAGTTCATCGTTGGTGGTCTCTTAGTCTAAATTTGAATAAAAATTAACACCCCCATCTAATGGCACCTGAAATAGGTTTTCACCATTAGACTGGCCTTTATCTTTAATTTTTTCTTGGTCAGAAAGTGCCCCAAAGAGGTTTTCACTTTAGGACCTCAATGTTTTACTTTTTTTTTTGGCTAAGGGTGTTCATTCGCTCTCTAAAATTGGCTACAAGATCCAATGTGATTGAGAACCCTGATTTGTCATCTCCCAATAGAATGTTATCTCTAAGGCCTAAAAAGTCATAGAATGCCTCATCATTTTGGAACTCATCAATTGGTAGATTAGATTCTTGTTGGTCCCAATCTATCAATTGGAGATAATATAATGGTAAAGGGTTGTGATGAATGGCCAAGGTAAGGGTAAAAATGGTATGGTTATCTAACAGGTTGGTTTCAGCTAGGTCATCAAAGGTGAGGAAATGACCAGACTCTGCTTCATTTTTGGCATCATCATCACTAGTCACTGGTGATGGATTTTGAATAAGATATGTGGGGTCACCCCAAGTGGTTTAAATCTAAGTCCATAAAGTATTTCATACTTAGTCATGGAAATTGGCTCAATGGTTCCTTACTTAATCAGTCTGAAGAACCTTCATAATTTTGACGCTCCATGATCATATTGGGAATAGGATACTTTGTATTTTTATAAAAATCAACTTGGTTTTCATTGTATAACCATGATTCATCCCCTTCAAGAGGATAAGATTCTAGGATAGATGCTAGTAAAAATGTGATAAGTCCCTTATCTTTGTTCTTTTGTCGATAATGCATATGTGGGGCAATTTTAGGTCACCTAATGGTTTTTAAATTTTGAGGAAGATTGGAAATATGAAATGTATCATGGGTCACATACGCTCTTGGTCCATTATCAAAATTGCTAAAATGATTATAAGCATCAGGAGGTGGCATGTGGGAAAAAGAATCCAATGTATTAGGATCTATGTAATTATCTGGTGAAGGATCCATAAGTATAGAATTTCCTTTATCCTACTTGGAGCTTGGATTCATGCCATATTGATAATTATAGCTTTGAAATTTATATTTGAGATGTTTGTAGTATTCATACGAGTGTAAATCTCTTGGAATATTCACTTCCATCCTTGAGTTTGAAAATTTGATACATTGGTGAAACATTGATGGGACTACATAAATCTCATGTAACCAAGGCCTTCCTAGAAGACTATTGTATGATAACTCAAGATCAAGCACATGGAAAATTGTATCATGGGTCAAAGGCCCAATGATAATTGGTAAACTAATGGTGCCTTGTGATTCTCTTTCTTGATTATCATAGGCTTTGATAGTTATTGTTTTTTACTAGAGATCTACCATTGTGTACCCATGAAGCTTGATGAGCTTTAGAGACACTATGTTGAGGCTAGATCCATTGTCTATGAGGACACATTTCACTTTGTGCCATTTGATATAAACTTCTATGTATAATGGATTATTATGGAGTGGGCCAAGGGAAGACATATTGCTTTGGTTGAATGTGACTTGTTGGGCTAAAGCTAAGTGTCCAATCAAAGTTTGGAATTTATGAAGGGATATGTCACTAACAATAGTGGATTGGGTCAAAAAATCATTCAAGATGTTCTTATGGATTATTGACATTCATAGCAAATCTAAAATAGAAATTTGTGCTAGTGTCTTTTGTAATTCTTCCACAATATCAAACTTATTGTCTTGGTCAGTAGTGAATGGTTTATTCTAAGGTTGAATGATTGGTTGGATGATAAGTAAAGTGGTGGATGGTTATGGGCTTGAGATAGTAATATTTGACCTCTAAGTAGCGATTGCATAATCAAGATTAAATAATAAACCATTATTGCTAACCAATGTTAGGAATGGTGTGGGACCACACATAATCTTAATTTTTTATGATAATATTATTTATTTGAAAATATAAAATTTAGTTTTAAGAAATTGATATTACAGAATTTATAATTATTTTTTTGGTAGAAAAGAATTGTCTTTCACTAATCAATTTTAGATATAGTTGACAGAAGTAGCGTTTAAATGTGATGATCATACTAATGTAGTAACATGTGGTCACATGGCAAGGATGAGTTATCGATATAAGGTCCAAAAGGGGAAGTCCTAGTTTTCTAGTTTGCATGTATGCATTCCTAGGTCAAAGAAGGATTATCCATGTAATTTCACTGAATGTTGTTGTTTAGCAATGGTTTAGGATGATTAGTGCTTTGTCTAGGATTAATGGAGATGATATTAATGCTACCCCCTATAATATGACCTGCAACCCTATTGTAGTCATGTGTAACTACAAGGTGGGTTTCTTGTTTGTTACCATCCTAACTTTAATTTTGTCCATTTTTCTATCATTGTGGGTTTTACTACAAATTTTGTTGATTATGTTGGTTCAGCCTTTGATGTTGATTTTGTAGCTACATTGGCTGTTATTATTGCTGATTATTTTATTACTACTGATTGTTATGTCATGGAAAGGGGTTTTGATAAATCCCAAGAGTTTGATTGGAAGTGGAAGCACCATTATGCAATGTGATCTCCCCATTCTCCAAAATATTCTTAATTAAATGCTTGATTTGAACACACCTTTGTAGATTATGCCCATTAACTTGATGATAGTAATAGAATTTATTTTCATGGTACCAATAAAGATAAGGAATGCCTTGTTGATAATGCTTTAGTAGGCTAAATAATTAGATTAGTGGAAACAAGCTTGTGAAATATAAACTCAATAGGTTCTCCTATGTCACTAAAGACATGATGTGCAGGCATGGTTGTCCTAGGAGGTGGGGTTTACAATGGTAAAGTTTATTGTATTTATTGTGTAGGTCTTGGTTATTATGTTTGTGGTATTGGTTGGAGAGGTTTTGGGGTAGGATTAAGCTAAAAATCTAGTGTAGATGATGTTTTCACTATTTGGACATGATGGGATTTAGTTACTCCATTGCCCACAACATTCCTATTGTAGTTGAATTGCTTCAATCTATCTTAGTTATTGGCATGTGTTGATTATGATACTAGTGCTTGAATGGGATGTTGATGTTAGTCATTTCCCTAATTTGTACTTTGATTTTTATTAGTTGAATTAGTCTTGATGACTCCTTTATTGGTGAGTGCTTACTCGATCAATAAACCTTTATCAATGATCTCTTTGAATGTATGTGCACATTATAATTCCAAATGATAAGCTATCTCATTGTGTAAATTTTTGGTAAATACAATGAGTAATTATTTATCTATTAAATTTCAAGTGAAACCACATGCAAGGGCTCTCCATCACTGTAAATAACATACAAAACTGTCATCAACTTTTTGCTTTGCTTGTGTTAAGTCTATTAATGAAATCTCATGCTTGAGATTATAGGAAAAGTAGTGCAAAAATTTATCTAAAATATCATCAAAATTTGTTACTAAATTTTTGAAAAACTTAAAAAACCACTCTAAGGCTTGTCTAGCCAAGCTCCTTAGAAACAACAAAAGAAGGTAAATGTCATTATATGCCACTAGTTGACATGCGACAAAGAATTCGATCAAATGAGCCTTAAGCTCACCTTTCCCTTTGTACTTGTCAAATTTTAGTGGTTCGTATACTGGAGGAAATGGTATTTGTAAATACTCCATGTTGGATGGATAAGAACATACATCATCCAATTTGTACTTTTTAATTTGTTTCCTAATGGAATGGTGGAAATTGCATCCTTCATCTATTACAATTCTTGGGATAATAAACTAAAAGGAACATTGGTTTGAGGGAGAATATTGGTTTGGGAGGTCACAAGTGGGACACTTTGACCATGGTATGATGGAGATACATCTTAGGGTATATTGGTTTGTTGGAGAATGGACAAGGAATATGCATACATGGATTAGGATGTACCTAAAATTGCACATTTGGTTGTATGATATTTTATTTTGGGTTGGAGACAAAGGTTTAACTTGGAGGATTTTGTGTTTATGATGGAAGGATATAACTATATTATGCCTACTATGGTTAAAAGGGACATGTTATTGACTAATCAAACCTTGCTATTGAGTGGGAACTTATGGTTCAAGACATTGTCTCTAAATTTGTGGCATATTTTGAACCAATAGTTATCTAGTAGGTACTTGAGAAACATGGGGACCTCCTTATTGCATGAATCCCTATGAGGAAGTGAGAGTAGGTTACAGATTCATCACCTTTTGCTAACCTATATTTGTATGTTATTGACTAGTCATTGCTTGGTTTTGGATTGGCATATTAGTCTATGACTAAAGAGGTATGTTCATCATTACTTGGTGAGGTACAACATTAGTTTCCCCTGATTGAGGGGGTAATGTATTTGGCCTCTATTATATTGATACAATAGATTGTGCCTATTGTTGTGGAATACTACTCATTACTTTTTAAATAGGAGTAGGATTTGTCACATTCTATCATTGAGGCATGACATTGGTCATTGCTTGATTACCTAATCCTATAGGTTTTACACTTGAGGAAGCAATTGATTGAGGTTGGGGTGTAAAAATTCCTATTCCCTAGTATGATGATATACTCATGGGATCAACTATAATAACATGTTGTTGGCTAGTTTTTTGTGCATTATTGCCACTTTGATCGGGATTGGATGTTGTTTACACATTGTCCACTATGTTTGGCTCACTATGTTATGTAAAAGTTGAATACACCTCTTTAATAATAGGCATACGGATCAAGTTATCTATTGAAGTGGTTTGTATGATTAGGTCAAAACTCATATTCTCTTATCCAGTTAACTCTATTTATACTCCTATTGAAGGAACTAGGTCAATAAGATGCTTACTTATGATGTTCATCTGATTAAAATCATGTGTTAGATTCAGATAGGTTTGATATGCCATTTGTATTTAGTTAAAGTGATCTTCCATGTTTTTTTTTGCCTCAATTAGATATATTAGGGTCCTGGTACATTGTTTGGACTAGATCCATAGGATTTCTAGAAGAAGCCTATTGATCATAAATGATATTTTGGGGTACTCTTACTAGACTTGGTTAATTTTCATAGGGGAAGTCTGCTAGAAACTTGGCCCCTACCTCTATGGCTCTAACCAAAATTTTATCTTTGTTCTCTAAAAAATGTTTCTCAAACAAAAATGGATCATAGGTGGAAGCTGTATTAGTAGAATATGACTATTGAAGAACTAGCTCTTCCACTATGGGTATTATAGCTAGGTATTGTGTAGTTTAATCTTGGTCTTATTTTGAATAAGGTGGTGTGTTAACTAGATAGTTAGCCAATATATCTTGGCTTTATGCCCTTGATTGAGTATTATAAGAAGGATAAGAATCTATTTCATAAATAATATTATCCACATATGGGTCTTTCACCATTTCTTCCTATGCAACTACAATACTAATCCTTGAATTGTACATGATTCCACTACGAGTGTAGGAATACATGTTGGGATCTATAGTCAATTTTTTGCAAAAAAAGGTCAAAGAGTTCTAGAAACTCTAAAAAGGACAATGTATAAAATAGGTGATGTTCCAAATTGGTCTAGATTCATCAAAAAGATCAAAAGGTTTATGTAAATATTTGTGAGGAAACAAGCTAGCGTGAAGTACCTAACTGTAATATCCCCTCCAAATAGGAAATATAACAACACAAAACTTTGAACAAAGATACAATTTATGTTGAATAAATTCAGAAAGATAATAATATAGTCTCTTAATAGCAAATCATATATTTTATCACTTTTCCTTCTAAATTATTACAATTATAGTCCTCTCTTATGCATATAAAATATGAAATACAGTCTTGAAAACCCTGGCTTTGCAAATCTAGAAATTGGGTTTGAATCTGGAAAATTCTGTCTCAGCCTGCTGTGTCGAACACACAGTCACCAGCGTCAGTCGATATACTGCTGACGTCGGTCACTTTAGGTCCTTCTCTACCGATGTCAGTCTTTCAGTTGGCCAATGTCGGTCACTGGGATCTCTTCCTGCCAAGGTCGATACCTGCTCGGATCTGTACGAACCTGTACGGACTTCGTACGGCTGCCAATTGGGCACAACTTGCCTGTTTTCAACCCCTGATCTAAAAATATATGTTTCTAGCACAGAAGATCTCTAGATGTATAATTTATTGAATCAAAACATAAATAAATAAATACCTGGAATATCTGTAATAACTTCTGTGTGAAGTTATCTCTCAACCCTATAAATTTTGTGATAACTTCTGGATGAAGCTATCTCTCAATTTGGCAATAGATCAGCTGATATTCCACAGCCTCTTAATTTCACACACTAAAGAGGGAATGTTCTCCAATGCAAATGGAATCTTGGAACCCTAGGCTCAGTCTTCACAGAAGAAATTCTTCAAAATCAATAATCAATAATCAATGGCTAATCAACAATGGCCTCCATGAGAAACCCTTATACCCTCAAAAAGATATGCTTGCCCTAATTAGGGTTTCTTAAATTAGAATTAGGGTTTATAATTAAAAATAGGCTAAATAATTAATATTTGATTAAATCAATCAAATATTAATATCTCCCTCAATACATGTCCAAACGAGCCCAAACGAAAGCCAACTGGAAAAACTCTGCTAAACAAAGCCACTCCAATCTCCATCAAGACCCTCTAATCATCCTATCAGCATAGGAGGGTCACATAATAGGCTAACCATAAACTCAGAACATGTCAACTAAAAAGGGGACATGACAATCCGCCCCATCCTGGAATTGCTTGCCCTCAAGCAATCGCTGAATGACAAATCAATCAATCCACCTGGATCCCAAATGTAGTTAGGATCTCCACCACTGTCAATTAACACGAACCCCATGCCATGTCCATCCCAACTCTCATGTAATGGCATCACATCATCTCTAGTACTAAGATAAGCACCCCAACATCCAATCCATAAATGAAAATCAGCAAGCAAACTCCTTACCTGAATAATATCTAAAACTGGATTGTGAAGGCTAGAAATAGTCATACCATCATCAACCTGTGACCCAACTGTAACAGAAGGTTGAGTCTTCACCACATGTGACACTTCCCAAACTGAACTCACCTCAATACCAAGCTCGTCCTCATACCTCTCCTGTGTTGGTGCCAATGTGCACTCGTCATCGTTCTCTATCATGTCATGTGGTATAGGTACCTCCATCTGATGAAAAAACATATATCTGAAGCTGCTGCCCCATATTACCTTAAGAATATGTGTCTTCCCATCAACATTAAAGAGAACCTCCATGTCATTGAGATGAAGAGTAACTTCCTCAAATGAATGAAGCCACTTCATACCCAAGACTAAGTTTATGTCTCCCATGTCTACCACATAATAATTAGCCTTGAAATCATAGTTGTTCAAGCACAATGGGAGGTCTCTAATCATACGCTCAAACCTAAGAGTGTGACCATCGGCTACCTTAACTCTAATGCCCTCAAAATCTATGGTAGTGAGTCCACACTTTTCCACAAATCTAGCATCTATGAAATTGTGTGTGGCTCCTGTATCAAGAAGGGTGATAACCTTCTATCCCGCCAAAACTCCACGGTGTCTGAATGACTCATCTGACTGAATACTAGATATGCGTGCCTCCTGTATGTGAAGCTCTAACTCTACCTCTGCCCCCTCAGAACTATTCTACTGTTTGGAATCCTCAGAATCTAAGTCCTCATAATATGCCCACATCACACGATTTGCCTTGCCCTTATGCCTCAAAGGGCAATCGTGATGGATATCATATGGACCTTTGCAGTAGAAGCAAAGCTTCTTCCTGCGTAGATCATTAAGCACCTCATGATCCAAAGGTGGTGCTTCCAGATTGGCCTTTGAATCATTTTTAACCCCGAATTTATCTATGTTAAAATCCAGTCTCTCTGTATCTGTGTTGGAGCACTTATGGTCTCTAGATGAAGAAGTACCCTTGGAGTTAAATTTATGGGATGGGGCTGCCATCTCCATACTGTGTGCCTTCTTCATCACTACCTGTAATGAAAGAGGATCAAAGGTTTTGATCCAACCTCTTAATGGCTCTGTCAATCCCTCTACGAAGAGAACTACCAATCTACGTTCTGAAATATTGGGCACCATGACTACCAATCTCTGAAACTCACCAATGAAGGACTCTAGGTTACCAATTTGTCTCAACTGTGCCAGATCTCAAAAGTAAACCTTAGGATCTTTCCTGTCAAACCGCTCAACCAATCTATCCACAAAGTCCTGGTACTCTATTACCTGGTTATTCTGAAGTGTTACCATACCATGGTACCACCAATCATGTGCTACTCCATCCAAGTGCAAAGTGGCATATTTGATGGCCTCTATCTCTAACATTGGTCTCAATGCCAAAAAGGTGTCAAGCTTATGAACCCAAGCTTGAGCTGTCATTTTGCCACTGCCGTCAAAAGTAGTCAAAGAAAGTTTACCCGTAGCCTTCTTCAGCTCACTGAATTGAACTCTAGGCCTGTTGTCCTATCTAACCAATTTGTAGTGCTCTCTCCTCAGATTAACAAAATGGTCAAAGGACATCCTCTCTTGAACATGAGGAGGTAATAAGTCCCACTCATCATTTGCAGCCATGTAAACATCTACAAATGGGGAATTCCCTACCTCCTCTGCTGGTGCCTCTGGTTCTTCTTGAACAAATGTAGGACGTGTAGGTCTATCAGCTATTTTGGAGTGAGTCTGCTATGGTCTCTGATTAACCGTAGCACTCTTGTCATCTCTTTGGTCCCCGATCTATCCATCAATTGCGTTCATTCCCCTTATCATAGTCATAAGTGCCTGTAGTGTCTGATTCATTTGCTGTTGGCTTGTCATCATAACACGGTGAAATTCTCTAGTGTCCTGATCAGCATCATACCTGTGGCCCCTGGGTGGGCTGCCCTCACGTCTATCACTCATGATAATCTGCTGCTATTCTAACAACTGGGTACCTTTAAGGAAGGCTCTACTGCATGTGTTATACCGGTGTGGTCCCAACTCTTGTGGCTGCATAAGATCTATAGACCCTCAGGCTGGTAGGATTTAGCTCTGATACCACTGTAATATCCCCTCCAAATAGGAAATATAACAACACAAAACTTTGAACAAAGATACAATTTCTGTTGAATAAATTCAGAAAGATAACAATAATATGGTCTCTTAATAGAAAATCATAGATTTTATCACTTGTCCTTCTAAATTATTACAATTACAGTCCTCTCTTATGCATATAAAATATGAAATACAATCTTGAAAACCCTGGCTTTGCAAATCTGGAAATTGGGTTTGAATCTGGAAAATTCTGTCTCGGCCTGCTGTGTCGAACACACAGTCACTGGCATCGGTCGATATACTACCGATGTCAGTCACTTTAGGTCCTTCTCTACCGACGTCGGTCTTTCAGTCGGCCGATGTCAGTCACTGGGATCTCTGCCTGTCGAGGTCGATACCTGCCTGGATCTATACGGACCTGTATGGACTTCGTACGACCACCAATTGGGCACAACTTGCCTATTTTCAACCCCTAATCTGAAAATATATGTTTCTAGCACATAAGATCTCTAGCTGTATAATTTATTGAATCAAAACATAAAGAAATAAATACCTGGAATATCTGTAATAACTTTTGTGTGAAGTTATCTCTTAACCCTGTAAATTCTGTGATAACTTTTGGATGAAGCTATCTCTCAATTTGGTAATAGATCAGCTGATATTCCATAGCCTCTTAATTGCACACACTAAAGAGGGAACGTTCTCCAATGCAAATGGAATCTTGGAACCCTAGGCTCAGTCTTCACAGAAGAAATTATTCAAAATCAATAATCAATAATCAATGGCTAATCAACAATGGCCTCCATGAGAAACCCTTATACCCTCAAAAAGATATGCTTGCCCTAATTAGGGTTTCTTAAATTAGAATTAGGGTTTCTAATTAAAAATAGGCTAAATAATTAATATTTGATTAAATCAATCAAATATTAATATCTCCCTCAATACATGTCCAAACGAGCCCAAACGAAAGCCAACTGGAAAAACTCTGCTAAACGAAGCCACTCCAATCTCCATCAAGACCCTCTAATCATCCTATCAGCCTACGAGGGTCGCATAATAGGCTAACCATAAACTTAGAACATGTCAACTAAAAAGGGGACATGACACTAACATTTCATTATTCACACACAGATAAGTAAGTAAATGGACAAAAAATCAAAGTGCCAAACTCTAAGGTTAAAGTGTTTCAAATTAGTCTAATCTAGGAATTTAAAAGTTTCTAGGTCTTTTGGCCAAATGGAACATCAAAATCTAGCCTCAAACAAGGCATGCACTAGGACTCTTGGCCAAACAACATCAAAAGCTAGACTTTGAAATAGATGAAAATTTTAATCTAATGGATTTGAAACACTTCTAAAAAACACTAGGCATTTGATTATTGGACATAAACTTGATCAACTAGGTATAAGGTATGAAATAAAAGGCACTTTAGAAATAGTTTATTTTATCACAAAAAATGGTATAAAACTTGGTTCTTTTGACAAATAAGCTAGACAAAAGTGAACAGTATAACTATTTTAGACAAAAGATCACAAAAGTAACTTGGATTGGTCTAAATATGTAAGAACAAATTTGAAACTCTATGCAAAAGGGTCTATGAAATAATATTCAAAATGTTTTGGGTAGTGTAATGATGCTATACTATCCAAAAGTTGTGACAAAAAGGTTTATTTCAAAAAATCTCTAAGGCAAAGATGTTTTCTTACAATTTTGACAGCATAACACTACTTTTCTTGACTCAAAATATTGTGGTGCATAGACTCAAAGTGAAAGTTTTTATCACAAAAATGTCTTAAGTTTTTCAAATGGTAACAATGATTATGGGTCTTAAATGACCTTCAACCCAAATTGGAAATTAAACCTGAATTCCCTCAAGTTTAGTGCAAATGGCAAACCCACTTAACACATCAACCTTATGAACTTGTAAAGGTGTAATGTTGAATTTAGATTATAAGTGAAAGACTTAAACAACTTTGGTAAAGGTCTAGACTTAATTGGGTAGCATAACTACACCAAATTAGATGATATGACTCTCAAGCTTTTGATGAACTTTAAACAATGCAAATTGATGATTTTATGCAGGAAGCATAATGCCTCCTTATTCAAATAAGAATTAGAACCATGTGTTTGGTTTGGATTATTTGTTTACACCAAGTTTTGATTTAAAACAAGACTCTAATCTAGGATAATACAAACTAATTAATCTCTCTTAGATCCTAAACTGACAAGGTTGCTTGGTATTATTGAAATCTATCAATATACATCATTAGAGAGGATTTTGAGTGTTCATCTAAAAGTAAATACACATTATATAGTAGGGTTTTTACACCCCCCACCTTATCTCAAATGATAGTATTATGACATGGACCTTGAGGCACACCTTACACGAATCATAATTTTATAGCAAGTGGGGATTTTTCTAAGTTCTAACAAGTTTTTGAATGATCTAGGGGAATCAATTACACAATGAATTTCATGTTAAACAATGCAAAAGAAAAGCATGGATTTTGGGTCTATATCACTTGGCTTTTTGCAAAAAGGTTTAGTCCTTTTTTCAACCACTACATCCTATTGCTCACTCAGTGTAGTATGATGTCCAAAGTGACACTACATCCCACATGTAATGCCAATTAGGAGCCAAATTTAATTAATACTGAGAGGTGAAACCCTGATTCAAAGCTTCCCTAAAGAACTCATGGGAGGTGATGAAGTCCCCCTCACAATCCAAGTTTACATAAAAAATAAATAAATCATGAAAGTAGAAAGACTTTAGGGTCATTTTCAAAGTCACCCAAACTTTTATGAGTTTTTGAGGAGTGTTTTAGATGAATTTCATTCTAATCCTTGGAATAGGCTACTTATAATAGTAATAGTGCTTTTGATTCCAAGGGTTTCCTAAAGGGGACAAATGAAAGAGCATACATGCAATATCCCTCTTTTTTTCAAACAAAATCTAATTAAACAACTATTTTAAAAAAAAAAATTACAAGTGTGTTAAAATTTAATCCCAAATGAAAGATTTGGAGGTTTTCATTTGACCCCTTAGTCCTAAGATTGTGAACTTTGAAAAAATTCATCTAAGCATCTAAATTTTTCATTAAACACCAAAACAAAGTTCCTAATTGATTTTTAAACATGCAAAAGGTCATATAAACATGTTTTTAACAAAGGTCAAGTTTGGTCCTATAAAATAAATGTTAGCATGTCCTTTAGCTTTGAAGATCTTTTTGGTTTAAAACAATAAACTTTGAGAAAGAGCTCTCGAGTCTATGTTTTAAGAAAAACACAGTGACTGATATCAGTTTATATAACCAATGATGGTTACATTTTTTAACCAATGTTGGTTATCTAATTGACATCAATTATAACAATGTGATCAAAGATAGGTATATAATTTATGTTAGTTTTTCTAACTAATGTTTGTTAAGATAAACAACTGATGTCAGCCTTACTTGCTGGCATCGATTACTATGTAAAATCGTGGCAAATAAAAATGGCAAAATAAAGCTAGAAAATTAATTTGTAAGAGTTTTAATGATCCAAATGAAGATTTTAAAGCTATAAAATGATCTTCTTCATGTGTGGGATGCATCTAGTCCCATCAGGTATGTCATATGTGATCTAGGAATTTGACTCAAGAGATGATGGTTAGTATGGTGTTAGTTCTAAAATGAAAACAAAATGAAAGAAACACACTAACTAGCATAACATCTCTAGGCTTAGACACTAGGGAGAGCTTAGTTAACAAACATGAATAAAACACAAAACTAAAATACAAAATAAACCTCTTTCACCTTCTTTGGATGATCCAAAATGCTTGTTGTAGTGGCTTGCTCAGCTTATGCTCATGAAGTCCTTGGCAATCGAAACATGGCTACCTCTATCTCTCTTTAGCACCTTTGGATTATGGCTTGGATTGGAATAAATTTGGCATGGTAACACTAGTTTCATGAAGTTCTTAGAACCAATCCTACATTATAACTTTGCATTCTTAAGTCTTAGAAATGATGTGGTAAGGTCTCATATTTATAGATTTTTGAAAATTTCTAAAATCAACTTGAATCGTCCATCCTGAGATTGAGATGTGTCATTGAGGATTAATTAAATTTTTAGAATTAATTTTGTGATTATCCTCATTATGACATTGGAAGAAGGGGAAATTAAGAAACATGGAGGGCATGAATCCTGATATTTATGGAATTTATGGCCTAGGGATCTTCCCAAGAAATGAGGTCACTTGATGATGTAGATATTCAATATTCATTTCCAAAACAAAGTATTCAACAAGTTTTCATGGATTTATTAATTAGGCCTTGATTTGGGTTAATTATCTCTTAATCATGATTAAGCACTTTATGCATAAATTACTCAAATTGATTAGAATGTCTTGTTATTGGTCCAAAGTTTGACTGGATTAGAATTGGAAGGCCATGTCAGATGTGCTAGAACCATTATTTCATTTAGGATGTTACCAACACCAAATAACAAAGGTATGTGTCTCATGTATAAGATTTGATAAGAAAGAGAAATCCAGAGCATCTAGGTGAAAAATTAGCCTTTTAACTTAGAATGATTTGATCAAAGTTAGCTACCCCATAAATTGCATTGCCCTATTTAGGGACACCCTAGCTAAAATCAGCACTTGAATATGTTAGTTTCACATCATTTAGCATGTTTTAGTGTTTTTAGGCCAAATTGTGCATTTTAGGGGAAATTGGTTAAAAGCCTAGTTGGAGGTTATTGGTGGCCAATTTTAGGTGTCTATAGATCCAAATATACATTTTTGAATTTTAGGATGAATATATATTTTATGCCTCAAGGTCATGATCTTTGGTATCTAGTTTTGGATGGATGTAGTGCTCTTCCTATTCTACCAACTATTGTAGTAGGTAATAAATATAGTGAAAATAACTCTAAGGCAATGAATGCCATTCTTTGTGTCCTATCAAAAGAAGTGCTTACAAAGCTAACAAACTATGAATTAGATAAAAAAAATATGGTACAAATTGAAGACCATCTATGAAGGGGACACCAAGGTGAGGATGGCCAAGTTGGAGATCCATTGAAGATAGTTTGAAATCCTAGAGATTAATGAAGATGAAGCCATTGCATCTTACTTATTGATGGTTGATAAAGTTATCAATCTCATCATAGGTTTGGGATAATAAGTGAAATAATCTACTATTGTTTAAAAAGTGTTGGGATTACTAACTCTTAAGTTTGACTCTAATATGTCTACAATAGAAGAGATGCAAGATTTGTACAAGATAGAGATGGATGGGCTTCATGGCATATTGAATACCTATGAGATGAGAAAAAATGAAAGAAGACCTCCTAAGAAAGAAGCATCTTTCATAGCTAAAAGGAATACAAAGGCCAAGAAGTTCAAGGATGAGGTATGTTTAGATATGGATGATGATGAACTCATGGCTATGTTTGTTAGGAAGTTGAGTTTTGTATCAAGTAAGTAAAATGGTAAGTTACCCTTTAAATGTTTCAACTATGGAAATATCAGTTATTTTGCATCCAAGTTTCTAAACAAGGATAAATATGAGCATGATGAAGAAAATGATGAACATCATGGAGATGACAAGAAGACCTCTAATCTTGATAAAAACAAAACTCAAGTTCAAGAAGTATGAAGGTAGAAAAGTAACTTTCAAAAACAAGAGAAGATTCTACACTAAATAAGATAAATCTTATGATGTAAGTGACTCAAGTGAATTTGATAGCGATGATGGTAGTAACAAACTTGAACATGATAATAGTGAAACTTTGTTCATGGACATAAAATTAGATCATAAGGATTGCTCAAATGGGAAAGTCCTTATGGTTGATGTAGAATCAGATGAAGAATAAAATGAAGTGAACCTTAAGGTAGATTTAGTAAGTTCCCTAGAAGAGATGAAGTTATAAAGGAGAAATAATCACAAACTTAGATCACTAGTTAAGTACTATGACAAGCAGATTGGCTTGTTTGAGGAAAGGTTGAGGAACGCTTCCAAGGAGTATGATGAGATCATCAATCAATTGAGGCATAGATAGAGGTAGTCAATACAAGACTAAAGGATAAAGAGGAAGAATGCATCAAGTATTAAAAAAAATAGAGTCCTTTAAAGCTTAATTGGATCAAGCATTTAGCAAGGTGAAGATCTTTGTGAAGTTTGAAAAGAGTACCAAGGCTCTAGATGATATATTGAGTAGTTAAAAGTATAAAAGTGACAAGACACATCTTGGTTTTAAATAAGACCAAAAGGAGGCACCTCTATCTAATGAGAATATTTTTGAAGACAAGAAGGACAACATGAAAAGACCTATTAGACAACCTAATGCTATAAAGTATGCTATTTATTTCAATGGTTACTAATTTGTATGTAATTATTTTGGTCATAGAGAAAAATAATGTAGAAGACCCTCCAAGAATGAGTACTCATGGAACTATGGAAGGAGTCAAAATTCACATCAGTCAAATGGTATGTAAAAGGTGGTTTGTTATAGTTGTCATAGTGTAGGACATATTTCAATATTCAATCTTAACAGAGTTAGAAGGTCATCAAGTCAAAATAGGAAGTTTGAAGCCCCTAAAAAGCAAGATAGAGGGCAAATAAATATATTGAAACTAAAAGTATTTAAGATGAGTCAAGATCAATCTACAATCTGAAGTAGATTTATTACTATGATAAAGCATGCCTTAGGTATGAAATCAAATTAGCAATGTTTATTATTATCTCACATGGATGATCAAAAGGTTGATGATGAGATCAAACCTATAGTGCCAATCAAGCCCAAAAGGATATTGAATAAAAATCAGTCTTGTGTGAGCATGGAGATCTAGGAATGTCCTAGGTTCATGGTGTTTTAGTGCCATATGAAAAGGGGTGGATCAAATATGCTTCATGGAGACATTATTCTATTATTAGAAGCATGAGGTTTCAATTAAATAAGGTTTTATCTTGAGAAAATTTCAGGTTGTCTATATTGCAAGAAAGGAGATGAACATAGATAATATCCATTCCTATATTAGTAGCTATGAGGTTTAATGTGTAGTAGGTAGTATAATGAGATATCTAAGGATGACATCAAGTATTTGAAGTCAAAATGTTGTTAATTAGTATATGAGAGGTAAGGTTCTTTGTATCTATTTGTGTGAGTTGCTGAGCTTAATCTGTGTTAAGAAGCGGTATTGGAGTCAAGATGATTGAAGGAAGATGATGATGTTTTAAGAGTCTTATTGACTCATGTGTTGAGATCTAAATTAAAAAAAAGGAGTCCCTAATTATTAAATTGGTGTCAAGAGTGGGGTATCCTAGTGTGTGATCAAGATTTTGATCTTCTTCAGTCATGTCAAGAAAGGTAAGTGATCTTGAGTTCCTAGTTCATTTAAAAAATATGTACTTGGTCTAAGGGGGAGCTTGGTAGTTCTGAGTTCTTTGTCAAGAGAGTGGTTTATTTTGATATAAAAATAGAGGTATGCATAGATTTAATGGGATCATGTGTCTAAGATGTTTCATAGAGTTTGTTTTTTGATTTTTTTGATGGACTAACTGGGAGAATGATCTAAAAAGGGAAGATAGTTTAGAATGAGGGTGAAGTGACCTGATTGAGAGAAGTTTCTAAGAGTTGTTACCATGGGTGATTGCTATATTTTTTGAATATTGTATTCCATCTAGTGTCTTGGAGATGTAGTATCATCTCAAAGGAAGAAAGTATGATTCCAATAGTTGCAGGTAACCCTTGATGTCTACTATTAACATAAGCATGGTAGGTCTTTGATTTGGGGGGAGATATTTAGGTTGTTGAATAAGATTGATCTATGTTGAAGTGGTCTTTTAATCTAAGTTCATTTTGAAAGAGATAATAATTGTGTAAGGCCTTTATAATTAATGTCAAAGGGGGATACATTTGAAAAAGTGATTTTGTCTAGACTAGGGGAGATTAGAGTGATCAGTGTTCAATATTATTTGGCATCAATGACAAAGGGGAGATTGTTAAACATTATTTCTATTATTAAGAAGTGTTTTCATTTATGTCAAGATTGATATCATTTGATTTAAAGGTTCATTTCATGTATTTCAATATGCATGGTGTGTGAGATATGATCTTATATGCCTAATATGAAGACTTGAGATATAACACAATGAGCTATGAAGATCTTTAGTTGAGCTCTAAATATCTTTGAGGTAGCTTAAAAGGCATTCTATCTAAGCTCTAAAGATCCACATAGGAAACTTTAAAGAACATAATGAGATATGAATATCCTTATTCAAGCTCTAAATATCTACCAAGGAGCTCTAAATATGTTTCATCAAAGCTCTAAAGATCCACCTAGGCAACTCTAAAGATCTACATAAGCAAATCCAAAGATGATCCATTGAGATAAGAAGATGTTATATTGAAGTTGTGATGAATAGATTGTATGAGGTCACTTGAGTAGGTATATGAGGTGATGGAGTACTCAGGATAATGTCAAGGTAAGCTTATAGGGGTAAGTACTTAAGCCCAAATATAGAACTAGACTAGTTCTAGACCCTACCTAACCTAATGAGGTGTCATGAGGTATTCTAAAGGAAAATAAATGATGTTTGACATTATTTTAGCATGTGATATGTTGTGTTAGAATTTAAGTGAAGTGGAAAGAGGTTTTAAGGTTAGTTTTAAGGCCTAATATGACTTGTAAGTCAAATCCTAGAGTGCAAAGAGAGAAAGCACGGCATAATAGAGTATTAGGTTTAGTTTCCAAGGCATGTATGCATAGGTGAGCTTTGATATGTGAGTGATAATTTGCATTATTTTTATTCATGATCTTTTAGGTCAAAGTTTGAAGGAAAAGGCTTGAAAAAGTGTTTAAAGTTCGTTCAAGAGCATAAAATGAAGAGTTGTCTACCTGAAAAGGATTTTTTAAGTGCTCATTAGAAAGTACAACATTTGAATGAGAAAATGAGATATTAATGGTATATGGGGAAGGATCATATCTTAAATTTACAAGAATTGGTTTCTAGAATAAGGGGCTAAGCTTTATGAATGATCATTTAGACTATATGCTGGTTTAAACCATCAAAAAACCATAATAGAGGCCCAATATGAAATATATTATTCTAATGTGCTAAGAATGGATTGGTGTTTCCATTTAAGTGATTGGATCATGTGGAAAACTATCTCAAGCACCTCCAAGTGTGTTTGGTTTATCATGTGAGTGAGTGGACCCTACTAAAAAGGCCTTATTTCTCAAAGATTTGATGTAGCAGTCAGAGTTGACCAAGTCAAGTTGATAAATGGATGAAGGTTGAAACTTGAGACTTATATTATATGTCCATGGTTATTTATATGTATGTTTTATCCCTCAAGTTTTCTAAAATGGTCTTACAAGTTGACTAGTCACTAACAAGCCTAATGGTGCAGACAATGAGAAAAGTAGGTAGAAGTGAGAAGTTGACTAGGGATGTGTTGTTATAGATTAGGGATGAATCCAAGTTCATGGAAAATTTATTTAAGACCCTTAATATATGTTAATTTTGGATATAAGTTTTTTTGGTCATTGGATATGCTAAAAATGTTGCTCATAAGTTTGGATGTCTAGTGGAGATAAGATAGTGAAGATGTGAGGTTAAAATATTGGTGTGCAAGACCAATATTGTCATATGACCATATAAATATATATATAAATATATATATAAATATATATATATATATATATATATATATATATATATATATTAGATTGTTATAGTGATATTATAATATCATATTAATTAACTATAATTTATTAATTATGCCCTTTCATGTATCATAATTTCATTTTTCCATGACTTATTTTTTGCAAGTAGCCCATTCAGAACTATCAACTAGCTTCAAAACAAAGTCATGGAAACATGAAATTATGATACACGAAAGGGCATAATTAAGAAATTATAGTTAATATGATATTATAATATTACTATAACAATCTAATATATATATTAGATTGTTATTGTGATATTATAATATCATATTAATTAACTATAATTTATTAATTATGCCCTTTCATGTATCATAATTTCATGTTTCCATGACTTTGTTTTGAAGCTAGTTGATAGTTATGAGTGGGCTACTTGCAAAAAATAAGTTTGAGCCTGTATACCCTAATTTGAAGAATAAAATGAAGTTTTTGATGACCGTGATGGTGAGACTATATTATTTTTTCCATTGTTGATCAAAAAAATTGTTTTTATGCTTTATTTGTTCAAGACAAAGATTTTATGTATGCACAGGCCTATTGTGAACTATTTTTTGAGAAAAGGTTCAAGTGGTGGTTGGACCTGAAAGGTGTTGTGGACCTAAATTAAAGTTGAATAAGGTCTATTTTATTTATATATGAATTTTTTATACTATTTTTGGATTTCTAAATTGTTCCAAATAAATCAAAATGTAACATATACTAATGAAGGCCTAATGGGATTAGGTTTCCTTAAGGCCTAAATGAGAGTTTGGTCTATTAAGCTATGTCCAACCTAATTAGTTTATTCATGATTGGAACATGTTATATAACCTATTTGAATAGTAATGTAAGTGTGAAAGTGTGTATGTCTGACCAAGAGGTGTGCGAGATAGAGGATTGTACAAGAATAAGGCCTAATAGGCCTAATTAATTAGTTGGAGAATTAGAGAGGGAAAGCGAAGGAAATAACACATTGAAGAGCTGAAGGAGGTATTATAAACCATCATAAGGGTGTATAAAAACTAGATTAATATCTAATAGGGGTAATTTATATGAATATCAAGGACATATGACCTAATCTGTCTTGAAGAGACTTAGTTGAGTGAACAAGGCTAGAGGCCAGTTTGAGAGGAATAAAAGTGTGAGAAGAGCCAAGGAAGAAGGTCATCATTTTTTATATGATAAAAAATTTATTTTGAATGTGATAAAGTGTTTTAGGTGGATAATTTAGTAATGAGTCATTTAGAGGGTTGTTGCCTCCTTGCAAGTTGGTGCTTGTTAAAGCCTAGATGAGTTGGTGTTTAGCTAATTGGGGTTGATGCTCCATGTGAAATGGGTGCTTAACTAATTTGGTGTTTATATTATATAAATATATTCCATTTTCATCATCAATGGGTTTTATTCCCATTGAGGGTTTCCTATATATATACTGTGTCCATATATTTCATGATCTTATGGATTGGTGATTATGCTTGCTAAGATGTACATGCTTGTTTAAGTATCTATGTAAGATTATTAAAGAAAGTTTTAAATACTGAATCACCCCCACCCTTTTAGTCATTTAGCTTCCAACATGACCAAATCCAATTCCAAATGGGTTAATAAGGAGGACATTGATTCATACAATGTATACACCTTCAAGGAAGGGGTTCATGTTGGTATGATATTATTTAATAACTTTTTTGGGGAAAGTGATTCAGTGCATGCCAATCTAATATAGGTGCCCCTAATCAAAAACATCCTCAAAGGACAGGAAATATTGAACCTCCCAGGCACTATTTATAGAATAGGATTATGAAGCAAGTTAGTCCATACGTTAGTATAGAAAACCCAAAATAACCATAAAGAACATAATATGTTAAGCCTATTCCCTTGAGGGGTCATGTTAATGAAATCAAGAAACTAATTACAAAAGTAAGGAAAGCAATGTCTTTCAAGTAGTGGTTATCCTTCAAAAATGGGTAATAAGCATGCTTATGCCTAGATTTGGTGCTAAGTCTTTGTCAATTCAGTGTAACATGCGCCTCTATCATCTTTTAGTTTACCAATGGCTTTGGTTCCTTGATTTCGTCAATTTGGGGAATGAGTGAAGCTTCTCTAGCACTATTTATGCATAATAAATTTACACAACTGAAGGTTGTTTGAAGTTATTTCTACATGATAACATTACACAATTTAAAATTAAAAGTTATATTTATGGTTAACTTATTTATCTCTTTTAAATAATGCTTATAATCAACCATGACCATACATATTTAGATCAAGATGTGTGGTCAAGGATTGATTCAATTTTGGAAGAGAAATTCATAATTATTTTGGAACAAATGATCATGAATGAGGCATGGGAGAGCTTAAACTTGATATTTATTCCATTAATTCCTAATGCTTGACACCCCTTCAATGATGTTATGGGTGATGTCATGGGTGAGATATTTATAAATTTTGAATTTTTAGTAAAAAAATATTTAATATTTTCCATGGATTTTCTACTTAAGATCCTAATTTGGTTTTGATGTTAATAATGGATTTAATTAATAATTTTGAAATTCTTGAAAAATGGTCGCACATTTAATCAAAATGGTCATAAATTTAATTTTATTGAGTCGTAATTTTAATGGAGTTGAATCAAAACAAGATGTTAGTTATGTACAGTGTAATACCCTAGTTAGGGTATTATAGATGCAAATTGAAACATGCACATGATGTGTTTGGTTAATTTAGAAGATTTAAGTGGTCTAGGATGTCATTTTGCATGGTCATAATTATACTCAAAGTGACTTGGGAAAATATAATGATTATGTAAAATAAATTACCCCAATTAGAGATAAATGGATAAGAATCAACACTTTCACATGACATGTTTGAATGATTTATTTGGTCTAGATTGTGCATTGTTGCAGAATGTCATTCAAATTTACAATTTTAGCATAATAATGATAATTGTAGACACTGAAATCATGTCTACCCCCTAGGTCGTCATCCCCCCTTGGCCCCCCTTGGCCCATGTCCTAACCCTTGTCCTAGCCCCCTCCATTTATCAAATTAAAATAATTAAATATTTGGCCCTCTTCCACCTCACCCATGCCACCTTGGATCCCCCCACCTCTCTCCTAGCCTTTATTGCCCAAATATCCCCTTTATCCTTCCTCCCGCGTCCATTTATGCCTTCCTCGACCGTTTTCCCATGGCCCCTTAACCCGGCAGCGTGTAAGAACGGATAGAGGCTAATTTTAGCCTCTGTCCCCATTCTTTGGCCGCCGACGTCGGTCATTATGCGGTCGATGTCGGTGGTTCTACCGGTGTCAGCAGCCTTCAAGACCATTCTCTACAACCATTCTCCCCCCCCACGAATAGAACTCTCTTGACGCTTTTGCATTCGCATTTTCTTTTCCTCCCCCCCGTACAGCAACACCAGCAGCTATAGGGATCTTGCAGGAATAGCTCCAAGCAATAGCTCCATTTGCAGGTCCTTCAATAGCTCTGACAACAGGTTTTTCCATTCTTCAATCAGTAAGCAAGAGGTAAGCACAGTGTTGTTTTTCATTTCATTTCTTATTTTAATCTATCTATTTAGCTAACCACTGCCAAGACCTTCCCTATCCTTCCCCTAAAAGGCTGAAAGGCCTTCTTAGACCCCTGCCTCTCATTCATCCCCCTTTGTGCTTCTGGTTCCCAACCAGTCACTTTCCCAGACAACATTCTCAGTCCCTCAGACCCAAAACAAGTCCCTCAGATCTCCAGGCAATCTCTCAGACCTCTAAATACACCTCCCTGACCCTCAGACAAGACCACATTCCATTCTATAAACCAGAAACAAACCTATAACCTGACAAGACCTTGTCTAAGACTACTACCCCGGCCGACCTCATCCATTTCCCCTACCGACATCGGCAGCCTAACTGACGTCAGTGACTTTACCTGACCAACGTCGGCAATACCATCGACGTCGATGACTGTGCAAAGTAGATTGCTGCTAAATAGGTATGCATTTGCCTTAAGTTATTTATTTCTATTTTTCATCATTTATCACTTTTTGTTTCTAATCAGCATTCTATTTTTAACAGTGGACTACCTTCCTCCAAGAAGCCTTTGCGCTTCTAGGACCAAGCTCTTGCTTGGCAGTCCACCCTTTTGTCATCTAATGTTTTTAATGTTTAGTGTCTTTCCCTTTCAGGTGTCATCCTCCACAACCAAAGAGGAGTTCCTGCTATCATCTAAATTCTGGTGCGCAAGTCCACAATTTAGGTACATACAAACCCTTGTCAATTCTTCTTAGTTTCTCATCTTTCCTTTCTTGAATGTAAAAAAGTGAAATATAGCATAGAAACATTCTGGCATGCCCAGTGGGACCTTAGGGTCTTCCTTGGGTTCCTTTTCTTTCTGTTCATATAGGTGCATTAGGTTTCTCCCTTTTCACCTCTTTCTTCTCTTCTAAACGACATCATAAGTAGGATTAAAAAGAACCTTTCTTTCTTTTCTTGCATTTCAAATTAGTCAAAAATCATATCCTTCAACCCTTTCTCAACTTGTTTTCATTCAAACTAACATTTTGACTTGGGTTTTAAAACACATTGCATATCATTTCTTCTTGCTTGCATTTCTTAGTCCACACCTAGTAATTAACAAATCACATCATGAATTAATCATAGTCCACTTGATGTTACACGACCAAACCACTTGCACCAAACTAAACATCAAAACTCACCTGAGACAAGGCCCGACTGGGATTTCATCACCCAACGGATACCTTACCCGTCTCGATGATCCTACTTGGATTTCATCACCAAGGGGAAAGCCCACTCTATTCTCTGGCAGAGTCTAATCTCTAGGGAAAGTATATTTTGGCTAAGCGAGACCAGCTTATCACTAGGCTCGTGAAGTGAGGGGAGCTTGCTCCTTAGCACCAGGCCATGTACGGAACCTAACCCAGACTCTTGAGTGCCTAAACAAACCTGAAACCATCCATAGACTACCTCTTCTAGGACCCTTCTAATAGCCATCCTCCCCAAACATCACTTTAAGGCATAAGCCACATGAGCTTAATAATTTATTTCTAGGAATTTAACGCTTAGGCTCTGCTTGTGTTCTTCATATTTTCTATTCTTATCTACTTGTTTGAGCTAGTGAGGATGTTCTTCTTCATTTTTTCCAAAAACTCTCAAATATTTTGGGTTTCTAGAAACCACAGTCACCGGCATCGGTTTTACCACCGACGTTGGTAACCTTTTCTCGCCGACATCAGTTACCTAACTGACGTCAGCCATCTGTTCTCACCGACATTAGTTTTTCAACCGACATCAGTTAGTGTCACAATTCTTTTTTTTTTCAAAATAGCAGCCTTAAAACCTGCCCCTTTTTCTGCCAAAACCCCATTCTGAGTTTTTGAAATTGAAAAAACATAGTTTCTAAAACCTAACCTTTCTTGCCTTGAATGGTTCTGACTCGCAGTCAAGCCAAGGCTCTAGTCAACCACGTGAGGCATCAACTGCTTCCGTCTACCCCCTCCATAACTGGTCCTATAATGGAGTTCCACTCAGAGACTGAAAGAACTCCTACTCACCCAACCCCGCCCCAGACTCCTATTGTCCCAGAAGGGGACCAAGATTTTGCACGATTTTTGGACCTCAACATCAAAGCCTTGCAGCACTATCTCGCGCATAGCCAAACGCGAGACTCCTTAGGCAACCCAATCTATGGGATGCCAACTTCCTTAGTCGAGACAATGATCACATCAACATCATCTACAATTCAACCTATAGACAATCAAGCCAACACCTTGACTAATAACCCAACCGTGTCCTACCTTCAAAATTTAGCCTCTCCTTCTAGACCTACCTCCATGGGGGTTCCGGTACCCCCTCAACCTCAAACAACTCAACCAAATCCTACACCTTTCCAAAACCTAGTGGTCTCTATCCCCCATACTCTTGCACCTATCAACACAAGAGTTAATGTCTACCCTTTAACAAGTGTGGCCACTCCTTAACCATCTTTGATGGCCCCTATCCAACTTGTGCCTACCAACCCCATAACACAAGTGCCCATGGCTTCAACTTCCACCCCAATAACTAGCTACCCATATGTTGCGTCTACACAAGCACAACCAACCACGTCATATGCCCCTCTCAATATCTTTCAAGTGCCTTATAATCTAGGGGGCACTCCACCCGCCAATCCGTCAACAGACATCATCAAAATGCTGATGGACAAAATGTCTAGCCTAGAGACCTCCGTTTCTGGCTCACACAATGCTCTCTCATACGAGAAAATTTGCAATGAGCCCATTCATCCTTCTGTCTTGATCAAGCCATACCCCAGTCAATGGGAGCTTCCTAAATTTTCTCGCTTTCAAAGCAAGGAAGACCCACAACAGCACTTACGGGCATTCAGACATGCCTGTTACCTTATTGCCCATGACGATGCATTACTTTTACGCACGTTTCCTTTGTCTCTCTCTGGTGCTACACTTATTGCTACAACTCTCTTGCTAGCCATTCCCTCTTCACATTCACACAGCTGGCCCAGCTCTTTCTTGATCACTTCTCCATCAACATCACCAAGAAGGTCTCGATCACAGACCTCTATTCTATCCACCAATTTGAGGATGAATCCATAGTTGACTTCATTGCTCATTGGAGAGGCCTCATCAATCAACTCTCCTTTTCCTTACCCCAACCTAAACTTATTGAACTTTTCTCCCAAGCCTGCGCCAAACATATTTCTTCCACCTTACGGGTTCAGACCTTCTGCACCTTCGATGAAGCCTTCACAATGGCCTGCAAACTTGAATTACGTGCCATCGAGGAGAATAAAGTCAAGTTGTGGAGCAAGAATCCAAACTCTAAGACCAATGACTCCTCTTCTTCTAAACCTTCATCATCCAATCCTAAGTCTAAAGCTTCAGCTAACACTGTGGTTGTTAGACCTTCATCCTCTTCCCCTTCAACCAATCAGCTTGAGCCATCCACATCTCAGAGTGCCACCCGCTAATTCTAGTAGAGATACGTACAATGACAGTATACTCCGCTCAGAGAATCATACACGTTTGTGATAGAAAAACTTGTTAAACAGGGGGTTCTCAATCTCCCCCAGATCTGACCACCTCCACAATTTGATCCCTCATGCGCCATCCCTGCGTGGTATAGGGAAAATTACTTCTACATCTACCACCATGTTAAAGGACATGACATGGGAAATTGCAAAACCCTTAAAAACATAATCCAAGACATGCTTGAAAAGGGTGACCTCATCCTAAACAATCCCAATACACCCCCTAATCAGGGCATCGACATCTTCAAGTAACCATTCCCCAATCATCCACCGACCCAAAATAATTTCTAAACCTTGATTGACGACACTCATGAACACAACATTCAAATAGTCAATATGGTCTCACCCTTCATCCCCAACCAACCTCAAGAGGTTAGTCCATCTATCAGTCCATCACGTGTGGATGAACCTCTTTCCCCAGTTAGTTCTCCGTCAACCTCTCTCATCTTGGAGGATGCCTCAACCATACCAGCACCACTGGTCTCACCATCCTCCTTCCTGCTACCTATGGAGGACCCGACCCTTTCTACTCCTCGACCGTAAGTGGAGGGCACCATTATCCCTACCCTTTACCTGCTTGAGGAGCCTCATTCTCCAGTTTCTTCTCCACCTAGGGAAGAACCTACCTCTCCTTCGTCTCCAACCAAGGATGAATCTGTCATGACTTCATCATGTCATGGGTCCGAGACTGCTACACCCATCTCATCTTTGGCCCCACATCCGTCAACATCTTCTCAAGGACCCAAACCTCATCCAACATCTTCTCAACCATTTTTTTAATTAGTGGAGAAAATTGAACTTCTCCCTTCAAGGAAAGTGGAGCATCAGGGATTGTGAGAGCGTCTTAAAGCTCTTCAACATGCCCATGCCCTCTTGTCTCATGCTGCCAATCCTCCCAAGGTAGAATCTCCCAAGACTCTCAATAAAGACCAGATTCCCACTTCTAAACCTGCATCTACCCCATCTAAACCTGTCAAGTCACTTGGCATTCACCCTATCTCTACCCTCACTCACCCGCAAGTGAAGGTGGACTTAGACCAGACCTTGACCAATAGTAGTCTTCTAACCAAGTCAAAGAAGACTGCTAGACCATAGAAGTGAATGCCTCTTCCCCTGTCACCATTGCCTTCCATTTTGGGCCCCCATCCTTCGACCCTGACCAAAGTCCTTCCCACTCCGACCTCTAATCAAAACTAGTTGCCTCCTTTGCTTCCTTTGCCTATCTCTAGCCTACCCTCTCCTAAAAAGGTGGTACCTCTCATGAAGAAAGTGCTGTCTCTACCTGTCACCACACCATCAACCCAAAAGGTGGTATGGAAACCTCCTCCAACTCTGCCTAAGCAAAAGTCACCAGCATCGCACACATAAACTAGCATGGACCCTTTAGTGGGCTCATACTCGTTGATATTGCACTGACTTTTGTAGACTTCCAACATAACCCTTCCACCCATCAGGCATTTCCAACCTCTTAGGTCCAAGCCCTCATGGTTCGATGACACGAAGGTTTGCTTATACCATCGTACGCTAGGACACGATACTGAGACTTGTTATGCCCTCAAGGCCATCATTCATCGCTATATGGAGAAGGACACTCTTCTCCTTGAGGACACTCTTAACCGATCCTCGACACCTTCCCATCCAACCTCTTCAACCACATCAACATCTCACCAGCAGGCTATGACCCCTTCTTCACCTCCTATCTTTGAAATCAATGCTATCCACATAACCACTAGGTCACAAAAAGACAAGGCGAAAGAAAAAACTACCATTCCCTGGACCTACCCTTTCATCAAACCACCTCTAGTGCCCAAGCCTAAAATTTCTATCCTTGGCGCATCTCAACCTCCTTCTTCCTCTTCCAGGCCGATTCATGACTCCATGTTGAAATAGCTTCACTAGACACTTGTGAAGATGTCCCTTTATGACCTCATCCAAACCTCACCTCGACATCATCAAGCCCTCATCCGAGCCTTGTAGATAGCAGAGGTCCAACCCGAGGACCCCCAACCACTCGTTGCCCTCGTCCACTCTTTATCTCCTGTTGCCTCCATCACATTCAGCATAAAAGATCAGGATGCCGCCCTCTTCATCACTACCTATGTTGATCAGACATGCATTAAATGTGTTATGATCAATGGAGGCACCAACATCAACATTATCTCCACCCATGCCTTTGATCAGTTGGCTCTTCCCAAGAATTGCATCTCCAAAACTGACGCAATCTTGCACTCCTTTAATGACACCACCACCATGACCATTGGCACAGTCATTCTTCACATTCACATTGGTCCACACACAGTCCCAGAGCTCTTTTATATCATCAAAGGAGAGTTTCAATACAACATGTTGATGAGCCAACCCTAGATCCGCACCATGGCCTGTGTCCCCTCCACCCTGCACCATTGTGTGAAATTTGAGCACGACGGGCAAGTCCACACCATTCCCACTAACCCATCACCTTTCAAAACTTGTAACACCACCTACCATCCAAATGACGTCCTCATTCCTATCAAGCCATCAACCCCAGCACCGCCTCCATCTGTAAAAGCTTCAACTAGTTCGCAACCGGCGGTCACCCTCACCCCTCCTCTTCAAGTGACTACCAAAGACCCCTTGGAAGACATCTTCCAGTGACTTTCACTTGGGGAATATCACTTGCTGACCTTAGACATGTTCCAAACTCTGCAAGAGTACGGACGCCTTCACCATAGCCCTAGTTACAACCATCAGATCAGGATGGTCGTGCCTTATGGTCCTCTTCACCTCTGAACCAATCTTGTCTATGGGGGGCTCAATCAAGCTCCTACTGATGGCAACCCTCTCTCTTCACCCCAATCATTCACATCAGACTTCTCATTTATGGGCAACCTCACCTTTGCACACACTTACGTTTACAGGTGTGCATGGAAGGGTTTTGGTTTCAGACGCTATGAGCAGGGCTCCCATCAGCCCATCGAGCCTCTCAATGATGACGATGCCAAGAAGTGATATGGCCTGGGATATCATGACCCTACTCAGGCCTCTACAGACCTTTGCCCAAAGCCAACCATTGACCAATCTCCTCCAAGCTCACCCATTCCTCCTCCTTCACCTACGGAGTCGGTGGTTTCCATCCCTCCTAACTTTTTCAATGCCTAAGTGCCATTCACTTGGGAACCCTGACCTATCAACCAAGTGGGGTACCCAGGTATCTCCTCCTCATCTTCTCTCCATCTCATTTATTTAACTCATTAATCATCTGCACTGGGTGTTAGACATTCTTCCTACCACCAAATGGCTGGGGGGAGTTCGACTTTATACTGCCTATCATGACCTCGACCAAACATCAATCACACATCAACCATGACCTCAATCAATCATAAAACTAGAACTCGACCAAGCCTCGACCAAACATTGACCAAGTAATGACCAAAGCAGTAGTTCACCAAACATTCAACCAAACCTAGACTAATCATCAACCAACCTTTTAATCATGACCAAACACCAATCTCGACCCAGCCATCGACCAGTCTTGACCAATTAGTGACCATATCAACCAACCATGTATCAACCAGCATGTCACCAATATGGAGTGAAGTAAACGAGACAAGTTTGCCCCTAATTGGCTCAAACCTTTCATCATCATGCATAAGTATGGATCAGGGACATATCGTCTGTCCTCTCTCGATGAACATCTAGAACCTGAGCCTCTTAATGCCTTGCATCTATGACCATTCTACTATTAGTTGAGTACTCGTCCACTTGAAATTTAACTTGAGATCGTCCCTTGAGCAATCCCTGTCCTCCTAATCCTCATTCCTTTCAACCCTATTCCCCTAAACAAATCCTCTATAACCCTTTTATGATGTATGGATGCTTTGTCCTAATAAAAGGGAGCCCTTGAACTTCTATAGTCTTGTACATGACTCCAAATTCTGTTCAAAAAAAATCAAGATGTCAAAACATATCTAGGGTCACCCAATCAAATCAAAAAGTAGACTGCTCCCTCGAAGGATAGTTGTACTATCATTGTTGTAGGTAATAGACTGCTCCCTCGAATGATAGCTATTCAAACTTATATAAAGAAAAAATATAGACCACTCCCTCGAAGGATGGCTATGATTAAACCTTGCTACAAACAACACTTTCTTAGAAGCTTCCTACATCGATCAGCTTCACAAATGACCACCATGCAAAATAACATCTCTATGTAGACTTCCCGCATTGATCAGTCTGCACCAAAAAAAAAAAATGGGTCATGGACTTGGCTTGTCGTTGTCTCAGGGTCTCCTATAAAAAGGGGCAAAGTTATCCCTACTCTTAAAACAAGTTACCCTATCCTCCTCCTATCATAACACCTGCTCAAGGGACTTTGAGCTCACTTTAATGTCAAAGTGATTTGATTACCACTCTAACACAACTCATGGTCAACGACGCAATGCATGAATGGGGCTCTTTGTTCTAACAACCCCTATCTATGATATCATTCTGGTCCTTATCAATGAAAGGGTGATTTTTCCTTTTGCTTTTTGCTTACATTTTGGTCACATTCGAACTTCATCATTTTTCAAACCAACTCAACCAAATTTCTTTTCAGACCACTCACATAACCTATTCACACTAGTTTCGACAGACACCAATACACATGGAGACTATGGACTACACAATTTATGTTAAGCATAAACCAATACTTGCTGAAGCATAAATAGACCTCAATTCATTTTTAGCATACATCTATCATGAATATGGAAAATTTCTAGGGATGAAAGACCCCTCAACCAATGTTACGACATACACCATTTGGAAAGGGTTGTAACATCTTTTTCTCCTCATCATTTCGACACATGACCAAACCAATCATCGACCAATCTTCTCAACTAGTTTGAACTACATTGGTCTGAGGCCCCTTCCAATCTGGGCTATGTAGGTAGCACTCAAATGACATAATGTCTTCTGGGGTTAGCTCGACCACCTCTGTTTGTTCATCTCTCTGATGGACAAACCTTCTCTTCTTTGACCATGACCTTGACCTCGACCGAGACCAATCAACCACTTCGACTCTTCCTCCCTATTTGGGATAACTACATTAGCCTGAGGCCCTAATGACAGGGGCTATGTAGGCATCACTCAGTTGACATGGGGTCTTCTAGGGTTATCTCATCCATTCCTTCATCACATTTCTTCCATCACATTTTTTTTCATCACCTGCCAATCACATCACAAACAATCACCTATTTTCATAATCATTAGCATTAATCATTTACATCCATATCATTGATCATAATCATACATTCATCATCATATAATCACAATAATGTCAGCATCATAATCCTAAACATCATATCAAAACATGCATCAAAGCAAAATAACATAGCACATCCATAACAACATCATAACTCATGTCAATGCTCAAAATGATCATCATATATATTTTGAAATTTTATATAATCGCACAATTTGTGCCTCTCTCTCTCTAAAAAATCAAGTACATCTCACATCATCATCTCGTAGGCCAGTATATACATCAAAAATAACATAACAATCTGGCCTCATGGCTGTGGCTGTGGTGGTGGTGGCTGAGAAGATGTTGTATCCTCTCCCCCCTCTGATCTACATCATCTACGTGAATCTGTAGCCATCACTCACGACATAGACTACTATCAGCTCAGCTCTTCCCTCATATCTGAGTATCATTGTATCTAAGGAAACCCCCTAATAGCTCCTTCATAATATGTGATCTCGTCCAATGCATTATTGTATCTAACTATAGATACAGTCTGTGATGGACCCATCTGACCTACTACCATGCCCTGCACTAAACCCTGCGGCTGTGAAAATCTTGGCTGCACTGACGCTGACTATGTGGGCTGCTAAACTAGCTACTAAGATGGATGCTGAATCTGACCATGTCCTACAAATGCCTGTGCCTGGGCTGCAGCCAGCTGTCCCTATAATAGAGTGACCTACCTTGTCAGCACTACCACCTAACCTGTCATCTCTGTCACCTATCCTATCACCCCTGCCAGCTGCCCTACAAAACCATGACCTGTCCCTACAAAATGGTCACCTGAGCCTGTGCCGCATCCCTCTCTTGTCACGCTGTGTCCCTCTCCTCGTAAGCTTTATCCCGCTCCCTAGTGATAGCCTGCAGATCTAGTTGGGGACCCACCTGTACACCTATGTACCATCCTATCCACCATGCTGTGTAGGCCTTTGTACACCCTAGGTTGGCTATCCCAGGTCCTATTAGCAACTCCTCACAATCTGGCCCCTCTGTCTCCTCTGGCAGTGGGAGCGGTGCCTCTATATCATCCTACCTATACTATAGGAATGTGGGAGGTACATCCTATAGCAGCCCATACTGGTGCCGCACTCTCTCTACTGGGATCCTCTCGAGCTCACCAGCTCATCTGCCCCTAACCCATTGCATGCTTTGAGTCCCGACCAGCTGCTCTCCCTAATCTCTGAATGATAGATATACCAAGTATGGTCTCCAGATGATGTCTGCTAGAATCAGGGCCTCCAATACCCCTCGGTAGTGGTTGATATCCCTGACCACTCCATCCACTCGTGTCTACACCATCATCTCACACCATCCCCTAAATTTGACCCTAAAGCTAGCTTGGATCGCCACTGAAAGGCCGAGAGGTCATGTAACCATGATATGCTCATATGCCTAGCAGTGCAGAAGGTGGCCTACACACAAACTATACCATCACCGCTAATAGATGCCCCATAGCTCTTTGTATACCTGGGCCAAAAATATGGGTGCCTAAGCGAACACTGTCTACTACTCTAGCATGTCCATCAAAACCCCAGTCATGGTGACTGGGAACCTACCTCCCTCCGCATCTAGCAATGCATAGACTGTGATGCTGATCATCATCAGGATAGCCAGCTGATGTGTGCCCTCACCCATCGCGTATAAAGGCTCATAAGCAAAATTGGCTGAATGGTAGCTCATCTTCGTGATGTGTTCCCCAAATAATGTAACCATGTGTATATCGTGTGCCTCTCTCGAGCACGCATAGATGTTAGCTCCGTGTACTGGTAGCCACAAAATTTGATACATGTCCTTGATTGTGACCATCATCTCACCCATGGGCAAGTGGAAGGTGTTGGTGGCATGGTCCCACCACTCGATCAATGCCACCATGAGGCTCACATCCCTCACCACTCTGCAGTAGCATCTCAGCCCACCTAGCCCCACTACACTCATCTGTGCCCACTCCTCAACTATCATGCCTCTGTGCAACCACATCAGCAAGGTCGAGAGGTGATCTCGCAACATCAGAGTCTGCCTCACCTGCATCCATCAACAGTTAATCTCATGTTAAAACTATTCCTACTCTTCCTATTTGACTAACCATTCTGACCATCTATGCCTAACTCGACACTTGGGAAGCCCTTGGCATAGCTTTGACCTTTTGACTTGACCATTTTTCACCACCCTTTCTGACCAGGCAACCACTGACATCAGTTAGCATATCGATGATGGCACTCACATAACCGATGTCGGTCACTTAGTGACCGACGCCGGTCACTGGTCAGTTGACATTAGTGAACCCACCGATGTCAGTGACTGGTTTAGCCTTAGAGCCGAATAGGGTGAGCCCTAAATTTAGGGCTTCCCCCTGTAGACTCCCTAACCCCCCCAAATCACTCCTAAATCATCCATAATCTATCCTAGACCCCCTACCCACCTTCCTAGCTACCCTCCTCCCTCAATTTATGCCTAAAGCAACTAAAAATTCAAAAAAACTAAATCAAAACAAAAATCAACCAAATAGGGCTCTACAACCCTCTTACCTCATCTCGACGTCATCAGCATGGTGGCACGATGGGTGCCACTGGTGGTGAACCCCACACAGATCCTCTACTCCCCTCTACCATCTCCTCTATGTCTCCCTCTCCACAAGCTCCTCCTAGCCCACAAACATCTCTGCAGCCTCCAATCACTCTCTAACTCGACTCCCTCTCTCCACCAATGTTCCTCTACCACCTCGCACTGCTCCTCGGTCAACTCTGGGTCACTTTCACTCAATCAACTCCAGAGCTCTTTTTTTTCTCAGTCAACAAGTAGCAAATGACTTTTGGTGGGCCACCAATCTAGTTTTGTCAGATTTGGTAGGCCATCGACGTCGACATTTTCGTGCCCTAAGATGCTGATGTCGGTCAATTTTTGTCGACATTGATCCTTTTGGTCCATCAACATCAATTATTTCACCAATGTCAGCATACTTTAAACCTCCTCATTGCCTCAAATCATGCCCCTAATCAGTCAGCTCTCTTGTAGAAGTCATCTTAGCCCCCTGGGGCACACTTGACATCACTTTTGCCTCCGTCCCTCGACCACCAGACCCTGGACATCATGACCATCTCCTCTGACTCTGACCACTTCCAAGACAAATGTTGCCTTGGTTTTTTTTGCATGTATGCTACCTCATGAATGGTTATCAAAATTGTTCACAAACTATTTATGACCTTCACAAGTATAGGATTGCAAGTTGGTTGATCCCCACTACTTGTGGCATTTTTGTGTTTCTAGGAGCACTTCCTGAGCTTGAGATACCTGGAACATAATGACCATTGGAGCTTCAGCTTAGATTGCATAACCCAATCAGCTATGACCAAATGTTGGGGCCTGATTATTTCAATTTTGGCACTCCTCAACCTTGACCTGTGATAATTTGACCTGACCATCCCATGAAGTGGTATGCATGTATTCATGACTATTGCAGCATTCACACTCACCCTCTCTCTATCCATCTCTCTGTCAAATTGACACTCGATCTCAGGTTCCCTTCCCTCGACTCTCGCTTTGAGGGGGGAACACCTCATCCCATACCTGGGGTAACCAACTCCTATTTTTGTCTTGCAGTTCATCAAGAACAACCAATAAGATAAAAAGGGGCAAATGTAGACACTGAAATCATGTCTACCCCCTAGGTCATCATCCCCCCTTGGCCCCCCTTAGCCCATGTCCTAACCCTTGTCCTAGCCCCCTCCATTTATCAAATTAAAATAATTAAATATTTGGCCCTCTTCCACCTCACCCATGCCACCTTGGATCCCCTCCTTGGATCCCCCCACCTCTCTCTTAGCCTTTATTGCCCAAATCTCCCCTTTATCCTTCTTCCCATGTCCATTTATGACTTCCTCGACCATTTTCCCATGGCCCCTTGACCCAGCAGCATGCAAGAATGGATAGAGGCTAATTTTAGCCTCTGTCCCCATTCTTCAGCCATCGACATCAGTCATTATGCGGCTGACATCGGTGATTCTGCCAGCGTCGACAGCATTGAAGACCATTCTCTGTAACCATTCTCCCCCCCTGCGAATAGATCTCTCTTGACGCTTTTGCATTCACATTTTCTTTTCTTCCCCCTTGTATAGCAACACCAGAAGCTACAGGGATCTTGCAGGAATAGCTCCAAGCAACAGCTCCATTTACAAGTCCTTCAACAACTCTGACAACAGGTTTTTCCATTCTTCAATCAGCAAGCAAGAGGTAAGCACAGTGTTGTTTTTCATTTCATTTCTTATTTTAATCTATCTATTTAGCTAACCACTGCCAAGACCTTCCCTTTCCTTCCCCTGAGAGGTTGAAAGGCCTTCTCAGACCCCTGCCTCTCATTCATTCCCCTTTGTGCTTCTGGTTCCCAACTAGTCACTTTCCCAGACAACATTCTTAGTCCCTCAGACCTCTAGGTAATCTCTCAAACCTCTAAATAGACATCCCTGACCCTCAGATGAGACCACAGTCCATTCTATAGACCAAAAACTAGCCTATAACCCAACAAGACCCTATCTAAGACTACTGCCTCGACCGACCTCATCCATTTCCCCTACCTACGTCGGCAGCCTAACTGACGTCAGCGACCTTACCTGATCGATGCCAGCAATACCACCGACGTCGGTGACTGTGCAAAGTAGATTGTTGCTAAATAGGTATGCATTTGCCTTAAGTTCTTTCTTTCTATTTTTCATCATTTATCACTTTCTATTTCTAATCAGCATTCTATTTTTAACAGTGGACTGCCTTCCTCCAAGAAGCCTTTGTGCTTCTAGGACCAAGCTCTTGCTTGGCACTCCACCCTTTTGTCATCTAACATTTTTCATGTTTAGTGTCTTTCACTTTTAGGTGTCATCCTCCAAAACCAAAGAGGAGTTCTTGTTATCGTCTGAATTCTAGTGCGCAAGTCCACAATTTGGGTGCGTATAAACCCTCAACCATTCTTCTTAGTTTCTCATCTTTCCTTTCTTAAATGTAAAAAAGTGAAATATAGCATAGAAATAATAATAATTGGATGTCTAAATTTTCCCCTATTTTAGAAGGCATGGGGAGACATTTGTTCAAAGCAAAAAAAATTTAAATAATAAAAAGGTCACTTAAAAATGATTATAATTATAATCAAAATAAATAAATTTGTTCCTACTTTATACTAAATTTTTCATAAGTCATGGAGAAATGGAGTTACAAAAATACCCCAAATAGGTTTTTGGGTTGCCCATGATGCCCCTAGAGGGGAGGATGGAAAAAATATTTGATGATTTGACCTCGATTGAAAGAAAAACAATCATATAATTCAATAAAAGAGGCTATAAAATGTGGCAATTAAAATAAAATGGGTCAAAAAATGAAAAAACAAGGTGAAAATTTTGAAAATTTTACTATAATTTTACCCCTAGGGGTGAAAATTATTCATTTTCACTCTCTACTATTACAATCCAGAGCTCTAATATTTGTGCATGAGGAAACTAAGGAAAATAGCCAACATCCCACACCACCAACACCTTGGAGAGTGTGTATGAGAGTATCAGTGACCGCTAAAGAGTAGAGTATTAGTAAGTACCTTTTTTGGTATATCATTTTAATATGTATTTTGTTTAATTTTAGGTAGAATTAGAAATATTGGTGATCCCTCCATTTGTTTAAATTTATAAAAGGTGAGGTCACCCTCTATAATGGTGAGATTTGCATCGAGAATGATGATATCACTAGATATTTAGTAGAGCTGTGAGTCAAAATGGCAAGATCTCCACTTGATCAACAATCTCACAAATTTTGGAAAAAATTATTGTTCAAATGGTAGGAATGCCAAGATAAATAGAAAAATAATTAAAAAATGTGACATCACCCTATCAAACAATGATAATGCCTTATGAAATATCAAAACTATGAATATGTGAAGGAAAATGATGAGGTCAACCAATGTATTGGTAGGATATCTTTGCTAAATAAAGATATCATTGAGAAAATGGTGAGGTCACCAAAAAGACCAAAATGAAGTATAAGAAGAGAAAATAGGGCCAATAATGTATTAGTTTAGGCCCAAAATTAGAAGAATTTAGGTAGATTTGAATAATTAGAGGAAAAATTATTAGCCTATTTCCTTGTGTTGTGACTTATAAGATCAAGTCAGGGTGATTACTACTCATGAGTGATGATCTTGACTGTTTTGACATGAAAACATATGGAATGATGAGCTTTTAGGTATTATAGAGGTAGTGTAGTTATATCACCTTGCACAACTACCAATGATTTGTGAAGACTGGGATTATGTATAAACCATTATAAAGAGGTGGTACTCTAATACCTCTACATTTAATTTTCTAGGAGGGGAAGATATAGTCACTTTATAGGATGTGCATGGATACTATAAGTGTCAATGTAGGGCTATTGGATCACTTGGATATCAATAGGATAACTAGTGGTACTCAAGGATTTGATTGGTATGATAGATCTAGAAGTTTTCAAGGGAACCATAAATATAAATGCATTGGAGGACCTAGATTGGCCTCTAGATAGTGGAGTCAGAGTATTAGTATTAGGGGCTCCAATATTTGTACCATCATTAGTACAAGGGATAATTCTCGTAGAAGTCATTTTGATGGATCTTTTCAATGGCCTTATGCTACCAAAAAAGAGAAGATAGTTTTTCCCTCTTGGCTTACTTGGAGTGGTCCAAGATATGTACAATCACTTGACATGATTTTCATGTGCGGGAATCATTATAGCCTAGCTATATAGAGACTTACATATGATATCATACTATAGAGGGTGGAGCATTGGGCACAACACACTTCTATGAGTCTAGGCCTAGGAACATATAGACATTGAGAGGCTAGTGGGGATAATATATCAATAGGGAATGTAGGATATAGTGGCTTTTAGGTGGTATCTTATAGGTCTAAGTTTATGAGGACATCTTAGATACTTGCCTTTTTATAGATGGGCTATATATGAGATAGTTGATGATGATTTTATCTAGTGGCCTTATTTGGTGACATAATGGTATTGGATTGAGGACCTATTTACGATAGGCTTTATGATTACACCATGTTATATTATAATTATCCATGAATTTATGGTAGAATGATATAAAATAGATCGAGTTCAAAAATATTTTAGATTTAAGTAGGATATCCTAAGGGTACCCACTACTTCACTCATCTAACCTAGGAGATTAGAGAGTGGGGGCTTCAAGTACCCTAAAACTAGTTTGTGATAGACTATGGTAGGGATCAATATATTTTATGGGACTATGTGGGTGCAGTGACATATCCTAGAGTGGTAGATGCTTACACAAAATGGTGAATTGGTGACCAACCCATTTGCTTGACCATACAATGACTAAAACAACCAGTCTTACATCAATTATGGGTGAGATAGAGCAGGGATGGGGTTAGGACCTAGTGCAAAGAGAGGTCCAGGGTCCAATTCAACCAACCATACCACATGCCATTCCATTATAATTCATACCTATGTAATTAAATCAAGATATTATATGGGATATAGAGATGACAAATTTATACAAGTAAGATGTAGAGATGGGTGAGGTACCAGGTAGTGATGAGGGAAATAGGGGAGTCACAGAGGAGGCAAGGACCTCTGAGATAGGTGCAAGCATAGGTACAAGGGAAGTATGGCCCTCTAACATTGTTAGGTATATAAAGGACTAAGAATTTATTAACATGTTGTATAGGGAGATCATTACACATTTATTAAAGATTTCAATCCTGTAGAACATGATAGATAAATTATGTACATAGTTGGGAACTACACAAGATAAGATGACCCAACTATAGGGGATTATCATATCTAGAAATACAAAGGTTTTTACTCAAAGGGGATAGGTATCCCAACTAGTGGGTATAGGCTTAGTTAGATACCCATGACATAAAGCTACAAAGAGTGACTGGTGAGTGGGATAGAGCTCAAGTTCATGGTGAGAGATTGATATCTTAGGTAGAGTATCTCGTTGAGGAGTAGACTGAGGCTCGATGACTTAGGAGAGATAGTGGTTTATTGATAGCCTTAGATGACATGATTATGGATAAAGATGATGCCTTACACATGAAGGACATTGTCCTACATTTTAAGGATGAGATCATATATTGGTGTAAGTTATATGAAGTGATAGTCCCTATAGAGAGGAGAGATCTATCATATAGAGATTATTTGAGATCTCAATAGACTAGGAGGACCTTTAGGTCTAGACATGTTATGGATTTAGAGTGGTCATTGGCATAGCCATATTCATAGTGAGTAGTCAAGGGGCCACCACCACCACATCCACCACTAGTTATGGCATTAGTCATGGGTCATTTATTTTAGTTGAGTCCCCTGAGAGATGACCAAGATCAAAGATGATTTTTTATCTCCATTTTTTATATGAGATGTATAGATATTCTCTATGAATAAAGCATTATATATATATATATATATATATATATAGACATTCATTTTTTTGTCTCATTACTACTTATACATCAAATTTTAATATTTTGTGTGTCTCATTACGGTAACATTTATTTTTCTCTTATTATGATATGATAATTTATGATTATTTTAGTAGATGCACGTCCTTAGTTAGTATATGGATGTTGATGTATTTATTAATTTTTTTAATGTATGACTAGATGCTATAAGATAATTTAGGAGATGCACATCCTTATCATATGGATTTTGGTGTATTTATTTCTTTGTTTGATGTATTACTAGATGCGCATCCTAAATTAATCATAGAAATAGTCAGTATGACTCAATATGTATTCCAGGAGATGCATGTCATGCATAGAAGGTCTTGTTTATTTCCAAGATTTGGCTTAGGATATCATGTTTAGGTAGTGGGTATATAGGATAGTGGTTTTAAATATTTTCTTTGATGCCACAATGATTGTTAGACTTTGGATAACTTGGTTTTTAATTTATCAAAATGAAATTATTCATCATAAGTATAAATAACATTATATTTCATTTTCTATTGATTAACTCAAATATGGATATTTTCAACTAAAAGATAATGATTAAAACTACCAAAACCAAAGTTGAAACTATTTATGTTTAAACAAAGGAAATAAAAACATAAAAGAATCATTAAATATAAAATTTTAATTGTATGCAAACATAAATGCATCATGTCTATAAATCAATTCTAACTTAGAGAAGATAGATCATACTTACAATTTTGATTTGGGATACATAAGATAATTTAGAACATGATCAATATGGGGATCCACTAGACCATATTAGTGGATCTAATATCACAATAAATAATACTAGGGACGGTTACAAATCCTCCAATAAAGCACAATCATACAATGACCCTAAATAGGCCCTATGTTTTCATATTTAACTCAACTAATAACAAGTAAAATAAAGTCTAATCTAGTGCTCACCAAAGCTTGTGGCACAAAGTGGGGGTAATAAATAATAAAATTAAACATGCATAGAAGGCATATACTCACATCAATTTATATGAAATAGTAATGCATGGAAGATAAGTAAAATTGTATATCTATCTACTCTTATAAAGGAGGAACAAATTTAGGAATACTTAACTTTGAAGATGAGTCTGTCAAGCCTCAATCTCTCCCTTGGCCAAGGTGCTTCATAATAGGTTGTTCTGGTATGTAAGGATGACATGGATAAACCATATCTAGGATACACAACCTATCAATTCATCTAAAAGACTTTTCTATGGGACAAGATTCATATCTCCAAAGAAAGTATGAAACCCTAAGCTTGCTCCTTAAGTAGAATGGTGGATAAGCAGTTACACAATAGCTCTGACTTCTTCTTCTCTTCTCTAAATAATAGATAAATGATCTTATATATATATATATATATAGGAATATTTAACCCTAATCCATTAAGAAAGTTTTGACTAATAGGGTTGACCCAATTGATATATTATGATTATGGAAAAAATTCACTAGGTCATGGGATACGTTGGCCAAGAGTCGACCTAGACCCTAAATGAATTTTACCTAAAATAATATAGGGTTGACCTAGTTGACCTAGCACTATAGACAATTTAAAAGGGCTTAAGGTTAGGAAAGGCAGGGAATGTAGGAAATGACTAAGGAGTATGCAAATAGATATGAACAAGCTTAGGGATATGGTTTTCAAGAGATAAGTGTGTAGATAATAAATGGTAAAAGGGACAATAATCCTGTTAGGCACCAATGGTCTACCCACCCCTTTCCCAGTGCACCCCTTAAGGTGTGAACCTAGAGAGATTGAGGCTTGATGATTTTTTGTAAGAAAAATAGAGTCAGTAGTTGATAAAAGTTTTAAAATATTGTGTATACATACGCCCTACTCAAATATCATCATGTGTCATGTAAGTATAAAATGGGATGATGCCTCAAGAATAGAGTAAGATAAATGAAAGGAAAGAATTTAAAAACACATACCCTTACTTACCTTAGTTTTATAGATAAAGAAGAAAATTGTGAGGGAAGTGAAGGCATACAAATTTGAATAACTTTAGGTGAACATGTAGAGATTAGTGAAAATAGTAACAAAAAATTGAAATTATTGGAATATAGGCATATAGTAGTGGAAAATATTCTCTACAACATCACGATTCCATACATTTTTATGGTTCAAAAATTGGGTAAGTAAAAACAAATATATGAGAAAAATAAGGAATTTGATGGTAAATATTTGAAAGGTAAAGAAGTGTGAAATGTTTAAATAGGGTGAAAATAAAGTCATTTGTTTATTATTTGACTTGTTTTGAGAGAAAAATAGAGTTTGGAGAGACCAAATAAAAGGTAATAGAGATAAGATGGTGAGGAGATGATAGTCGAGATGAGAGGGATGCCCAATGAGTACAATGGGTGTAACATAGGTAAGAAACTAAGAACTACAAACTTGTTTTTCAATATTTTAGTGAAAATTTTGTTATTTATAGAAATTTTTAAATTAGACCAATTCTAAAAATTGAAATGAACCCTAAATAGTTGTTAAGGGTATTAAAAGCTAAAATGGGAAAAGGGTTGAAAGGTAAGTAGGGAAAGGAGTCAACAATCTGAACCAACCAGGTTGACCCAATTGGCCTAATAGGCTAAAAATTTAGATTCCACACTACCAACTTAGTAGGTGTAGGATGACTTAGTTGATTTTAGAAGCTGTCAACTTAGTACCTCATTGCCAACCTAATAAGTTATTCCACTCTATCAACTTAGTACTAAGAGGGTAAAAATGAAAGGGTTTACTTAGTTTTTTAAATTCAACATGGTAAGTAGAGGATTATTTGGTCAGCTTAGTGTTTGATTAAGTGGTCCAAATAGTATTAAAAAGCATGAAATAGGCGAAAAATGTACTAGAAAGGCCCAAAATGCTCGATTGAGTACTGAAATGGCCAAGTAGGTAAAAGATAGGTCAAATTGGTCAAAAAATGGATAAATTAAGACAAATTAGGTTTATTTTTATTAAAATTTGAAAATAATGTATTTATTTATAAATGACATGGAGGTCTCATACATATTTTGTTGTTTTAAGGTTAAAAGGGCATCTAATATTTTGGTGATTATTGGACATAGCATGGATCCTAATACTTTTGGAGAAATTCATAGTGGAGGACTGATCTAAATTAGTCATGCTAAGTCTAGGAGGTATTATGGAGATGTGTCTGGTACCATTGAAAACTAATATTATAGTCATGTTCTTAGGAGTCTGGGAATGATTGACTAACACTTTTAAATGGATAGTGTATTGGGATACCATCGAGGTGGGAATCATCCTATAAGATGTCCATACTATTCTTGGACCCTTGATAGGAGGTATACTAGTGATCACATGGTACCAGATAGATAGAAGGAGAGGTGAGCTTTATCCTTGTGGGTGATGGGATTAGATAAGATATATATTAAGCTAAGAGTTAGCCACTTTGATGTTTATATATCTCAGATTATAGATATCTAGAAGGTAGTGATAGGACTTGTGAGAACATGAGTGTTTTGTCATAAGTTGGATGGCAAGGTAACACTATATATGATATCCTTATACTAGTCCATTATAGAACAAGGGGTATTATATGATCTAGGTTCTATCATCTAGGTCCAAATCATGCATGATATGTATAAGATGCTATACAGAGGGTATAAGACCATGGGGATGGTTAGTTTATTGAGTTCTTACATATATGACAGGTTTTTGATATACTAATCAACTGGGTTACCCCATGTGGTCGATGATTGGTTACCTTAGGTACAAATATGGAAACAAGATTAGGTAGCATGGGTCATGCCCCATATGGCATCACTATGGATAATCACATGAGCATATATTATGTGAAAGCCATATGGGCACATTGTGACAATATGGCTGAGTTGGAAGATAGTGGCACCAATATTAGCATGAACACAAATTATAAGCCACTATACCTAATAGATAAATTCATATCTAGTGGCATACATACAAGGATAGTTGGAATTCCTTCCCCTATTAGCTCTGATAGTGGTTCCCAAGTTTTGGGCTAGACATGTGAGAGAGCATAGGGGGAGAGGAGGAGCTAGATGACTAATTACTAGACCAGAGATCAGACCATAACATGAGAGATAGTGGATAGGTTGAGCATGATGGCCAGTAGATAGAGAGGAGATGGATGTGGATGTAGGAGTATTAGAGGTACCACAACTAGAATCATAGTAGAAGGATTGGTGACCACCTTAGTCTCACCATCGATAGATACATTGATAGTGTGAAATAATATAGAGGGTGGTCATCCTAGAGGACCCATCAAGTGGCTCAAGATAGAATTGTTCTATAAAGGTACCACTTAGGCATAGCTTGAGATGGGAAGGGGTGGTGACCCTAAGATTTACATTGATTGGGTGGCTTTCTATAGATGAGGTACATGGAGAATGAGTTAACTGAGAGATTGTGCTCAGTGGTCTCATAGATGGGAGATGGTGTTAGGTGACACTTAGAGAGGTAATAAATGGTTTAAAATTTTCTTAAGCTTTTTGAGATAGATTATGAGATATATCTATGATCTAATATCTATTTAGTTTAAATTTTTCATATCTTGTAGAGGATATTAGATGGGGAATCCTAGTGAGGGGATTACTCCATGAGATATTTGATGAGGCACTGATGCCATATGACCTTGTTACACTGGATAATCTTATGATACTATCTACCCTAGCTCAAGCAAGCTAGTTTAGACTAGTAGGAGAGGCTGCAATGTAAGTATGGGAACATAAGGATGAGTGACAACTAATATTAGGGATGGGAGTAGGAAAATCACATGCATGGTAGGCCTTAGCTTAGGAGAGAGCCATGCATATAGCTACCATGACTCAACTAGCACAGGTATAGGCCTAGGTTGCCAACCTACAAAGATAGGTGATAGGTTTGAGATATCAGACAACCTCTTTATAATGTATTATTTAGAGGGGAATATCTAAGGCATCTATGGGTAGTGTGTCTAGGCCATGAGATAAATAGGATAGAACCCAACCTTAGATTTAGAATGATGTATTTTTTTATAATTTGTAAAAAAACACATGATATATATAGATATCTCATTTTCATAGTTGGATGTTGATCTTATATGTTTATATTATGATTTTGGTTATGGATGCATGTATATATTTCTTGCTATCACATGTATTTATGTTTGGTTGTATATGCTATAGGAAATATTTGAGTTGTGGTTTATTTTCTAGAATTATGTAGGACACATGCATGGTTAAAAAGAAATAGGTGAAAAAGACTTGGCTAAGTATAATTAATCAAAAATAAAGTTACTACAGACTATTTCACTTTGGAAAATGTGTAATAATAATAAATGATTATGTATAAGAAACCAAAGAGTGCTAAACAAGAGGGCAATTTTTTTTTTTTTAAACCATGATAAAGATTAACACCAAATTAAAATAACTAAAATCACACTAAGTCACATTAGGAAGTATGAAAATAATGTAATAAAATGAAAAATCATTTTGAAAGAATAAATGGTATAAAAACAATTCAATTAAGTCAATAAATCATATGAAATCACATTGGGAAGTATAAAAGAGAAACAAAATTGGTAAATTTGGTTTTAAATTTATCATACTAATTCAAGCTGGGAAATATGAAAAAAATTCACGAAATGGTTAGATTCTTACATGCAATTGTAAAATAAGAAGATAAAAGTGAAAAAAGTAATAAAGTAAGAATAAAACATACTAAATCAATATGGGAAGCATGTCGATGATGTGTAACTTCATAATCAATCAAATATTATCTCATATTTGACACATGTAATTTTTTTGTGACTTATATTATTGGAAAATTTTGTGAGGAAGGCTAGGTCCTATCCATAGTCTTACATTGCAAATCACAAAGGGAACACCAATGAGATGGAGTTAATGTGAAAATTTGGTAAAAAAATAGATGTTTGGTAGTAGTAATGTGAAATTTTGGAAATTTTTGAGGAAAGTCAGGTCCTATCCATGGTCTTACAATGCAACTCACAAATGGAATCCCTAGGGGAGTGATTAGTGAATAAAGTAATATTTATAAAGAGGAAACATTAGGATTTTAGGGAGTGAAAAAGGGAATGTAAAAATCATAACATATGCATCTTATGAGAAGACCTTAGGAGACATGAGGCATACTAAGGACATGAGAATACACTAATTGATTAGTGACCATCAATGCACAAAATAAACTTTATTCTCCATAGACACAAAGCTATGTAGGAAAATAAGTGTGTTACTAATATCAAATCATGAAGGTAGATTGGTACAATAAAATTAAAATGGACCTACATTCCCATGACATGTTCCCAATTCTTCAGGAGCCCTTATAGATCCATCGGTCTACTATGAAGATTGGATACTTATATGGGAAAGTATGTAGCACTAAAAATATTTTTTTATTCTCCTTTCCTAAGCTACTGGTGTACCACACCCCAATGGACCTTAACTCTATTTTGAAGCAAAATATGGAGTTTGAGCTTTGAATAGAAGAAGTAGATGTGCTTTGAATCACATATTTTTAGTGTGATTTGACTTTTAAGAATTTTTAATGTTTTGCCTTTTGGATCATTGCCTTTTTTAAATGATTTGGATTTTGAAGATTTTTATGGATTTTAAGACTCCTCCTCTATATGGACTTGGAATGACCAATAATGAGAGATAGAGTGATACAAATGAATGATCTTTAGGCTTTGGATAAAATAAGCTAAGTAGACAAAGACACGACTGACTAAGATACTTTGGATTAACAATGAACCAACATGTTATCTCAAGTCTCAAACATGTGTATGACTAGTTTATGAAAGGGAATAAATGGAAAATAATGGAGATAAAAGTGGATTGGTAAAACGATACTATAATGAGATGAATTTTTTGTGGTAGAGAAGGATGACTAAAGGGAACAAGGTTTGTATACTCAAGTCATGATAACAATTATGAAAAAGAAAATAAGGAAGTTTTTAAGAAAGAAACTTAATAGAAAAAGAAGGAAATGATAAAGCATAAATACATAAGTAAACATAAATGACATTTAAAATCAATATAAAGTGTGAAATCAAAGTCACCATGTAAGACAAATAAGAATTTGACACAATGTCAAATGATATAAAAAATAAATAAAGATAAAGTTTGAGCACACATCCATTCCAAATGAAAAATTTAATAACACCATGCATGTTCTCATAAGTACTAATAGATTTGTTTACACACATTATGCAAATATCTAATAAGTCTCTATGAAGTTAAATGGGAATTATAGAAAATGTCTTATGTATCTTCAACAAAAATTGGGAAAATACTTCACATCTAATCTCCTCAACAAAAAAAGGTAGGAATGCTTGATGGATCATGTTAAGGAGTATTATCACGTAATGGATGCTCAAGAGAAGGAATGGGAGTGGTTTTTATAGGAGATGAAGGGATCACTCATGGGGAAGGATCCATAGGTGAGGGATTCATAGGTGGAGAAGGATCCATAGGTGATGCAAGGTCCATAGGTGAGGGTTTCATAGGTGGAGGAAAAATAGGTGAAAAAGGGATTACAAGAGGTGTAACCATGGGGGAAAAAGGAGGAGTCTTCCTGTGGGAATGACCTATGGGAGGAATGATATAAGTGTAGGAATGGTAAAAGAGTGATCTTTAAAATGTTGTTGAAGGATGCAATAATTATTGGTGTAATGTGTGCCACATTGGTACTAGATATAATATACCTCATCATAATTAGTAATGCACTCAGGTAGTACCTTTGGGGGAGGTATAGCTTTGTCTAAGGATTGAGGGGTAGTAGGACACAAAGTGTAAATATATTTTCATAACTTGAGATAATGCATAGATGAATGGTTATCTATGTCTTAGAAGTAACAAACATGCATTTGAGTAGGCTTAGTATGGGTGCTCAAAAGAGGAAATGTAAAATAAGTGGGAGGAGATTAGGAAAGCTCATTAGCCCATTTGGAGGGAAAACAACCCTTCTATGGTAAATGAAATAAAGCATCACTAATAATATGTGGTACTGGTGGAGAGATAGGTAAGGCTTGATAATGAGAGCTATAGGATTAGAAGTAGGAATAAACTTAGCTAAAGAAGGTGTAGGAATAAGATCTAAATTAGGATCTACTAAGGGAGGGGTAAGGTATACATAAGGCTAAAGGATAATTGAACACATCTCAAGGATAATTAGGCTATAGGGGTCATGTTACCTAGCAAAGTGATAGGGCCCAGTCATAGCATAATCCATAAGCATACTCCTATGAGGTTCCTCAAAACTTGGAGGTGTCCACACCATCTCTACCCTATAATATAGAGTAAAAATGTTAAAATTAGGAATGATATATGATGGAACATGGGAAAATACACTAAAATACTAGAGGAATGATAATGGATAATCTTAGCATCATGGGCCTAAATAAGACCATCTAAGAATGGATCATTTAAGGTATAACCATCATCATAATTAGGTGTTTAAATATTAATGATGTAGGTAAGGATGACATTGTCAGCCAATGAGGTGTGATGAATGGAATGTTAAGTCTTAGTTAAGATAATGGGGATGTCATCACAAGGTGGTTGTCAAGAATCAGGCTAAAAAGAAGTGGGAAACTGAAACATGAGATGAGGTGAGAGATTAGAAGTTTTAATCTTGAGATTGATCTCATTAAAACTTATCATCATCAAAATCTAAGAGGTGAGGGGGAATATTCCTAATGGGTTTGGGATGACCATTGTAACCTTTAGCAGAATTGATGGTAAAGTTAAATCATTGAGACTCAAAAAATGGAACACTTGGTAATGGTTCAACGTTAGGCATCTTGAATACACCCCTATCTTGGAATTGTTTAAAATTCAAAGGATTGGTGCCACCTTGAATCCTATGTATGGATCCATTATGAAGGAATTTAATGAACTGGTAAGTAGAAGAAGTAACTAATCTTATACGATGAGTTCATGACCTCCCAAGCAGAATGTTGTAAGATAAAGGAAAGTTAAATATCATCACCTTTATATGAATGATGATAGGTGGGATGGTAATGTGAAGCGACACACAACCTAAAGGAGGCATTTAACTTAAATCATATCCTTGACATGTGTTGTGTGTGGATTTGAAATCTCATTTAGAATATCTAAGAGTTTTGATAAAATCAAGAGAGGCAACATAAGTACCAGAACCCTCATCAATCAAGGCATACTTGACTTGGATATCACCAATTTGGACACTAATGAATAAAGGAGGATCATCTGTACAAATCAAAATCTCATCAAGAATCATGGAAGCAATGGGAAATTTGAGGGAAAGAGAAGTGTCCATTGTTTCATTAGCATGTATGGACATCTCTTCACACTATTACAATATGTTATTTTCAAAGCCAGATAAGGTTGCTTCACATCCTACTAAGGGAGTATGAGGGATGTTTGTTTTGAACAAAATCTACATAAGATGGTTACAATGACATAGATAGGTCTTTATAATCTCAATAAATGGGATATTAGTGAGCTATGTGATAGGATCCCACTCATCATAATGCATAAGAAGATTTTTAGAAATAGGTCCATAATGTTTAAGGAGGTCCTAAGAAGGAGGAGTTGAAGTACATTAGAATTTATGTTGTTAATATGTAGAAGTTTTAGTGAGAGGATAAGCTTGTAGATTATGTTCATAAGATGAAGCAGTTGATGCAAGATGGGTTTGAGAAGTGATCAAAGAAGTTTTGATAAAATCTTGAGTGTCATTGGTATTAGGTGTTAAGGTGTGGAGCCTAAAAGCTTCACATATGAGCGCATTACCAAAGTTGCAGGTTTACACAGTCACCGGCATCGGTCAGGAGCGACTGACGTTAGTCCAGTACAGTTGAAGAGACACCAGTGTTGGTAGAGGATCAGCCGACGTCGGTCATAGGCAAGCACGCAGGAACCGACGTCAGTTACCTGTGCATCCAGAATGCTATTTTTGAGGATAGAATCGAGTGTTTGCATGATGAGTTTAAGTCTTAGTCTTAAGTTCACATTTTTATTATTAGTAAGATTGTTTTTAGAGCCCTTGTTTAAGAGGCTTAACTGTTGGTTGTAAGTGCATACTTAAGTCTCCTAATTCTATATGTAGAATTAGATCTTCTTAGCTTAGTGTGATTATTGTAGTAGTTCATTGTATGTGAATGTTGAAGAACAGTACAGAGTTGTATCAATCCAAGTTATTGGAGTTGATTGTACTTGAGAGAGAGAGCGCTTGAGGGATAGAGATCTAGAGATCTAGAGAGAGATCTTGTGCATCTGAGAGAGGTGTGGAAGAAAGAAGTTTCTTCAATTGTATTCCTTTTGTAAAGAGTTTAATACAAGTTTTCAGGGTGCTTTCTTGTATCTCTTGTTCTTTGCTATTATCTGATTCTAGTTACTTATCTATCTAATTTAATTTCGTGGTTTATTGCTTTCATAAGTGTAATCATATTGTTGGTTGATCCCCAACAAGTGGTATCAGAGAATTTGGGTGGACAACGTGTTGTGAACGAGTCTCAGACACCCATCAGGAGGTCAGAAAGGGTAAGTAAGCCTCCAATTAGATATTCTCCTTCTTTATACTATTTATTACTAACTGATGGTGGAGAACTAGAGAGTTTTGAAGAAGCAATACAGGTGGAGTCCAAGAGTCAGTGGGAGTGTGGCATGGTTGAGGAGATGGAGTCCTTAAGAGAGAACCAAACATGGGATTTGGTTGAGTTACCAACTGGTAAGAGAACACTAAAGAACAGATGGACCTATAGGTTGAAGGAAGGTGAGAATGGATAGATGAGATATAAGGCCAGATTGGTAGTGAAAGGATTTGCACAAATGCTAGGTATTGATTTTGGTGAGATTTTTTCTCTTGTTGTTAAGATGACTTCTATACGGATTGTACTGTCTTTGGTTGATGTTGAGGATTTGCATCTTGAGCAGCTAGATGTTAAGACAACGTTTCTTCATGGAGATTTGGATGAGGAAATTTATATGGAACAGTCGAAAGGATTTGAGGTCAAAGGTAAGGAGAAGTTAGTGTGCAGATTGAAGAAAAGCTTGTATGGCCTCAAGCAAGCTCCTAGACAGTGGTATTTGAAATTTGACAGGTTTATGACTAAGCATGGTTATAGTAGGTGTCAATTTGACCATTGTGTGTATTTTAAGAGATTAGATAATGGTAGATATATTATTCTATTGTTGTATGTAGATGATATGCTGGTTATAAGATCACACATGCAGGATATCTCTGAGCTTAAGGTGAAATTAGCTCAAACTTTTTCTATGAAGGATTTGGGAGTAGCAAAGAAAATCCTTGGCATGAGCATTAAGAGAGACAGGAAAAATCACAGGTTGATATTGTCTCAAGAGGATTATGTGGACAAGGTGTTGAAATGGTTCAATATGCAGGATGCTAAACTGGTAAGCACACCTTTGGTTGGACATTTTAAGTTGAGTAAAGAACAATGTCCTAATTCACATGATGAGGTAGAGTACATGAGTAGAGTTCCATATTCTTCCACAGTAGGGAGTTTAATGTATGCAATGGTGTGTACTAGACCAGATATTGCCCAAGCAGTGGGAGTGGTAAGTAAGTATATGGTCAATCCAGGTAAGGAACATTGGAAAGCATTTCAGTGGATTCTTAGATATCTGAGAGGAACCAGCAGTAGGCACTTGTGCTATGGAGGTTCAGATACTTCTCTACATGGTTATGTAGATTTAGATATGGTAGGTGATTTGGATGGCAGGAGGAGCACCACAGGTTATGTTTTCACTGTAGGTGGAATGGCGGTTAGCTGGATATCTAAGTTACAGAAGGTTGTTGCCTTGTCAACTACACAAGCAGAGTATATTACAGCCACAGAGGCTAGCAAAGAGATGATATGGATGACACAGTTCATGGAAGAGCTTGGAAGGGAGCATGAGAGTTGTAAATTGTATAGTGACAGTCAGAGTGCAATCCATTTGGCTAAGAATTCAGCCTTTCATTCAAGAACCAAGCACATATAGCTAAGGTCCCACTTCATATGGCAGTTATTGGAAGATGGTGATTTGAAGCTAGAGAAGATCCATATAGATAAGAATCCTGCTGATATGTTAACCAAGCCAGTTACAAAGGAGAAGTTGAATCTTCATTCAACTTCTATTGGTCTTCATGATTGAGTTAAAGATGAAGGAGCTAGAAGATGTTACTATACAGGTACTGGTGCAGCTATTTATCTCCAAGTGGGAGATTGTTAAGGTGTTGAGCCTAAAAGCTTCACATATGAGTGCATTACCAAATTTGCAGGTTTACACAGTCACTGGCATCGGTCAAGAGTGATCGACGTCAGTCTGATGTAGTTGAAGAGATGCCAGCGTCGACAGAGGATCAGCTGACATCGGTCATAGGCAAGTAGGTAGGAACTGACATCAGTTACCTGTGTGTCTAGAATGCTATTTTTGAGGACAAAACCAAGTGTTTGCATGATGAGTTTAAGTCTTAGTCTTAAGTTCACGTTTCTATTATTAGTAAGATTGTTTTTAGAGCCCTTGTTCAAGAGGCTTAACTATTGGTTGTAAGTGCATGCTCAAGTCTCCTAATTCTATATGTAGAATTAGAACTTCTTAGCTTAGTGTGATTATTGTAGTAGTTCATTGTATGTGAATGTTGAAGAATAGTATAGAGTTGTATCAATCCAGGTTGTTGGAGTTGATTGTACTTGAGAGAGAGAGATCTTGAGGGATAGAGATCTAGAGAGAGATCTTGTGCATCTGAGAGAGGTGTGGAAGAAAGAAGTTTCTTCAATTGTATTCCTTTTGTAAAGAGTTTAATACAAGTTTTCAGGGTGGTTTCTTGTATCTCTTGTTCTTTGCTATTATCTGATTCTAGTTACTTATCTATTTGATTTAATTTTGTAGTTTATTGCTTTCATAAGTGTAATCATATTGTTGGTTGATCCCCAACATTAGGTAAAAAATATGGAGGGATGGGAGAAATAAAATGTCAAGTGTTATCCAAGGGAGGTTTTAGAATTGATTCATCAAAATTTATAATTTCATCTTGCCCCAACTCATTTAAGTGAGTTGGAGATGAATCTTTGATAATTTAAAATGTACAAAACAATGGAGGTGTGTAGATAGGTTGAGGATCAATAAAAGGAACCACCCTTTGCATATTAGTCATATTAACCACATTCTCTACAAGAGTTGGGTCAAGAAGTCTATCAACATTATTAATGGAAGGAGTGGTCTTGTCTTGGTTATCTTGGTGATTTGGATGAGGATCTTTACAGATGGTCAAATGAGTATTGTCTTGATTCAAAGCTTGAGATTTAGTATTTGCTTTATGCAATTTGAAAGTAATGTCATAGGCTTCTTGAAATTTCCAAACGATATAATCATGGTGAAAATTAGAACCAAGAAGAAAATCCATAGCCAAATTATGAAGCTGTCTATAGGTCTAATGAGAATGACTCCAACTAGCATGAAATTAACAAAATTTATTAAGATCATACTAATATTTCATAAGATGAGTGGGATGAATTTCTCATGGTAGAGGTCTAGGTAGATGTTTTAGTAATTTGGTTGAGGATAAAGGTTTGTGAACATTGATATTATTAGGTGAAGATAAATGAGGATTAGTGAATTACTAAGAAAATGGAATTAGTTCTAAAGATTGGTTAGGAATACCAACTTGAATAATGTAAATGGTGTCATAAGAGTCCATGACACCATCATTGATATCATGAAAATTATTATTTTTAAGTAATATACAAGTACCTATAGAAGGTTGGGATGGATCAAATTTATTAATAAGGAAATCCTACCATTTATCTTGGTCAATAGCCTCCTCTAAGGTACATGGAGAGAGAGAGTCCAAACTTGATATTAAAACTTGGGAACAAGATAATTGGTAAAGATATAAAAAGGTTATCATTGGCCATGTTATGTTCACATTTATTAGAAAATGTCTTCCAACTTTTAAAAAATATTGGTCAATTTTGATTTCAAGTTACTTATAATTGATAAAATGGGCCAAGGTATTCTTAGGAAGATCACTAGTTTGAAACTCTTGGACTAACGCATTTACTAAATATTCCAAACTAGTAGTAGAATGAATTTTAAGTTGGTTGTACTAATCTAAAGCATCATCCATGAGAGTTTTGGATAATAAATTTTAGCTTCAAAGGTATTTAATTTGACATGGTCTTTATATATATTTACAAATGTTTTTAGATGAAGATTAGGATTAGTTGACCCATTGTAAGAAATGATAGGCGTGATACCTCCTATATCAATATTAGAAATTTGAGATGTAAGAGGATCATTTTGAAGATTCTTGATTATATTTTTGGCAAGAGGAGGTTGAGGGATGAGATTATCATGGGCATCCTAAAGAAGAGGTGGGGAAAATTTTGATTATGCATGCCCCATGGCATCTGTTAAGGATGGGTTTGAAGATGGATAAGGTGGTTTTGAATTTGCATTATTATCTTTAAAATAATTCATTTGATTAAGGTTTTGTAATAAAATATCATGGGTTTGAGTTGCATTATTTGCAGTGTTTAAAGAATTAAAATTGGAAGTAGTGGCTTGGGTACCACTATAGGTGTTAGTAGAAGTTTGAGAAGAGTTGTTAGGATGTGAGGCACTAGTGGAAAAATTTGTTTGTGTGGTAAAATATGGACTAGTGAAGGGATGAGAAGAGGAAGCACTAGAAACATGATTACCATGGGTAGAAAACAATGCTCATGTGGAAGAATTGAGGAGAGTTGGTCTTGAAAGAGCCCTACTAGATGTAGAACGTGCCATGTTAGTAGAGATATTAGGCATTGAGGTAGAGGAAGTCAAAGAAGAATAAGTCATGGTATGAGAAGGGGTTAAAATAGAGGGAAGAGGCTAAGAAGAAAATAAGTTAGTATCCCCAAATCCATGTGAAAACATGGAAGAAGGTGAATAAGGCTCTTCAAATTGATCACTAATCATGAGATGGTAAATGGTAGAAGGGTCATTTCCTTAATGTTAAGGAAATTTAGAGATAAAGAAGATAAATTTAGGTGTATAATCTAATTCAAGTTATTCTTCAAGTGAGAAGAGAGGATTATAAAATGAAGAGGAATTAGGATGGGTCCCATATTTTGTTTTGTGAGTGGCTATATAAAAACTATTCTCATATAGAAGAGAAGCCATAATCTGCTTATGGGAGACTATGAGGGCTGGTAAAACTCATCATATCTATTAAATTCAACTTAATGATGTCTTCAAACATGAATTTCATGATGAGGGAGAAGGACCAGATAAGGAAAATGTGATGTAAAAGTAAGGAAATAAAAAGAAGTAGATAAGAGGACAAAGTTGATTGGGTCAACTTAGTACTAAAAATAAGGTCTAAAAATTGATAAAATAGGGATACAAAATCAATAGGGTCAACCTAGTACTATAACATGGGATAAAAAATAGGAAAATAAGGATACAAAATCGATAAGGTTGACCTAGTAATGTATCTTGAGGGGTAGAAAAGAATACTATGTCAATAGGGTCAACTCAGTATTATAGGTAGGGGAAATAGATGTGATCTAGGAATTTGACTCAAGAGAGGATGATTAATATGATGTTAGTTCCAAAATGAAAACAAAGTGAAATAAACACACTAATAACGTAACATCTCTAGGCCTATACACTAGGGAGAGATTAGTTAACAAAAACAAATGACACATAACTAAAAAGAAAGGAATCAAATACAAGAGTTCTTTCACCTTCCTTGGATGCTCCAAATGCCTTTGTAATGGTGGCTTGATCAACTTGTACTCATGAACTCCATGGAAATGGAAGCTTGGATACCTCCATCTCTCCTTGGCACCTTTGGCTTATGGCTTGGCTTGGCTTGGAATCAATTTGGCATGGTAACACTAATTGCTTGAATCTTTTGGAACTAATTTGGAATTATAACTTTACATCAAAATAGCTTAGAAATGATGTTATGAGGCCTCCTCTTTATATATTTTTGGATTTGATCAGAATCAACCTCATTTGTCCATTTCAACATTGAGATGTGTGGATAAGGATTAATTCAATTTTTGGAATTAAGTTTTCAATTATCTTCATCATGAAATTAGAAGAAGGGGAAATTTAGAGGAATGGAGGGAATCATGGAAGGTATTGATGAGGTATGGGAGGCATGAATCCTAATATTTGTGGTATTTATGGCCTAGGGATGTCTTGCCAAGAAATGAGATCACTTAATGATGCAGATATTTAATATTCATTTCCAAAAATAAGTATTCAACAAGTTTCCATAGAATTATTGATTAGGACTTGATTTGGATTAATTATCTCTTAAGCATGATTAAGCATATTGTGCACAAATTACCTAAATTGATTAGAATGCCTTGTTATTAGTCCTAAATTTGATTAGATTGGAATTGGAAGTCCATATTATATGTATTGGATGTGTATTCCCATTTAAAATGTTGCCAATAATAAATAAAAAAGGCACATGTCTTGTGAAAAATATTTGATAGGGAAGAGCAATCCAGAGAATCTAAATGCAAAATTGGTATTTTAACTCAGAATGGTCTGATCAAAGTTAGCTAGCCCATAAATTACATTACCCCATTTAGTGATACCCTGGTCAAAATTAGCACTTGAATATCAGTGGCTAGTTTTACTAAATTGTGCATTTTAGGTGGAAACTAGCTAAAAGCTTGATTGGAGATTATCAGTGGCTAGTTTTAGGTGTCTATAGTTTACCTATATTTGGGAAGGAATTGCAAGCTATAAGCATAGTAACATCTTCTCAAATAATTAAAAGGTCCTGTATGCCTACAACTACAATAATTATAAACTAACTATATGATGCCCCCTCGAGGGAATGGTTGGCATAAGTAGGTTGGCAAATGGTCCCTAAAAAAGAAAGAAATGAAATGAGGGGACCAAAGAAAGGAAAGATGATGGGGTGAAAACATAATGATATTGAAAAATTAGTCAAAATCATTGAGAATGCAAGTGGGATGGTGCACAATGGTTTGCCCAAAGATGGTTATAAACATTGTGCCTCGATAGTGGAAACATGGTATGATAACACAATGATTTTCCCAAAGGTAGTTATAATCATTGAAAAGATGGAGATACCATAGTTAGGATAGAAAAACAAGATAACATGCCCTTGTATGGGTAGAAAAAGTAAAGTGGTGAAAATATAATGATTTACCCAAAGGCGGTTATAATCATTGAGATATATATGTGGGATGGTGTATAACCATTAACCCATAAGTGGTTATAATCATTGGACCCAAATTATGGAAAACATGATAAACATGGCTAAGGATGATGATAACTTAACATAGAGGTAATGATGAATTGGAACAACCTACTAGTATGGAGATGCTCATTCAAACTAATAAAGGTTGAAATTCTTTCATGGTTAATTACTCTATTTGGGATATGATTAGGAATGAATCAGGATGTCAGTGCTAAAGAGATGCCACCATTGCTAAATAGGCTTCTTGAACTGAGGTTTATTATATCATGTGATGGTAGGATTTATGATAGAACACCATAAATAATTGGCCAAAATATACATGAGGATTGACTCCCCTAATCCAATACTCAATAGGAAATAATGCACCAATGATAGAAACCATGATGACAATGTAAACATATGAATATGTATGGATTCAAGTGTAAGTGTGGGTAAAGAATCACCCAATGATCACACATAAAATAAATCAAGGAAATAGTGTTGAAATCAAACAAACAAGCAGACATACAAATAAAATAAGTAGAGATAAACAAACAAATAATGTGATAAAAACCCTATGAACATTGCCCCTAGAAAATATGTGACAACTGAATAAATGAACAAAATGGGGGAATAGAAGAAAATGAATGGGGTGGTCAAGATTTCTCTATATGCATTAGGCAAGTGGACATGGTGTACATAGTTCCATGGATGTAATATCCAATGAAAAACTATAGGCCAAATGTAGTTCTCCTAGGGAATGGGAAGAATGTGATAACTAAAGAAAATAAATAGAATGGATGTGATATAAGAATAAGAATGGTCTTTTAAAATGGAAAGTGCATGAGATAAAAAGGACAAAAAGTATGGGAAACTAAATGAAAAGTCATTTATTTGTAACTTAGTAAGGGTTCCTATAATCCTTAAGGGAAAAAAGTGGTCAATGTTTTTATTCTTTTCTAATGATTTTTAAATGTTTTTGGAAGTATTTTGGAGTGTCTCAACTCAATAAGGAATGATGAGACACTAAATGGTTCAATCTCAAAAAATGGTGAGAGCATGGCTTAGGTTGCTTATAAAATGGTGAGAGTGTGGCTTAGGTTGCTCACAAAATGGTGAGAGCATGGGAAAAAGGGTGACTCAACTAACCTCAAAAAGTATTAAGCGCTACTTACATAGTCCTAGATAAAACCTCAAGTCACTATAGTTCCACCATTACAGTGGAGAAATTCAACTTGTACAACAATCAATTTAAATAAAATAGGCATAGTTGGTAAAAAGGCACAACATGGCATAGGAAGTGGCAAGTTACTATGTCAAGGCTTAATATTGACCCTAGTTTGCCCATAAGTGGTTATATCTAAGACACAATGGCATAGATCAAAGGTACTAATTTTCCTAAAGGTAGTTATAATTAGAAGCAAGACTAGTGGTGAGAAATAATAACAAACAAAGGATGCAACTACCAAAAATTCTATCACATTGTCCCAAAATATGATCTCTATCTAAAGTTCTTGACCAAACTAATGAAATGATCAGATACCTCGATGTTAAAAATGCAAAATGGATGACAAAAACCAAGGTCAAATGGACTAGGTTTTTAGAACACACTAGGTTAATCATTTGAAATTAGAAAGTGGATATGGTAAAGAGGATAGATAAGAATGATATTTATACATGAAAGAATAGTGATAAAATGGTATAACTAAAATGGTCCGTATAGACAATACACTTTAGCACTCAAGCATAGTATTTCTTGAGATTAATAATATTTGTCAACTCTAGAAGTTCCTCTCTATCTGGTGTGGCAAGCCTATATGCCCCTGATCCATAATTTGTAGTGATGATGAAAGGCCCTATCTAGTTTGGCTTGAATTTACCTTTATGTTTCTTCTCAGTCATGGTATTATTTGGTTTTCTTTAAAAATAAGATCACCCAATTCAAATGTTCTATACTTCACATGCCAATTATAAAGGCCTTTGAGTCAATTTTGATATGCTCAAATATTATTGAGCATGGCCATTAATTTCTCATCCAGTAGGTCTAGCTCTTGTAGGTGAGCTACTCAATAGTCATGATCATCGAGGACATGCTTGAAAGAGATGCATAGTGAAGGTAATTTGAACTCAATGAGAAGGATGGCTTCAGTACCATAAACAAGTGAGTATGAAGTGGCTCGTATGGGGATATGATTATTGGTATGGTATGCCCAAAGGGTAGGGAATATCTGGAGGTGCTCGTCACAACAAGAATCATTGAAAATCTTGTTAAGAATGTTGACAATGGTTTTGTTGGATGCCTCAAACTAGCCATTACCTTGAGGGTAATAAGCTATAGAAAAGTGTTGTATGATTTTATATTTATTACATAGCTAGTCTACATCTTTGTTCTTAAATTATCCTCCATTATCAGATATAACATCAAAGGGAATACCATAGCGACAGATGAGGTGGTTGAAGATGAATTTGTAAATTTGCTTTCTAGTCACATAATTGAGGGGTATAGCTTCAACCCACTTAGTGAAATATTTGATGTTAGTAAGGATATATTTATGGCCATCAAATGAAGTGGGGTTAATCTTCCAAATAAGGTTGAGTCCCCATGTATAAAATAGCCATGATGTCAACATCAATTTTAGAGTTTTTATTCGGGCATGAATCAGATTAGCATGCCATTGACATTTATGACACTGTTTTACATATGCAGTGGCCTCTACATCCATTGTGGGCAAATAATAACTAGTAAAAAGGATATTTTTGGATAGGACCACCCTGATAGAATGGGATCCACATACTCCTTTGTGAACTTCTCTTAATGCTAATGTAGACTCTACCAAAGTTAAACAACAAAGCAAAGTTCCATCAAAACTATGATGTTAAAAGGTGGATCAAATTAGAGTATAATGAATGGAATGATGAATGAAGGATTTGGTTTATTTTTGAGATAGGTTAGGTGGTATAATTTGGTCATGAAGGTAGTTTTAAAGGTCTAAGTACCATATAAAATTAGGACCTACAATATCACAAATCATGGTGACAATTGATAGTTCATGAGCTGGTGCGGATAAATTTTTGATGAGGAATTGATACTCTCTAGCTTTATCTATTTATCTAATCATAGACCCAATAGTAGCCATATCATCTTTAGTTTTTTTACTATCTATCAATATATGCTCAAACTAAATGTTGGCAATTTTTATTAAAGAGAATCGACCATATCTTTATATGGAACCAACTTATCATCTTTAGTCTAAAAATGATTCATAACCTGATTGATGATTAATTGAGAATCACCATAAACTTAGAGATGAGATATATTCTACTGTACTACTTGTTGAAGTCCTAAAACAAGTGATTCATACTCATCCATGTTGTTTATATAAGGAAACCTAATTTTGAAGGATTTAGGGATTAGATCCCCTTGTGTTATAATAAATAATAGGCCTACCCCCGATCCATGTGTAGTGTATGAACCATTAGAGTATAGCTTCTAGGGATTCTCTTTAAGGGGTGTATCAATAATGGTCATGATGGATTCATCAGGAAATTGAAACTTGAGTGGCTATGTGTCCATGAGAGGTGCTTCAACAAGTTGATCTGCAAGAACTTGTCCCTTGATTACTTTCTTATTGACATAATCTATGTCAAACTCACTGAGAAGTATGATCCATTTAGCCATTTTACCTTGCAAAGATATTTTACATAGTAGATACTTGAGTGGATATACCTTTGAAATGACCATGGTTTTATTATTCAACATGTAATGATGTAGTTTCTAAGCTATGAAGACCATGACTAGACAAGATTTTTCAATAGGCACATAGTTATGTTCATATGTAACCAATGTATAACTTAGGTAGTATACAACATGTTCTTTTCCATTGTCATCATGTTGAGCTAAGAGTGCCCCCAGGGCATGATCAATAGCTGATAGGTATAATAAAAATGGATTTTTGGTATAAGAGGTAATAAAATAGGTGGATTAACAAGATAATCTTTGAGATATTAAAAAGTTATTTAGTAGTGATCATCCTTGTGAAATGCAACTCCTTTATTTAAAAGGTTTGTAAATGGATGGCACTTGTCTACTAACTGAGAGATGAAGTGTCAGATTGACTGGATCTTACCCTACAAACTATGGAGTTTCTTTAAATTGGTTAGTGGTGGCCTCTCAGTTATAGCATGGACTTTAACTAAATTGACTTCAATACCTCAACGAGACATAATGAAGACAATTAAGTTTCTTGAAGTTACACCAAACACACATTTCTTTAGATTGAGTTTGACTTTATACTCTCGTATTTTTTCAAATATCTTATGTAACACTACTGGATGGTCAACCCTTGTCTTGGATTTTCTTAATATGTCATCAACATAGCTTTCAATAATATCATGCATCATATCATGGAATATGATAGTCATGGCCCTTCGATATGTGGCTCTATCATTCTTGAGGCTAAATAGCATCTCTTGATAGCAAAATGTTCCCCATGGAGTGGTGAATATTATTTTATGCTAATCTTCTAGTGTTATTCTGATCTGATTATATCTTAAAAAGCCATCCATGAGTGAAAGCATTTCATAACCTATCATGGATTTGATGATCATGTTGATATTAGGCAATGGAAAATTATCTTTAGGACAAGCTTTATTGATGTCTTAAAAATTAGTACAAATTTTGATCCATTCAAGATTTTTGATAATAGATACCACATTAGATATCCATTCTAGGTAGTCAATTGATCAGATGCATCCTACTTCTAAGATTTTTTCCAACTCTTTCTTTACCAATATAGTAATGCAAGAATGCATCTTACGTAGCTTTTATTTTACTGGTTTGGCATCAAGATTAACCATAAGGTGATGTAGAACCAAGGTGGGGGATAATCCTAGCATGTTAGAATAGGCCCATGTAAATATATCCATAAACTCTCTCAATAAAGCTACAAAGATGTCACATTCCTCCTTAGTGAGGGATGTGCCTAATTTTATCCATTTTAGGTCTGATGAAGTCTTGATGTTTAACTTTATTATATCTTCAACTAGAAGGGTTGAACCATCTTCTAGGATAGTAAACAATGATTTAAACTATTGGATTATGTCAAGGTCCTCTATTAGGACTTGCTCTTCAACTTCTCCTAGGCAGATGAATCTGAGTCCACTAATGGGAGATTTGGTCATGTGATAAAAATAGTTATAAATTATTGAATTATTTGATCAAATACTTATTATTTCTCAAATTTAAACCTAGATCTGTAGGCAAATTTGTCATTGGTGATATCTTGATCTAAATTCAAAGAGGAATGAACACCCCCATTTAATAGCACCTAAAATAGGTTTTCGCCACTAGATTGGCCTTTATCTTTACTTTTTCCCTAGTTAGAAAGCACCTCAAACAGGTTTTCACTTTGAGACCTCAATATTTTAATTAGTTTTTTTGGCTAAGGGTGTTCACTCACTCTCTAAAATAGGCCACAAGATCTAATGTGATTGAGAACCTTGATTTATGATCTCCCAATAGAACATCATCTCTAAGGCCTAAGAAATCATAGAATGCTCATCATTCTAGAACTCATCAATCAATAGACTAGATTATTTTTGTTCCCAATATATTAGTTAGGTGTAATATAATGGCAAATAGTTGTGATGAATGGCCAAGGTAAGGGTATAAATGCCATATTTATCAAACAAATTGGTTTTAGTTATCATCAAAAGTGAGGCTATGATTAGACTTTGCTTCACTATTGGCATCATCATCACTATTCATTAGTAAAGGAGTTTGAATAAGATATGTGGGGTCACCCCCAAGTGGTTTAAATCCAAGTCCATAAGGCCTTTCATACTTAGTCACTGAAATTGGCTTGATAGTTCCTTGTTGATTTGGTCTAAGGCCTTTTCCTTCGTAATTGTGATAGTCTATGATCCTATTAGGAATATGATACTTTGTATTTTTATAATATTTATCTTGGTCATCATTGTATAACCATGAGTCATCCCCTTCAAGAGGGTTAGGTCCTAAGCCAGATATTGGTATAAATGTGATAGGTCCTTTATCTTTGTTCTTTTATTTCCAATGCATATGTGGGATGAATTTAGGTCACCCAAAGGTTTTCAAAATTTTAGGAAGATTGGTGATATGAAACGTATCATGAGTCACATACTCTCCTAATCCATTATTTAAAATGGTGAAATGATTAGAAGCTTTAGGACACAACATATGGGAAAGGAAATGCAAGGTATTAGGATCTATGCAATTATCTAGTGAAGGATCAATATGTATAACTTTTCCTTTATCCTACTTGAAACTGGGATTCATAGCATATTGATAATTATAGATTTGAAATTTAGCCTTAAGATGCTTACAGTGTTCATATGGGTGTAAATCTCTCAAAATATTCACCTCCATCCCTGAGTGGGGAAAATTGATACATTGGTGCAGTGTTGATGGGACTGCATGAATCTCATGTAACTATGGCCTACATAAAAGCATGTTGTATGATAACTCTAGATCAAGCACATGGTAGAGTGTATCATGGGTCAAGGGTCTAATGATAACTACAAAAGTAATGGTGCTTTGGGATTCTCTTTCTTGATTATCATAGGCTTTGATAGTTATTATTTATGGCTGGAGATCTGTCATTGTGTACCCAAGAAGCTTGATGAGCTTTAGATATACTATGATGAGCTTGGATCCAATTTTTATAAGGACAAATTTCATTTTATGTCATATTATATAAAATTTTATGTATAATGGATTGTTATGGAGTAGACCAAGGGAAGACATATCACTTTGGTTGAATGTGACTTGTTGGGTTGGAGTTAGGTGTCCAACCAAATCTTGAAATTTATCAGGGGATATGTCACTAGCAATAGTGGATTGGGTAAATAACTCAATTAAGATGTTCTTGTGGATTATTATGTTCATAGCAAATATAGGATAGAAATTTATTCTAGTGTCTTCTGTAATTATTCCATAATATCAAACTTCTTATCTTGATCAGTAGTGAATGGTTTATTTTGAGGCTGAATGGTTGGTTGGATAACAGGTAGAGTAGTGGATGGTTGTGGGCCTGGGATAGTAATCTTTGACCTCTGAGTTATGATTAGACAATAAATATTAAATACTTGACCAGTATTGCTAATTGATGTTAGAAATGGCATGGGACTAGATAAGACAAGTCTCAGTTGTCGATGCCCTTGCATGTGGTCATGTGGCAAGAATGAGTTATCACTATAATATCTAAAAGAGGAAGTCCTAGTTTATTGGTTTGCTTGTATGCTCTCCCAAGTCAAATAAGGTTTATCCATGTAATTTTGTTGAATGGTTTTGCTTAGAAATGGTCTAGATTGGTTAGTGCTTAGTCTAAGACTAATGGAGATGGTATTAGCACTACCCCCTACAATATGACCTACAACCCTGTTATAGTCATGTACAACTACATGGTAGGTTTGTTGGTTGTTACCATTTTAACCGTGATTATGTACATTATTCTATCATTATAGATCCTACTACTGATTTCATTGATTCTACTAGTTTAGCCTTTGATTTTGATACTGTTAATTTTGCTACTACACTAGCCAGTGTTGTTGTTACTGATTATTCTTCTCTTGTTGATTGTTATGTTAGGGAAAAGGGTTTTGATAAATCCCAAGAGTTTGATTGGAAGTGGAAGCACCATTATCCAATGTTATCTCCCCATTCTCTAACATATTCTCAATTAAATGCTTGATTTGAATACATCTTCATAGATTATGTATGTGTTGACTTGATGGTAATCATAGAATTCATTTTTATAGTACCAATCAGTGTAAGGAATGCCTTACAGATAATGCTTTGGTATAGGCCAACTAATTAGATTAGTGGTAAGAAGCTTACAAAATATGGATTTAATAGGTTCTCCTAGGTCACTAAAGGCATGAAATGTAAGTACAATTCACTTAGGAGGAGGGTTTGTAATGGTAAAGGCTACTATACAGCTTTTAGTTATTTTGCTTGAAACATTGGTTAGAGAGGTTAATAGGTAGGAGTAAACTAAAAAGGTGGTGCAAATGATGTTTGCATAGTTTTCACATGATGGGATTCAGTTAATCTATTTCCCACAACATTCCTATTTTGGTTGAATTGCTTCGATCTTTCTTGGTTATTATCCTGTGCTAGTTGTGATGCGTACATTTGATTGGGGTATTGGTCATTTCCCTAATTGGTACCTTGATTTTGATTAGTTTAATTAAGCTTGATGACTTCCATATTCATGAGTGCCCTCTCGATCAACAAACCTTTATCAATGATCTCCTTGAATGTATGTGCACATTGTAGTTCTAGATGATAGGCTATCTCACTATGCAAATTTTTAGTAGACACAGTGGATAACTTGTAAAACTCTCCCCAACTTTCTGCTTTGATTGTGTTAGGTCTACTAATGAAATCTCATGCTCATGATTATAAGAAAAGTGTTGCAAAAATTTATCATAAAGATCATCAATGTCCATTACTAAATTTTTGGGAAACTTTAGAAACCACTCCAAGGCTTGTCCAACTAAGCTCCTTAGAAATAACAGCAAAAGGTATATGTCACTATATGCCACTAGTTGACATGTGACAAAGAATTTGGTCAAATGAGCCTTATGATCACCTTTCCCTTTGTATTTATCAAATTTCAGTGGTTCATATCCTAGAGAAAATGGTATTTTCAAGTACTCCATGTTGAATGGATAGGAACATACATCATCTGATTTGAACTTTTTCATTTGCTTCCCTACTTGCATAGGAGTAATTGCATCCTTCATTTGTTGTAATTCTTGGGAGAGGAAACTGGAAGGGATATTAGTTTGAGGGAGAATGTTGGTTTGGGTAAATGGCTGAAAGGTCACAAGTGGGACACTTTGACTAGGGTATGATGGGGACACCTATTGAGGTATATTGTCTTGGTTGGGGAATGGAATAGGAATATGCATATGTGGATTAGGATGTACTAGAAATTGCATATTTGGTTGCATAATATTTTGGTTTGGGTTGGCAATAAAGGTTTTACTTAGAGGATTTTGTGCTTAGGATGGGGGGATATAACTATATTATGCCTACTATGATTGAAAAGGGACATGCTACTGACTAATCAAACCTTGCTATTGATTGGGAACTTGTGGACCAAGACCTTGTCTCTAGATTTGTGACACATTTTGAACCAATGGTTGTCTAGTAGGCACCTAAAGAACATGGGGACTGCCTTGTTTCATGAATCCTTATGAGGAAGTGAAATTATGTTGTAGATTTGGCATTTATCATTGACCAATATTTGCATGTTATTGACTAGTCATTGCTTGGTTTTGAATTGGCATATTAATCTATGATTGAAGAGGTATGTTTACCATTACCTGGCAGGGTGGAATATTAGTTGCCCCTGATTGAGGTGGCAATGTATTCATCCTTTGTTGCATTGATATAATAAACTATGCCTATTTTTTTGGAATGCTACTTGATACTTGTTGAGGAGGAGTAGGATTCATCATAATCTATCATTGAAGTGTGACATTGGCCATTATTTGATTACTTAATCTCATAGGTTTTACACTTGAGAAACTAGCTGATTGAGGCTAGGATGTATAAAATCCTATTCCTTGATATGATTATCTGTTCATGGGATTAAATATAAGCACATGTTATTGGCTAGTTGTTTGTGCATTAGTACCACTTTGATCAAGACTAGATGTTATTTGCATATTGTCCACTACGTTTGGTTCACTATTTAGTGTAGAATCTAAAGACACTTTTTCAATAATAGGCATATACATCAAGTTATCTATTAGAGTTGTTTGTACGTATGGGGTAGAACTTAGATTATCTTGTCCAGTTAATTCTATCAATACTCCTATTGAAGGTACTAGGTCAATGAGAGGCTTACTTACCATTTTTCATCTAATTAAAATCATGTGCTAAATTCAAATAAGATTGGTACATTATTTGCATTTGGTTAAAGTGATCTTCCATGATGTTTTAACCTCAGTTGGATATATTGGGGTCTTGATACATTATTTGGACTAGAGCCATAGGATTACCTAGGAGAAGCCTATTGATCGTAAATGATATTGTGGGGCATTCTTACTAGACATGGTAAATTTTCATGAGGGAAGTCTACCAAAAAATTGGCCCTTACCTCTATGGCTCTAAATAAAATCTCATCTTTGTTCTCTAACAAATTTCACTTAAACAAAAATGGATCATATGTGGAAGTTGTATTAGTAGAATGTGACTATTGAAGAACTGGCTCATCCCCTATAGGTATTGTATCTAGGTATTATGTAGTTTGCTCTTGGTCCTATTCTATGTAAGGTGGTGTGTTAACCAAATATTTATCTAATGTATCTTGGCTTTATGTCCTTGATTGAGTATTATAATATGGATAAGAATCCATCTCATAAGCAATATTATCTGCATAGGGGTATTGTACCATTTCTTATTGTGCAACTATATTACTAATCCTTGGATCATACACGAGTCCTCTATGAGTGTAGGAATACATGTTGGGATCCATATTCAATGCTTTGCGATAAAAGGTCAAAGAGTTATACAAAGTCTAAAAATGATAGAATCTAAAACAAATGATGCTTTTAACTTGGTCTAGATTTGTAAGAAGGATCAAAAGTTCTATGCAAAGATTTGTGAGGAAACAAGCTAGCATAAAATATCTAATGTTTCACTGTTCACACAAAGATAAAGAAGTAAATGGACTAAAAAAATGAAATGCCAAACTTTAAGGTTGAAGTGTTTCAAATTAGTCTAATCTAATAATTTAAAAGTTGTTAGGTCTTTTGGCCAAATGCAGTGTCAAAATCTAGGCTCAAACAAGGCATGTGATAAGACCCTTGGCCAAATGGCATCAAAATCTAGATTTTGAAAATAGATGAAATTTTTAATCTAATAGATTTGAAACACTTCTAACAAACACTAGGCATTATATTCTTGGTCATGAACTTGATCAACTAGGTATAAGGTATGAAACAAAAGGGACTTTAGCAATAGTCTATTTTATCATAAATAATGGTATAAAACTTGGTTCTTTTGAAAAATAGGAAATACAAAAGTGAATGATATAACTATGATTTAGACAAAGGATTAAAAGTGCACCTGGATTGGCCTAAAAACATAGGAACAAATTAGGAATTCTATGTACGAGAGTCTATGAAATAATATTTGAAATGTTTTGGATAGTGTAACGATGCTATACTACCCAAAAAGGTGTGAATACAAAGTTTGTTTCAAAACTCTCTAAGGCAAAAGATATTTTTCCACAATTTTGATAGCATAACACTACTTTTCTTGACTCAAAATGTTGTGGAGTATAGACTCAAAGTTCAAGTATTTAGCACAATATGGCTTAAGTCTATCAAGTGATGATAATGATTATGAGTCTTAAACAACCTTCAACCCAAATGGGAAATTAAACCTAAGTTCCATCAAGTTTAGTGAAAATGGTGAACCCACTTAACACATCAACCCTATAAACTTGTAAAGGTGTAATTCTGAATTTAAATTATACATGAGGAACTTAAACAATGTTGGTAAAGGTCTAGACTCAATTGGGTAGCATAACTATGCCAAAGTGGATGATATGACTCTCAAGCTTTTGATGAATTTTGAGCAAAGAAAATTGATGATCTCATGTGAGTAACATAACACCTCTTGTTCAAAGGGAAATTTGGACTATGTGTTTGGTTTGGGATTGTTTGTTTACACCAAGTTTTGACTCAAAACAAGAATTTAATCTAGGACAAGACCAACTAATTAATCATCGTTAGATCCTAAACTGACAAGGTTTTTTGGTATTGTTGGAATTCATTAATATACATCATTTGAGATGATTTTAAGTGTTCATCCAAAAGTAAATGCACATTATATAGTAGGGTTTTTACACCCCCCTTCTCTCAAATGATAGTATTGTGACATGGACCAAATACAAGAGTTACTTCACCTTCCTTGGATGCTCTAAATGCCTTTGTAATGGTAGCTTGCTCGGCTTGTGCTCATGAAGTCCTTGGCAATTGAAGCTTGGATACCTCCATCTCTCCTTGGCACCTTTTGCTTATGGCTTGGCTTGGCTTAGAATAAATTTGGCATGGTAACACTAATTACTTAAACCTTTTGGAACCAATTTGGAATTATAACTTTGCATCAAAAAAGCTTAAAAATGATGTTGTGAGGCCTCCTATTTATAGATTTTTAGATTTGATTAGAATCAACCTCAACCATCCATCTCAAGATTGAGATGTGTGGTTGATGATTAAATCAATTTTTGAAATTAATTTTGTAATTATCCTCATCATGAAATTGGAATAAGGGGAAATTAAGAGACATGGAGGGCATTATGGAAGGCATTGATGAGGCATGGGATGCATGAATCTTGATATTTGTGCCATTTATGGCCTAGGGATGTCTTCCCAAGAAATGAGGTCACTTGATGATACAAATATTAAATATTCATTTCCAAAAATAAGTATTCAACAAGTTTCCATGAAATTATTGATTAGGCATTGATTTGGGTTAATTAGCCCTTAAGCATGATTAAGCACTTTATGCACAAATTACCCAAATTAATTAGAATGCCTTGTTATTGGTCCTAAATTTGACTGGATTAGAATTGAAAGTTTATGTCAGATGTGTTGGATGCATATTCCCATTTAGAATGTTGCCAACAATAAAATAATAAAGACACATGACTTATGCAAAAGATTTAATAGGGAAAAGAAATCCAAAGCACCTAGGTGCAAATTAGCATTTTGACTCAGAATTATTTGATCAAAGTTAGCTAGCCCTTAAATTACATTACCCCATTTGGTGATGCCCTAGCCAAAATAGGCACTTAAATATGTTAGTTTCACATCATTTTTCATGTTTTAGTATTTTTAGGCCAAATTTTGCATTTTAGGTGGAAAATAGCCAAAAGCCTGATTGGAGGTTATCGATGGCTAGTTTTAGGTGTCTATAATAGGCATTCTATAAGGGATTGTCAAATAAAATGATAGTATACTAAAAGAATAATTTTTTAAAAGTATTTTTGAAATCAAGAAGTGAAAAGAAACACACAATAAATTGGGTCAAAGAGGATGATCCAATTGAGGCACATAACATAAAACCTTGCACTAATGCTAGACAATGCAAATTTTTATAGTATAAAATATAATTGAGCAAAGAGCAAGCAGTCAAATTAGAAAGTAAATGCTAACTAAGTGGTCATACTAAATGTTATTAAATTATTAGAGTATGATTCTAATTGTGATAGGAAGTTGGCTGTAAGGAAATATAAATAAATTTATGGATGATTTTAGGATGTTTAGGCTAAAAGGGATATATGTTGGCCATGATACTAGATTTGTATTAGAGCATACTCCCTCACTTCACACACCATAATGATAATAATATTGGGTGCTTTGCCAATATATACCATTAACCAAGTGTTTATACTTGGCCATAAAACCAAGTTGGATTCTCCCTTGGTGATGAAATATAAGTAGGTAGTCCTTGGATATATAATTTTTTAAATGTGTTTTAATATTATGTGATTTGGTAGTGTGTGCATAAAAGAGGAAAATAGTGAAAATAAATGATATATTGAAAACCACCTAATTAAACTATGTGATCTATTTGTTGTCACTTAAACTTACACCCAATGAGGATATGGAACAAGATTATCCTCATTAAATTGAGACAATGGAATCACCTCAAGGTTTTGGGTATCCCTATTATAAGGTAGATCTCTAGATTATAGGCTAGCTCCCCTTGATGTATCAATAAACCTGAAATATTACTACTAAACTTAGGGTTGTAAAGGAATAGAGGTAACATGAAATTAAACCTAGTATATAAGAGGTAATACACCAAAATATTTTCTATAATCATACCCTTATCATGCACTTGGAACTAAGGACAAGCTACACATATGCTTCATCCAAATGTCAATCTTCCCTCTCACATCAATGCTTCAACATGGGGTCTTGGAGATAACATAGGATAGGAGGAACTAGAAAATAGGAATTCTAAGAAACTCTATTGAGTATCATACTCACTACACCTGAAATACACTTTGACACTTGTTTCTAACCTACAAGAGAGAGATCACAAACACACAAGGTACTAAGGAGAGTAACATGTGAAGGTAAATGAAACTTACACTTGCACAAGACAAACAAGCATCATATAAAATTAGTGAAAGATTTTAATGAAGTAAAAAAATTGTATTTATTAACACAAGGAAAAAATTTGGTAGGGATTCACCATAGCTAGGCATAGATATCCATACAACAGCCAAGAAGGCTTAATTTATAGAAGGAATGGGAAGAGGTAGAGAAGGAGAGTCCAAGAGTCACTTGGACACGTGTCAACTTGCTCAAATTAGTTAAAAATGAATGAGATAGATAGGTGGGGTGAAATATGTAGTTTTAGGAGTTAAAAATATCATTTGAAATCATTTATGACCTGTAAAATGGTTTAGAAACTCCTTTGTATGCACAAAAAACTACCCTTGACAACTGACCTTCTAAAACTACCTTATAACTACAACTGATAAAATATAATGATGGTTATAATTGGTATTGGTTATAAAAAAGTCCTAAAATTAATTTATGAGGCTCCTAATCATCCCTATCATTTTGTACATGCACCATCATCTAAGATAATCCCAAAATAACCCTTTTCCCTACACCTCTCACACTTGGCACCAAAAAATATTCAAACCTACAATCTGATCCATAAAATAAGAATAATGAAATGTGTAACAATATTAAATGGCATAGATTAAAATAAAAAAAGACTTAAAAGGCTCTCCAAATGAAGATTCACCATTTTTTCTAGGTCTTCCTAGTTGGCTCACTAGACTTGCTGAAAAGAGAGAACTAGTAGGCATACTTAAGAGTTGAGATACTTGATATAATTACCATGGGAACTTATAAAATGTCATAATATTCCATCCAAAAGTGATTTGGTATCTTGGAATTTGACCATGCCTACACAATACAAACAATGGTCAAAATAAGCCTTATTTTGCCATATTCCATACAGGGCCATACAAGTGCCCAAAAGGGCCTAAAAAAGGAGAAACTCCCATTTTTTGATTTTAACTAACCCTTGGCTGCCATATGACTAATATATAACATGACCCTAACCTCTTCCACGTTGAAACTTACCTTGGTGACAAATTTGCCCTCTTGAAAGTCTGTACAAGTCAATTAATAAGCTAGAAAGTGGCCAAAAGACCCTTTTTGGCACATGAGACATAAAAAATGACCAATTAATGAATTTTAAACACATTTAAACATGATAAATACCATATTAATAAAAATTGATGTAAAATGACCTTTTGACCAATTTGGACCAAGGCTTGACCAAGTTTGACTTTGATTAACTAAGACATTTCAAGGAGGGTGAGCTTGGACAAGGACTACGACAAGGTCAAGTAAGATAATAGACAAAAATGTCACCTAATAGGACCAATTAAATCTTATTAAAAAGTTTGAAATGATAGGTGTTGACCTCATTTTACTAGAATTCAAATTTGGTCAACACTATTGTAAGCATGTAAGCAACTAAAAGTGAAAGTGTGAGCTAATTAATAGCATATAGATGTCAATTACAACTTTGAAACACAATATAGTGTTAGTTTAGATGATATTATATGCACATATTATATAATAAAGTTGATAGTGTCACTACTATACTACTAAAGTAAGGGATTGTTAATAACTACATCGATAATGTCAACATAGTCTTTCAAACAAAAGACATAATACAAAACTAGGTTGATAGGGTGGTCCTCATTTACTATATAAGGGTAGTTTTAGAGACTATAAAATATGAAAAATAGAACTATAATGAATAACATAAATGACAAATAAAGAGATAAAATAACCTTGGTGGGTTTGAAGATGCATAGGAAAGTGAGATTGCTATTGAAGTGCCTTGATTTTTACTTACAAATTCTACTAATTATGTCAACTGGGTTGACCTATTTCTACATTTCCTTTTTTTCTAAAACCTATGAAGAATACTATGCCAGTATTGTTGACCTAGTATATTTTCTGTAAGTTTGGAAGTGTGTTATGTCAACAGATTTGACCTAGTAGACTATCTAGAATTGAAAACCTATACTATGTTGACTTGTTCAACCCAATAACATGTATCTAATGAAGACCTTAAAAAATAAAATAGAGTTATTTTGATGGAACTATGTGTTAAACTTGCACATAGAAGTTAAAAACTATACTGTCATTGCCAACCTAGTATCAAAAATATAGAAAAATAATAAATAAAATAATATAATAATGAAAAATGTGAAATAAAACCTATAAGAGTTAGATTTAGGTCAGGTTCACCAGAATGTATGTAGTCATAAATGCAACATGTCTATAAATCAATCCTAATTTAGAGAAGATAGATCATAGTTACACTTTTGATTGGGGATACATTAGATAATCAGGAACATGACCAATATGGGGATCCACTAGACCTAGTCAGGGGATCTCTTATCACAATAAAAATTACTAGGGATGGTTCCAAAGCCTCCAGTCAAGCACAATCATGCAAAAACCCTAACTAGGCCCTATGTTTTGATATTTCACTAAATGAATAAAAATTAAATTCTAATCTAATGCTCACCAAAGCTTTTGGCATAAAGTGGGGGTAATAAATAACAAAATTAAAAATGCATAGAAGACATATACTCATTTCAATGTATATAAAATCCTAATGCATGTAAGAGAAGTACAAATTCATATCTATCTACTCTTACAAAGCAGGAAAAAAGTTAGGAATGCTTACCTTTGAAGATGAACCCATCAAGCCTCAATCTTTCCTTTGGCCAAGGTGTTTCACAAGAGGTTGTTGTGGTATATAAGGATGACAAGGATAAATCAACTCTAGGCTACATGACCTATCAATGCATCTAAAAGACTTATCTATAAGACAATATCCATATCTCTAAAGAAAGTATAAAACCCTAATCTTGATCCTCAAGTAGAATGGTGGATAAGAAGATATGTAATAGCTCTTAATTTTTCTTCTCTTCTCTAAATAATGGCAAAATGATATTGTATATATAGGTAGATTTAACTCTAATCCCTTCTTGAAGTTTTATTTGATAGGGTCAACCTAGTACTATTATCGACAAAAATTCACTAGGTCATAAGCTAGGTCAGCCAAGAGCCAACCTAAACCCTAAATGAATTTTACCTAAAATAGTACATGGTCAACCCAGTCAACCTAATACTATTAATAGTCAAAAGGGTCTTAAGGTTAGAGAAAGGGGGATAAAAGGTAGGAAATGATTGAGGAGCATGCAAATAGATAAGAACAAGCCTATGAATATGGTTTTTAGGAGAAAAGTGTGTAGATAACAAGTGGAAAAAGGGACAATAATCCTATGAATCGCCAATGATCTACCCACCCCTTTATTAGTACACCCTTTAAGGCATGCACTTAGAGATATTGAGATTTGATGGACTCCTGCAAGATAAAGAGCATTAGTAGTTGATAAAAGTTTGGAAATATTATGTGTATATAGTGTTGGTTGAATATTTCATTGATCAACATACTGATAAACAAAATAGGTCTGATCAACCAAAGTATGAAGATTAGTCATCCAAATGTGTAGGTTTACCACATCAAAAGTTGACTAATCCCTCCTCTCATCAACGGGAGGTTCCATGTGTGTGTGTGTGTGTGTGTGTGTGTGTGTGTGTAAATAGAAAATAATACTCAAGGGTAGGACAAACCATCCATCTCTCTTTTTTTAGAGATGATGTGTGTAGATCAAAGGAAAAAATCAAGGGAAATGATAGAAAGCACTCCTCTTCTTTCAGAAGTACTACTCAACAAACCACAAGAATACTCCTGGTAGTAAATGCAAAGTGTAACCAAGGATGTAGTAACCAACAAATCAAAATGCAGCACAAAGTCTTCACCTAAATTGCCCAAGAATAAGATATGAAGGACAATGGGGGCACAAAGTCGTCCCAAGGTCCTTTACACAGAAATGAAAATAAAACACATTGAAAGGCAATTATGGGGGCACAAAGTCTCTCCATAGTTGACTTAAGGACACCTTCCTGACTAATTTCACTAATCCTACTTGAATTAAAGGAACAAAAAATATATTAAGGAAAAAGACATAAGAATAGTTTCCCCAACAACAAAGATATCACAGCACAAAGATTGAAAAGTCCCTTGCTTTCTTATTCCAATAACAAAATATGATCAACAAATTAAGCTCAAAGTCTTAGTAATGCCTTTCAATTTGGGCAGAGTTTCATTCTGATTGTCAAAAAGAGATCCATTTACAATAAAAGAGAGTCCCTTATATAGGAAGGACTTGAGAATATTAACACATCATGTTTCATTCAAATATTATAAGAAGATAGGCTAAAACTTAGGGTTGTTTACCCATTTGCTTTTCTCAATGCAGAGAAACAAGTCATGCTATTGAAAGTTTGCATCTTTCAATGTCCACTTGGCGATCTGATCTTTCTTCATCATTCCTTCTTTTTTGGTTAATTGAATTGGGTCCTATATTTAATTTGTTGTTCTGTTCCTTCCTCACTTCCTATTGGTCTTGGCCTTAAATCTTGTGAATGCATTCAGGTCTGTAGATTACAAGGATCAAAAGCTATTTTGTGAGCTTTGAAATTGACGTTCACGCACCCATCACTTTTTCAATGGCTAGTTCACTATCTTGAATTTGACATCTTCAAGTGCATCACCCCTTGGTCCTTCTTCAACTTTCTTATTTTGCATTCGCTCTAAGGGAAGGTGACCCTTTGATTTGGTAGCTAAGAGTCCCCCACAAGGGCACCTGCCCTTCCGGGTCCTTCAGCGGCCTTTTATCTTAGGCAGTCTCTCACAGATTTCCTGCAGACTGTCTCCACAGGTATTTTCCCTAGGCTTTCTCTGTGAACAAATTCCCACAGACAAAATTCCATGGACAAATTCCCATAGGTATTTTCCCTGGGCTTTCTCTGTGGGCATTTTCTTGTAGACAAAAAGTCCAAAAAAATTTCCCACAGACAAAAAGTTTATAGAATTCTTCCATTTTGTTTCATTTGCCTTGGTCTTTGTGAATTCCTTTAGGATTTCCTCCCATAGCTTCTTTCCTAAATTCCTTCAGACTTTTTGTCCAAAGGAATTCCTTTAGACAAAAAAGTTTGAAGGAATTGTTTCTTGCCTTTATCTTTTTTGAATTCCTTAAACAAAAATCCAAAAGAATTACCTTTGTGGCCTTCTGTGAAAATGACCATTCTGAAGGGTACTTTTGTCAACCAAGTGCCCTCCACAATGGCACTTGTCCTTCAGGAGGCTTCTTTGAATTTTTGTGTTGAACCGCTCCTTTGAACTGAGCTGATGAACTAAGGCGATGAACCAAATGTTGAACCATTTGATTAAACCTAAGCATTGAACCTCTTGGTTAAACCAAAATGGTTCAATGCGATGAACCCTTTGATTGAACCAAGTCTTTGAACCAAGTGAATGAAGCAAATCATTAAACCAAGTGAGTGAACCAACTGAGTGAACCAAACATTGAACCAAGATGATGAACCAAGCTTTGAACCAAAATGGTTCAAGCTAATGGTTCAAGCCAATGAACCAATTGAATGAATCAAAGAATTAAACTAATCGTTGAACCAATTTTTGGTTCAACAGTTCAAATGAAGCCTTTGGACTAACTGACAAACCATTTGATTGAACCAAAGTGATGAACTTTGTTGATTGAACTTTGCAGTTGTGTTTAGAGCTTTTTTAATATGTTGAACCAAATGCATTAAACCTATTATTAATGCTTGCTGATGGACATTTTTGATTGAACCAAGGCACTGAACCAATCCCAAAAATGACCAAGTGTTGGAAATTGATTCTTTTGATTGAACCTACCTATAGAAGCCTTTAAACCTATAGAAATGAACCTATGAAGCTTGTTGAACTTGGCCTGTAGAGTCTGTAGATTCAAGCCTGCAGAGTCTGTAGAATTTTGAGAAGCTTGAAAAATGAGAAATTTGAATGCCTAGGACAAATTTTGGAAAGGGAAGAGACAATTTTGGTCTGTAGGACCAAAATAGTTCAAATGTTGTCCTAAAAATGAGTGATATTTTTGGGGGACAACAGCTGGCTCCAGTTGGGGAACTTCTATCAATTGCAAAAAGAATTGAAGGAAGTAGAATCCAAAATCTCCAGTGTCTTCATGTGTACCATTGGGATATGGAGTCATGCTACCTAGAAATAGAAGGCATCAAAAATGAAAACAAACAAAACAAAATAGAATTAAAACTATACAAATATACATATGCATAGATGAAATGATCCTATACTTCAAGAATTGAAGTATTTCAGATGCTGCATCTTGAGAGACAATGAAAATAGTGTGGCATCTTGGTAAACCATCAAGAAGACATTTTGTCCCTAGAAATGGTGATGGGTGAATCAAGCTCTCCATCAAGAAATTAATTTTTTACATCATCCTATTGACTCTTTCTTCTTCTTGCCCCATGGCAGGATGTGGTCTTTAATTTGAAAGCCATAACTCCTTGCTTTCTTACTGAAGGGTTCCTTTGCCTATTTTTGATTTGTAACAACATGGTTCATTACCATAATTGGTTGTTCTTCTGGTTCAGTCTAGCATATGATTGGATTGTCCATATCAAACTCCTAACAAATTATTAGCTTAGCATCTCCTTTAATGTGAAGGAGTTTGATTTCTTCATCTTGAGAAATCTTTAATCCGAGCAACAGAGATTCACATCTAGCTGTGTTGTTGGTGTTGCTAACTTGTAAATTACATGAAGGAAGAATATCTCCTTGAGGAGATATCAACATAGACCCAACTCCATCATTGGTGGAAAAATTACTGCCATTGGATTTCAAGATTGAAGCATCATTAGAAGCTAATCTCCTATCAGATTTCTCTTCATTCGAGATGGAAGATCCTTCTTTACTTGTACTGTGCCCTACAAATTCTCCTGAAGTCTTGTTTGGATCAATTCCTAGATTGTCAGTTATAGGAATTTCATCTGTAGAAACATGAACATCCTCTATGGTAAAGAAATAGTTACCCCCGCCTAAAGACTCAAACATAATTTGTGCTACAGGGGCTGATGTTTGGGTGACCACATATTTTGCCTCCTTTTTAGGGAGCAATCCCTTCATTACACCTTGGATAGGGATCCTTGCTTGAGATAGGTCCATGCTTAGTTCTCCTCCCACATCCTTGCAAAAATTTTGTCCAAGCAAAATGCCATAGGATGTTGGGATGTCAGCCACCAAGACAATCATCTTGATTCTCTTGTCTGAAAATGCTGCCAATGCAAATTAGGCATCTTTAATTTGCCCTAGTAATGGTACTTGCTTATTCTTCATAGAGAAACATCTCTCAAATGTCTTGGTCAGTGTGAGACCCAGAGACTTAGCTACTTTAGTAGGCATGACATTTTTAGATGCCCTGAAATCAATGATGCAATTGTTGAGTTGATAACCATTTATTAATAAGGAAACATAGAAAGGTTCTATTTTCCTAGGAGCAACTGGAGGGGTAATGACAAGATTATTTGGAATAGGCATGTTCTTTGGAGAATCAAGGGTTGACTTTTTAGCTTTTTATCCTATAGGGATTGTTTGGTTGATGACATATTAGACCAACTTATCCAATTGATCAGGATTAGCTTGGAAATATTCAAATTTAGACATTTGTATTTTTGTCTTTTTGACATGATCAATTATGTTAAATGGCTGAATTGAGCTAGGTATAGAGAAAGGTACTTCAACTTTTTGAGTTTTAGGAGGGATGAGAGGAGGGCTGGTTTGTGAGATTGAAGTAGAACGTGAAGGTGAAATTGATGTACTTACATTTTGGGTGATCACTAGATCCTTTGACTGAAAAGGCAGAGTGGTTCCACACTTATCAATTGTAATTTTTGGTTGAGGTTACTCTTCTGTCTTCCCTTTATCAGCTTGCTAGATTGATTGGTTCTTGGACATGGTAAACACTACATATGATCCATCAATAGCTTCTCCTTTGCTTATGGGTTCATCCTGGTAGTTCAAGAAACCAATATGGGAGTCACCAGTTGATTCTTATTGATCCTCCGTGAAGAGATCAACATCATTTTCTTACTCAAACTCAAGTTGGAAAGAGAAAGCATGTTTTGTTTCCAAATATCCAACTGCTGAGTTGGTTGGAGGAGCTTTAAGGGCAAGTTTACCTTGTGGGGGAGGAAAATGATCTAGCTGCCCTTGATTCTTGGTAGCATTGCCTTGATATGACTAATTTGGAAATGTCCTTCTAGAAATATCTCTGTATGAAAGAGCAGAAGACATTCCTTGTGCCATTTGTCTTTTCAAGGCTAGCAATTCATTTTCCAACTTTTACACCATTAGATCTGTGGTTCCTGTAGATGAATATTCAGAAGATGATAAAGTTATATTTCTATTTGGATCTCTTCTTATCTTCCCTACTAAGATGAGATCATCTTCCACCTCAGTGGCAAAAATTTAAGCTGCAACAAGATCTATTTGACTAGCATGTCTCTAAAGAAAACTTACTTCAGGTAAATGAGAATTAATGAAGAAGCATTTGAGATTCTCAGCTGTAGGACGAGCAATTACAGGAATTTTGTTCCTTAATTTGTCAAATTTGGCTATGAAATCCCTCATAGGCTCATGAGACTCTTTCTTCATCTGTGTAAGTTGAGCCAGAAGTGCATGTGCATCTTCTGCAAGCTTGAATCTAGCTTCAAACTTATCTTTGAGGGTATTCCAATCAGTTACTGACTGAGCTTGTAGATGATAAAACCAATTTGTAGAAGTGCCTTGTAATGTTTCTAGAAATAGCCTGACTGCTACATCTTCAAATTCTACTCCAATTACTCCACAGGTTATGCTGAAAGCTATAATGTGTTCATCAAGATGAACTTTCCTATCACCATAGAATTTGGGGAAATTCTTCTTTGAATTGCATGGAAGCTCATGTAGAGGTGGAATAAGATTGAGAAGACCAAAAGCATTACCCTAGGTGCCTTGAACTACCATTATAGGATTATGAAAAGGATGGATAACAAATCCTAGAGGGGGAATTATTGGCAAAACTTTATCAATAGTAGAAGTAGATACTTTTTCTGGTAATGGAGATTTGACTTTAGTAGGAGGAAAGCTCTTGGTTTGTTGGAGATGAGATGGTTAAGGAAATATATCAAAATCACTATGCTGTACCAACTCAAATATAGGGTCAATGATACCTTTATCCCTTTGGCTTCATGTATACCTTGAATTTGCCATATTGTGAAACAAAAATGGAAAATAATTGACCTTGCTTCAGTTAAAGCTTGAGGCTTTAAACTATGCAGTCTTTCCCAACAACTCTAGTTTTTGAACACCAGATAAAATAATGGAGGTGGAAGAAGATGGTAAGGCTATAAATGGATAATGGGTAAGACATGAAATGGAGTTTCCAGAGTCTGTAATGGATAAACATTATAATGATAATGGGTAAGACACATGTGATGTTACAATCTAAAACTTGAGGTTCCAAATTGCACAAAATTATGTATATCCCCAGCAGAGTCACCAAAAATTGTTGGTTGAATATTTTGTTGATCAGTGTACTGATAAAAAAAATAGGTATGATTAGCCAAAGTAGGAAGATTGGTCATCCAAATGTGTAGGTTTACCACATCAAAATGGGACTAATCTCTCCTCTCATCAAGGTGAGGTTCCCTATGGATATATATATATATATATATATATATATATATATATATAGAAAATAATATTCAAGGGTATGACAAACCATCCATCTCTCTTTTTTTAGAGATGATGCATGCAGATCAAAGGAAAAACTCAAGGGAAAGGACAAAAATCACTCTTCTTTCAGAAATACTACTCAACAAACCACAAGAATACTCTTGGTAGTAAATACAAAGTGTAACCAAGGACGTAGTAACCAGAACATTGAGATGTAGCACAAAGTCTTCACCTGAATTGCCCAAGAATAAGATATGAAGGACAATGATGGCACAAAGTCATCTAAAGGTTCTTTACATAGAAATGAAAAGAAAACACACTGAAAGGAAATTATGGGGGCACAAAATCTCTCCACATTTGACTTTAAGACACCTTCTTGACTAATTTCACTAATCCTATTTGTTGAATTAAAGGAACAAAAAATATATTAAGGAAAAAGACATAAGAATAGTTTCCCCAACAACAAACATATCGCAACACAAAGTCTGAAAAGTCCCTTTCTTATTCCAATAACATAATATGATCAACAAACTGAGCTCAAAGTCTTAGTAATGCCTTTCAATTTGGGTAGAGTTTTTATCTGATTGTCAAAAAGAGATCCATTTACAATAAAAGAGAGTCCCTTATATAGCCTCTTCAAGAAGAACTCGGGAACAGTAACACATCATGTTGCATTAAAATCTGTTAAGAAGATAGGTTAGAACTTAGGGGCATTTACCCATTTGCTTTTCTCAATGTAGAGAAACAAGTCATGCTATTGAAAGTTTGCATCTTTTGATGTCCACCTGGTGATCTGATATTTCTTCATCATTCCTTCTTTTTTGGTTAATTAAAGTAGGTCCTCGATTTAATTTGTTATTCTATTCCTTCCTCACTTCTTGTTGGTCTTCACCTTAAAGCTTGTGAATGCATTCAGGTCTGTAGATTACAAGGATCAACAACTATTTTATGAGTTTTGAAATTGACGTTTGCACACTCGTCACTACATTTTCAATGGCTAGTTTGTTGTCTTGAATTTTACGGCTTCAAGCACATCACCCCTTGGTCCTTCTTCAACTTTCCTATTTTTCATTCTCTTGAAGGGAAAGTGACCTTTCAATTTGGTAGCTGAGAGTCCCCCACAAGGGCACTTGCCCTTCAGGGTCCTTTGGTGGCCTTTTATCTTCGACAGTCTCTCACGGATTTCCTATAGACTATCTTTGTAGGCATTTTCCCTAGGCTTTCTCTACGGACAAATTTCCATGGACAAAAGTCTGTGGACAAATTCCCATGGGTATTTTCCCTGGGCTTTCTCTGCAAGCATTTTCCTATGGACAAAAAGTCTAGAGAAATTTCTCGTGGACAAAAAGTCTACAGAATTGTTCCATTTTGTTCCATTTGCCTTGGTCTTTGTGAATTCCTTCAGGATTTCCTCCTGCGGCTTCTTTTCTGAATTCCTTTAGAATTTTTGTCTGAAGGAATTCCTTCAGATAAAAAAGTCTAAAGGGATTGTTTCTTGCCTTAGTCTTTTCGAATTCCTTAAACAAAAATCTAAAAGAATTACCTTTATGGCCTTCTTTGAAAATGACCCTTCCAAAGGGTAATTTTGCCAACCAAGTGCCCTCCACAAGGGCACTTGTCCTTCACGAGGCTTCTTTGAATTTTTGTGTTGAACTGCTCCTTTGAACCAAGCTGATGAACCAAGGGGATGAACCAACTATTGAACCATTTGATTGAACTTGAGCATTGAAACGCTTGGTTGAACCAAAATGGTTCAATGCGATGAACCCTTTGATTGAACCAAGTCTTTGAACCAAGTAAATGAAGCAAAGCATTTAACCAAGCGAGTGAACCAACTGAGTGAACCAAAGCATTGAACCACTTGGTTGAACCAAATGTTGAGCTAAGCTGATGGTTCAAGCTAATGAACCAATTGAATGAACCAAAGCATTAAACTAATCGTTGAACCAAGTTTTGGTTCAACAGTTCAAATGAATCCTTTGAACCAACTGATGAACCATTTGATTGAACCAAAGTGATGAACTTTGCTGATTGAACTTCATAGTTGTGTTGAGAGCTTTTTTAATCTGTTGAACCAAATTCATTGAACCTGTTGCTGATGCTTGCCAATGGACATTTTTGATTGAACCAAGGAACTGAACCATTCTAAAAAATGACCAAGTGTTGGAAAATGATTCTTTTGATTGAACCCACTTGTAGAATCCTTTGAACCTATAGAAATGAACCTGTGAAGCCTGTTGAACTTGGCCTGCAGAGTTTGTAGATTCAATCTTGCAGAGTCCATAGATTTTTGAGAAGCTTGAAAAATGAGGAATTTGAATGCCTAGGAAAAATTTTGGAAAGGGAAGAGATAATTTTGGTCTATAAGACCAAAATAGTTTAAATGTTGTCCCAAAAATGAGTGATATTTTTGGAGGACAATAGCAGACTCCAGTTGGGGAACTTCTATCAATTGCAAAAAAAAATGAAGGAAGTAGAATCTAGAATCTCTAGTGTCTTCATGTGTACCATTGGGCTATGGAGTCATGCTACCCAAAAATGGAAGGCATCCAAAATGAAAAAAAATAAAACAAAATAGAATTAAAAACTATACAAATATGCATATGCACAGATGAAATGATCTGATACTTCAAGAATTGAAGTATTTTAGATGCTGCTTCTTGAGAGACAGTGAAAATAGTGCACCATCTTGGTAAACTAGCAAGAAGACATTTTTTCTCCAGAAACAGTGACAGGTGAATGGAGCTCTCAACTAGGAAACCAATTTTTTGCATCTTCTTATTGACTCTTTCTTCTTCTTGCCCCATGGTAGGATATGGTCTTCAATTTGAAAGCCATAACTACTTGCTTTCTTAGTGAAGGGTTCCTTTTCTTGATTTTGATTTGTAGTAGCATGGTTCATTACCATAATTGGTTGTTCTTCTGGTTTAGTCCAGCATATGATTGGATTGTCCATATCAAACTCTTGACAAATTATCATCTTAGCATCTCCTTTGATGTGAAGGAGTTTGATTTCTTCATCTTGAGAAATCTTTAATCCGAGCAATAAAGATTCGCATCCAACTATGTTTTTGGTGTTGCTAACTTGCAAATTGCATGAAGGAAGAATATCTCCTTGAGGAGATATCAACACAATCCCAACTCCATCATTGGTGGAAAAATTGCTGCCATTAGATTTCAGGATTGAAGCATCATTAGAAGCTGATCTCCTATCAGATTTCTCTTCATTAGAGATGGAAGATTCTTCCTTACTTGTACTATGTTCTACCAATTCTCTTAAAGTCTTGTTTAGATCAATTCCTAAATTTTCAACTATAGGACTTTCATTTATAGAAACATGAACACCTCTACGGTAAATAAATAATTACCCCTACCTAAAGACTCAAATAGAATTTGTGCTGTAGGGGCTGATGTTTGGGTGACCACATATTTTGCCTCCTTTTTAGGGAGCAATCTCTTCATTATGCCTTGGATAGGGATCCTTTCTTGAGATAAGTCCATGCTTAGTTCTCCTCCCACATCCTTGCAAAAATTTCATCCAAGAAAAATGCCATAGGATGTTGGGATGTCAGCCACCAAGACAGTCATCTTGATTCTCTTGTCTGGAAAGGCTGCCAATGCAAATTAGGCATCTTTAATATGCCCTGGTACTTGCTTGTTCTCCATGGAGAAACATCTCCCAAATGTCTTGGTCAGTGTGAGACCCAAAGACTCAACTACTTTAGTAGGCATGACATTGTCAAATGCCCCAAAATCAATGATGCAATTGTTGAGTTGATAACCATTTATTAACAGGGAAACATAGAAAGGTTCTATTTTCCTAGGAGCAGCTAGAGGTGTAATGACAAGATTATTTGGAATAGGCATGTTGTTTGGATAATTAGGAGTTACCTTTTTAACTTCTTGTCCTATAGGGATGGTTTGGTTCTTAACATATTGGACCAACTTATCCAATTGATCAAGATTAGCTTACAAATATTCAAATTAACATTTGTATTTTTGCCTTTTTGACATGATCGATTATGTCAAATGGATGAATTGAGCTAGGTAAAAAGAAAGGTACTTCAACTTTTTGAGTTTTAGGAGGGATGAGAAGAGGGTTGGTTTGCGAGATTGAAGTATAAGGTGAAGGTGAAATTTATGTACTTACATTTTGGGTGATCACCAGATCCTTTAACTGAAAAGGTAGAGTGGTTCCATGCTTAAAAATTGTAATTTTTGGTTGAGGTTGCTCCTCTGTCTTCCCTTTATCAGCTTGCTAGACTGATTGGTTCTTGGACTTGGTAAACACTACATATGATCCATCAATAGCTTCTCCTTTGCTTCTGGGTTCATCTTGGTAGTTTAAGAAACCAATTTGGGAGTCGCCAGATGATTCTTCTTAATCTTCTATGAAGAGATCAACGTCATTTTCTTACTCAAACTTAGGTTGGAAAGAGAAAGCATGTTCTATTTCCAAATATCCAACTACTGAGTTGGTTAGAGGAGCTTCAAGGGCAAGTTTCCCTTATAGGGGAGGAAGATGATCTAGCTACCCTTAATTCCTGGTAGCATTGCCTTGATATGACTGATTTGGAAATGTCCTTCTTGGCATATCTCTGTATGAAGGAGTAGAAGCCATTCTTTGTGCCATCTATCTTTTCAAGGCTAACACTTCATTTTCCAACTTTTACACCATTGGATCAGTGGTGCCTATAGATGAATATTTAGAAGTTAATGAAGGTCTATTTCTGTTTGGATGTCTTCTTATCTTCCCTACTAAGATGAGATCATCTTCTACCTCGATGGCCAAAAGTTGAGTTATAGCAAGATCTATTTGACCAACACGTCTCAAAAGAAAACTTACTTCAGGTAATTGAGAATTAATGAAGAAGCATTTGAGATTCTTAGCTGTATGTCAAGCAATTACAAGAATTCTAATCCTCAATTTGTCAAATTTGGCTATGAAATCCCTCATAGGCTCATGAGGCTCTTTCTTCATCTATGTAAGTTGAGCCAAAAGTGCATGTGCATCTTCTATAGGTTTGAATCTAGCTTCAAACTTATCTTTGAGGGTAGTCCAATCAGTTACTGACTGAGCCTGTAGATGATAAAACTAATTTACAGCAGTGCTTTGTAATGTTTCTAAAAATATCCTGACTACTACATCTTTGAATTCTACTCTAATTACTCCATAGGCTATGCTGAAAGTGACAATGTGTTCATCAGGGTGAACTTTTCCATCACCATAGAATTTGGGGAAATTCTAACTTGAACTACATGGAAGTTCATGTAGAGGTGGAATAAAATTGAGAGGACCGAAAGCATTACCCCAGGGGCCTTGAACTACCATTATAGGATTATGAAAAGGAGGGATAACAAATATCAGAGGCATAATTATTGGCAAAGCTTTATCAATAGTAGAAGTAGATACTTCATCTAGCAATGTAGATCTGACTTTAGTAGGAGGAAAGCTCTTGGTTTGTTGGAGACAAGATGGTGAAGGAAATAGATAAAAATCACTTTGTTGTACCAACTCGAATACAGGGTCAACGATAACTTTATCCCTTTGGCTTCGTGTATACCTTAAATCTACCGAATTGTGAAACAAAAATAGAAAATAATTGACCTTGATTTAGTTAAAGCTTGAGGCTTTAAACTGTGCACTCTTTCCCAGCAACTCTGGTTTTTGCAAACCAGATAAAATAACGGAGGTGGAGGGAGATGGTAAGGCTATAAATGGATAATGGGTAAGACATGAAATGGAGTTGTCAGAGTCTGTAATGGATAATGGTTATAATGATAATGGGTAAGACACAGGTGATGTTTCAATTTGAAACTTGAGGTTCCAAATTGCACAAAATTATGTATATCCCTAGCAGAGTCACTAAAAATTGTTGGTTGAATATTTTGTCAATTAGCGTACTTATAAACAAAATAGGTTTGATCAGCCAAAGTAGGAATATTGGTCATCCAAATGTGTAGGTTTACCACATCAAAAGGGGACTAATCTCTCCTCTCATCAAGGGGAGGTTCCCTATGGATATGCTATGTATATATATATATATATATATATATATATATATATATATATATATATAAACAAAAAATAATACTCAAGGGTAGGACAAACCATCCATCTCTCTTTTTTCATAGATGATGTGTGCGGATCAAAGGAAAAACTCAAGGGAAATGATAGAAAGCACTCCTCTTCTTTCAGAAGTACTACTCAACAAACCACAAGAATAATCCTGGTAGTAAATGCAAAGTGTAACCAAGGATGTAGTAACTAGCAAATCAAGATGCAACACAAAGTATTCATCTAAATTGCCCAAGAATAAGATACAAAGGACAATGAGGGCACAAAGTCATCCTAAGGTCCTTTACACAAAAATGAAAAGAAAACACACTGAAAGGCAATTATGGGGGCATAAAGTCTCTCCATAGTTGACTTTAAGACACCTTCTTGACTAATTTCACTAATCCTGCTTGTTGAATTAAAGGAAAAAAAATATATTAAGGAAAAAGACATAAGAATAGTTTCCCTAACAATAAAGATATCATAGCACAAAGTATGAAAAGTCCCTTGCTTTCTTATTCCAATAACAAAATATGATCAACAAACTAAGCTCAAAGTCTCAGCAATTCCTTTCAATTTGGGTAGAGTTTCATTTTGATTGTCAAAAAGAGATCCATTTACAATAAAAGAGAGTCCCTTAAATAGCCTCTTCAAGAAGGACTCAGGAATAATAACACATCATGTTGCATTGAAATATGTGAAGAAGATAGGTTGGAACTTAGGGGTGTTTACCCATTTTCTTTTCTCAATGTAGAGAAACAAGTCATGCTATTGAAAGTTTGTATCTTTCGATGTCCACCTGGCGATCTGATCTTTCTTCATCATTCCTTCTTTTCTAATTAATTGAATTGGGTCCTAAATTCAATTTTTTGTTTTGTTCCTTCCTCACTTCTTATTGGTCTTGGCCTTAAATCCTATGAATGCATTCAAGTCTATAGATTACAAGGATCAACATCTATTTTATGAGCTTTAGAATTGACGTTCACGCACCCATCACTACATTTTCAATGACTAGTTCGTTGTCTTGAATTTGATGTCTTCAAGCGCATCACCCCTTGGTCCTTCTTTGGCTTTCCTATTTTGCATTCTCCTAAAGGGAGGGTGACCCTTTGATTTGGCAGTCGAGAGTCCCCCACAAGGGTACCTACCCTTCGGGGTCCTTCGGTGACCTTTTATCTTTGGCAATCTCTTGCAGATTTTTTGCGAACTGTCTCTATGGGCATTTTCCCTGGGCTTTCTCCATAGACAAATTCCCATGGACAAAAGTCGGCAAACAAATTCCCATGGGTATTTTCCATGGGCTTTCTCCATGGGCATTTTCCCACATATAAAAAGTCCACAAAAATTTCCTGCGAATAAAAAGTCTGTAGAATTGTTCTATTTTGTTCTGTTTGCCTTGGTCTTTGAAAATTCCTTTGATATTTCCTCCCATGGCTTCTTTCCCAAATTCGTTTAGACAAAAAATTTTGAAGGAATTATTTCTTACCTTAGTATTTTTTGAATTTCTTAAACAAAAATCTAAAAGAATTACCTTTGTGGCCTTCTTTGAAAATGACCCTTTTGAAGGGTACTTTTGTCAACCAAGTGCCCTCTGCAAGGGAACTTGTCCTTCGAGAGGCTTCTTTGCATTTTTGCGTTGAACCACTCCTTTGAGCTGAGCTAATGAACCAAGGTGATGAACCAACTGTTAAACCATTTGATTAAACCTGAGCATTGCAATGCTTGGTTGAACCAAAATGGTTCAATGTGATGAACCCTTTGATTGAACCAAGTCTTTGAACCAAGTGAATGAAGAAAAGTGTTGAACCAAGTAGTGAACCAACTAAGTGAACCAAAGCATTGAACCACTTGGTTAAACCAAATGTTGAACCAAGCTGATGAACCAAGCTTTGAACCAAAATGGTTCAAGTCGATGAACAAATTGAATGAACCGAAGCATTGAACTAACCATTGAACCAAGTTTTGGTTCAATGGTTCAAATGAAGCCTTTGAACCAACTGATGAACCATTTGATTGAACTAAAGTGATGAACTTTGTTGATTAAACTTCACAGTTGTGTTGAGAGCTTTTTTAATCTGTTGAACCAAATGCATTGAACCTATTTTTGATGCTTGCCAATGGACATTTTTTATTGAACCAAGGCACTGAACCATTCCCAAAAATGACCAAGTGTTAGAAACTGATTCTTTTGATTGAACCCGCCTACAAAAGCCTTTGAACCTGTAGAAATGAACCTATGAAGCCCATTGAACTTGGCCTACATAATCCTTAGATTCAATCCTGCAGAGTCCATAGATTTATGAGAAGCTTGAAAAATGAGGAATTTGAATGCCCAAGACAAATTTCAGAAAGGGAAGAGACAATTTTGGTCTGTAGGACCAAGAATGTACTAAAACACAAACAAACAATAAAACATAGTAAGGACAAATTATAACTAACTTGGAATCAAGATATGAATAATTAAGACCCATGCATTAACAAGGTAGACTTGCAAATGAACAAGTAATAAAAAATTTAAATACAAATGTAAAAAATTCAATCCTAAATTAGGGCCAAACTCAAAAGGTTTATGAAACGTATTCAAACACAACACACTAAAACAAGCAAAAAAGTAATAAATACAAGAAAAACAAACATAAAATAGTAAGACAAAGAAAGAAAGACACAAAAAAAACCAATAAATAAATACATAACAAAACACTAATAAAGACATAACAAAACACAAATAAATAAAAAGTGAACAACACAATAAAAAACAACTAAACAATCCAAAGCAAAGAAAAAGGGCAATAAGAAAACTATTTTTAGCACACAAAAATAAACATAAATAATGGCTAATCACAATGTTAGATCAGAAAAAAACAATTTGTGCATGTGTAATATAATCATTATACTCTATAATAGGGTGACCCCTAAGTTTGATAATAATGACATTGGTAGAACAACATATGAATAAAATATATGAATTTACCCCCAGGCTATAGGGAAATAATGACACACAAACAAGATGACAAACATAAGCATTAGGCTATAAGGGATAATGAAACAAATTAACAAAATCGGGGGAATAAAAAAAAATGAATGGATATCTAAGATAACTCTAGATGCACTAGGCAAGTAGACATTGTCTCCATAGTTTCATGGCTGAAAGATCCAACATGAACTTCAGGTCTAATGTAGTTCTCCCAGAAGATGAAATAGAAGAAAAATGGTGATAAATAAATATGATTAACATGTATAATAATATGTGAATGGTATCACAAAATGGTGAGGTCATAATAAAATAGGGATGATGATCACAAATATGAAAATTTCAACACAAATAAATTGTGCACGCACAAGAGTATGTTTTAGCCTAAAACCACACTAGAAGGCAAGAGATGAGTATCCATAAATGAACTAAATTGGCAATTTAGAGTGTCTACTATGTCTAAGGCTAAGAAAGAGAATGAGATTACAAAATGGTGAGATAATAATAAAATCAAAGTGTGTAAATATGTATCTTATTCAAATGAACAATGCATATAATGGTGACTCATAAAATGGCAAGAGCATGTCTTAGGTTAATCATAAAATGGTGAGAGCATTTAAGATCAGAATAAACAAATGTACAAAGTAATGTTTTTATTTTTTTATCATATCACTTTATAATGTTTTTATATTTTTGGGATAAACAATGAAAACACAATATAAATAAAGGTACATGAAACCACTTATCTAAGTAGATGTACTTCCATAGGTAAACATTCAAAATAACAAGTAAACTAGCTGCAATAGTGCTCTGATATTTAAATCAGCTATAACAAAAAGTAATCTTGTTAAAATAATGATGATTATCAAGAAATAATAAAATAATAATAGAACATTATGAAAAATTAAATAATTCATAAGGAACTATGTATTAGGCAAAAACCATGTGCTAACATACCCTGGTACACTTATCTATAAAATAATTTATGGATATTGATCAAGCTAAACTACCTCATAGAATGATCCTTGACTATGTGTAAACGTTTAGCGAATCATTTTTGGAGTATTTTCAATGATGTCATATAAGTTTCCAAGTGAATATATGGATTTCCCTGATAGTCTAAGTGATAATGACAAAGTGTACAATGTGTTTGTCCTAGTATGCTTGAAGGCGGCTTGGTTGATCTTTAGTTTTGACATGGCTAGAGATGTTTAGGGATGATTATGGAGTATTAATCATGTGAAATGGGTCCTATTAGAAGTCAATAATGCTTTGAGTTCTTTTTTTCATGAGTGGAATTCATCTGGTAGTCCATTGTTTTCATCTAGAAATTTTGTGTCTAGTGGTAGAAAATCTAAGTAGGTAATTTGATGACATCACCATTGCCATGTGTGGATGAGTCAAGGGGATTTGGTCATATGGTTGTGATAAAATTAGTCCCTAATTATTATTCACTAAATCCAATTTCATGCATCTAATCACAATAAAGACATGTAAGTGTAAAGTTAGGCTCCCACAGAGTTTGACATTATGTTTCCATACTTAGCCAAATTTGTATGTGGAAATAAAGAGCCGAGTAAGCGGTTTGGTGATGACATCTCTCACACATGTGGATTTTTTATGAGAATGTGATCTTATAATTTTGTTTAGTTTTATGCCTAGTTAATTTTTTCTACCTTTTAGGTCTATCACTGAAGTGAGACAAAAGACATGCATGTTCAAAGTTGGCCTCTCAGACAAGTTTTTGACATAAGTGGCTCTGTGCCATAAAAATTGAGTGAGCATTTTAATGTCATTATATATCACATGTGTGATGGTTATAGGAGTATATTAACACATGCTTGATTCTCCTATGTTAATAAATAATATGGTCTAAATTTTAGAACATGTCCTTGAGTGAATCAAAGATATGAAGGTGAAAAGTTGACCTTTGAAGTAGATTTCAATGGTCCCCATAGTCATTTTTACATGATGTTAAAGATTAGGACTAGATGGAGATATAATAGTGCATAAGATTTCAAACATATAGATCTATTAGGTACATCAAGTCAAAGAGGTCAATTTTTTTGATGCTTAAGTTGGGTAAATATCAAGTTATTTAAAAAAGGATAGATGGAGTGTGTTTGTTCCAAGATGTTAGAATGCTACAAGATGGTGCCAAGTATTCATTCTTTAATAATAAGAAGAGATAAAGATCAAACTTATTCTAAGGATCAATAGTTATTAGGTGATTGTACATATAGATATCAATGGTTCACATTAAATTCAAGAGGTAAAAGTGATAGTTGTTCATCATTGTTAAAGACTAAGCTATATACAAAATATCAATAGTTCACATTGAGTAAAAATTACTAGATTGCATGAGATGAGGACAACTAATTTGAGGTTTATTATTTTATCATTGGTACACTAGGAATTAAAATTAAAATAATATTGATGGTGTGTAATAAATTTGAAGACATGAGAGCACAATATGCAATCAAATTGGGCAATATTTAATTGTAACCATTTGAATTCAAAGATTTGAATTTAACAAAGAAAATACTAGTGTCTATTTTTGAGCCATAACTTTTGATATAGGATGAATTTAACCATTTAGTAAAATTAAAATTTATATAATACTCCAAGGTGCATCTATAAATATTAATTTTAAGGTTTGAATGTATCTATATACAAAGATATTGAGATCCAAATTTTACTATGTGTTTGATTATGTTCTACAAGTAACTTGAAAAGGGTAATTGAGCTCATTCTGATGTTGTTTCAATGTTTTATGGTGAATTAGATATTTGAGAGTGTTTTAGACTCCATAAGGATCATCTGTATGTATTTTGGAGGTGTGATCAATCTATCTTTAGTATGAACAATATTTAATAAGTTGATTGGATGTTCATTCATGATGAATATGTGCACAAAATGTTGTTTGAGTGATTTTTGCTTAAGTAAAAGGGCACTATAATGTTTTTTGGAACTTAAGGAGGACATATAGGTCATGTGGAATGGTTCCATGAATTTTTAAAATGGTCATGTGTTCTTATTTTTCTCAGAGAAGTGTCAAAGAGGTGGATGGGTCTTCATAGGACCTAAAAGTGACTTGGGCTTATTTGAAAGTATGTTGTGCTTAAGTGTGACCCATGTTAGATACCTTAAGGGTGAAGGCATGTTTTGCAGCCAAAAGGAAATATTGTGATCTTTTTAATTCATTATTAATCTATAAATGGTGAAATAAAATGTGTTGGTTTCTAGATTTGTGAGTGAGATTTTAGAGACAAGTGCAAGGTTTATGTGAGATTTATGGAATGAAGGAGAGGTAGAGTGCCCAATTCATGAATCAATGAGTATAGAAAATTTATGACCATGTATATAAAATTTAGGTCATATTTTTTATGTCATAAAAGTTCTCTTAAATTTTTAAGATATGCGAAGAGGCCTGAGTGTACATATGAGGATAGTTTGAGTGAAGGAGAGAGATTGTGGTATGCCTATGTGAGAGGCCTATATGAGATAGATAGATAGATAGAGAGAGAGAGAGAGAGAGAGAGAGAGAGAGAGAGAGAGAGAGAGAGAGAGAGAGAGAGAGAGAGAGAGAGTTTGTAGGGATTAGATAAATAGAGATCCATCATAAAGTGTTTAATACATTGGTCATAAGGTATATATGTTTAAAGGAAGGTCTAAAGGACTTTATCTTCCTTAGGGGTAGTTTCTCCTTGTGAAATAGGTGTTTTACTAAAGGCCTTTAATCAGGAGGATATGATCAAGGTTTTCTGGTCTAAAAGAGTTGACTAGTATCTTGTTTGTAATTTATTATAAGATATTAGTCCACATTTTATAGGATTAAGAGTGGCTTTTATTACCCATGAGGGTTTCTCATAGGAACTATGTGTTATATGTTTGATCTTATGTATGCATTGAATGAATGAGCCCTCTTGTTAATGTTGTTTGATCAAGTTGATATATGATGATTGATTAATAGTTTGAAAGGATTGAAATTAAAATATAAATAATTGGGCTCACTTATTCACCCTACTTAGTTATTTTACTACTCATAATTGGTATCAGATCGTATCCTTTGGTAAAGGCTTAATAGCTTGAAGGTGATCCAAGATATAATATGGATAGTCGCCAAGGAGGTTTCTCAACTAAATAAGCACCAATATTCAATGGATCAAATTATGAATTTTGGAGTGAAAATATGAGTAAATATATTACATCCCTATGGTTTGATTCATGGCAATATATTGTGGATGGTTATGTTACTCCTACTACTCCATCTAGTGTTTTAGACAAGAAGTAGTTTGAGAGCAATTCCAAGGCAATGAATGCTATCACTTGTGGTATTTTAGAGATTTAATACACCAAAGTAATCCATTATAAATATTCTAAAGAGATATGAGAAAAAATGAAGATTATTTTTAAAGGAGATTTAAAGGTCAAGCTTGTTAAGTTGTAGACTCACAGAAGGAAATTTGAAAGTCTCAAGATGAACAAAGAAGATTTTGTGGCATCCTTTTTACAGAGAGTTTATAAGATTGTGAACATTATCAGAGGTCTTGGAGATAACCTTGAAGATAATACTATAGTTAAAAAGGTATTAAGGTCTATATCCATCAATATTTATCCAAAATTATCTGCTATAGAATAAATTCATGATCTTACTCAGTTGAAGACGGATCAATTTCATGACACTCTTACTACCTATGAGATGAGGAAGAATGATGATATACCATCAAAGAAGGAAGTAGCATTCAATATAGAGATGAAGAAAAAGAATAAGTTCCAAGGTAAGAAACCAAAAGAGGATGACACTTTTTATATAGATGAGGATGAACTAATTTCTTTGATTTCAAGGAAATTGAGAATAGGTTTAGGTAATTACAAAGGTAAACTACCCCTCAAATGCTTCAATTGTGTTGAGGTAGGACATTTTTATAATAATTCCCCTCATAAGTGTAATAAGGATGATGATTGCAAGAGATCATTTAGGTTAATTAAAATAAAAAGTGGATTCTTAAGGTTTGACAACAAGAAGTACTTCAAGGACAAGAAGAGTCTCTACACCAAAGAAGATTACAGCTCATCAAATGAGAGTGAAGTTAGTGACTCTGAGTATGATCATGAATATGATGGTATTAATGAAGATAGATACCTTTTCATGGTTGAGTAATGTAGTTTCTCACATCAAAAGGAGTCTACTTGGAGTGATTTAGATGATGATGAAGATGAGGTGGACTATGAGACTAAAATGATGAATGCTCTTAAAAATTTGAAGATTGAGAAGAATATAATTAAGAAAATGATATCTAAACTCAATGAATATGAGGAACAATTAAATGTGTATTAGGAAAGAATAAATTAAGACACCAAGGAGCATGAAGATATAGTCCAACATCTCAGTTGTCAATTAGAAGTACTGTCTAAAATCTTGAAAAATAAAGAAGATGAATGTTCAAGGTATGTAATTGAATATGAGTGATTGAGATTTGAGTTAGATAAGACTACAAGTAAGGTGAAATCATTTTTCTAGTTTGATGAAAGTTATAATGATCTGGATGATCTCTTAAAGAGTGAAAATTCATCTAGTGATAGATCTAAATTATGTTTTAATGAAGAGCCTAAATTTACTTCTCAAGTTGACATGAATGTCAATGAGAGCAAGGTGGATCAGACTTTGAAGACAAATCATCAAATAAGGAATGAAGGTGTTGGATAATGAATACAAAATAGATTATATAACCAAATGCCATGAGGTATGCAAAGTTTAATGGTTAATGCTATACTTGTAATCAATTTGGGCATAGAGCTAGAAAATGTGGAAGACCTGTTAAAAATGAATTTGCATAGAACTATGATGCGGGTCATTAGTAAAAAGGTGTGAGTAAGGTTGTGTGCTTCAAATATCATGATGTGGGACTACAAAAATTTATCCATTTAAGGTAGGGCAAGTTGAATTTCATTCAATAAATATTGAGTTTTATAGTTGTTATGAACTAGGACATAATTCAAGATTTTATCCAAATCTGGTAAGACATAATGAGATTCTTGCAAAAGGTATGATTTGCTACAACTATAAATAGAGAGGTCACATTGAAATATTATATAAACAAAAGTCTACAAGTTAGAATAGGTTTAATTAGGCTCTTATAGTACAAGGAAGAATATGAGTTAACTCATGGATACCAAAGGTGGTAAGTATAAGTCATGATGAGACTGGAGGTCCAAGTAATTTATTTACCATGGTGGAAAATACCATAGAAGGTGAAGAGTGGCAAGGGCTACGATTGTCTGTTCATGTTGAGAATGAAGAGACCAAGCTTAAGGAGAAGACTAAGGTGTTGGTTGAGGCTAGTTATGAAGTGAGTATGGATCCAAGTGAACATCCTATTATTGCTGAGCAAGCTTCACATAAAGAACATAAATTTTTGGTACTTAGTGATGATGTTCCAAGATGTAAGGAAGATTCTATAGATGAAAAGGTATATCATGAATCTATGTTATCTTCATGTATTATCAATCCAATCATAGAAAAGAAGGAGAATGTTGTAGTGGATGAGCATGTTACTTATCTTAAGACTAAGAAGAAGAAGAAGAAGAATAACTATAAGCATTAGATGACCAAGGAGGAGAAGGAATATGAGGAGTTGTGGGCAACTCCTATTTTTAGATTATTCTAGGACATTATGAAATAGGGTGTCTCTACCTATGTTTCTTAGGAGATCTCTTTATTATGGAGAATCAAGTTTATGTTCTCAAGATCATAATTCCAATCTGTATAGAGACTTTTACTTATCTTAGAAGGTTATTGGTTAAGGACAAGCAACAAGTTCATGAGTTTGCTCCAAAGGTTTGTGAAGGAGTTGTAGTATAGGGTTAAAATGGGTAGTTCCAAGTGGCTTAATGAGATTGATGGAATGTCAAAAAGTGTTTCATGATCAAAAAGCTATGTGAACTTCTCTGTGATGTGCTCTAGGTGTTTTTGTGGTTTGAAATTATGTTGAAGTCAAATTAGAGATTGCGTTTACTCTTGAGTTTCTCACTTTGTGCTTAAGAGTATGTAGGTCCCAAAATGGATTAAAAATTGTATGGGTTACCAAAGATGTGGAAGCTCAATTCTTGGTCTAGAAGTGTGTAATGGTTGTCTCTAGGTGTACAAAAATTTTCATAGGTGGATGTTGACCAGAAGGAGGCTTGTTGACTTTATTTGTTTTGAGATTCTAAGATTTTGGGCTATGCTAGAAAAGTGATCTACCTTATGAATTAAGGTTTGAGGCTTCATAATAGGTTTAATGGGCTGAATGGGTTATCAAATCATGCTTCATATAGATTTGAAGGTTTATAGTTTTTAAGTTATTCAAATTTTTATCAAGATGGAGACTTAATTAGTAAGTTAGTTTGTGAAATAAGTATATTACAAAGGATGATCTAGGTGATATAAATTGGTGTGATTGAGGGGAATATGAGATTTATTTAGAAATGAAGTTTCAGATCTTGAAGATATTTTTAATGAAAGTTGTGGGCTTTGCAAGTTTCACATAGGGCTATAAGGAGTCTATACAGGCCTAGTCTTGAAGATGTGATTTTTTTTTTTGTTTTTTCCAAAATAACAAGGTATGTATGTTTAAAGGATATTTATAAGGTTATTTTAGAGCATTTTTTATTATTGGTGAGTGGCATGAAGTTCTGTAGGTGGTCCTTATGGTAGCTTGAGAGAGAAGGCTAGTAAGTCTATGTGATGGTTCTTCATGGTGTGTGGAGATTTGAAGATGCTCAAAATGTAAAATGGCTCAAAAATATTATGGGGGGTACCTATTAGATATTTATTGGTGCATTTTAGTAATTTTTTCTGTTATTTCTTCATTGGTTGTAGTGTTTGGTTCAAGAGAGTGTTGGCATGGAGCAAGAGGAAATTGACAAGGCAAGATGAGGTAGGCTCAAGGTAAGTGGGAGTTTGTATCATATTTATAAGGTGGTTCTCTATTTTTGGTAGTATTTTTATGTCCTCAATATTAGCTGGTTCCCACTTTGTCATTGTGTTAAAGGGGGAGAAACTTCTTATTGTGAGAGTTCTTGAAGAGAGAAAAGGTGAGCCAAATGATGTTTGTTGACATCAATGACAAAGGGAGAGATTGTTAAATTATTGTAAATGATGTAATTATGATGTCATATAATTTTAAAAGTTACTGGATGAAGTGCCCTGATAGTTAAAGTGACAATGACAAAGTGTGCAATGTACTTGTCATAATATGCTTAAAGGAGGCTTGGTTGATCTTCATTTTTTACATGGAAAGAGATGTTTAGGGATAAGTATGTAGTATTCATCATGTGCAAGGGGTCATATCATAAGTAAATTATTATTTGAGTGATTGTGTGTATGAATGAAATTCATTTGGTAGTTTATTATTTTTATCTAGACATTTTAGGTCTAGTGGCAAAAAATCTGAGTAGGTATTTTACTGATGTCACCATTGCCATGTGTGAATGAGTTAGTGAGAGTTGGTTATTTGGTTGTGATAAAATTAATACCTAGTTATTATATGATAAATCATAGGTCATTAACCTAATTAAAAAAATATATATGTAAGTGCAAAGTTGGGCTCCCAAGAAGTTTGACATTGTTTTCTCTTACTTAGCTAAATTTGTATGTGGTAAGAAAGAGCCAAGTAAGTAGTTTGGTGATGGAATATCTTACACATGTGAATGTTTTAGGAGAATTTTATCTTATGGGTTTACTAAATTTTATGCCTAGTTGACTTTTACTAAAATTTAGGTCAATCTTTGAATTGTGACAAAAGATATGCATGTTCAAAGTTGGCCTCCCAAACAAGTTTTTGACATAGTTGGCTCTGTGGTAGAAAAATCTAAGTGAGCATTTTAATTTCATTATATCCCACATGTGTGATGGTTGAAAGAGTATATTGACACATTACTGGATTCTCCTATGAGAGGAGATCATATGGTCCAAAAATTAGAACATGCGCTTGAGCGAAGCAAAATATATGGAGGTATAAAGTTGAACTTCTAGGTAGATTGCAATGGTCCCCATACTTAGTCATTTTTTCACAATGTTAAAGATCAAGACCAGATAGAGATCTAACAATATACAAGATTTCATATATATATATATATATATATATATATATATATATATATATATATATATATATATATATATATATATATATATAGTGCATATCAATTCAAAGAGGTTAAAATGTTTGATGCTTAAACTAGATAAATATTGAGCTCCTTATAAAATGATCGACAGAGCATGCTTATTTTAAGATGTCATTATGATATGAGATGGTGCCAAGTGTTCATTTTTTTATTTTGGAAAAATATAAATATCAATCTTCTTCTAAGGATCAATGGTGAGTAGGTGATCATAAAAATATAGATCAATGGTGTACATTAAAGTTAAGAGGTCAAAGTGATAGTTGTTCAACATTTTTAAAGAACAAGCTATGCATAGATTATCGATAGTGTGCATTGAGTCAAAATTACTAGATTACATGAGATGAGGTCAAATGATTAGAGGTTTAATATTTGAGCATTGGTATACTATGAATTAAATTTTGAAGAAGATCAATAGTGTGTGATCAATCTAAATATGCAATATCACAAGATGTAACCAAAGTGGTTGATGTTTAATTATGACCGTGTGAATTCAAATATCTCCATAGATTTATGGAGTGAAGGAGAGGTAGAGTACCTAGTTGATGAATTGATGAGTAGAGTAGATTGATGACCATGCATATGACCTATAGGTCATATTTATTATTTCATAAAAGTTATCTTGTACTTTGAGGATATGTGAAGAGGTATGAGTGTCCATATGAGGATAGTTTGTATGAAGAAGGAGAGAGATTGTTGTATGCCTATGTGAGAGGCTTATATGAGATAGAGAGAGAGTTTTTTATGGGTTATATAAAAAAAATCCATCATTAGGTGTTGAATACATTATTTCTAAGTGGAGGTGTTCAAAGGAGGGTCTAAAATACTTGATGTTCCTTACAGGTAGTTACTCCTTGTGAAATAGGAGTTTCACTAAAGGCCTTTGATCAAGAGGACATGATCAAGGTTTTCTAGTCTAAAGGAGTTGACTAGTATCTTATTTTTAATTTTCTATAAGACATTATTCCATGTGTTACATACTTGAGAGTGGGTTTTATTCCCCATGAGGGTTTCTCATAGGAACTATGTGTTATGTGTTTGATCTTGTGTATGCATTGAATGAATGAGCCCTCTTGTTAATGTTGCTTGATCAAGTTGATATTTGAAAATTGGTTAATAGTTTTAAAATAATGGAATTGAAATATAAATACCTAGGCTCATTGATTCACCACCCCCCCTCTTAGTGAGTTTACCTCTAACAATCATAATCAGGATCATAATTGGTTTTGGGTATAATGGTCCAAGTGAAAATAGAATTAGTCTAGGTACAGTGGAATAGAAATGATCCAGGTTATAATGGTTTAGAGTTACAATCATCTAGGGTTACAATATTCCAAAGTTATAATGGTCTAGGGTTATAAAAGTATAGAGTTACAATGGCCTAGGGTGAAATGGTACAAGGTATAATAGTCTAGGTTATAAGTATGATGGAATGATAAATAATTTTAGCATTGGGTATCCCGAAGTAAGGGATCTTGTAGACAATGGTTAAAAAAAGGTTATAAATAATATAAATAATTAAGATGTAAATGTTAATGTGTTCTAGGAGTTCTTCACTTGCTAGAGTATCTAATTGGTATTTCTCTAAGCAAAGTTTTCTCTAACGACATATGTACCTGGCTAATTGGGCTGAAACTTACCCTTCTTCTTGTGTTCAACATTAGTGTTATTTTGATTCTCTTTTAAGACTAAGTCACTAACTTAAAAATACCAAGGGAGAATGCATTTTTTATAGATATGAAGCAACCTATTCTAATATGCTTTCAAATTATCCAAGGTATCTAAATGCTTGCCATCAAGAAGATTTAGCTCTTGTAACCTAGAAACTCTATAGTCTTCATCACCAACAATGTGATCCAAAAATACCTACAATGAAGGTTGATCAGCATCGACCAAGATAATATCCTCTATGCCAAACACCAAGGAATATGGAGTGGCTCTTGTAGGGGTATGATGACTAGTGTGATAGGCCTAGAGAGTGGGAAAATTTTACAAGTGCCAATTATGGCTAGCATTAATGAGAATTTTATTAAATATTATGATAATGGTTTTGTTAGATGCCTAAGATTGACTGTTGCCTTACATTTTATATGGTGAGGAATTCTTGTGTTTGATCTTGAACATGATTTTGAATATGATATAAAATGCAAAAATTGGTAACATGAGTGTGACTTGTGACACCCAACCCATAAGTCCCTCTTGCTTTCTTTCATGATCCTCATAGACATCTTTACATTGATTCCTAGTCATTTGTAGCTTCTAGACCTAATCCTAGCTCACTAATACTACTCTTTCTATGACAAATATATCCCCTAGGTTCCATTAGCTCAGGACTATAGCACCCAACTTAGAATATAGCATTGGGCCCTCTAGTGGCTAATTTTGGTACACCTATCTAAGTTCATTTTTACCTGCAATGGTCAGTTCTTTTTGTTTCTTATCCCTCTTCTTTTTGGCCTAATGTGGGCACATTCAACCCATGACCAATAGATCCCTATAAAATCCCATTCAAAATTCATTTAGAAAGGGTTGTTAATTATTACAAAGAAATCAAGAATACAAGCAAAACCACAAAGGCAATCTTTCCTATTCTCTATATATATCCAGTCAATATTACTACAATCTCATCCAAACCCTTACTCCAATTCCTAGCCATCTCAAGCACACCTAGTTTTAACATTTTCATCTTCATACACACTATTTCACAAAGCACATCAAGTGGGAGAACTACATATGGCTTGATCCCTCTTCAGAGTATTGGTATGTAGGTAGCGTGCGCACACAAGTGGTGTAGATACATGTTCAGTGCATATTACACACACTAACGCCCCCTCTTTCCTAAAATTTATCAAATCATAATGGAGTCTAGGTTTTGAAGACTAAATCATTTATATAGGGAGTTCTATAGACATCCAATAGTTGAAATTTCATAAGTAGGCTCACACAGACACAAGGAACAAAACCTAAAAAGCTCAGGTTCCTAGATAATACAAGTAGAAGAGGACTATATAACTAGACCCTAGGGTGTCTTATTTTGGTGCTCCTACCCAATAAATAAACAAAGGCTAGATCCTAATTTGTGACAGTGTCCTAATAATGTAAAATATATTTTAGACCCTGTAATAGTCATCTTAGTCCATTTCTAGCTAAGTATTATTTTCTCTCCCTTATTACTATCTTTAGAATTATTCAAATTATTTTCAAACTATAAAAACTAGTATCTTAATTATTGAATATTTATTTACTGATTTAGTCAACCTATACCTTTAATTAAATTAGAAATAATACACCAATATTCTCAAAAAAGTTAAATCATTTGGTGAACCTGACTTACTTCATTTGCACATAAAAATTTAGAAACCCTATAGTAATTTTTTTACAAATTTTTCCTATATTTTCTAATTTTTTGTTTTCATAATAAAATAAAAATTTAGAATCAAATTTTAAAATTTCTTAGTAATTTTAAAATATTTTTTTGTCAAACCCTAGTTGCCCATACTAGGTCCCGGTATTTTCCCATTATTTTTCTAATAGTTTTATGATTTTTTCCTTTTTTTTTACTTGAATAATAAAATCATAAACGAGAATTAAATTTTAAATTTTTTTAGTAATTTTAAAATATTTTTTCGTTAAACCCTAATTGCCCATACTAGGTCTTGGTATTTTCCCAGTATTTTTTATATCTTTTCCCTGATTTTTTAGTTACATATATAAATCAGAAATTTGCATCAAGTTTTAAAATTCCTTAATAATTTTTAAAATAATTTCATCAAAAACCTTAGTTGCATGTACTATCTCCTATTTACTTCTTGAGGTATCACCTTACATCTAAAATTAGATTTCAAAAATGGATCTCACTAATATTAAAATATTTCTTACATTTTTAGCAAATAATAAGGAGACCATACATGGTCCTATCATGTACATGAATGATAAAGTCTTCCATATGTTAATACAAAGCTTAATTATTTGCATTTCATGCTTATTTTTCATAATATGAGATGGTATTAACAAAATTATTGTTACACATAATACGATCCCTCTCCTTTAAAGAAATGTTTACTTATCTTTAATACCAGGTTTCATTACTTACTTTCTATCTCTCATGTGGAAATTTTTTAAAGTTTACCATTATAAACAAATTAAAAATATCATATCATATTTCAAATTTTCTTATGCGTTCATGCATTAATTCATGCTTTCTATTTCTTGCTTTCTATCTCTCATATGGCAAAATTTTCAAGTTTATCATGCTAAACACATTAAAAATATCATAACACATGTCAAAGTTTATTATGCATTTATGAATCAATTCATGCTTTATATCCATTTCTTTCTATCTCTCACGTGCAAAATTGTTCTATTTTATCATGCTAAATACATTAGAAATGTCATAGCACATGTCAAAGTTCTTTCTCCTTAATGCATAAATTCATGCTCTTTCTCCCTTGACTGCTATCTCTCATGAGGAATGCTCTTTATAAAAATATTTTTATACAAATTATAACTCCACTTTCATGAATTTTATCCCACATACATGGTTTCTACCTAGAGGATCCATTTCATAAGCTAACAACCACCTATCAAGTTTTAATGTCATATCTTATGGACAAGAAATAATTTCCTTCTCCTCCTCTCTCCCAAAAGGGTGATAGTTACTTTCCATCTAACCAAGTCCATGATATCACCCATCCAAAAGGTGAGGCAACCTATACTATTGTTCCTAATGCATACATTCAGCCTATAGCTTCTTCAAATCCTCTTCAACATATGTGCTTACATGTTCAATAAAAATCAACTAGGGTTTGCACTTGTGAGACTTTAAGAGATCAAATCACCAGTATGAGTAAGTTTTTTTCATATTCATAAATGAAAAATAAAATATTACATGAAAAAATCACAACATTGGAAAACCATATTATAATACAAAATCATCAAAGGCACCCTAGCATCAATCAGATATATGCACCTTCACCTAGTCAATTGATTGCAAGCAATGTTACATATCAAAACAAGAAATCACAACAAAGTAATTGTAAAGATAGTGATTCCAAAAGCATTAAAATATCAAATAAGAATTAAATTGAGGTATTAATGGAAATGATTAAATCTAAGTTGATCAAATTAACTCCTCTATAACTAGTGAGAAGATCTAGATACTGTTATGCATATCATAGAATGCATGGGCATCACACATATTTATGTTTGGTATTAAAAAAACATATACAAAAAATAATTTCTAATGAGGACCCTATATAATTTAAATCAATCAAGCAATCCACAGTGACATAGGAACCCATTCACAAAGTGTCAAATTTAGAAATAGTATAAAAGTGGTTACCAAAGCATAACTCAAAACAATATATGAATCAAAAAGCAAAATCAAAGCAAGAAACAGTACCACAAACACATATAAAGCGTGGAAAATATGTAAATATACCTCTCCAAAGTGGATCTCAACTTTCAAATTAGTATGGGTTTGGTTAAAACTATCTACAATAGTTTGATTATCAAGGTTAAGGGTTGGGCAAGCATTCTTAAGGCAACACTACTCCTATTTTAGTAGTTGATAATGTTTGTCACCAAGTTTTGGATTTATTGAACATCCTAAGGCAAATCATTCATAGACACAATTTATCAAATGATAAGTTATAGATACAAAAAAATTTAACACTAGCATTCCGTTGGTTGAAATTCAACATGATAATGATGAGTGGAACAATACAACTTATTATGATTCCCAAGATACCAACCATGAATCTGAATATTTAGAGTCATATACATAGCCATTCCCTTGTGCTTCACAATCATGCAGAGTTTCCCATGAGAATCATTGGTTAGTATCATCTCTTATTAGCCTTACTTGTACATAGTTTCTTTTTTGCTTACTTGTACATAGTTTCTCAATTTTTCTTGTACATAATCTCCTCATGATTTATTATACATAGCTTATTATAAAATACCAAAAACATTTAAATATGTCAAAATACCAAAAACAATACAAAATTTCAAAATTCAAACACATTTCAATTGTATGCATTACTCATGCTTTACATTTATACTACCATGATAGACTTACATTTACTATTATATGTTATTGTTTGTCAGTTTATCTACATTACCATGCTTCACTTGATCTTATTTCAGTGTGTGCAATGACATTTATATCCTTTATTACTTCACTCTACCCATTGAGGGGGTATCCTACTTTTACATTTGAGACACACATCAATATACATACCCACTAGTAATATCTTCCACATGACTACACCATCTAGTTTATGTCATTCCTACACCACACACTCTATTTATCATGATGATTTACATTATTTACTCACTTACATAGATTACTCTATCGACTTTTCACTAGTATATAACACTTGTGTATTTTCTTAGCATATACCTAGTCTTGTATTACATGTCTTGCATATTTTCACTTCTTGATTTGATTAGTTAGATGCGATTGTATTCCTAGTATTTACATGTTTTCCTTTCTTGCTTTGCATAACTAGATATGATTGAATTTATTAGTTCCTATTTTTTATCCTATATATGCCTTAGGACATTTTATATTATCCTTTACTTCTATTCATGTGTGTGCCTTAATACATTTTCCAATGTCCTTTGCATGTACTCTTCTTTGTGATTGTGGCTTTCATACCAACCTTGCTTGTTTCAATTATATGTGTATGTGGAATTTGATTATGCCTTGTATACTTTCCTTCTAGTGTGAGTGACATGTGCCCATGTCCCTTGTTTGCTTGGCCCCTTGGCCACTCTTGTATGCTTCTTTATTTTTGCCTTGTGTTCTTGTTACTTGTTTGCTTTTCAATTATTTACAAATCCATGAGCCACATCATGCATTATTTTGATTTATTTGATGCCATGATGGAAATAATGTTCCATCCCTCTATAAAAACTAACTAGACTTATTGTTTTAATTTATTACATTACACATACTATTACATTTTTATATCTATCTAGGCATACCCATATTGATCTAACAATCTCTCATTACAAACCATGATATATCTTGAGATATCTTGTTGATTATCATTATTATATCATGTACTTTTTTATCATAACACAATTATAGGGATTTTTGTTCTAAGGGAAATCATTTCAAGTTCTTCATTCCTTCCCTTAGAAGAGCAGACAATAAATAGGGGTTTTTTCATAGAGATCAAAGATCTTACTAGTCAAAAAATCAACATTTAGAACACCCAAAACAATAACCAAACTTCAAACTAGGTATAATAAACTAGGTAGATAGTAAAAATTATAGAATAGTCATCAAATTTAGCCTAGGAGAATAGTGCCAAGATTGGAATACAACATTGGGCCCTCTAGAGTCCATTTTTGGTGCTCTTATCTAAATAGAAAAAAAAATAGATTTTCCAAACATAGTCATAAAAGTAGGTTCAGCTACAATTTTGCACATCAAAACCAATTCAAATATAGAACGTTCAGTAAAAAACTTCTCAAAGAATCTAGATATAGGGGGCATCATGCATTCAAGTTTTAGATATGATAGTTGGTATAACTTTTAGATCAAAATCCATGATCTAGATACTAGTGATTAGGGGAAATATGCACAACATATTTGTCTTCTTTTCTTTTCATGTTTAGTACATTACCCAATAGTTCTTATCACTTGTGTGCCTTATTCCATCTATAGGTAGTTGGCATCATTTTAGAGTGGCTTTTATCCAAGCATAACCTCTATATTTTAGAATGGATTTCATATAAGCCTAGTGCCCAGTGTCAGAGTGGTTTCTATACACGTCTAATCTCCACCTTTTGGAGTGGCCAAGAGTGGCCTAGTTTCTATCATATATTTGGCTATCCATGCCATATTTTCATATTATAGATCATTCATGGGTTTCAAGAGCCATCTCATAAGACACACATTTCATACTAGTATCAGCTCATAGCTTCACTTCATAGGGTAATGATGGAACCAAAGGTCTAGTTAGATTTTTTATTTTTGATCCACCTACTCAAAGGGATTGGACACACATTCAAAACATTGATTAACACACATAGGATCATGTAGCCTCACTTAGTGGGAAATGATGGAGCCAATGGTATATCTAGTCTTTGTATTCTTGAGCCACATACTCAAAGGGATTAGACACATAGTCCAAACATTAATTAGTACATGTAGAATCATGTATCTTCACTTAGTGGGAAACAATTAAGCTAAAGGACTAGTTATTATTTGTATTCTTAAGCCATCTATTCAGAGGGATTGGACACATGGACAAAATATCAATTAACACACACATGATCACATAGATTCACTTAGTGGGTGACAATGGAGCCAAAGGGCTAGCCTTTATATTCTTGAGCCACTTCTAGGGAATTGAGCACTCAATGCCATTCATGATATTACTCTTTGTATAACATCACTCAGCATCAAAATAGGTTTTTTATTGGTACATGTACCTAGTGAGGTATATTCATTCCTTTCTCTTCCTCTCTTTCTTACCTAGCTTTGTATGCTCTTATTTTAGATATAGCATATCTAGTAAAAACAAATCTACTCCTTTTTTTATTTTATAGATTTACACTTCATAGTATGCTCTCTCTACACACACCCAACATCACACAACTTCATGATCTTCACCCTTACAAGTAAGTTCAGGTACACTTTCTATTTTTCCTTTATCCTAGTATTTTACTTTGTTGCATCACTAAAATAAAGGAGGAAAATGTGGTCATATAAAATGTAAAAATTGGTAAATTGAGTGTGGATTTTGAAACCTGACCCATAGGTCCCTCTTACTTGCTTTTAAGACCATCATAGGCATATTTTCACTGATTCCCAGTCATATGTAGCCTTCCGAACCTAATCATAGTTTAGTTAGAATTCTATTTTCATGACAAATCTATTACCCTAGGTTGTGTTAACTCAGAACTTTAGCACCTAAATTGGACTATAGTGTTGGGCCCTATGGTGTCCACTTTCAATGCTCCTGTCTAAGTGCATTTTTACCTCCAATGGTAAGTTCTTTATGCTTCTTATCCCTCTTCTTGTCAGCCTAATGTAAGGATATTCAACACATGACCAACAAATCCTTATAAAATCCCATTCAAATTTTATTTGAAAAGGGTTGGAAATTATTACAAATCAAGCAAGAATACAAGAAAAAGCACTAAGTAAATCTTACCTATTATCTACATATAGCTAGCTAATATTACTAAAATCTCTTCCAAATCCTTAGACCAGTCCCTAGCCACCTCAAACATAACTAATTTTAGCATTTACATCTTCATACACACTATTTCACAAATCACATCAAGTGGGAGAACTACATATGGCTTGATCCCTCTTCAGAGTATTAGTATATAGGTAGCATGCCCATACAAGGGATGTGAATACACATTCAATATATCTTACACACACTAGCACCCCTTCTTTCTTAATTTTTTTCAAAGTATAATGGATTTTAGGTTTTGAAAACTAAATCAGCTCTACAAGGAGTTCTACAAACATTCAATAGTCAAAATTTCATAGGTAGGCTCACACGGACACAGTGAAAAAAACCTAGAAAGCTCATGTTTCCTAGATAATAGGAAAAGAGGACTATAGAACCAGAACCCAGGGTGTCCTATTTTTGTACTCCTATCCAATCAATAAATGAAGGATAGATCCTATTTTGTAACAGTGTCCCAATCCTTTATAATGAATTTTAGACACTATAATAGTCATATAAATCTATTTCTAGGTAAGTCTTATTTTCTCTCCCTTATTACTACTTTTAGAAAGATTCAAATTATAGTCAAATTTTATAAATTAGTAGCTTAATTATTACATATTTATTTACTGATTTAGTAAACCTAGACCTTTAACTAAATTATGAATAATAAACTAATATTCCTAAAAAGGTTAAACCACATAATGATAGATGATATGATAATGGATAAACTTAGCTTTCTACTTCTCGATTACGTGAGGAATTGCCTCACTCCACTTATTAAAATAATCCATAGTAAGAATAATATGTTTATGGCCATCATAGCATTTTAGGTTTATTTTTGTATGAGATCGAGATGCCATGTAGAAAATGGCCATGGTTAGTAATTAGTTGTAGTGGCAATGAAGGTGCATGTATCAAATTACCATGTTGTTTTTAAGCAATGTATTTCTTGATGTAATTGCAAACATCTATCTCTATATTATGCCAATAATATCTTATTCTCAAGAGTTTCTTGCATAAGACTACACTATTGGTGTGGGCCCCCCACATTCCTTCATGGACCTCTTTAATCATTAACATTGATTATGTTGGTCATTTTGGCCCACACAACAATCTTATGCTTATTTTAAATAGATGAGTAGGGTCCCAATTAATGAATGGATCAAGTGGCTTAGAAGCAAACTCAACATTGCAAGCAGAGGGATATAAGTAGGTCTTTATGGTGCTGACTAGTTATATAAATAGGTCTATACAAAGCCTATTTTTACACTTTTTCAACTTTTGGCCAAGTGTAGCATTCAAATTTTCTTTAGAGGAAGTTTCCACATAAAGCCCATAATAAAATTACAAGGCTTAATACTTTCATGGGTTTTATCCCATGTTATTTGTCTAAGTGTTGGAATTCTTTCAGGAGTTTGGTTTTGGCTTTTTTGGGCTAAGTGTCAAGAATTATTTTAGGCATTTTGTCCAAAATTTCCTCAAAGGGTCATTTCTTTGAAGATGATCCTTTTCAGTAGTTTTGAAGGGTATCTTTTTCAAGAAAAGTGGCCAAGACAATTTTACTAAAGTGTTTTTTCTTAGGAAAGTGTCTCAAACACTTTTTTTAAATACTTTTCTTTATAAAAAAGTCCCAGTGGAATATTCCCAAAGGGTCATTTCCTAGGAAAATGGTCCAGTTCAAGGTTTGTAAAGGGTCTTTTTCTTTCAAGAAAGTGATCAAAGCAAAAATTTTGATGGGAACTTTTCAAAGGGTAAAGGACTATTTCAAAAAGGTTGAAGGGCCATTCTAATGACATAATTCCTTCAGGAAAATTATCCAAGACAATTGTTTTGAAGGTAGATTTATTTTGGAGCTTTTGTCTTGAATCAAAAGACTAAAGTAAAATTATTTCAGACATTTTGTCTAAGATAGAGATCTTGAAGACATGAATTATTTCATACATTTTGTTCAAAATAATATCTTAAGGAAAATATAGGGAAAATAATTTCCTTCAGAGTAAGTGGTTGAAACATAAATCCTGAAGACAAGGAGCCAAATGGAAGAAGGATTCCAAGACCTCAATTTACTAACAAGGCCTTTTAAGACACTTTGGTTTCACTTAAAGTGTAAATTGCCATTTGCTAAGGACATGAATATATTTTCATGGCCCCCATAGGATTCCAAGAATGTTTGGAATGGATTTGAAGTGCATGGGATCCATTTGGTTCTTCATTGTGTTCATTGAGATAATTGGGCTTAGTAGTAAAAATTTTGAGTGGGCGCTTTACTGACATCATCATTTCTATGTATGGACAAGTTAAGAAAAATGGTTATATGGGTTTTTTCTCATTTGTGCCAAGATTATATGTACCTAGTCTCAGGCCCTCTACCAAAGTATATCAGATGTTATGAAGATCCAATTTTGGTCTCTCAACCAAATTTTACTAAATTTCCATACTTAGCCAATTTTTAGGGAGGTCAAATAAAGCCAAGTGCATAGTTTAATGATGTTATATTTTTCACATGTGACAATATTTAGAGGAATTGGTCAAATGCGTCTATTCAATTTTGAGCCTAAAATATGTCTGATAAGCTTTGGTTCCTTTGAAAAATCACAAAAAAATATATACACATCCAAATTTGGCTCCTCAATTAGATTTCATTATGTTTTCCATAGTCAAATGATCTTGACTGTCACTAAGATGTCACAGAGAAATGAGTGGACTAGCCAAATTTTGAATTTAATATCTTGAGCAAGAATCCTTTCACCACTAGTAGAATAAGTTTAATTGTAAATTTACATGCCAATATCATCCTCAAAAAAATTTAAGCCTGCACAAGCTTTCTAGCTTAAGATATAAATCTTCAAATATGGACCTGTGTAGTAAGATGTTTAAGCTAACATCAAGTTTAATCTAAAACAAAGTAAGTCCTTTTGATTTTAAATTTGATGATCAAATGAGTGTCATTGATGGTCATGTGAATGTCATTTTATGTCCTACAAATTTTCAAATTTAAGATCATGAAATATCCATTAGCTTTCAAATAGTGGGTCTTGACAAGATCAATAGTCCTCACTCAATCATATATCTAAATCTAATAGTGTGATATGGGTCAAATAGCTAGATAGCTCAAGAGATCATGTGGCATAATAATATAAGATGGAAGATTGATAGTAAGATCTTGAGGTTGAACACATGTTTGCACATGGTGCAAGTAGGGACAAGGTTGAAAATTCAAAGATAGATCTAAGGGATTGAATTCATTCTTACCTAACAAATCCAATGGAAGGAGTTGAGTTAATGGTCAATGATTTGAGTTAGATTACTAAAAGCCAATGAAAAATGATCAAGCTAGGGCATTTTTTTACTAAGGTCGATGGAGAAGCTCAACTCAAGAAAAGCAAATGAATGGGATCAAGCTGGTAGAATACATGGAACTAAGCTCAAATCTTGACCTAAACTAGATTAGATTGAATATAAGGACCATGTACTACCATCAAGGCTCCTTAATGTAAAAACAAGTCATCTAGACATAATATAAAGTAAAGGGACTACCCATGTGGTTGAATATGGGCCTCTAACTTATAAGTTTGCATCATAAAGGGATCCTTCTCTAACTATGTTCACCATTTCTAAAAGGAGATAATATTTAAAAGGGCACCATGAAGGAAAACAAGTAGATCCCAATAGTTCATCATATGGATTAGCTACTTGAAAGGTACCTTTCTCTCCACTATGCATGCCATGACAACTTGTCAAGAGTAGTTTACAAAAAGACATGATTCTAAATGATGGATCTGATTGTTGTAACTAAACTATTACCAAAACCCAACTAGAAACATCTTGATCCCACCATTATAGCCAGCATGGAACATCAAATGAGAGGATATTGTAATGATTCAATAGACTGGAGTAACCTAGACCAATCAAGAAGGGTTTGAGTGATCTTGATTCATGGAGGCAATTGTAACAACTTTTAAAATGGATTTGAACTCATTTATCTCTTTTTTTAAGCACCAAAACTCTCTCTCTCTCTCTCTCTCTCTCTCTCTCTCTCTCTCTCTCTCTCTCTCTCTCTCTCTCTCTCTCTCTCTCTCTCTCTCTCTCTCTCTCTCTCTCTCTCTCTCTCTCTCTCTCTCTCTTGCTTCCCTTCTACTATAAATATATCCTTTGAGCTATAGTTTTGGATCCTTCTCTTGGGCATGACTAGACTCTACCAAGATTTAGCCTTGTAGCCTCTTGAGATAAATAAGATTACTATTTTTATATTTCATATATTAAACTAGTGTGTTCATGTCAATTTGATTGGTATAAGTGGTAGATCCTTCTCCTTTCCCAAGTCCTAATTTCATCTAATTGGTAGATTGTCTGGTTATGTAGGTTATGTTTAGTGTTCAATGTCATTTGATTGAAACCAATAGTGGACATATTGATTATATGAGTGCCTTAAAATAGGAATTTCCATTATCTCACTTATTTTTTTCTAATTTGATGAACCTCTACATGAAATTTTTATGCATGGTAGACATTTGGAGTCATAGATCCTATTATTTATTTCTATCTCACTAGTGTTTTATGGGCTCAATTATGAGTGTATCGACAATCTTCAAGATGAATCACCACCTGTTAGAATAGGTTTCACCTTATGAAAATATCTTATCTCTTTTCATCTCAACCAATTTTTAGGTTCTATAAGTAAAGGTCCAAATTTTAAAATCAAAGGAGCTATCCTCATAAAAATTTCTAGAGGTCTAGTCTAGTTATAGGCAACCCATGACCTTATACCATTCCCATGTTAGTCCAAGTTTGAAAGTAGGACTTGAACATTCCTCCTTTCATCTATGGTGTAATATAGTTAGTTAACATTTCTAGCACGCCTGATGGGATCACTTTTAAGTGCCTTAATTCATACTCTGGAGACATTAGAGGGAATTTGGAAGCTAGAGACATTAACAACATCATCTATAGTATACCTTGATTAGATTCAAGAATCTTTAAGATGTGTGAAATCAACCTAAAGTTTAGATATACCATTAGTTTCATGGTTACAAAGGTAAGAAGGCTTTTCAATGGTTTTGATTCAATTCACATATTACATAAGGAGTCATGTCATCTTATGAGGAAGACTTCTATTCTCCACCCCCATATCCACCTTACCATAGCCCATATGACCCATATAATCCACATCCTCCATATTATAAATACCATATACCATGATTTCACCCCCCTCCACTTCTATGATAACCTTCACATCCTCATGACCAATCCTATTATCAACCTTCTACCCCCTGTAATCCACATGTACTAATCACTGACTATCTGCATTTATAAATTAAGAGATTAAGAAAAGAAAGAGATAGGTTGTAGGAGAGCCTTAGATAGTAGAAAATGGGAGAATGAAAAACTCTTATCCCTCACCAAAATAATCCTACAAACTAGCCATAGTTAGCTAAATTGGTTATCGTATCTACCTTTCTTGCGTCTTTGGTCATATGATATTTCTTGGTCCATAATTGTTCACTTAATGACAAGGAAAATATCTTCATTATTACTAAACCAATAGTAGACACCTTGAATCTAAGGTATGAACATGTACCGAATGTTATCTTATATTGGAAGGGGTCTCCCATGAAAGTATTTGGTGTTGTTAAAAACCTCTAACTCACTTTTCATGCCTACCCCAAAATTTTAGTTGTATAAGACTTTATGGTAGCAAATTTGTTGTCTCATTTTGCCTTGTTTCTGGGTAACAATTTCATGACTAAGATTGGAGGGTGATTTTTAAAAGACTTGTCTCATATGGTGTGCAAGCCTGAACATGGTGTAGAGGTGAAAATCTAGTTTGAGTCACTCTTTAAGTTCCACATTGAGCCTTTTCCCCCAACCACCCAAAAGGCATATTTACTTCACCTTCCTTCTTCAAATCAATCCACTTGTGCTCAAGATCCTATGCTTATAAAAGAACCTGAGGTGATACCTAAATAAAATCCTTTGTGGGTCATGCATCCTAATTTCATCATGCCCACCCTTGATAAGGAGGATAATAAGGTGTAAAATCTATTACTAGTCCTTCATCTGTTGTTACTCAAACACATGTTCCCCATTTTAACATCTCTCCTCAATCCCAAGATATTTCCAAAAGATCAATCAAGATCCCTAGTTGGAAAAATACCCTTTCCAACACCAAGAAACTTGATGTTATCAAATACACACCCATTCTCTCCCTTCTTGAAAAGAAATCCAGCACACCAAAATTAGAGTTGGATCATTCAAGTGTAATAGATAAATTATCCAAGTTGTTAGAGGAAGGGTTAGTCATTCAAAAGATTGACAATGTCATAGTTGTAGTTGATCCTCAAGAGAATGTTAGAGAAGACACTTCTAGTGTCTATGAATAAGATATTAAAATTGGAACCCATATGTAATCCAATATCTTAGAACGTAAGCATGAGCAGGAATTGACTGATAAAGAATAACTATAATGTCTCAATGATGTAGCTGAGGTAAGTGAAACATAAGCTTATCTTTTCCTAAGAAATAAATAATATGGTGGAATTCATAATAATACTATTGATACTAAATTTGATAATCCATTAGAGGATTAATGGTAACACTTGTTTTTGGAATTCTTGCGTGAGATTGAGTAACTTATTGTGGCAAATTTGAGTGATGAAATTGAACAATAGTCTAATCTTTTAGGTGATGAAAGTAGTGCAAATTTACAGTTGCCAATTTAAGAAGAGATTTTGATTAAGTGGATTTTTTATTTATCACCCCTCTCTATTGACAAATATGATGATCAATCCTCAGTTGATCAAGAGCCTTGTGATGACCTTATCCAAGATAAAGAGGTGGGTAATCAACCTAATGTCTTATAGATACATGACAGAAGTAGAAAAGAATCTTGTGATTTATACATTGACCAAGATGAGATGTCATTTTGGGAGGACTTAAAGGAATTTTGTGTGAACCTAGATACCTCACCATTACATCAGCCAAGGCCCAAAGAGAAATATCTCATCAAGGAAACTGTGATAGTTGGCCACTTAAAGTCCAAGAAACATAATCAATTTCATCCCTTGACTAAAGAGGTAGAGATATCATTTTTAATGAAATAAAAAAGAGTTTAGGAATAAGATGATTGGGTCTTGGATCCATATCTTCAATCCCCTCACCTAATAATGGAGATAGGAGGCCCATTTACATCATCAAGAAAACATAAGCATCCATTTGCTCCTATCTGCAAGAAGATGCCATCAAGGATCAACAACCATGTTTATAGATCCATGCTGCATCAAATAAATTCCCATTTGACCCTAGAGTAAAGCTTATTACTTTAGGTTAGTTGTTCTAGGTTTGTATTATTTCAATAATTGAGTAGCACATGCAATAGTATCTATTCACCTTCTTCTTAATGTTTTGTAGGTTAGTGCTCATTGTGTTGGTAGTTTGGGTTCCCCTTATATATTTATTTATCCTCTTGGTATTTATTTTATTTAAAGATGTTAGAATAAGATTGGCACATGGTATGGGTTCTCCAAGCATAGTATACATGCTTCCCTACACGTTGCTAGAATTATTAGCCATTTTGACCCACATACCAACCTTTTTCATGGTTTAAATAGATGAGTACAGTCCCAATTGATGAATGGATTAGGTGGCTTAGAAGTAGTATCAACATTGCAAGTATAGGGATTTAAGTAGGTTTTCATGGTGTTGAAAAATTATAGAAATAGGTCTAGAAAATCCTAAGTTTAAACCTTTTCAACTTTTAGCCGAGTGTAGCATTCAGATTTCCTTTGAAGGAAGTGTTCCACACAAAGCCCAAAATAAAATTACAAGGCTTAATTCTTTTATGGGTTTTGTCCCATCTTATTTGGATATGTTTTGGAATTATTTTGAGAGTTTTGTTTTATCTTTTTTTGGCTAAGTGTCAAGAATTATTTCAGAGATTTTGTCTAAAACAATTTCCCTGAAGGGTCATTTCTTCAAAGAGGGTCATTTATAAAAGTCTAAAAGGGTATCTTTTTCAAGAAAAATGGCCAAGACAATTTCCTTGAAGGGTGTTTTCTTAGGAAAGTGTTCTAAACACTTTTTACAAAGGGTACTTTTCTTCACCAAAAGGCACTATGCAATTTTCCCGAAGGGTTCTTTCTTAGGAAAATGGTCTAGTTCAAGGTTTCTGAAGGGTATTTTTTCGTTCAATAAAATGACCAAAGAAGAAGTTTTGAAGGGTACTATTTAAATTTTTGAAGGGCACTTTTCAAAGGGAAAAGGACTATTTAAACAGGGCTAAAGGACCATTCTAAGGACATAAATTCCTTTAGGAAAATTATCCAAGGTGATTTTCCTGAAGGCAAATTTATTTTAGAGCTTTTGTCTCAAATCAAAATACTAAGGTAAAATTGTTTTGAACATTTTATCTAAGATAGAGGGCTTGAATACATTAATTATTTCAAATATTTTGTTTGAAAGAAATTCTCAAGGAAAATATAAGCCAAACAATTTATTTTGAAGGAAGTGGCTGAGACACAAAACCCAAAGACAAGGTGCCAAATGGAAGGAATCTAGGACCTCAATTTTCTTGAAAGGCCTTTTAAGACACTTTAGTTTCACTTAAAGTGTAAATTTCCATTTTCTAAGGATAGGACAAGATTTACATATCCCCCATGGATTTAAAGAATGATTAGAATGTATTTGAAGTGCATGGGATCTATTTAATTTTTCATTATGTTTATTGAGACACTTGGGCTTAGTAACAAAAATTTTGAGTGGGCACTTTGTTGGCATCACGATTACCACGTATGGATAAGTCAAGAAAAATGGTCATATGGGTTTGTTCACATTTGTGCCAAAATTATATGTGCCAAGTCTCAAGTCCTTCACAAAAGTGCATAAGATCTTATGAAGATCTAAAGTTGGCCTCTCAGCCAAATTACTCTAAATTTCCATAGTCAATTTGTAGGGAGATCAAATAAATCTAAGTAGATAGTTTAAAGATGTTATATTTCATACATATGATAGATTCTAGAGGAATTAATTAAATGGGTTTGTTTAATTTTTAGCTCATAACATATGCATTAAGCTTTGGGTCCCCTGATGAAGCATGAAAGAAGATATGCACATCCAAAGTTGGTTCCTCAATCAGATTTTGTTAAGTTTTCCATACTTAGCCAAATGAGCTCGACCATCACCAAGATGTCATGGAGAAAAAAGTGAACCAACCAACTTGTTCATTTAATAACTTTCTTAGAAATCCTCACACCACTAGCGAAATAAGTGTAATTATATAGTTACATATCAAGATCATCCTTAGAAATTTGTAGGCCCACATGAGCCTTTTGTCTTACGATATAAATCTTATAAGATATACCTAAATAGTAAGACATTCATGCTAACTGAAATCAAGTCTAATATTGAATAAAGTAAGTCATCTTAAGATTAAATTTTATGGTCATAATAATGTCAATGATGGTCACATGAATTTTATTTTACTCCCATAGGCTATCAAATTTAAGATCATGAACTAGCTATTGGATTTTCAATAGTGGGTCCTAGTAAGATCAATAGTCCTTGCTCGATCATACATCTCAATCCAATGATGTGATATTAGTCAAATATATATATAGATCAAGAGATCAACATCTATCATAAACATGTAAGCCAACAAACTGACAGTAGGATCATAAGGATTAATGTGTGTTTGACACATGGCATAAGCATGGACAAGGTTAACAATTCAAAGATAGATCTAAGGGCTCACATTTGTTCATACCTAGAAAATCCAATAAAGGAAGCTAAGTTAAGGGTCAATGGTCTGATTTAAATTATAGATAGCTAATGGGAAAGGATTGAGCTAGGGCATTTTTTTGAATAGGGTATATGGAGTAGCTCAACTTAAGTAAAGTAAATAACTAGGCCCAAGCTGGTAGAATACATGAAATAGAGCTGGAAGCTCAACCCAAGCTAGACCAAAATGTATATAAGGACCAAGAATTTCTATCAAGGCTCCTTAATGGCAAAATAGGTCATTCAAACCTAATATAAAGTAAAGAGACCAACCATGTGGTGGAATATAGACCTCTGGCTTGTAAGTTTGTATCATAAAGGGATCCTTCTTTGATTATGTTTTCCATTTCTAGTAAAAGGAGATAATATTTCAAAAGGTTCCATAAAGGCAAATGAGTGGACCCCAATAGTTCATCATATAGACTAGCTACTTGAAAGGGACCTTTTTTTCCACTATACAAACCAGGACAACTAGTCAAGAGTAGTTTGCAACATGACATGATTCTAAATGATTGATTTGATTATTGTAACTACACTATTACCAAGAACCATCTATAAACATCTTGATCCTATCATTATAGCCACCATGGAGCATTGGTGAGAGGATAATGTAATGATGTAATGGACTTAGAGTAACCTAGACCAATCAGGAAGGGTTTGAGTGAGATTGATTCACAGAGGCAGTTGTAGCAACTTTTAAAATGTATTTGAACTCATTTATCTCCCTTTTTTAGCACTAAAATCCCTCTTTCTTGTTTCCTTTATGTTATAAATATAGCCTTCAAACTATATTTTTGGATCCATCTCTTAGGTATGATTAGACTTTGCCAAGATTGAGACTTGTATCCTATTAACAAAAATAAGATGACTATTTTTAGATTTCATATATTAGACTAGTGTGTTCATGTTAGTTTGATTGGTATAAGTGGTAGTGACTTCTCTTTTAATAAGTCTTGATTTCATCTAGCTTATAGATTATCTAGTTATGTAGGTTATGTTTAGTGTTCAATGTCATTTTAATGAAGCCAACCATGGACATATTGACTAATTAGTGCCTTGAACTAGGCCTCTCCATCATATCCCTTAGGTTTTTCTCACTTGATGAACCTCTACATGAAATGGTAATGCATGGTGGACATTTGGAGTGATATATCCCATTATTTGTTTTTATCTCACTAGTGTTTTAGGGGCTAAATTATGAGTGGATGGACAATCTTCATGGTGCATCACCATAGGTTAGAATAGGTTCTACCTTATGAAAATATCTTAGATATTTTCATCCCAACCAGTTTTTAGGTTTTAGAAGAAAAGGTCCAAATTCTAAAATCTAAGGATCTAGCTTCATAAGAAATCCTAAGGGTCTAGTCTAGTTATAGGTAACCCATGGCCTTAGACCATTCCCATGTTAGTCCAAGTTTGAAGGCAGGACTTGAACATTCTTCCTTTCAGCTAGGGTACAATCTAGATAGCTAATAGATTCTCCCAAAGATAAATAATGAAGAAGTATTCCAGCATAGCCATTACAATATAGAGTGTTTCCAAAGAGGATATAATGGGCTATGCAATGAAGGAATATTTTTTTGTGATTGTGTGAAAGGTTAGGAGGGAAAACTTAGTCATGAAAATAATAATAAATATCTTGGTACCAAGAGTATTTAGTTGGGAGATTGGGACCAGCAATAGTACAAACCCTATTTGAATATGGTAGTACATTAACCCAATGGTTTCCATTACATCAATTGATCAGTTATTGGCCCATGGTACCTACTCAAATTGTAGGGTCCTGAAGTGTGACTTGAGATTATCTATAATGTGCTTTTAGGGTACAAGCTTTTCATCTCTAGTTTGATATTAGTTTTTATTCTAACTAATTATTAATTGAGAGTATATATAAACCATTAACTATTGGATATCCCATTGTATTATAAGATGAAGTCTTATAATAAGGGCTTCATACTCAGCCATGTTATTGGTGCAGTTGAAGTTGATATGAAACACCTTGGGTATAATCTCCCATAATGGTGTAACTATTAAAATTTTGGATCCAAATCCATGGGATGTGAAGGATCCATCAAAATAAAATTTCCAATATTTAGGTTCACAAGCCACTTATGCTATCATCATGATAGAATTGTATGGAAAATAAAATGTGAGTGATTGAGAGTCTATAATAGGAGCTTTAGTAAGTTGATCTATGATGACTTTCCCCTTAATAACCTTTTTATTCTGGAAATCAACATAAAATTCACTCAATATCATAACCCATTTATTAATGCATCCTATAAGTGTTGCTTTGGATAATAAGTACTTGAGAGGGGTCCTTTTTATCAATGATAATAGTTTTATTGTTCAACATGTAGTGTCATAACTTTTGGGAAACTAACACACTTACTAAAATAGCTTTCTCCATAGGTGTATAATTATGATTTTATTTTACTAGTGTCTTGTTCATATAGTAGATCATATGTTCCTTACCTTGTTCATCGTGTTGGGCCAAGAGTGTCCCTAGTGTATGTTCTATGGCTGAGATATAAAGAAGTAATGGTTATCTAGGTGTTGGAAGTATCAATATTGGTGGGTTGGCCAAGTATATTTTGAGTTTTACAAATGATTTTTTACATTTAATATTCCAATAAAAAGTGATATTTTCTTCAAGAGGTGTGTAAAAGGATGACACTTGCCTGCAAGCTATGATATAAACCTATGAATAGATTGAATTTTGACCTATAGGCTATGGAGTTATTTCAGATTGGAAGGTTAAGGAATTTACATGATGGAATTGATCTTATTAAGATCCACTTCAATCCATCTTTGTGATATAATGAATCCTAATAATTTTCTTGAAGTCACACCAAAGATTCACTTATTTAAATTGAGCCAAACCTTGTATTCATGAAGTCTCTCAAAGATTATTTGTAAAACATTAGGATGTCCAACATAGGTTGATTTTTCTAGGATGTCATCAACATAATCCTAACCTATATCACACATCATGTCATGGAAGATGATATTCATAGAATGTTAATAAGTAGTACCATCATTATTCAATCCAAAAGGCATGACTTGGTAACAAAATGTCCCCCATGGTGTTGTGAATGTAGTTTTATGTTGGTCCTCTAGAGCTATCTTGATCTAGTTTTATCCATAAAATTTGTCACTAAGGGATAACATATTGTAATTTTTAGTTGATCAGAAATCATGTCAACATTAACTAAATGGAAATCATATTTAGTACATGTTTTATTGATATCTCTAAAATCAGTATAAACATGTATGCCTTGTGGATTTTTGCTCACTATGACTATATTTGATATCTATTCAGAATAATCTAATAGTCTAATGAAGCCAACTCTCAAAAATGTTTTTATCTCCTTCTTTACTAATATAGTAATGTGTGGGTTCATCATTCTCAATATCTACTTGACTAGCTTAGCATCTAGATGTACTATAAGTTGATGCACAACCAAGGTAGGTTCCAAACCTGACATGTCTAAGTAATCCCATGAAAATATATCAATAAAATATCTTATAATAATGACAATATAGTCATGTTCTTCATTGATGAGGGATGAACCTATATTAAAAAAATATTGGGGTCTCCATAGGTTCCCATGTTCACTTTAATTATATTCTCTACAAGGAGTGTAGAACCATCTTCAAAAATAGTGGGTAGTGTTTTATATTAATCCTTTTCTTTATTCATTGGTTGTGAGTCCAAAATCTAATCATAGTTAGAGGAATCTAAGTTTTCTAGTTATGGTAATGGCTAATTGAAAATTTTCTTTAGAAAGTCTAGATCAAAATGCTTAAAGGCTTTATGTTATTCAAAGGTAATACTGACACTAGTTGTAGAGCTTGGCTTGGTGAATAATGCACTTCCCATGGAGATGAGAAAACTTCCTCATCGAAAAGTGCCTAAAATAGGTTTTCACTCAAGGACTTACCTTTATCTTTACTATTTCCTTAACCAATGAGTGCCTCAAAGAGGTTTTTACCCAAAGATATCAATGTTTTATCTTTTGTATGACCAAGAAAGTTTGTCTGCTATCCAAAGTAGGTGACAAGACCTAATGAGAAGTTTAAGCCTTGTTTGTGGTTTCTAAATGTGAATACATATTTAAGGCACATGTACTCAATAATAGATTCCTCATTTTGAAATTCATCAAGGGATATAATATATTTTTATTGGTCCCAATATATAAGGTCAGGATGGAAAAAGGGTAAGCAGATAATTAGAGTCAAATAGGTCAATATCAACTAGCTCATCATAAGCACTATAATAGGATGTTGTGTCACTACTAAGAGTTTCTTCATTGATCTATAAGAGGAATAACTATAAAAAAACATGAGGTCACACCCAATTGGTATAAATCTAAGATCTTGGTTCATATTAGGTTTGTTAACAGATAAAGGTTCCAAAATACCTTGCTCACATGGGCCCTAGGCCTTTACCTACATAATACAAACTAAAAGAATATGATTAGAGATAGGGTATTTAATATTATGAAAAAAAACTGGTAAGGATGTCAACATACAACTAGCCTCGTTTAGTAAATGCCTCCTGATCCTGATTTGGTGAAGTGGTTGGTACAAATACCATTGGCTACTTTTGTGTGTGTTTCTTCTTCTAGATCATGTTGGGGCCTATTATGGATTTTAGAAGGTTTAGGTCTGCCTTAGGACTTACGATATTTGGGCAACTTTTCAATATGAAATGCATCTTTCAAATGGTATGTGGAAATGCCAACATCCTCAATAATAAGCTAGTTTTTCAAAGTCTGTAGGAAATGGATTGGCCAAAGTGGAAGAAAGGTCACTAGGGTTGATATAATTAGATTTAGGTGGTTTAAAAACTATTGATTTGTTCTCCATGGCTAAAAATTCATAACTAGGGAAATAATTATAATTTTTTTTTATTGAGCTTCTAGATGTTTGAAATATTAGTAAGGCTTAAAATCAACATAAATATTGACTTTAATTCCTAAATGGGAGAACTTGAGGCATTGATGAAAGGTGGAAGGGATAAATCATACTTCATGGATCCAAAAAATGACCAATACATACATATCAAGTAATTTAATATAGACAACATGGCATAGAGTATCATGGGTTACATGCCCAATAATGATTGGTAAGTAAATAGTCCTTGAATACTCTCTTTCCATATTGGCATACACTTTGATCATGATTGTTTTAGGCTACATGTACTTGGTGATATATCCAAACCATTATATCAACTTTAGCAACACTATATTCATAACTAAATAATTATCTATAAGAGCATATTAGAATTATAATAACTAAGTGGGGGGGGGGGGGGGGGGATGAATCATTGATTTAAAAACAATCATTCAATTCCACTTAATCATACATTAACCATTCATATAAACATGAACATGTAGCAAAGCATATGCAACCATACAAGATCATGAAATAAGATAACACATTACATATGTGGAAAACACTCAAGGTGAAGAAAACCCACTAATATTTGAAAATGTATTACTATCCTATAAGATAAAAACCAAACTTTAGTGAAGAACCTACTTCATATGGAGTACCAACCCTAGCTAGTCAAACACCCACTCAACTAGGCTTTAGCATGCACCAACTTGCAAGGAGTCACCAACCCCCTAAATGAATTAGAAACAGCTTAACCACCTAAAAATATTGATAACCTTTATAAAAAAAATATTTTTATTAGAAAATTTATGATTATCACCTTCTTTATCTCTTCTCACTCTTTTATCCCTCTCAAACTACCTTCTAGGCTTCTTCGCATCGACTAGGTCTCTTCAAGATAGATTAAGTCATATGAAATTGATATGCATATGTAGACACAATATCAAATATTCATTATTTATCCTCTAAACTCCTATTATGGTCTAAAAAAACTTATTATACTCAATAATGTTTTATTTCATTCGCATACTCTTCACTTCTATAAATAGGCCTAAAACTATGTTGCATATTTACCATTCCTTGTTCATATTCCACTTAGTCAGCTACTCACCCTTAACCTCTTAGGTTAGACATGTAATATGTCGTAATACATATCATAAAAATTATTCAAATGAATATTTAGTCAATTTTCATCTATCATAACTCTATTAGACCTCATTTCACTTTTAGGTCTCATAGAGACCTAATTCCACCAGGTCTACTTTAGGACACATTACACTTTACCTTCCTTGGAATATTTTCAAACTCCACATTCAATATAAAAATATCATATAAAAATAAAATATACCCTCACTAATCTCTTCTAATCCCAACAACATGATTGACAACAAATCACTTCTTGAAACCCCTCATTTGTACTCAATTCTATTAGGCTTGTGTACACCAAAAATCTCCCTTTCAAAACTAAAGTTCAAACTCACTTAATACACTAAAAATAATCAAAAAAGTTCATAAAAAGAGTATATATGACCTAATTTTCATCAAAATATTATTTAAACACTTCAACTCAGGAAAAAAGGCTTAAACACATCTCTTCAGTATGCTCACTCAAAATTGTTAAGACTATCAAAAGCTAGTCATGAAACTACTTGACATCCAACACCTGAAAGGACAATTTAAATGATTATAAATACATTAAATAGTTTATACAACATATTAATAATAAAATCAATCATAAAAAACATAATATCTAATATTAAACATTGGTCTTTCATACCAATCTTCTGACCTTATCTCACATAGTCTTGCATGAGCCAGACAAGTCATTTTGACTTGAAATTTTTAACCTCTTACACTGAATTCCAAGATTTCCAAATGCATGAATAGTACTTTCATGTCATAAAAAATTAAAACATATGCATTATAGAGTTAAACTTGTTGAGACCATAAAATGGTTCATTGTGTCCATGAGATAACATCTTTTTTCTTGCATAAGAAGTGGATCTAAATGTAGTTTCTAAACTTATGGTTTATCTATAATAAAATAACAAATATATATCATGGTTATTTATTTATAATCCATTTTTATCTATTTATAATGAATATTGGAAAAAATATGTCAATATGTGTATACATAGTTCATACTAAGCTAGAATGATTCAAAGTATGAAGACTAAACTTTCAAGAATAATGTTGGAGTAGTGCCAAAATATTCTACAATGGATCTAGTATTTTGAACAAGTTATGAATTCACACAAGATTTATATGGACTCCCACAATATTTATATAGACTCCCATAGGCTTTCTATGGATTGTCATAATAGCTATGGACTATAATAGAGTAGCTATGGATTACATCAAACCAAATATAGATTATATTAACCCAACTATAGATTACATCAAACTAGCTATGGATTTCATCAGGTTTGTTATAGACTTCTTTAGACTTGATACATACTTAATCATAATTGCTATGAACTACATCAAGATTATAATAGATTTCAATCAAAGTACTATGGACTTGTTTGGAAAGTATTTTTAAATGTATTCTAATGATTGTTTTGTTTATTCTATCTATCACAAGAATGCTTTCCATTTGAAGTCTGTCTATGTATAGATTTTTATATACAAACTTTTCATTATAAACTATATCCAAATATAGATTTCAATAAATATCTCTCTATATATTCTATAGAGATTTGGATATTGATATTATGTTGTAATAGAATACATTCTTATAATAAAGATCTCCCTCCATATTTTGTGGAGATTGAGATAAGATAAAATATCTAGGTTGTTACTCCTAAATAAGGTGTTGGTTGCAAACATGAGATTATAAATGCAACCTTATACACCTAAATGAATGAATCAATATAATTTTATTTCCATCATTTTAAGCATTTTATTCTAAATTTTGTGTTATGAGTGAAATTCTTTTCTGAGGAATGAGCTAGCCACTCATTCCAAGGAAGATAGATCAATGTATTTTTATTTATTTCTTTATTATGTAATTATAATTTTGTTGTAAATTATTATTTTATTTATTTATTTCTGAAAACATTTTTTTTTTGTATAGTTTGTTGTGAACCTATAGGTATGTTATTTGTTTATCATTTATTTTTAGTTCAACAATTTACTTTCTACAAGTGTCATTTTAAATTCCTTCAAGTGTGGATTATTATATAAGGAACCCTTTACCAAAGATATATTTATATTATTAAAAATATCATTTAAACACTATTCCTATATTTAAATTATAAAATTAAAGGGATTGGCAACCCTCATCATAACTTAGGTCATAAAGCCTCAAACCCATCACTACAATTTGTACACCTAGAATTGCCAATTTACCTTAAAGCACAGTCATGGTGACATTGATATTCAACACTTATATGACCAATTTAAATTTTTTTTATGAAATTAGATGATCCTATTATATCATTATACCATTCTCAGATATAAATATCATATTGTAAAATGTAAAATATTGGTCTTGCAGACTAATCTTATGACCTCACTGTATATAGACCTCACTAAGCTAGACAAGCCATTCTAGATTCATTATTTACATTACTATACCTAAATTTAAATAGTTATACTAATAATAAATAGTAAATTACAATCCCAAAAAACATCTCCATGCACTTGGTTCATCATTCTATAATGATAACCCATTTTAATCATCTTCTCACTACTGCCTAGGTTTTTTACTGTTTACACCATTAGGTCTATTAGTGACTGACTAACTAACTTGGATGCCATATTTAGAATAATTGAGGATTATAAACTATAAATAAAACTTAATGGACATAAATCATGAGTCTTTACCTTCCTTTTCTATCCATTTACTTATTATGTCCAATGCAACTTTTTATTTCTACAATAACTTCTTTAGAAATAAGTCTGTAACTCAACATTTTTTATCTCATCTCTCTAAAAAATACCACATTAAGGTACTTGGGAGAGTAAATTATAGGATATAATATATTACATAATCATACCAATCCATTCTAGGAACATTTTATCAATATCTTCAGCATCAGGTCTTTATTGGGGTTCTAAGAGGGTTTAACCCTGCTTCCATTCTTAACAATAATTCATACAGCATATTCCCTCAATCCACAAAAAAGCCTATAATTTATAGCTAGTAAATTTCCCTATATACCATAAATATATTATTTTCCCATGAATTTTTTTAATGAGCTAATGAGCACAATAAAATCCTTCTTGGGTTGAGAAACCTTCATTTTGAGCACTCAAGAGACCTAAATACCACTTGTCATGCATTGTCCTTCAAATTATGACCTATAAACTATATTTAAAAAATTTAAAAAACATACCTTACCTCTGAAAATTCTTATATTATCTCAAACACCTTTAAATCTGATCATGACCCCTCTTTAGGCCACTCTCTCTCTCTCTCTCTCTCTCTCTCTCTCTCTCTCTCTCTCTCTCTCTCTCTCTCTCTCTCTCTCTCTCTCTCTCTTCTCTCTCTCTCTCTCTCTCTCTCTCTCTCTCTCTCTCTCTCTCTCTCTCTCTCTCTCTCTCTCTCTTTATTCTTTAGACCTTGATCTACAAACCATATTAGGACTTAAAACTGACCTTCATGACTCTTTCCATGTGATATACACTTAACTCACATACTCAAACAAACTCTTTCATTATTAAACACTACCATACATCCTTCACATACTTGACAAAAGATCATGATACCTTATTAGGCTAGGTAGGATCTAAAACTAGTATAGTTGTAGACTTGATCTGAATGTCCTACCCCTATAGGATCACCCTATAAATATTATGATAATTTAAATGCATAAAATTCATGCTTAATTACCTCATACATCCATTAATTCCTATGTATACTCATATCACCAAGCTGCCAAGCTCATACCTTCTCACAAGGACTTTACATACCATAATTAGTATCATGACTAGGCTTTTTAAGCACTTTAAACCTGAAAACTAACCTTGAAAATTTTATAAAAGTATCCAAACTTTACTTTTATGATCACAAAATGAAAAATAACCTCTCACAAGCTTGTGCTTACTTCACAAAACTTCACTATGTATAGTTTCTCACAAGGTCTAGACTAGGCTTCTCAAGACATCTTGTACTCAATAACTAGTAAAAAACATGCTTACCTCAACGATATAAAACAAGAAAACTCTTCATATAACACTATTATATCCTTTCAAAAATATCTTTTTGATCAACATTCTCTCTGACCTCATGTATACCTAGAGCTCATAACCATGCTTCATTGCTCACTTGACCATCATACATGTTTATGACAACATTGATAACTTTAATCTAACCTAAGCCTTGACATCAACCAATAGATGAGACATTATTTTCCTTTAAATTATCTCTTACATTCGAATTATCTATTTTCACATGGATTCATTGTCACATCAATGACATAAACCTTGACATCAATGACAACACTTCTCAATAGAACCCATTTGATCTTAAGATGAGTGATAATGACCTCAATATACAGGTGGTTATTATGGCTAGTACTAAGGGAATACACATCTCATTGATCAAATGTAATTTTATGTATTAAAGATAGATGTCCCACAAGTTTTTGAATTTGGGTAGGGTTAATGTCTTTAGGAATAGTGGACTATTGGAAGAAGTCATTTAGTATGGTCATGTAAACTTATGATGTATGTATGAGATTTAAGATATAAATTTACACAAATTTTTTTCTAGTTGGTCCCAAATACTATATGTTTTCTCAAAAAAATGATGAGAGGGTTTAGCCTTGGCTGGTAAAATGTTTAGTTTAGGATTTGGAGGTATAGGGTTAAAATTGGGCTCATTGTTGGGAGAAAGAAATGGGACTTGAAGGGTAACTTGAGAACATATAGTTACAATTATGCAATTTTGAGTTAGCAAGGATTTATCATAATTAGAAGAATTACAAATAATAGGGTTTAAATTTAGATTAGCAATAAAAGAAGGCAAAGGGCCTTGAAGGGTAACTCATGATAATCTAGTTGTAATTGCACAATTTTGAGTTAACAAGGAGTCATTACAATTCAAAGAATGAGATGGTGATCTACAAATAATAACCTACAAAAACTAAGGCACACTATAATTTCTTGAACTTAGTGCAATGTTATATGAAGAAGATGATGTCAACCTTAAAATGTAAGGACCAATGCTTCAAGAAGTATTGGATGGTTCATGGGTTTTCATTATAATGGTGGTAATGTGATTACCATAAATATACCCCATGATGTTATTATAATCATATGGCATAGTTTTATAGACTATATTATTAGCTTGGGTATTATGATCTTGATTATGATTATGTTGATTCAGTTTTTGACCTTATCCTTGCTGAGATTGGCCCTAACCTTTATTTTGATTATTCCTCTATTACTATTGGTTATGTTTAAGAAATGGGTATTTTTAAATTCCCATATCCTATTTGGTTTTATTTGTATATTATTTCACTTCAATTTATCCACTCTCAATCAGGTCATCAATAAGATGTCTCAATTATACACATCAATAATTGGCATGGTTGATAACATGATGAAAATTAAAAAACTCGTCTTACCGATACTAGTCAGGTTTGGGTTGATCTTTAGGAAATAGTTTTCATACAATCCATACAATCAAATTGAATACCAATAGATTTTAGAATACTACCTCAATAGGTTCTCATAGTTTTCTAAATGGTTTATATTTATTGAACCCTCTATATGGAGGATCTCTCTATAAAGTGGTGGGTGGATTAGGCTATGCATTATGAACCAATGGAGCCTACACTATTTTTACATGTTATGATTTTGTTACTCCATTACCCACCATGTTCTTATTATTATTAAAAATCTTAGGTTTATCTATAATATTATTTTAAATAGGTAGTTGAGTTAGATTGGATTTTTGGCCCTAAGAATAGATTTTCACAAGGCCTTTAGTTATAAGTGCCTTCTCAAAATACATACCCTTCTCAATGATATCCTCAAATTTTTTAGTATAAGTGAGTCTCAAATTATGAGGTATTTTTGGGTGCAAATTTTATACAAAAATGCCAGCTAGCCATTTGTCTAGTAAATTGTGTTAAGAGCAAATAGCTAGTGCTCTCCACCATTATAGGTATGTTGCGAATCTTTCTCCATTTATTTACCTTAATTTTCATAAGTCAACCATTATCAACTCATGCTCAATGTTATAAGAGAAATGGTTAACAAAGTTTTCTGATAGATCGTTCTAATATACCACCGATCCCTTAGGTAATTTAAGGAGCCAATTTAGATCTTTTCTAGCCAAACTATGTGGAAATAAGCAAAGTAAGTAAACATTATTTTAGGCTACCTCTTGGAAAAAAATGAATAAGGATTGAATGTGTCATCTAGGGTCACCCTTCCCTTTGTATTTATCAAAATTAGACACCTCAAAATGAGGTGGAAAGGGGACATGAAGAATGCTCAAGTCAAATGGATAAGGACATACCTCATCAAACTTGTACTTCTTGATCTAATTGCCTATCTTAAGCCTTGTAACTATTTCCTTCATCAAATTCCACTCTTGAATGTTTGGTGTATTTTTTGGTGGAATATAATTTTGATAGGTAGGAATGTAGTCCCCTCTATGTTGTCTTATTAGGTATATGAACCCTTTAGCCATAATTTTGGTTTTGGTTTACTCTTAGATGTGAGTAGGTCTGATGTTGTTGGTTAAATGGATTATGTTGTAGATTCTTATGTACTTGATATTAATTTTGAGGAATCTATTTCTATGAATTATAGGAAATCTATTGGTTTTGGGGAACTTGTTATCAGTTTACCAAAGGGAAATATAATTGTTAGTTAACAAGGGGAACTTATTATGTTTGAGAAGAAATTGCTAAATACCCCCTACCTATGATTGTGATGGGGCTTGAACAATGTGTTAATGTGAATGTGTAAGAGTCTCTTGATGGTTAAATATAGTATGATCCATATCAAGAGTAACTTGCTTCATAGTATCTATAAGTTTTTATGTTCAAGAGAATCCAAAAGGTTCACATCAGATGTTGGATCAACTAAGGATTGTTGTACTTGGTCTAATATTTTTTATTGCTCCCTAAAAGTGGTATTATCAATTAAAGTTATAGCTAAAGAAGTTGTTAGGTTTGTGATGAGTTGATTATCATACGATTGAATAATTTATTGGATCTTGGTAGCAAGATATTTATTAGTTGGGTAGGACTCCACAAGTAGTTCTATCCCATTGCTATCAGAAGTGATATTTGACTTCGTGACATGAGTAATAGGTTGAACTAGTTGTTGTTCCTTTACTCAAAAATGCATATTCAATTTTTCCAATAGGAAATCATGTATAAGTCTAGCTACCAATTATATTAACCTAAGGAGAGATTCATCTTTGTCCTCTATAGGTTGTTATTCAAAATAAATTTGATTAGATCTTACCATGGTTGAGATGTCATCAAACATAATGAAGTGTTCTTATCCATCATAATAATGTTCTTCCTCATAACTAGGGCCATGAAAGACCCTACTACAAGTATAACTTTACATGATTGAATATGTTTTTATACATTTTTGAAGTGTTTTGAATTTTGGTTTACAAATGTCAAAAGATGTTTTTTAGGCTCTTTGATCAAATAAATACAAGGTGAAATGGGATCAATAATTAGAAAGGAATAACATGATGCCACATAATTAGAATAAATAAATATTGAATAATCCACCTTGGTTGGTCAAAATCATGAATTTAGAAGTGGATAGAATAGAGTTGGATCTTTGGGTATAGGCGATCATCAGAAAAATTAAGGTTTAAGTATGTTAATACTTTTAAAATCTAAGCGTGACTTGGTGGGATGTGATTAAAAAAATTAGAAGAAGACTTTTTGGAATAAAAAGCTTAGGATATGAATTAATAAAATTATAATGCAAATTAACCCAAGAAATACTAATGGTCAAAGAATTTAGAGTGTGAGTGAACTCAATATGACCTAAGTTTAAATAAGAATAGAGTGATAAATGTTTAAATAATGGCCTTCAAACTAAACAAAAAATTTCACCCAAGCTACTCAAACCAAGCACAAAAAGAGAACCACCCAAGCTCAAGATGTATGTAAGACTTTGGTGTAGACTAATCATATTCTGGATTACAACTTATAAATCTAAAATTTCAAATTTGGGGTAAAAAAGACTTAAGATTTGTAAGTGATGAATCATCTAGACTTAAAATAATAGCGTAACGATGCATTTTATAAATACAAACATAGATGACTTAAGTCATTTTTTAACAATGCTAAAATGTTTTAAATTTATTTAACTAGTGTAATGCCTCTTTGTTCAAAAGATGGTGTCTAACAAGTGTTTTCTTTTTGGATTTGTTTTCTTATATACACACAAATAGTTTTAGACTTAAAAGATAATGCATGTAAACAAGAACAAGAAAACATAGAAGTGTACATCCTAACCTTGAAAATGACAAGGTTCCTTTGTAATCTTGGATTTTGTTGATATACTCTTATTGAGAGGAAATAAGTTTTTAATCTAATAAATTTAGATGTACATTAAAATTAGGGTATTTAGGCCCCCTCTTCTCTCAGGATATTGTGTGGTGACATGGAAATTTAGAATACTTACCCTACACCACTATACCAAATGGGGTTTATCTAAAAACTACAAGTTCTAATCAATTTAGATAGTCCCATATGTGTTATTAAAACTAGGTTGTAACACATCATTTGGATCCAAACTAGTTATCTTATTATAAAAAGGTCTTATACTTTTTACAACCACTACATCCATTAATTACTTGATGTAGTACAATGTTTAGATTAGGCCAATGTTCTGAGGGTAGTAGTTACTAACATAGGTAGTTTAACTACTCAAACTACCATCTTAATGATTCACTAGCTCCATTTATATACCCCATTATAGAGTGGGGTTTTAAATTATGTTAGGAGATGAATTCTAGGGTTAATGCTTCCCTAAATAACTCATGAGGAGGCGATTAAATCCCACCCATAAACCAAGATGCAATAAAGAAAAATATAAAAGGAATTTAAATTTTAGTTTGGGATTACCCAAGTCACTTAGATCTTGGGGAGTACCTTTGTGACATTCTTTTTATGCTTAGACTAAGTGACAATACAATAAGTGAAGCACTTTTAGTCACCCACATTCCCTAAAGGGGATAGGGGGAGAAAAAATGTGCTAAACTTGGTTTTTATAAATAATAATCAAGTCAAATAAATTTGAAACTAGTTTAACCAACAAAAAAATGACAAAGAAAAAAAGGCTCTTGAGAGTACTAAGCTACCGTGATTATTAGTTTTAATCCCAAATTCAAATGTGCTTGATATTTTCCTTTGTTGTTGTAAAAAAGTAAACTAGTGAGGTGTCTTAATCCTAAGAAATAAAGTGTTAGTAGTCCATCAAAGGTGTAGGATATCAAAATAAACTTTGAAACTTGTCGTTTTAACTCTAGATTTTTGACACAAGGTGATTTAATCCTTCTACAAATCAATCTCATTGTTCCATAGGGTGACCTTATTATTGATAGAGAGATCCTACCATTACATAGAGAAATATCACCATTAACAAAGTAATCCTATCATTTCATAGGGAGATATCATGATTTCTTATATTTATCTTGCTAAAAATTTAGTTCAAACACAATCTTCTTGATGATTAGACAACCCTACCATTTCATAGGTTGATATTGCTAATCTATATGTCGATCTCGTTGATCTATAAAAAACACATAGAGAATAGAAAAACACAATAGTCAATCTATTTAAGTAGTTTTTCATTTTTATTTAAATCTAAATTACATACTAAAAAATCAAATAAAAATAGGGTTTATGGGGAATACCTATGGATTAGAAGATGTTATGTACCACTTTGAATCTAGAAACTATGAGAGATTATTTTTAGCTATGAAGAATAACCTACACACATGTAAAAACTTAACAAAATTAGATTAATAGATAATTAGGTGGACAGCTTGGTCATAAACTAGTTTAGGAAAGTTGTGAGCTTCGTCAAATTGATGTGAACTCACTTTTTTACAAAATAAAGTGGATAAATAACATATGATATTATAATAGATAAAATATATGATAACAATGATAACTAAGATTCAATCCTTGATTAAGCTATCAATATAAGATTAATATTCATCCCAATAATCTATGATAAAATATATATCATCCTGTATGACATTTATTTGGTCTTTGGTGTCTTTGAGATAGGGAGAATAAATAACAACATAGAGAGCTAGCTCAAAATATATGTCACTCTGATTAGAAAACATGGATTGGGATACTATATGGAGATATGTGATATTGATTAAATCATGTACTAATCTTGGTAGAGTAATCTCCATTCAATGGCCATATTCAAATGATAGGAAATTAGTAAAGGATTTTAGATAAGGGTTTAAGATTAATGTCTTAGGTTCTAAAAATTAAATAAACTGAATCAATGCTGATCCTAATAGGATTAGTGTTGATTTGTATAATCGATGCTAATTCAGAATGAATTGGCATCAATTCTCTCTATGACAGAGCTTAATTAAAATAGAGAATAAATGAGATAGATTAGATGACAGAGACTAATTAATGAATACTAAAAGCTATCTATGATATTTTAAAGATTATATAAGAAAATAATAGTAGAATAAATGATAAAACTAAAATAAATAAAACTTGATGACTTTCCATAGATGTGATTAAAAATATAATGAAAGTATTCCATAAATGCAAGTATTTTCTTAAGCTTGTGATATGGGATGTAGATTGGACACAACAAAATTGTTACAGGGTATCATTAAGGATGTCTATAATTTTTTGATAAATCTAGAAGTAATTTGAAGTTTTGATTTTCTAGGTCTATAATGCAAAGGTTGGCTAGGTATTTATGGATTGATGTTAATCTAGAGAATCAACACTAATTATGGGTGAATTGGTGTCAATTTACCCAAATTCTAACCTTTATTTCAACCATGGGTAAAATTAGCTTTGATACACATGAAATTATTAGTAACGACACTATATGGGGATAAAATGGTTAGGGGTTAGATTCCTTAGGTTATTAATGGATTTATGAGGTTAGGAGGGATAAAAAGTAATAGTAAAAGGCAAGTTACCATGTTAGTAATGGTAAATATATTAAACCTTAGGATAGTGATTTTTAAATAAAATAAGGTCCTATGACACCTAATTAATCATATATAGGATACAAAATTATGGTTTTTTCATTTTCCCCTTTTTATAGAGTGGTATGGAATACGTGTTGTAAGACAAAAACCATGAGAGGTCCACTACCCTAGATTTATGTGAGGAGGTATCCCCATTCAAATCAAGAGTCGATGAAGGATAAAGAGTGGGTGATGGGTTTGAAAAATGGAATAATAGATGAGATGCGTATATAAAAAATGAGATCTAATAAAATAGATGCATAACATGAAGTGTACATTTTGCATTGATAGAATATAAGGTAATATAGCTCGAGATGACCCAAAAAAAATCCTATAATAAAATTCCATAACTAAAATTAGGTGGGCTTAATAAAGGCTAAACAAGAGACCAAGTGATAGGACTTGGCTGACCAAAGAATCTAGTGTGCTATATGGTGTGCATTCTACCTATAGATAGTTGTTCTCAAGGGAAAATGTACTCTTGGGACCCACTGAGGGAAGATACCCAAAAGATTACATGCCTTACACAGGTTGTGGGACTAATAAGGGATCAAAATCCACAAACTTAAAATGGTATGGGATAAATAATAAGGTATATGTGGTAAGGTACTAGAATAAAACTAAGGAATAGGGCTAAATGTATGTAAAATTATAAGTAAGGAAAAGGGGGGAAAATCAACACCAATCTAAAATGAATAGGTGATGATCCACCAAATCAACACCAATCCAAAATGATCAACATATATCCAAAATCAAGTATATAAATAAGTCTAACATGGAAAGGGGATCATTTTCTATTTGTGAAAACCAAATTATGTTTAAGAGCTCAAATGATGAGTGTGTGATGAAATGAGATGGAGGCTAGGGGTAGTGGATTAAGGTGATGTTGATGCCCACAAGATGAGGTAGGCTTATTATTTTATTGATTTTTTGAATTTTTTGAGTTTTTTAGACTTTTTGGAGGAAGGATATGAATAGGATTATGGTAATATGGTGCCTAAGAATCAATGTCAATTCCCTAGTAAATCAGTGATGATTCACATCAAATCAATATCATTTCACTGAAATAACACCGATCTAGATAAAATCACACTGATCCATAAGAGATTGACATCAATTCACATAGAAAATGTTAAGGGATTATATAAGAGTCTATAGTTAGGCTAAGTTAGAGTTCTAAGGAGATTTTAGGCTTATATTACATATTAATGATAGGCACAAATTCTACTATAGATATGGGATCAAGTACCACCCTTACTAGAGAAATTATAAGTTCATCTTGGTAATGATTATTGGGCCCACTTGGAGGCCATAAGCCTAGGAGGGGTGCATAACTACAAACACATTCATTGAGACACATGATTTATTATTACTTTAATGGAGTATTGGGATGTTATGACTAGGACCTTTAGATTCTAACTAGGGATATGACCATCACAGAGGAGGATATCTATTGGATTATATGACTTTTGTTATAGGAATAACCTATAGTACCTATGGATGATCAGGGATGAGGAGTAGCATTGACATGATTATACAGTGATGATGTGAAGGATATAATATTTATTGTTAATAGTTTATTTTTAAGCCTCTATATATAGTTGATATAGTAGGAAGAGGTGTGATCATAATGATGCTATTAGTTATATCCTATTACACACTCTTAGACTTAGGGGAAGGCAAATTTATGTATATCTTGACTAGTGTGGTGGTACATATGCTAGAGAAATGTAAATTTTTTGCATTGGTGTCCACTTTGCTAACATAGATTTACAAGGATTTCTAGGGTTGGAGAACCTAGAGGTGATATGGATTGGATGCCATTATTATTCTACAGTATTGGGCCTAAGAGAACATCAAACTAGTATGGCCCATTGGTACCCATTGGGTATAGTGGTATGATATAGAGTATAGTGTGGCATTCCTACAATGAAGGTTTGATCTTGAATGAGTTTTACAAATGGTATTGTTTTATATCTCAATTAATATCAACATGTCCTACAGGAAATGATAAATATATACATTATATGTTGACCCTATCTAAGACTCCATGTATGGCCTAGGGTGGAGGTAAAACTCAGAGGATATGGAGGGAGAGGTGGGTGATGGGGAGGAGGATGGATTACCTAGAGTAATATTGAGGTCAACATACCTCCATTTTTAAAAAATGGGACCCTTGAGATACTTTAAACCTTAAACACCAAAAACTCAATATAATTAGATCATTGTTAGAATTTGAGGATCATCTACTTTGATAAAGTTGGCTTACTAGTCTATGGTTTTTGCTTTGGGCTTCCTAATGTTTCTAATAATTAGTATTTGTGTCTTAAAATTTCAAGTTTCATGGAGTCCTTACTTATGGATTCATGTTTTAAAACCCTAGCATAAATCCTTGGTTCAAATTTGCATTTGGTGGGAGTATTTGGCAAGAATATTTTAAATTTATTTTGGACTTAAGCCCAATTTTTATGTTAAGTCTTGGTCATATTTTTTAACATGACCAAACCTTAGCCTAAAAATTATGCCTTGGTCCTTTTTTATTTTACCCCTTTATTTCCTATATTTCTAATCAGGTCTAACATTCATGTTCATAGGGTCCCTTTTAATTTTCCTAACATGGTCCCTTTGTTACCTACTTAACATAAAGCCTTAATTCTAAGCCCCCATTCATGTTAATTAACATGAACAAAAACTTAGACTTAACATTTTATCCTAAGTATTATTTCATCTTGGGTCCTAGCTTAAAAATCTTGCTACTTTATAGATTTGATGGATCACACTTCACAGATTTTAATCAGACAATGTGAAGAAAACCTAATGAAACTGAACACTTAGTCCTTTAGACCAATTATGTACATGCATCCATATTGTGATTTATTATTTGCACTTTATTTGGACTAAATATCTAATGAAATGAATGTATTAAAGAAAATTTAAAGACCCAATAAGCTTCATGGAGTTTCCATGCAACACTCTCACATTCAAAGTTTTATAGCAAAGGGTCCCACATATTAAATGGAACCAATGGTGTGCAATTTCTTGGATCACACTCAAAAATCTCTCACTTCATTTCTAATTTTACTCAGATGGATTAAATCAAATCTAAGATCATAGGAAGCCCTATAGAGTTACCACATGGCATCCCCACATTGGAACACAAGAATTTTATTATCTTAAATTTGACATTCATTTGAATGTCATTTTATGTCTGTGAGGCCATTTTTTATGTCTTCACAATCATCAACATTAATCCCACTATTTCTATGCTAATTTCGCTTTCACATTCAAAAGATAGAAATGAGAAACTAAGAGATGGTCTAGGGTTAGAAGATACCCAGATATAGTCGTGTGCACCGAAATCAGACATTGGAAGGTACTCCTCTTTGGCTGTGGAGGAATGACACCTGCAAAGAAAAAGAGACTAAACATGAAAAAATGTTAGATGAAGAGATGGTGGCCTGTCAAGCAAACGCTTGATCCCTGAAGTACGAAGACTTCTTTAAGGGATATCAACCCACTAATAAAAAGTAGAATATTTAACTGAAGTAGAAATAATGGAAGACAAAATGAAAGCAAATAAAAGACAAAAAGCAAAATGCATACCTGATATGTAGCAAACTACTCTGCACAGTTGCCGGTGTCGGTCTCTTTGCTGGCGTCAGTCAGGGAAGGGAGCCGACGTCGATAGGGGTAATGACCGGCGTCAGTTGGGGCAATAGTTTTGGACAGGGTCTGATCGGGTCTGGACAGGTTCTTAGGATTTGTAGAAAGGTCAGATGTTTTTTTCTGAGGCTTCAAAAAGCCAATTTAGGAGTCAGAGGGATTGTTTGGGGGTTTATGTGCAAGGGGTATGGGTAGAGTTACAGACTGTATATTTTGTAGAGGGTGGATAGAGGTGATACGGGTGGAATTAAGGCTGGGGCTATAGTCTGAATCTAAATCTGGGTAATGATAGCAATTAAAAACAATAACCAGAGATCAGAATAAAAACACAAAACAAATGCTTACTTGTTACGCGCTAAAGATAAAAGTCAGAGACATGATTGATGTTATCATTGTGTTGCAAAAGTTCGATGTAGTAGACCTCTAGCAAGATGACTGAAGTAGAATACCTGTACCAGAGAGAATGTGAGAGATTGATTGCAGATTGGTTGGATGCAAGAATTGGTTGATCGTCTGAATGAAGAGGTTTGTTGATTGATATGAAGGAAAGTCTGATGAGAAACGGATTGGCAATCGAATGGATAACAGATAACTGATAATGGTCCTTGCATTTGGGTTGAGAATGTAGTTTTAAAGATAACTGACATCAACAAGACTTCCAACGTCAGCCGATAAGTGACCGACGTCGGCGACATTGGCCGGGTTATGACCATCGTCGGTAGATGCAGAATGGGGACAAAGGCTAACTTTAGCTCTCTACTCATTTTTACATGCTATCAGGGTCAAGGCTTGTGGGAAAATGGTTGATAGGGGTTAAATAGGTGTGGAAAACTAAAATGGGGGTTAAGGGGAGGACGACAAGGGTTAGACACAATTACGGTGTCTACATTTGCCCCTTTTTTGTCTTGTTGGTTGTTCTGGATGAACTGCAAGACAAAAATAGGAGTTGCTTGCCCAAGGTGTGGGATAAGGTTGATTTCATCTTGTTGGTTGTTTGAATGAATTGCAAGACAAAAATAGGAGGGTTGATTGCCTTGATTATGGATGAGGTATTCCCCCTCAAAGCAGGAGTCGAGAGAAGGGAACCTAGAATCGGGTGCTGATTTGACAAAGATTGGATGAAAAGGGGGTGAAGATAGAGTGAGAACGCTACAAAATTCATGATTGTGCGTACACCACTTCACGAGGATGGTCAGGTCAAATTGTCACAGGTCAAAGGTCGAGGAGTGTCAAAATTGAAATAATCGGGCCCCAGCATTTAGTCGTCTACTGATTGGGTTATTCAATCTAAGATGAAGCTCCAATGGTCATCATGTTTCAGGTATCCCAGGCTCAGGAAGTGCTCCCAAAAACACAAAAATGTCACAAGTAGTGGGGATCAACTAGCTTGGGATCCTATACTTGTGAAGGTCAAAAGTGTGCGCATAATTTTGCTAACCAATCATGAGGTAACATACATGCAAAAACAACCAAGGCAAAATCACTTTGGAGGTAGTCACGATTAGAGGAGATGGTCATGATCTCCAAGGTTTGGTGGTCGATGGATGGAGGCTAAAGTGATCTCAAGTGTTCCCCAAGGGGCTAAAATGACTTGTACTGGAGGGCTGATTGATTGAGGGCATGATTTTGGGGCAACGTGATGAAAAAAGGAGGAAAGAAGGTTTATCCATCAGAGAGATGAACAAACGAAGGTGGTCGAGCTAACCCCAGAAGATATCGTATCATCTGAGTGCTGCCTACATAGCCCTTGTGTGAAGGGCCTCAGACCAATGTAGTTTGAAACTAGGAGTCTGAGTGGTAGATAGGTGGTGAAAGTGGTTGATAGACTGGTCTTGGTCAAGGTTGAAATGATGAGGAGAAAAAAGATGTTACAGCCTTTTCCAAATGGTGTATTCTGTAACATTGGTGATGTGGCCTTTCATCCCTAGCAATTTTCCATAGTCGTGATGGACGTATGCTAAAAATGAATTGAGGTCTATTTATGCTTCAGCAAGTATTGGTTTATGCTTAACATAAATTACGTCTGGTTGATAGTTTCCATGTGTATTGGTGTCCATAGAAACTAGTGTGAATAGGTTATGATGATGTGACAGGTCTAAAAATGTTGGGTTGGCTTGGTTGGGTTTGACAAGTGATGAAGTTGAATGTGACCAAAGTGTAGAAAAAGTGAAAGGCATATTGCTCTTTCATTGACATGGACCAGAAATGACAGCATAGATAGGGGTTATTAGAACCAAGAGCCCCATTCATGCATGACATCGTTGACCATATGTTGTATTAGAGTGGTAATCGAATCACTTTGACATTAAAGTGAGCTCGAAGTCCCTTGAGTAGGTGATAGGAGGAGGATAGGGTAACCCGTTTTAGAGCAGAGATAACTTTGCCCCTTTTATAGGAGACCCTGAGACAACTACAAGCCAAGTCCATGATTTTTATTTTTTTTTGGTGCAGATTGATCAATGCAAGAAGTCTACATAGAGATGTCATTTGCTTGGTGGTCATTTGCAAAGCTAATCAATGCGAGAAGCTGCTAAGAAAGATTGCTGTTGGTAGCAAGAGTTAATCATAGCCATCCTTCGAGGGAGTGGTCTATATTTTGCTTTATATATAAGGGCTTTAAATAGCTATCCTTCGAGGGAGCAGTCTATTAGCTATAGCAATGATAGTACAACTGTCCTTCGAGGGAGCAGTCTGCCTTTTGATTCGATTTGGTGACCTTGGATATTTTTGACATCTTGATTTGTTTTGACAGAAATGTGAGTCATGGACCAGACTATAGAAGGTCAAGGGTTCCCTTTTATTAGGATAAAGCATCCATACTGTATAAAATGGGTATATAGGATTTGTTAAGGGGAGTAGGGTTAAAAGGAATGAGGACTAAGAGGATGGGGATTGCTCAAGGGATAAACTCAAGATAAATGTCAAGTGGATGAGTACTCGAATAACAGTAGAATGGTCACAAATGCAATGCATTAAGAGGCTTAGGTTCTAGTCGTCTATCGAGAGAAGACAAATGATACGTCCCTGATCCATACTTGTGCATGATAATGAAAGGTCTGAGCCAATTAGGGGAAAACTTGCCTCATTTACTTTGCTCCATATTGGTCACGTGCTGATTCTCTTTGAGGACGAGGTCTCTGATATTGAAATCTTGTTCTCACATATTTTTGTCATAGGCTCGCTTGATGCGATGTTGATAGACATGGAGATGGTTGAGGGCAGCAAGACAGTGCTCGTCAAGTAACTCAAGTTGAGATAAGCGATCTTGAAAAAAGTCATCATTAGAAAGAATGTCATGCAGAGAGATGTGAAGAGATGGGATCTGTACTTTGAGAGGTAGGACAGCTTCTATTCCATACATGAGGGAGAAAGGGGTAGCACCTGTGGAGGTTCAAATGCTAGTGCGGTAGGCCCACAAAGCGAAGGGAATGTGAATATGCCAATCCCTTCCAGTGTCGCTGACCACCTTCATGAGAATTTTAGTCAAGATTTTGTTGGAAGCCTCAGCCTACCCATTTGCTTGTGGGTAGTAAGGTGAAGAGAAACTGAGCTTGATGCCAAATGAGTCACAGAGTTTTTAGACAATCTTGTTTTTTAAGGACTTGCCATTGTCGGTGATAATTTTATGAGGGACATCGAAGCGGCAGATGATGTGGCTACTGATGAAGTCAACAATCTTGTTGGCTTTTGTAGAGATGAGAGGAATGGCTTCCACCCACTTGGTGAAATACTTGGTGGAAGTGATGATGGATTGATGACAAAGAGATGAATGAGGGTTAATCTCACCGATGAGATCTATGCCCCACTGAGAAAAAGGCCAAAAATCTTGAGCGACTTGTAAGGTGTGACTAGGAAGATGAAGCAAGTTAGAGTGCTACTGACACTTGATGCAACGCTGAACATAGTCGTTACAGTCTTGATGAAGGGTGGGCCAATAATAGCCCAGACAAAGGATGCTCTTGGCAATCGAATTCCCACTAAAATGTCTACCACAAATCTCGTCGTGGACTTGTTTAATGGCTTGAGATGATTTAGTGGAGGTGAGACAGTGAAGAAGGAGGCCGTCAAAGCCTCACTTATAGAAAAGACCCCCTAGCATGGTATAATGAGTAGTACGCTTGATAAAATTTCATCACACATTATTAGAGAGGTTGGGAGGAATGACAGACAAAGATAAGAAGTCCACAAGTTGCTTATACCAAACATTTCATGGGCTAAAGTCTATAGTGTTGACATGATTAATGTTAGGAGAGATATAGGAAGGAAACGGTACACGATGCACCATGACAAAAAGTCTAGATGTAGATGAAGAAGATGGGATATGCGAAGCAAGAGAATCCATGGTGTCAGCAAACTTATTCATGGATCGAGGAATAGTTTGTAAGAGGTAATGGTCAAAAGATGCAAGGAGAATGTCAGCACGGTTTTTGTACCTTTGAAAAATTTCATTTTTACAGAGGTATGAACCATTGACCTGATTGACAACAAGTTGCGAGTCACCGAAGATGTTGATGGACTTGATGCCGAGAGAGAGGGCGGTCTGAAGTCCCAAAATTAAGGCCTCGTATTCAGCCATATTATTGGTACAATTAAAGTCGAGCTTGAAAGACAAAGGCATGGGCTCACCATCGAGTGGGATGAGAATGACTCCCGCACCCCCACCAAGTTGACATTTGGAGTCGTCAAACAACATGGTCATTTGGTAGACAGTGTCATCAGTGGAAAGCATAGCGATAGACTCGTTAGGAAACTCGCACTGTGAAGGTTGATTATTGGGAAGAGGGGCATCCACCAATTGATTAGTGATGGTTTGTCCCTTGATAGATTTCTGCTAGATGAATTTGAGGTTGAACTCAGCAAGCAACATGAGACACCGAGCCATACATTGATGTTGATATGGCTTGGAGTGCATAAACTTAAGAGGGTCGGTGTGAGTGATGACAAAGGTTTTGTGGTTAAGAAGATAGTGGTGGAGCTTGGTAGCGGCAAAGACTAATGCCAAACAAAGTTTCTCGATATGAGTATACCAAGTTTCATAGTCGACCAGTGTTTGACTGATATAGTAGACCGCTTGCTCATGGTGATGCTCGTCTCAATGCGTGATCATGGCACCTAATGAATGGTTGGTGACAGAGATATAAAGGTAGAAGGGTTGATCATCTTTAGGTGGAATGAGGACTAGTGGAGAGACCAAATAGTGTTTAAGGGCTTCAAAAGCCTCTTGACAGTCCTTATCCCATGTAAAAGAGACGTCCTTCTTAAGGAGATGATGAAAAGGTTGGCAGTGGTCAGAAAGCTGTGAGATGAAACAACGAATGGACTGGAGCTTCCCTTGTAGACTGCGAAGCTGCTTAAGATTGGTCGGGGGTGGCATCTCAAGGATAGCGTGGATCTTGGTGGGATCTATCTCGATGCCACGAAAAGAAATGATAAAGATGAGAAGTTTGCTGGAAAGGACCCCAAAGACACATTTCTTGGGGTTAAGGTGGACATTGTATTGAAGAAGGTGAGAGAAGATGATTTTGAGAATGGTTAAATGGTCATGGTGAAGCTTGGACTTGTCGAGAAGGTTGTCCACATAGTCCTCCATGATTTTATGGAGGAGATCATGGAAAATGTAGGTCATGGCATGCTGATATGTGGCACCTACGTTCTTCAAGCCAAAAGGCATGACTCGATAGTGAAAATCCCCCCATGGGGTAATGAAAGTGGTCTTGTGCTGATCTTTTGGAGCAATCAGGATTTGATTGTATCCTGAAAACCCATCCATGAGAGATAGCATCTCATGGCCGGCTATGAGATCAATAAGCTGGTCAATGTTAGGAAGAGGAAAGTCATCTTTGGGATAGGCTAGGTTAAGGTCGTGATAGTCTTTGCAGATTCGGATCCCCCCAGTCGCCTTGGTGATTGGGACGATGTTAGAGACCCACTACGAATAATTGATGGGCTGGATGAAGGAGACAAAAAGGAGGCACTGAAGCTCCTCTTTGACAAGGAGGGAAACGCGAGGATGCATCTTTCGAAGCTTTTGCCTAACAAGCTTAGCCTCTGGTTTGGTGACAATGTTATGGGTAGCGATGGTGGGGTCGATGCCAGGCATGTCACGGTAGGTCCAGGCAAAGGCCTTGCTATGGTCTGAGAGGAACTGGGTATAGTCAAGCTACTCCTGAGCATCTAAATATTGTCCAATATTTAAGACATGAGGAACATCAAAAGAAGGGAGGCTGATGTCAATGGTTGATTCATTTAACATAACCTAGGTCTCAAAAGGGAGAGAGCATTGGATGAAAGAGTCGTCAGCGCCCATGTAGGAAAGAATGGCGTCATCGTCAACACAGTGGACAGTGTGAATGGTAGCTAACTTATCTTCTACCATGCTGGGAAAAATGAGAGGGAGAGACCTGGACACCCCATTGAGCTGATAAGTCAAGGGTTCCAGGCAGATGGTGTTTATGGAAAAAAAACTAGCAGGGATGGAAACCACCGACTCCGTAGGTGAAGGAAGAGGAATGGGTGAGCCTGGAGGAGATTGGTCAATGGTTGGTTCAGGACAAAGGTCTGTAGGGGTCTGAGTGGGGTCATGATATCCCAGGCCATACCATTTCTTGGCATCGTCATCATTGAGCAGTTTGATGGGCTGATGGGAGCCCTGCTCATAGCGTCTGAAGCCAAAACCCTTCCATGCACACCTGTAAAGGTAAATGTGTGCAAAGGCAGGGTTGCCAAGAAACAAGAAGTCTGATGTGAAAGGTTGAGGTGAAGAAAGAGGATTGCAATCAATAGGAGCTTGATCAAGCCCCCCATAGACAAGGTTGGTTCGAAGGTGAGGAGGACCATAAGGCACGATCATCCCGATTCAATGGTCATAACTAGGGCTGTGATGAAGGCATCCATACTCTTGTGGAGTTTGGAACATGTCTAAGGCTAGCAAGTGATATTCCCCCAATGAAAGTCTTTGGAAGATGTCTTCCATGGGATCTGTGGTCGTCACTTGAAGGGGAGGTGTGAGGGCGACCGTCGGTTGTGAACTGGTTGAAGCTTCTGCGGATGGAGGTGGTGCCGAGGTTGATGGCTTGATAGGAATGAGAATGTCATTTAGATGATAGGTGGTGTTATAAGTTTTGAAGAGTGAAGGGTCAGTGAGAATGGTATGGACTTGCCCATCATGCTCAAATTTCACACAACAGTGCAAGGTGGAGGGGACACAGGTCATGGCACGGATCCAGGGTCGGCCTAGTAAGATGTTGTATTGAAACTCTCCTTTGATGATATAGAAGAGCTCTGAGACTGTGCGTGGACCAATGCAAATGTGAAGGATGACTGTGCCAATGGTCGTGGCAGTGGTGTCATTAAAGGAATGCAAGATTGCATCAGTTTTAGAGACGCAATTCTTGGGAAGAGCCAACTGTTTAAAGTCATGGGTGGAGATAATGTTGATGCTGGCACCTCCATCGATCATAACGTGTTTAATGCATGTCTGATCAACATAGGCAATGATGAAGAGGGCGGCATCTTGATCTTTCATGTTGGATGTGGGAATCTCAGAATCACTGAATGTGATGGAGGCAAAAGGGGCTAAAGAGTGGACAAGGGCAGCAAGTGGCTGGGGGTCCTCGGGTTGAACCTCCGCTGCCTGTAGGGCTCTGATGAGGGCTTGACGATCCTGGGGCAAGGTTTGGATGAGGTCATAAAGGGACATCTTCACAGGCATCTGGTGAAGCTGTTTCAACATAGAGTCATGAATTGCCCCTGAAGAGGAAGAAAAAGAGGGTTGAGGTGTGCCAAGGATAGAAATCTTAGGCTTGGGTGGTTGAGGTGTCTGGAAAAAAGGGTAGGTCTAAGGAATGGTAGCTTTTTCCTTTGCCTTGTCCTTTTGTGACCTGTTGGTTATGTGAATGGCATTGATTTTGAAGATAGGGGGTGAAGGAGATGAAGGGGTCATGGTCTACTGATGAGATGTTGATGGGTCTGAAGAGGTTGGAGTGTTATGAGAAGGAGTCAGGGGTCGGTCGAGAGTGTCCTCAAATAGAAGAGTGTCTTTCTCCAGATAGCGGCGAATGACGGTCTTGAGGGCACATCAAGTCTCGATATCATGTCCTGGCGTATGATGATATAAGCAAATCTTTGTGTCGTCGAACCAGGAGGGCTTAGACCCGAGAGGTTGGAAAGGCCTGATGGGTGGAAGGGTTATGCTAGAAGTCTACAAAAGTCAATGCAAGATTAAAGAGTATGAGCCCACTAAAGGGTCCGTGCTCGTTGATGTGTGTGATACTGGTGACTTTTGCTTGGGTGGAGTCGAAGGAGGCTTCCGTACCACCTTTTGGATTGATGGTGCAGCGACAGGTGGAGACGGTACTTTCTTCATGAGAGGTACCACCCTTTTGGGAGAGGGTAGGCTAGGGGTAGGCAAAAGAAGCAAAGGAGGCAACTAGTTTTGATTAAAAGTTGGAGTGGGAAGGACTCTGGTCAGGGTCGAAGGATGGGGGCCTAAAATGGAGGATAATGATGATAGAGGAGGAGGCATTCACCTCTATGGTTTAGCAGTCTTCTGTGACTTGGGTTGAAGACTACTATTGGTTGAGGTTTGGTCTAGGTCCACCTTCACTTGTGGATGAGTGAGGTTGGAGACAGGGCACATGCCAAGTGACTTGATAGGTTTAGATGGGGTAGATGCGGGTTTTGGTTTTGATGGGGTTGGTTGAGGCTTAGAAATAGGAGTCTGGTTTTTGTTAAAGGTCTTGGGAGATTTCACCATGGGGGGATTAGCTGCATGAGATGAGAGGGCACAGGCATGTTGAAGAGCTATGAGACGCTCCCACAATCCCTGATGCTCCACTTTCCTAGAAGGGAGAAGTTCAATTTTCTCCACTAGTCGGGAAAATGGCTGAGAAGATGTGGGATGAGGTTTGGGTTCTTAAGAAGATGTGGATGGTTGTGGGGTTGAAGATGAGACTGGTGTAGCAGTCTCAGACCCAAGACATGATGGAGTCGTGACAGGTTCGTCCATGGTTGGAGACGACGGAGAGGTAGGTTCTTCCCTGGGTGGAGAAGAAATCAGAGAATGAGGCTCCTCAAGCAGGTAAAGAGCAGGGATGATTGTGCCCTCCACTTGTAGTCAAGGAGTAGGAAGGGTTAGGTCCTCTATGGGTAGAAGGAAGGAGGATGGTGAAACTAGCGGTGTTGGGAAGGTTGAGGCATCCTCCAAGATGAGAGAGGTTGATGGAGAACTAACTGGAGAAAGAGGTTCATCCACATGTGATGGACTGATGGATGGACTCACCTCTTGAGGTTGGTTGGAAATGAAGGGTGAGACCGTATTGACTGTTCGTATATTGTGTTCGTGAATGTTGTCAGTCAAGGTCTGGATATTGTTCTGAGTTGGTGGATGATTGGGGAATGGTTGCTTGAAGATGTCGATGCCTTGATTAGGTGGCACATTGGGATTGTCGAGGATGAGGTCACCCTTTTCCAGCATGTCTTGGATGATGTTTTTAAGGGTTTTACAGTTGCCTGTGTCATGTCCTTTAACACAGTGGTAGTTACAGAAGTCATTTTTCCTATACCACGCAGGGATGGCTCATGAGGGATCAAATTGTGGAGGTGGTCGGATCTAGGGGAGATTGAGGACCCCTTGTTTGATGATTTTTTCTAGCACAGACGCGTATGATTCTCTAAGTGGAGTATACTGTCACTGTATGTATCTCTACTGAAATTGGTGGGTGGCACTCTGAGATGTGGATGGCTCAGACTGATTAGTTGAAGGCGAAGAGGAGGAAGATCTAACAACCACAACATTTGCTAAAGCTTTAGATTTAGGATTAGATGAGGAAGGCTTAGAAGAGGGGTCATTGTTCTTGGAGTTGGGATGCTTGCTCTACAACTTGACTTTATTCTCCTTGACGGCACGTAACTCAAGTTTACGGGCCATCGTGAAGGCTTTGTCAAAAGTGTAGAAGGTCTGAACCCTCAAGGTGGAAGAAATATGTCTGGCGAAGGCTTGGGAGAAAAGTTCAATAATCTTAGGTTGGGGTAAAGAAAAGGAGAGTTGATTGATAAGGCCCCTCCATCGAGCAACAAAATTAGCAATAGATTTATCCTCGAATTGGCAGATAGAATAGAGGTCTGTGATTGAGACCTTCTTGGTGATGTTGATAGAGAAATGATCAAGGAAGAGCTGGGCCAGCTGAGTGAACGTGAAGAGGGAATGGCTGGTAAGGGAGCTGTACCAGTCAAGCACAGCACCTAAGAGAGACATAGGAAACATACGTAAAAGCAATGCATCGTCGTGGGAGATAAGGTAACAGGCATGTCTGAATGCCTGCAAGTGCTATTATGGGTCTTCTTTGCTTTGAAAACAAGAAAACTTAGGAAGTTCCCACTAGCTAGGATATGGTCGGATTGGGACGAAAGGATGGATGGGCTCGTTGCAAATTTGTTCGTATGAGAGAGTATTGCGTGAACCAGAAATGGAGGTCTCTAGGCTGGACATCTTATCCATCAGCATTTTGATGATATCTATTGATGGATTGGTGGGTGCAGCGCCCCTTAGATTGTAAGGCACTTGAAAGAGGCTAGAAGAGGCATACGATGTAGTCGGTTGTACCAATAAGGGCACAACGTATGGATGACTAGTCGTAGGGATAGAAGAGAAGACTGAGGATGGTTGGGTAGAAGGCACGGCTAGGCTCGATGTTGCCATAGGGGGTTGGTTAGTGGTAACATGGGCCAATGGATAGGTAGCCACCCTGGTGTTGATAGGGGCTAGGGTAGGCAGAATAGAGACGACCAGATTCTGAAAGGGGGTAGAAAGTGGTTGAGTGGGCTGAGGTTGATAGGGGGCCAAAACCCTGGTGGAAGTGGGCCCAAAGATGGAGGGAGAGGCCACACTTGGATGGTTGGTCAAAGGCTGGTCATTGGTCAAGGCAATAGCCTAGGTGTCAAAAGGTTGAACTACGGATGTTGATACGGCCGCAATTTTGAGAAGAGAGGTCAGCATTCCGTAGATTGGATTGCCTAAGGAGTCTCACGTTCGGCTATTCGCGAGATAGTGCTGCAAGGCTTTGATGTTGAGGTCTAAAAATCGTGCAAAATCTTGGTCCCCTTTTGGGACAATAGGCATCTGGGTTGGGGATGGTCTAGTAGGAGTTCTTTCAGTCTCTGAGTGGAACTCCATTATAGGACTGGTTATGGACGGGGTAGACAGAAGCAGGTGATGCCTTGCGTGATCGACTAGAGCCTTGGCTTGACTATGAGTCAGAACCATTCAAGGCAAGAAAGAATGTCCTCACAAGCTCAAACAAGGAAATAAGAATAGAAAATATGAAGAACACAAGCATATCCTAAAACCCTAGGAGTAAATTATTAGGATTATAGTGGCTTATGCCTTAGAATGTGTGTAGAGGAAGATTGGCTTTTGAGTCAGGTCTTAGAAGAAGTAGTCTATGGATGGTTTCGGGTTAGTTATGGTGCTCAAGAAGTCTGTGTTAGGTTTCGTACAAGGCCTGGTGCTAAGGAGCAAGCTCCCCTCACTTCACAAGTCTAGTGATAAGCTGGGCCTACTTAACCAAAATATACTTCCCCTAGAGATTAGACTCTACCAGAGAACAGAGTGGGCTTTCCCCTTGGTGATGAAATCCAAGTAGGATCACCGAGATGGGTAAGGTATCCGCTGGGGGATGAAATCCCAGTCGGGCCTTGTCTCAGGTAAGTTAAGATGTTTGTTTTGTGCAAGTGGTTTGGTCGTGTAACATTAAGTGGACTAGATTAATTCAATATGCATTTATTAATTACTAAGTGTGGTCTAAGAAATGCAAGCAAACAGAAATGAAAGTGCAATGTGTTTTAAGCCCAAGTCAAAATGTTTGTTCGTATGAAGACGAATGGAGAAAGAGTTAAAGAATATGAGTTTTGACTAGTCTAGAAGTGCAAGAAAGAAAATAAAAGTTCTTTTTATTCCTTCTTATGATGTTGTTTAGAAGAGACAAAAGAGGCGAAAAGGAAGGAACCTAATGCACCTATATGAACAAAAGAAAGAAAGAACCCAAAGAAGGCCCTAGGGTCCCATCTAGCGTGCCAGAATGTTTCTACGCTAATTTCGCTTTCACATTCAAAAGATAGAAATGAGAAACTAAGAGATGGTCTAGGGTTAGAAGATACCCGGATATAGTCGTGCACACCGAAATTAGATGTTGGAAGGTACTCCTCTTTGGCTGTGGAGGAATGACACCTGCAAAGAAAAAGAGACTAAACACGAAAAAAATAGACGAAGAGACGGTGGGCTATCAAGCAAATGCTTGATCCTTGAAGTACGAAGACTTCTTTAAGGGATATCAACCCACTAATAAAAAGCAAAATATTTGACTGAAGTAGAAATAATGGAAGACAAAATGAAAGCAAATAAAAGACAAAAAGCAAAATGCGTACATGATATGCAGCAAACTACTCTGCACAGTCACCGGTGTCGGTCTCTGTGCCAGCGTCAGTCAGGGAAGGGAGCCGATGTCAGTTAAAATGCCAGCATCGATAGGGGTAATGATCGGCATCGGTCGGGGCAACAGTTTTGGACAGGGTCTGTTTAGGTCTGGACAGGTTCTTAGGATTTGCAGAAAGGTCAGATGTTTTTGTATGAGGGTTCGGGAAGCCAGTTTAGGAGTCAGAGGGATTGTTTGGGGGTTTATGTGCAAGGGGTATGGGTAGAGTTACAGACTGTATATTCTATAGAGGGTGGATAGAGGTGATACGGGTGGAAGTAAGGTCGGGGCTATAGTCTGAATCTAAATCTAGGTAATGATAGCAATTAAAAACAATAACCAGAGATCAGAATAAAAACACAGAACAAACGCTTACCTATTATGCACTGAAGATAAAAGTTAGAGCCATGATTGATGTTGTCACTGTGTCGCAAAAGTTTGATGTATCAGACCTCTAGCAAGATGACTGAAGTAGAATACCTGTACTGGAGAGAGAATGCAAGAGATTGATTACAGATTGGTTGGATGCAAGAATTGGTTGATCATCCAAATGAAGAGGTTTGCTGATTGATACGAAGGAAAGTCCGATGAGAAATGGATTGGCAACCGAATGGATAATGGATAACGGATAACAGTTCCTGCATTCGGGTTGAGAACGCAGTGTTAAAGATAACCGATGTCAGCAGGATTGCCGACGTCGGCCGATAAGTGACCGACGTCGGCGATGTCGGTCGGGTTATGACCGTCGTCGGTAGATGCAGAATGGGGACAAAGGCTAACTTTAGCTCTCTGCTCATTTTTACATGCTGCTAGGGTCAAGGCTTGTGGGAGAATGGTCAACAGGGGTTAAATAGGCATGGAAAACTAAAATGGGGATTAAGGGGAGGACGACAAGGGTTAGACACAATTACAGTGTCTACACCCACCATATTTAAAATACTCCAAGAGCCTAAATTTGATATCTTTGTGAACATCATTTGAACGTCTATGAGACTACCATTAATGTCTGTGAGGCCATCAAAATGAAGCTCATCTAAGATTTTATTTAGGTAAAGGGGGACTATTTTATGTCATTTGAGGGGTCATTCATGTTTTAAAACTTATCATAAAATATCTTAACCTAAGTCTTTTCATGTTTATTAATATGAAATAGACTTAGCTTTAAGCATTTTTTCCTAAGTTCTTTCTATGATAATGCTTTGATTAATGTTCAAGTGTCTTATAGGATCTGACAATCCATGTTTCATTATGTCTCTTGATCTAATGACACAAAATCAATAATTACTTTTAAATAGAGCTCTGATAGCCTATAAAGGTGCCACATGGCAAAAACATGAGGCTTAACACCAAAAGGAACCAATAAAAAGTGAGGTCCTTAATCATAATCAATGGCCCATGCTGATCCTTGATCATGATCCAATGATGCAAAACCAAAGGGTGGATTTCAAAAAACAATGGCTAATGATTTCAGGCATTTATGAAAAATTCCATGAAAGGTGATAGATAGATGCTAAATAAGCACCATGTAAGCACAAAACAACAAAATAGGAGATATTTTATGCTCAAAAAGGTAAATGTATAAAGGCAAAGGTTAAAATCAAATCTAAAGCATGAATAAGCCTAAGTCTGAATAAGCTACCACCATTAAATATTTAAAAGCCCTAAAACTTGCATAAAAGGCCTTAAGTGAAATTAGATCAATTACAGTAAATCTAAAATAAGTTCAATCATGATTTGAGCATGAAATAACTAACCTAGAGACCATTTACAATCTAGTTATGAGCAATTTATAACTATGAAAGTCATGATATCTCTTAGGCAATAATATAGGGACAAGACAGTGTTATATTTGTCCACATATAATGAAGGGAGGGTCTTCAAAGACATAGACCTAGAAATTGTTGCATTAAACACAATAAATAGGAACTGGTCTAAACTCTTTTGGACCATTGAAGAGATTTAATCCAATGCTATATAAAAATAGAAGATTACAACTATAATTAGGAAGTACTATGACCTAGTTGTAGTCCAAATGGCCAGTCTCCACCATGTGGCTGCCAAACTAGAAGTAATCCACTTTATCAACATCCTTTCTCCCATTTTCAAGGACTATGGGATTGAGTAGGGTTATATTATTCATGAAAGGAACTTTAAAAGAATTGCATTCATTTCCCAATTGGCCTTTCAGAGTTATTACAATATTCCAAAACCCCAAGTGGATTTATCCACTATTAAGTAATGAACTGGCAAGAATGATCTGGACACCATCCTTAGGCCATGGTTGCTCTAAAGGAGCCACGTGATCTGAGACCCTACCAACAACATCCCATTTTCCCAATTTAAAAAGGGGGTTAGGGTAATCATGACCCTATTGAACATAATATTTGTATGCCCTTTAACCTCATATGTCAATAATATTTGGGTGTCTTATGGTTACTTTATGATAGAAAAAGGGCTCACCCCTCCAATTAGAGAGTTGATCAACATCCACCTAGGGAGATAATTTACAGATATCAAGAAGAAGCCTATTAACTAATTGTTTATGATGTCTTATATATTGGATACATAGATATCCTCCACCAGGATCCCTCACATCAAAAATTAGTCACTTGAGGGTAGATTCACAGTCTCCCACCATTACTCAAAAAAATATATTTTCAAATATAGACACCACATGCAATTCATTTATTATTGTCTATCCTACTTTAGTAGAATCCATTATAGGGTTCCCCATGCCCAAGATTAACCCTCTAATAAAGAAATATATAGACCTAATGGGAGACATATGGTTCTATCTAGATTGTACTATGATCAAAATTATAGGGATTTTGATTCAACCTTACAAGTTACATGTCTATGTTCCCACCAAACTAGCAAAGCAAGAAATTGCATGTCAACTACTTCATTATATTGATGGAGTGTGTAAGGATAAGAGGAAAGGCCTCCTTCATCCCTTTCCTTTAATAATTGGCAAAAAATTTATGCAAGATTGGAAGAATGTAGCCATTATTGCCATGCACAAAGATTCTTATAGATTTCAACTAGATGACCTGAGGCATTGGGATCCTTATGATAGGGTAAGAAATCATTTGAAGAGCAAGCAATAACCCAAGCTAGTTTATGAGTATCAACATGGTCCCTGTGACACTCTACACATTAGGCCAATAGTTTTGAGGAAGTACTAGCTAGGTTAAAAAAACACAATGTTAGACTTAAACATAAACTCACTGTTAATGAAAATCCACTAGGGGACATATCAAAATTTGGACCTATTAAATACCATTTACTACTTGGAACTTCTATGTCACCTCAAAAGCAACCATAGATGGAAGTTCTATGGCCCCAATCACAGATTACACAAGATTTTGATAAGTAAAAGTTAGAAGAGAGGCCCAGTAAGAGACCCTCATCCCCATCCCTATCTCAAAGACCAACATCTCTTGTTGAATACCTAAACATGATTACCCTAGAGCCTAATGAAATAGTGTAGGATACCCTTAAGGTCCTTGTTGAATCATATGGATATGATGAAGAGAACTAACAAGCTGAGGAATCCCAAGCTCAAGTAAAAGAGGCTGAATAAGATAAAGGAAAAGAAATTACCCTAGATTTTATCATAGTGGCACCATTAAGGAAGAGAAAGGCAGAATTGGCAATTTTCCTAGTTGGACAAAAGAGGCCAAAGTTGACTTTCAATCAGCCTATGAGTGAATTCAAGTTGTTTAGTGAGGAATACCCCTCCATGGACCAAGCATCCTTGATTGGTTCATCTATGGGAAAATGCAAAAAATCCCCACTTGGCACCACTCATGGGCCCTTAACAAGACTATTAACATTGATGTGTATGATGAAATCAAGCCATGGATATTATCTTTGATGAAGGAGGAAGAATAAATAAGAATAATTGACAAAGGAGCATCAAGTGGCACACAAATAGAAACTCTGGGTGCCTCAAGTAACACAAGGATGGAGGTCCCAAAACCTCTTAAAATTAAAGAGTCATCCACCATAGTGAAATTCAACCCTAATAAAAAAAGCTTGGAAAGGGAAAGCATCAAGAAAACCATGATTGGAGGTGAGGAATTTACTTGTAATAAATTTGAACCATTCATAGGCTTAATCTAGTTGGAGGCTTGGTGAACTTCCCATCCATGAGAAAGATATAGAAAGCCTAGTCAAGGCCCATTTAGCTCAAATTAGAGAAGGAATCAAAGGCATGAATCAAATAATACATAACTTAGAAAGGGAAAAAGATGATTTAGAGACCAAAACTATTTTATTATAGTCATAGAAAATGTCCAAATTGGTAGTTTGAGTGTGTCTTGTGATACCCTATCCATATTACCAGACATCTAAAACCTTTTAAATGATGATTCTACCTCATCTAGACTATATTTCCTAGGTTGATCCTAATCCCTTAGGTCCTAATCCTATAGGATAGGAGTTCCATACTTGGACTATAACATTAGACCTTAGGGTGTCCCACTTTCATCACACTTATCCATTTGCATTTTGAGTCTCAATAGTCATTTCCATCTAATCCCTATCCTTCATTATGTCATCCTAGCATGAATACATCTAGCCCATGACTAATGGTTCCCTATAAAATCCCATCCAAAACTCATTTATAGGGGGAGGTGACAAATCTTAAAAAGCAAGCAAGAATACAAACAAATCACTAAGGAAAACTTCCCTATTCTCTACATACAGTCACCCAACATAGTTGCAAACACACTCAAACCCTCAAACCAATCCTTAACCACCTCAATCAATCTTAATTTGGAATTTTTGCATCTACATCACACTATTTCACAAAGAAAATTAGGTGGGAGAACTACATATGGCTTGATCCCTCTTCAGATTATTGGTATGTAGGTAGTATGCACAAACAAGGGGTGTTCTTTACATGTTCAGTACATCTTACACACTGACCCCCCTTTCCCCAAGTGGATCAAAAAACATTTTATCAAGCATGATGGAGGGTTAGGGTTTTAAGTTTAAATAATCTCTACATTGATTTTACATTGAGTTCCATTGATAATCAACAGTCAAGATCTCACAAGTAGGCTCACATAAGAACAACGTAAAAACCTAGAAAATTTTAAGTCTCTGTAACTAGTTTGGACAATAGCGACATGAGTGGACAATAACACTGGACACCAAAGTGTCCTATTTTTGGTGCTCTTATCCTTTTTTGAATGAAATCTATATTTATATTCATGACACTATCCCAGTCCTACACAACCAATATCAGCCTTTGTATCATCTGTCTCAGTCTAGTTTCAAGCTAAGTTATATTTCTTTTTATTTATTACTATTTTTAGAAATGTAAAAAAGTCAAATAAATTATACAAATTAGGACCATATTTATTGTAATATTCTTTACTGATTTATTAATCTAGACCTTTAACTAAAATAGGAATAAAACTTCATTATTCCTAGAAAAAGTTAAATCATATGGTGAACTTGACTTACTTCATTTGCACATAAAAACCCTAGAAACCCTAGGGAAAATTCCTTGCTAATTTTTTTAGTATTTTTCTAATTTTTTAAAAATACATATATCATAATTTCACATTTAATTTTTAAAATTTACCATAGTAATTTTAAAAATAATTTCCTTCAAACCCTAGTTGAATTTACTAAATCCCTTTGCTTTTTGAGGTATCATCTTACATGTATGTGAGCTTCATATTATTTTAATGCATATTATAGTTTTTTTTTAGGACTTTACATTTCATTTATTAATTACTTTCCTTTCATGGAATTTTTATTATTACAACTTATTACAAAAAATTAATCCATTTTCAATTTGTTTTCCTACTTTAACAATGGCCCAATATCCCAGTTTTGAAGAAACTAATAAGAGGGAACTTCAAGACATTTTAACTAAACATCTTGATATACAAGGTGATATAATTAAAATACTACAAGAAGAAAAACAATAGAAAATAATTTTCAATCCTCTCAAACCATAGAACAACTAATTAGAAATGACACTATGGGGGCAACTATGTCTCATCAACCCCCTATAGCAGCCCAACCTTCTCATGTGGCACCCCCAGTTATAACTAGTACATCTTTGTCTCCTAATGTGGATACCCTTGTAAAAGATAAAAAATCTCTTCAATCTAGGGTGATACATCTTGAGAAAGGTTTTGGACTCTTTCACTCTACTTCATACACCATTGGCACATCATATTCCTTCTACAACATTACCACCAAGTTTTATTCAACCCAAGCTCACTATATATTATGGAAAGGGTGATCTAGAGATATACTTGAGATATTTTCACATAGCATGATTGGACTACATTCAAAATGATTAGTTATTATCCAAGTTATTTCCATAGAGTTTAAAGGATTATGCTCTACAATGGTTCTATAGTCTACCAAATTAGTCAGTTAATGCATTCAATCAATTAGTTGATATGTTCCTAGCTCATTTCAATATTAACATAGGTGAAAAGGTTTCTTATGCCCAAGTTTCACACTAGAAACAAAGCTCAAATGAGCATCTCATAGATTATGTACTTTGATATAAGACTATCTTGGCTAAAATGACTAGCCCCATGGCTAATTAAGAATTATAAGATCTCTTCAAATCGAGTCTTCTACCCAATTTACATGAGTCAATAATGTTCAAAAAGTTCTCTTCCTTCACTGATTTATGTTATACACTAAAGGAAAGGGAATTCAAATTAATTTCAATAGCCAAACTAAAGTACATAAGCATATCAGAAACAACAAACAAGAGTAACAATAAAGTCTTATACAAACTAAAATTTAATGACAGCAAAATTCAAAATCAACCTATAGTTAATTTAGCTTTAGATCCCCCTCAGTGATTAGTTTTATCAACACCTCCTTGATGAGCCTTTACCAATATAGCAGTATCTTTATCTAGAGTATTACAAGAACTACTAGAATGTAATAGCATATCTCTCCCTCTTATTCGCAAAGTTGATACAAAAAAGCCTCTTCATCGTGGATATGATCAAAATGCATTTTGTGATTTTCATAGGGTACCAAGAAACACAATGAATAGATGCATCAATTTGTGACACAAGATATAGGACTTGATAGATGAAAACCTTATTGATCTTGGCACTCCAGTTGAGCCTCCTCAGGGAAAATAAACATAGGACAAGGCCATACAAATTTTTTCAAATCATTTCCCACAACATTCTAAATAAGAGACAAGGGACACATCAATTTCTCACCATGTATATCATGTACACCCTCCACTAGCTACATACTAGACACCTTCAGTTTAATCATGTACTTTTAGAAACATTATTAGTATGTATAATTCTAAAGTTCCAAATAGACCTTTGATCTCCTTCTCAGAGCAAGAGATAGTTGAGGATGATTCAGATTACCATGCACTTTTTATCAAATCCTACATTAATCATCATTCCATTTATAATGTTTCCATCGACAATGGATCTAGTTTAAACAAGTACACTATGACATTAATTCAAAATTTTGGATATTTAGAATAGGATATTACCCTAACAGACATAACTATCAGTGCACTCAATGGACACATACTAAGTTTATTATGTGAGATTGTGCTTCCTCTATAGGTTGGACCTACATATGTGGCCACACCATTTACTATTTTTCCTAGTTCAGGAGTATTAGACATGTTTCTTGGTTGACCATGGATCTAAAAACTTTGAGAATTAACTTTTATAGTTCATAGATGCATGAATTTAATTCATGTTAATCAGGTTGTTATAATTGATGGAGTTTAGTATGAGTTCTTAATCCCCACTTTATATCCATCTCTTACTCTATAGTCACCAGTTTGAGCTCCTCCACTAGTTACATATCTTCTTAATCTGTTGATATCTAGACACATTCAAGGCCTCCCCTATCAGCATAGAGAGTTCTTACTCTTCCATGGATGCCTCTCTTAGAGAGACCACTACATCAATAGCATTTTCAAGACTCTAGATAGTTTCCATCTATAATATTCACACCCAAGGTAGTATTGAAGTCTCATACCTATACATTAGAGCACAATTTTAGAGAGCTTCCTCTAATACCGTATGGGTCCCGAAGAGGCCCATGGTTGCATCCACTTCTCAAATTTATAGGAGGACCCCATAGTCAGTTTTCACTATAGACATTTTAGATCACTTACAACATACACAACTTTTAGAGTCAGTCTCAGCCCTTCCATCACGATTCATGATCATGCATGATCCCTCTCCTTGATAAAAGACACCATGATAGGGAGTCTCTTATGAGACTCATCAGTTAGTATCATTTATTCTCAGTCTTTCTTGTACATAGTTTCCTTATTATTTCTTGTACATAACTTATTTCAAAATACTCAAAAAAAATATAATAGATTAAAATATAAAAATGGTCAAATAATTCAAAACATCAAAAGTATGTCAATTATATTCATTATATATGATTTACATTTTTAATACCATGTCATAATTACATTTTTCCATTCCATGATATTGTTTATCAATTTATCTACATTTCCATGCTTCACTTAATCTTCTTTGAGTGTGCATAGTAATACCTAGATCCTTGATTGCTTCACTCTACCCATGAGGGGGCATCCTACTTTTACATTCAAGACATAAATTGACATATCTACCCATCGAGGGCATATTCTACATGACTACACCATTCAGGTTATATCATTACTACACCACACACTCTAGTTATCATGTTTATGTACATTACTTACTAGCTTACATAGATTACTCTATCGTCACTCACTAGTATATAGCACTTGTGTATTTATTAACATATACCTAGTCTTGTACTACATGTTTTGCATACTTTCACTTATTACTTTGATTAGTTAGATGTGATAGTATTTATATAATTTACATGCTTTCCTTTCTTGCTTTGAATAACTAGATGTGATTGCATTTCTCAGTTCCTATTTTGTACTCTTGTGTGTACCTTTAGATATTTTCCAATGTCATTTGCTTGTACTCTTCTATGTGTGTGTGGCCCTCGTGCTAACCTTGCTTTTTTATAATTGTATGTGTATGTGGACATTTGAACATGCCTTGTATGCTTTTTTTCCTAATTTGAGTGACATGTGCTCATGTCCCTTGTTTTCTTTCCCACTTTGCTACTTTTGTATGCTTCTTGCTTCTTCCATTGTGTATTTGTATACTTGTTTGCTTCTCAATTATTTGTAAATACCATGATCCACATCATGCATTATCTTACCTTCTTAGATAACATGATGGAAATCATGATCCATCCTTATTTGAAAACTAAAAACTAACCAAATTTTCACTTTTAGTTTAGTATAATGCACATGCTATTTACATTGTTACATCTATCTAGGCATACTCCTATTGATCTAAAAATCTTTATTACAAATTATGCTATATATTGAGACATGTTTTGGATTATCATTATTATATCATGTATTTCATAGCATAACACACTTGTAGTGTTCTATATTTTGAGGACAGTCATTGTAGGGTCTTCATTCATACCCTCAAAAGAGGGGGAAACAAATAGGGGTTTTTTCATAAAGATCAAAGCCTTTTATTAGTCAAAAATCAGTTTTTATAACACTCAAAACAACATTTAGGATCTCAAACAAGAAGAATAGAATAGAAAGATAATGAAGAATATAGAAAAGTCATTAAAAGTAGTAAAGGACAAGAGTGCCATATTTGGACTATAGTGCTAAATAGCAAATTGTCTTATTTTTGGCACTCCTATCCAGATAATAGAAAACCCATATTTTCTAGAAATACATAGAAAGGTAAGGTTAATTACAATTTTGTTAGCTACAATTTAGTTTAGATTGGATTGTTTTGGTATACAGGGTATCTAGATATAAGGGCATCATGCATGGCATGATGGATCTCACATCTGATTTCAAATTGGGCAGTTGGTATAACTTCCAAATTAGAATCCATGTTATAGACACCAAGTGATTGAGGGAAATGTGCATGACACATTTGCCTTATTTTATTTTAAATTTTAGTGCATTACCTAGGTATTCTTAGTAGTTACATGCTTTATTCCACTTGTAGGTGGTTGTTATAATTTTGAAGTGGCTTTTATATAAGCCCAGTTCTTAGTTTTGGAGTGGATTTCATACAAGCCTAATATCCACCTTTTGAAGTGGCCAAAATTAGCCTAGTTCTTATACACATTTGTTTATTTATGCCACATTATCAGATTATAGATAATTCATGGGCTTTAGGAGCCATTTTATATGACACACATTCATACTAATATTAGTTCATCACTTCACTTAGTGGGCTATGATGGAGCGAAAGGACTATGTAGCCTTTGTATTCTTGAACCACTTACTCAAAGGGATTGGACACATAGTCCAAACATTAATTAATACACATATGATCACATAGATTCACTTAGTGGGTGATGATGGAACCAAAGGGAAAGCCTTTATATTCTTGAGCCATCCTCAAAGAATTGAGAACTCATCTTCATTCATGATATTACTCTTGGTACAACACATATCCAAGATCACTCAACATCACAATAGGTTTTATATTGGTTTGCATACTCAATGAGATGTATTCATTTCTTTTTTTCCTCTCTCTTTTACCGAATATTTATATGTTATTATTTTATAAATAAAATGTTCAGTAAGAACTGATCTACTCCTTGGTTTCCTTTGCAAATTTATGCTTCACGGTGTGCTCTCTCTACACACACTCAAAATCACACATCTTCATGGGATTCACCCTTATAGGTAAGTTCAAGTATGAATTTTACTTTTCATTTATCTTATTATTTTGCTTTGCTATATCACTAGATAAAAGGGGGAAAATGTAGTCATATAAAATGTCCAAATTGTTAGTTTGAGTGTGGCTTGTGACACCCTATCTATAGTTCCTTTTTGCATGCTCTTGTGACCCTTCTAGAAATATTTTTATCATTATCAGACATCTAAAACATTATAAACAATGATTCCACCTCAACAAAACTATATTTCCCAAGCATATAGGATAGGAGTGTCATAATTAGACTATAGCCTCGAACCCTAGGGTGTCCCATTTTTGATGCTCCTATCCATTTGCATTCTGATCCCCAATGGTTGTTTCCATCCAGTCCCCATCCTTCATTATGTTAGCCTAGCATGGATAGATCTAACCTATGAACTATGGATCACTATAAAATCCCATCCAAAACTCATTTATAGGGGGAGGTTATAAATCTTACAAAACAAGAAAGAATATAAATAAAACACTAAGTCAAACTTCCCTATTCTCTGCATATAGTCACCCAACATAGCTACAAACATACTAAAATCCTTAGAGCAGTCCATAACCACCTCAATAACTCTTAATTTGGTATTTTTTCATCCACATCACACTATTTCACAAAGCACATTATGTGGGAGAAATTCATATGGATTGATCCCTCCTCAAAGTATTGGTATGTAGGTAATGTGTCCATACAAGGGATGTGGATTTCACATTCAATACATATTACACACTAACCCCCCATTTACCTAAGTAGTTCAAACATAATTTTTTCCAAGGATGATGTAGTGTTAGGGTTTGATGATTAAATCATCTCTACAATGAGTTATATTGACAATAAACACTTAAGATTTCACAGGTAGGCTCACACATAATTAGTGAAAAAAACCCAAAAAGTTTTAGGTCTCTATGACCAATTTAGGTAAAAATGGTAGGAGTGGAAAATAACACCAAAAAATAAAGTGTCTTATTTTTTGTGCTCTTATCCTTTCACTTACTTAAATATAGATTCATATTCATGACACTGTCATAGTCCTAGACAACCAGTTTTAGCCTCTGTATCATCCATCTTAAGTCTAGTTTCAAGATAAATTATATTTCTCCTTATTTATTTCTATTTTTAGAAAGGTAAAAAAGACAAATAAATTATATAAATCAAGATCATATTTATTTAAATATTCTTTACTAATTTATTAATCTAGACCTTTAACTAAAATAAGAATAAAATTCCATTATTTCCCAAAAAAAATTAAATCACTTATTAGTTCCTAAGGCCATAATAGAGATGTTTGAAGCATCCTTTTTTTCCATGTTTGAATCCTTAAAATCAATGAAGCTAAGACATTATGTATTCAACTAGTAGAGTGAGATGGCCAAAGGATTAATGATAGAGTGGTAGGACATAGAGGCTAAAATAAGAGAACTCATCAATATATTGATTAGGAATACAATTACTAAATTCAAAACCATTAGCCTATCCCACTTAAATGCTATATTAGGGATAGTGGTGGATAAGATCTAGAGTTTAAGTGCTTGGTTAGCATGCTTAGATAGAATCCTAAGGGATGATGAAGAGTTGATTACCAGGATTAAGCAACTCCTTGGCACCATGTTGGATAATCTTATAAAGTATACATCCTTGGGCATTATTGATGATAAAGAATATAAGAATATAGTCACTTTGGTGATGCAGGAAGTGAGAAGAAAAAACCAAGGCTAATATGGTAGTGCCAACAACATAGTTATGGGTATGATATTCACTGTTAAATAAAATATTACAGAAGCCAAGAGCATCAAAAAAATATGGCAAGGGATGGTAGAGACTTTGATGACTTAGTTGATTAAGAGGATGCATGTATCCTAAATCTAGCCATGGATTTGGAGCTTGTCAAAGAATAGCATCAAGGAGATATGGAGCTTCTACAAAAGCAATAGGGGATCCCTTTGATAATGGGCCCAACAATTAGTTAATATTCCATTTTGTAAAAAATTGTAACATTTTGAAAATGGAATATTCCATTATAAAGGCATATGCTAGTTTGCTAGAATATTTGCCTCTAAGTTAGTTTATTTTGGAAAAGCAAGTGTATTTTAGAACTTTCTAAATAAGGATAGATATCCTTACTTATTTTAATTTGTATCTTATAATTGATTGGTATAATACCTTGTCCTCTTATAAAATATAGTACTACCATTTTGTAAAGGGAGATAATTTTGAGAAAAATTTGTATACTTTGAGTAGTTAATACAATCAAAAAATTCTAAAATGATTGTCCAAATTTATTTGTGTCAATTATTACAGGGTTTTTCTCTCAATTAATAGTCTTAAGTCTTAAATTTGAATCATTTTTATGAATTTTGAGTTACATCTTTAATTATAGGGTTAATAATTTGTGCTTATGATAGATTAGTTAAAGGATCCTGAATTTTCTTCATTTTATTTTCTTTGCATTCAAATGTGTAAAATCTATTTGAGTGTGGTAGTAATTCTTTAAGTTAAATTCATTTTTTACCTGTACTTCTTTATATCATCCTTAGAGGTTTGCCTAGTGTATAGTGAGATTTGAGCTTATGTTATTTTCACTATATGATGGTTAAATGTATACTCAATTGAAATTTGAACTTTTTTATAATGTTTAAGGCTAAGATCAGTAATCACTTATTCTCTTTCTACCTTACCCTTCTCTTTTGCTTATTTTGTTACCAGATCACTTTAGCTTAAAATTCATTATAAATATCCATTTAGATTAGTGTGTAGTTTAAGATTTGAACATAATTAATTAGTATTAGCATAAATACTTACACTTTTCAAATATTTGGTACATTATGGCTCCCAACCACCAATTAATATAAAGTTTGTGGAATAGTTAAACATTGCTATATCACTATTTCACCATAAGTAACATAAGTTACCAAAACCTACTAATATAAATTCTAAAATGAGAACTGTTCTTTGAACACTAAGGACATCTATGGTAGCATAGAGGAATCAATAAGTACCTCTATTTTGGATGAGTGCAATGATAATTAGGGCTAGTATAAGACATTCCATGGGCCTTACATGTATACAGGTGAAATGTGATAAAGTGTGAGTTTCCAAGGCCAATCATTGGAGATGTCCCTATGGAGGATACAAGTTTTACTCCTACATATACAACATGGTGGGCAAATAATTGGCCTATGAGGTAGGATAGGGTGGTGTTAGGAAAGAGGAGATGAGGAGATGGAGGAGGTTGAGGAGGATCCTAAGATGGGAGATGAGGAGGATGGGGGAGAGGATGGGGGAGAGAAAGAGATAGAGGAGGAGGATATAGACATGGAATATCTTATCATGAAGATGGATACAATAAGGGCTCAATGTATCACCTTGTAGGGATAACTATATGCAACACAGGGGGCTCTAACCATAGTGCAGATAGAGTACAATACTCTTAAAACTCAATTAGATACATTAAAAGTGGGGTTTGAATCATTGAAACTAAGTCATAATATGGTGGTGGAGGTTTAAGATCCATATTGATTAGAAAGAGACACTATGATGAGGAGGGAGGGGGAGAGAGTCATCGGTTTAGATTATTGAGGAGGTGGCAGGGCCAAGCACTAGATAGGTGGGGACCATGAGCATCAGATAGTATAGGGAGGTAGCAACTGAGATGAGATACTATGAGTAGATCATTTTAGATTAGCTTCCATATGCGCTTGACTATACTTCTCATATAGTCGCATAGGGTAAGTCTTCCAAGTGCACACATACAAGATTGGTGAGCATGGGGAATGTATCTTGTAGGAGAGATAGGGATAGGGACAAAGATGGAGATGGGGGAGGAGATAGGAGATAAGATGGAGGTGAAATCCTTCAGAACATTCATTTGAGTGGCCTTTAGTTCTATAGTAGCCCATTTATTGATGTATTTATATTCATTATATAGGACATAAAGCCATATACATGTATACAAATACTTTGATGTACACTAATCATTATATATATGATTCATGATTATGGATTATGTTATTATTATGGATTTTACTATGGTTTATGGATTAAACTTACATATTATGGATGTATATGATGATGTATTTATATGATGTGATTTATTATGGTTTGTTCCATGTGATGGATTTAGATTTAAAATGTTTATAGATTATGGGTATTTATGGATGTAATTTAGATCATGGATTATAGATTTTTATGTGATGTGATTTAGATTATATGATTATGGATTTTAAATGTTATAAAATGATTTATGGATAATGATTATATTATGGTAGATGTGTTTTTGATATATGGATTGATGTTTAAAATGTTCATGATTAAATTAACATGGATGTGACTTTGATTATGTGATTATAGATTTAATGAGTTAATTAGGTTATGAATTATGGGATTTTATGTAAAAATGTTTATGGATTATGGATGGATATGTATTTTAATATTGATTGTAGATTTTAAGTGGTATGTGTATGGATTATTAATTAAAAACTTTAAAATGTCTTAAATTATTATTTTAGATTAGATTATGATTTTTGGATTACATTATGGATCATGAAAAAAAAATATGGATTATGATTATTAGGGATAACATGTATAAATTATTGTTTCCATGTTTATAAATTTGTGAATTATTAGATTAAGATGTTTGTTAATAAGATGGAAAAAATTGTAATTAATTTAATTTACAAGGCTTATTGCTCGTTATTGGCTCATACCATGACCTAAGAGAACCACTTTAAAAGGAATGCATATATGTCCTTAACCAACTATTAATAACTATCCTAACAACCTTAGGAGAGCTATGTTTAGGATCTTATTTATTTTTAGATTTGTTTTAGGAATTGATAGAAAGTGTATTCTAAGAAGAAGATGTTTCCATCTTGCATACCCAAAACTAAGGTCAAACCTAGAATCCTTTTGTGCCAATCCATGTAAGTTGATCAATGTTGGAAGTCCACTAAATAAAGAAAACTGATCAATATGAGAATATTTATAGGGATATTTTATGAATGATAACCATCCTTTGAGGGAGTGGCCTATATTTTTAGATATGTTTTGTAACACATATATCCTTTGAAGGAGCAGTCTATTTAGTTTTATTTTCTTTTTTTATATCCTATTATTATTATTATTATTCTATGGATTGGCCTTACGTATCCTAAGATAATATACCAAAGCTTTGATACATAATATATAACACTTATTCTCAAAATGAATTAGTGATAAGGAGGGATTTTATGGAATAATGATTTGGAGCTCCTTCCCATTATATAAAAAGCTTATCCAATTAGATCATGCTATGAATAGAGCCAAGATTTTCATATTTAAGGCTAATAATGGACAATGTTATTGGATAACCACATTCCTCTATACATCATTATTTGGTACAAGAATAATAGGGATATGAAACCTAGAAACTAAACTAGGCAGACCAAGGTGATTAAGATTTATTAACAGTAGAAAGGATGTAGATGCAATACATGGAGAGGTTCTCGTTCTGATTTCCCATCAAGAGAGGCCAAGAAATATGCACTAGATCCATACTTATGGGTGATAATATATGGTCCAAGCCAATTTTGGAGCAAATTTTCACCTTTTAATTTTTCCATAATAGTAACATGTTAATTCTATTTTAAGACAAGGTCACCAATATTAAATTCATGTTCTTTTAGATGTTTGTTATAGGTGCACTTTATTTATTCCTGATATACATGGAGATGGTCAAGGGTAGCTAATTGATGCTCATCTAAGAGTTTGAGCTCAATTAACTATTCTTGATGGATGTCATCCTCAAAATGATATCTTTAATGGATATGCAAAGGGAGGGAATCTAAATTTCAAGAGGAAGTATAACTTTAGTACCATAGAATAGGGAGAAAGAAGAAACACTTGTAGGGGTTTGAATACTAGTTAGATAAGCTCATAAGGCAAAGGAAACATGAATATATTAGTTCTTTCCTACTTCATTGACATCTTTAGTTAGGATTTTGACAGGATTTTTATTAGATGCCTTGACCTATCTATTGGCTTGAGGATAGTAAGGCCAGGAGAAGTTGAGCTTAATTCTAAATTAATCATAGAGATATTGAGCCTTTTTATTCTTAAAATACTTTCCATTATCTATGATGATCTTATGAGGGATTCCAAAGTGACAAATGATATGTTGAAGAATGAATTCAACAAATTTATTTGCATTGGTTGAGATAAAGGGGATAGCCTCCACTCAGTTAGTAAAATACTCAATGGTGGTAATGATAAATCCATGAAATTGGGAATATTTAGGATTGATTTGACCTATAATATCGATCCCATACTAGGAAAATGGCCAAAAGTCTTGTGCTACCTATAATACTTGACTAGGGACATGAGATAGGTTGGCTTGCTACTGACATTTTACGTATTTATTAATGTTTTCACAATAATATTTATTTTAAGTGGACCAATAATAAGCCATTCATAAGATTCTTTTCATGATTGTGTGGCCATGAAAATTTCCTCAACATGACCCATCATGAACTTCATTGATAGAGAAGGTAGCTTCATGATCCTAGAGACAACGAAGAAGGATACCATCAAAACCATGCTTATAAAGAACACCCACCAGTATGACAAAATGTATGAAATGATGTTGGAAAGCTCAATTTCTATTTATAGATAGATATAGAGGAGTAATCCCTTTGATAGGTAATCAAATATATATGCATAATAGAGATCTAATGGTTTTTCCTCCACACTATGGATGGAAGGAAGGTTAATTTTGGTAATAGAAGGTGATTAGTCTTGTGAATAAGGATAAATAACTTATATTCCTGAGATGAAGATGGGATAAAGGAGGCCAAGGAAGAAATTGTATCCATAAACTTGTTAGTTTATCAAGGAGTGGCTTGGATAACATAATGCTCAAAAGTGGCCAATAATTGATCAGCTAAGGTCTTATAATTTTGAAGGGTGTCATTCTTACACTGATAGATTTCCTTAATTTTATTAACTATAAGCTAGGAGTCACCATAAATATTAAGTGTTTTAATACCCAAAGTTATGCCTATTTTTAGACCTATGATTAAATCCTCATATTTTTCCATGTTATTAGTGTAGTTAAAATCAAGCTTAAAATATAGAGGTATAGGTGTCCCCTTACCAGTGATTAGGATAATTCTATCTCCTGCACCATACTCACATTTGGATCCATCAAGAATAGAGCCATTTGATATTATGAATATATTTGAGACATGGAGGATATATATTTATTTAGGAATTCATAATTAATTGGTTGATTATTAACAAGAGGTACCTCAACATGATGATCAATAATTATTTGGCCTTTAACTAAATTTTGATGGATGAATTATAGATAAAAATTATAACAACCCCACTAGGTTATACATAGAAATACGTAAGATTTTTTTTTGAATAGAACACATATAGAAGTAAAATACATCTTGAGAGTCTAATAAATATCACATACATATTTGAGTGGTAAAAATAAGTAAACATTACATCTCATATCTCTAATATCATGACAATTATTCATAAATAGATAAAAATTAAATCCAACTCAACCATGGTTGATAAAAATTTACAATAACTAATGTCAATGTATAATAATGAGTAATTATAATTCTTCATGATAATACTCAATAATAATATTAAATATAATATAATGTACATAATTTAGATACCTAGCTCTCCAGAGTATAAGTTCCTCAGACTCGCTAGTATCTATGTTAATCTCAAGTGTTCATCTCAATAGTAGTACTATTATAGGGAGGGAGAGCATCATCTGAATACTTTTACACACTAACCAAAAACCATAAATTCCCCACACTAATTCCATCAAGATATGTCCCTCCCTTCATAAATGGGTAGATAGTGATGGCATAGGAATCTAGATAGACAAGTTAGTACCCATGTGTTTTATGATTTCTAACTAACTAAAAATGCAATATATCATATAAAAATCAATCTATTGCAAGATATCACACATACATATAAACCATACTCATGAACTAATAATGTCTCACTAAACATGCTTTGGCCCAAATTCTTATAGACAATATATATATATATATATATATATATATATATATATATATATATATATATATATATATATATATATATATATATATATATATATATAATGATCTAGATAAATCAAGTTCATATACACCACTTGATAGGACCGCCTTCATCTAACATTACAATATTAATAAGCTAGTGAATTTTTTCTCACTCTATACTATGCATTAGCAATGTATATTGGTCAAATACAAATTCAACCACAAGATTAATCAACTTACATCCTACTAGCAAATGCATCACATGACATGTTATACATAGGATTAATACCAACATACATTTAGTCCATCAACTATATGCATGAATATTTCATTATATTTTATCTCATACTAGAAATAATGATTACAAATATACCACTTAGGTAAACATAAAATTTAACCATACAATTTCAAACAACATAATTTGTGTCTAGTTATCTGCACCCTATGGTTAACCCATATTACCACAGTCCAATGTTCTAAGACTTGAGTACCAGATTTTCACAATCAATCATATAAGTTGTCTCAAATACACAAAAATACAAGTGTTATACAAGTAAAAATATCTAACATAACAATTCATTGTTCTACAAAACACAATAACATATAACAAGACATTTGTTAAATTCTTAGAGTTTGCATACACACACACACAAGTCTATCGACTGTAACTTCACGTGCTATCCTAATCAATAACTAGTATGTATACAATATACATAGAAATGTGAGTTAGGTATAATAACTATAGTAAGTACCATCTAGGTATAAAACACTTTTATACAATAATACCCTATGATATACCATACTAACATAGGTTCCCAACTAAATAATAACACACAACCACACATGATTTCAAGAATCCAATGATCCATATAGACAACAATTAAACAAGTATAGGGTTATACCATCTAGATATATCCTAAATTTAGACTGTAACCTAGCATTCAAAATAACATAACTTTAAGCATGTATCATGATACACCATTATATACGAGATATCAACATTTAAACATATTAGAAATCTCCTAGCATGTATTGCACTTGAATATTCAATGCATAATACATATAACAATAGTCAAATAATAATTTATAGAGAAATAAAAATCACAAAAATCTATTATGTCATTCATTTATACATCTTTTTCTATTGTCTATAAGATTATCCCAAAAGATTATAGTTTTTTAGTTTTTTAAAGACTAACTCAATTGTCTTTTAAAAGTAAAATACCTATGCATAATAATACACACCAAAAGAAGTTATTTCAACATAATGTGGATATTTCACTACTGTTCATTTATACTTTAAAACAACATCTCCCTAAAGGACTTTATAACTCTATTCAAGGATCTCAATTTAGGTACTCATATTTAGATAATGAAGACCCATGCTAAGTTGTAAATATGCATCTACCATTAAATGCCAAGTTAGGAGCCTAGGAAATAACTTGGTTTCTTAAACCCAAACTTATATTTTATATACTCTTAATACCTAAGATTCCTTAGGTAATAATATTACTTATAAAAATAAATACATACAAATAGATTTCAAGAGTGTCAAACATTACATAATCTCTATTATACATTAAATGGGTATGATCCTATTAACCATTTAGGTCAAAACATATGATCAAGATCCTATATGACAATGCTAGTATGTACATAAAATGTATGTATTTAATCATATTTCTATAATTCTTAACCATTTGAGTAACTATAATTAGAAGAGTACACTCCCTCATTCTAGCATAAGCTAGTAAGCTATGGTATCCTATGTTATTTTCCCAACATAATTGACATGTAGCTTAAAAATAGTTTTACATTTTTGCAATGGGTTTTGGTACTCCTAGTTATATAATAAGCACATCAAGGTTAACAACAAAACATCACATTTTTCACTTCACAATATACACAAGTAAATCATTATACGTAAAGTTATACTATTTACAAAACAAGCAGTAAGGTGCAAATATATTCTCTATTAATTTCCTAGAAATTCCATGACATCATATTCCATAAGCTTATTAAGTTATACCAATTTACTTTAAGGTGAAAAGGGTCCATAGTAAATTTCTATAATTAAATAGTGGAACAATTATGAACACATATTCTATAATATCGTTATACTGAACCATTCATTAAATGTGTGGGAGTCAATATATCAAACATGTATAAACTATCATGTCTAAACACACCTTATCCACATAAGGGTTTGGTATGATATACATACACTTTAACATGAATAAATAAATCTATTTATATAATTATAATAGTTTGATTTATTTGATATATTTATATGTTAGTTAAACTAGTGAATAACAATATCTCACCACTTCTCGAAGTAGGTGTGCATCCCAATTCCTCAATATATAAACATAAATTATACTAAAAAATAAATGTGGGTCTCCCTCTACTCTTCCCATCAAATGATAATAACATAAAATCACACATGCATCAACCAACATATAATGAAAATCATGATAGAATCATATAAATTCACTTTCATGATGTAATTGTTAAATGCATGAAAGAGGTGTGAAGGCCTCGTACTCCCAAAAAGAGACATGACTAAAAAAAACACACACACACACACACATGTCTTATCCAAACATGGAGATAAACACATATTTGCAGTCTACTAAAAATATAGAGGGGATTTTTGAGTCTATTGAAATATTTTATTAAAATGGAACGTAGTTTTTCTTGAGTTGAAACAACTGAGATAAAAATAATGGTAATGGTGTTGCTCTTTGGTTGAGTTAAAGAAAAGAAAATAACAGAACTAGATATGGAAACACAAAACACAAAACTAGTTTTAATTATATGTTGGAGTAGAAAATTATATCAATGCCTTGTATAAAGGGCCATGTTGAAATCTATTAGATGGTACAAATTATAACCCAAATTATGATGCCCCAAATTTATGTATATTTTTTTTATGGTTTAAGGAAACCATACAATGTCTTAACAACTATTGAATTTTATTAAATTTTAGACAAATATTTAGATGCCACATATAGAAGATTTTAAATTATAAAATGGAACCAAGTTTAGATTATATTGATGCCCTAAAGGATAAATATATCCTAATTTTTTAAATCACCGCAATTCACTCCAAACTATATAACCTAATAGTTTAATTATTAATTATGGTTAGAAAGTAAGCCATGTTCTTAAAATATATTTATAATATATCAAGATGTATATTAGCTTGCATCAAAAATTATATATATATATATATATATATATATATATATATATATATGTTACTGCTCAAGATCAATTAGGTCTCTATATCTCATTTCCTAAATCTATACACACATATGTATGGATAATGCTAATTATTTTATATTTTTTATGTGTATGAAAATGATAATTATGTATAAAATCTCTTAATAAAATTCATACAAGTCATGGTGCTAAATATATTTATGTACAGACAAATAAGATCTCACAATTCACATAGAAATTAATAACTTCCACCAAATTGTAAAAACTTCACTTACCACCAGAATTTTTCTATACAATATATCTTCTCTCCATTGTTGTACCTTCATCTCTCCTCTTACAACAACATTCTCTCTATTCTCATCTTTTTGTCCTTATGTTATACTTGGAAGAGAATCCTTTTTTTAACTTTAAAGCTATATATTATTATTTTTATTTTCATATAAGATTTAATCTAAAAATAATAACTTTCCATTATTATTATTATTATTTCTTTTTTTTTTCATTTCTTTTATCTTTTTAATTTGATTTATTTTATTTTTATTTTGATATTTTCCTCATATATATATGTGTGTGTGTGTCTTAATATAAAAATCTAAATTTTATAATTTTACTAAATTAAAATAGCACCCAAAACATTATAGTAAATTTTAAATGACAATGTCAAATTCACAAATAACCCATATTTATAAATTTTACTTTTGTCAAATTATTCCTACCATAAGGACATGCTAAACATACAAAAGAATCTTTATGATAATTTTACCTATTCCCTACTCTACAAAACCACAAAAACCATTAATTTAAACAAACACCAAAATCATTCATTTTTACCATGATTATCTATCATGTGTGTGTAAGGTTTCTTAGCTCTCTATAGACCTTCAACATCTCGATCTACACCACTCTCTCTAATGATGCTCTCCCTTCGGTACACTCAAGGGAATAATTCTCCTATGTCCACCTCACCACACATAGGTAGTTAGAGATTTTCACATGATAATCATAAGCAATAATATATAACTTAAATAATTCATTAATATTCTTAAAATGTAAACACATACATAAACTAGTTCATAATAAGCATTCGTGTATTATCATCTAACTAAGCAACAATCTATTTTTCTAAAAATAGCATAAATTTTAAGCTTAATAAAAAAAATCCAAATATGAATTTATTAGTTGTGGATATCTATGGGTATTCTAGCAAGTTTGACTAGCAAAGAATCATGATGTAACATCCTTTCCCCCTAAAACTAATCATTGCCCTCAATGACACTTATTTCTAGACAAGTTCTTAATCAAAAACAAAGCTTAGCATATCAATAACATGATATACATTGTCACATTAAGTAAATAAATTGAAAATTACCTATAGAACTCACCATAGTTACTTTAAATTACACTATTTATGGCATATTGGTCCCACAAGACCCTACTCAATAACATTTTATTTTATGGAAACAAGGTTAGTTAGTATTAATTACTCTAATTGATTCTATCATGGCCACCTCAAGGTCTAGAATCATCAAGACAAGCCTATATACTATAGGACTAACCACTTATATTGCCTTGAAGGGTCCCATATGTCTTAGTAAAAATTTCAAATATTTTTAGAGAGTGCACAAGATCATTATTCAATCCAAAATAAATGACCAAGGAGAGTTTCACAAAATCTTCTATCCCTTAACACATCTCTCTATCTTAGAGAGTGTTTTTCTCATCCTAGAGAAAATTAATTAGGGAATCTAGCAAGAATAATGTGTAAAAGTTAATACTATCACTACCCACATAGCTCCTGATAACTATAACTTGTTAATACCATCACTACTCCATGGAGTTCCTGACAAATATGATGATCAATAGGAATGGTAAATATAAAGTATATAAAAACATGGAATACTCATCCATATGAAATCTCTGTTCATAATATACATGCATATGTCCATATGAATGAATTTCATAAGTTCTATCTATCAAATCCTATATTCAACAAGTTCATCTATGGATCCAACTCAGTACCATAATCCCAGTTAATATGAGGCTAAATAGGATACTATCCTATTGCTTAGAACTCACGTTCCCAATTGACCACTCTCCCCTTAGGTCTCCATGACCTAATAATCTTAAAATATACAAAATGAATTTCAAAGAATCATAATTATATGCTATCAGATCATTGAAAGGAAAGCTATATGCTAAATGATTCTAGATGTCTTCTCATACATACAAAAGAAATCATACAATCATTCCATAATTTCATTAAGCTACTACTAGCCATACATAACTAGGTATCATATTTCATAGTTTAACTTATTCTATTATGCTCATGATTCAGAGGAATTAACATGATATACATAGGTCAATAATTACATTATTTTTTTAACCTTAGAAAGGAATTAATAAAAAACTATCTCCTTGCTTGTTTAACTAACACATAACAAGTTAAAAGTTTATTCCAACTCCTACATTAATAAAATGTTTCGTACTTCTTATACCCTACTCACTTTCGATAAAAGTTATAAAACTATATCTTTAAAACAACATGTTTTAAGCAAAAAGAGAACAAATGTCAATGTAATCATGAGTGTGTAACATTATAGTATTTATAATCAACTTATAATTCTTAGTATAATATTTGATATGTATAAATAAAGGTTTGCAACCTTATGTGGTTTTAAAATCATAAGTTAGATCAAATAGTTATTCTAAAATAGTCAAAATTAAATATTATAAAGCTATCATCTCAAAATATCCTATTTACCCTCCTAAGGTAAAATAAAATACCACAACTCAATGTTTCCCAAATGCTACCTACCTACCCAATCTTGTATGGTATCTTAATCTAATTACATATTCAAAAGATATATCTGTCAACATAAAGATGAGTCCATCCATCCAATCTTAAAACTTATTTCTTACTAAGAGTAGAAAACATTCTCCCATAAATTCTAAAGGAGTATAGTCAAACAACATTTAGAACCAATTCCCATTTAGGATAACTTTAAATCAATGTCATGAAAATGTGAATCCGCTCAACAGCTCATAATGATGTCAAGGGAGAATGAGATAATAATGACTCATTTCTAGGCCAACTATGAGGGATGACACCACATATATTAAGAGTGTAAATTCCATAAACAAACTCCTAACATAATGGAATTATCAAACAATAAATATATAGTCTACTAAGAATATTTCTACCACCCTAGGTCGTATTAATAGAAAAATAATCTAATGAACTTTCCCACTTTTGAGTTTAGTAAATAAGACATAAATACTAAAGCACAAATTTATGAGAAGCATCTTGAGCTTAATAACAATCACAAAAAAAACACAATTACAAAGTGACTTGATAATGAAAAAAGTCATAATCATACACAAGGTGTCCGATCTAAGTGATCAAACTATCATAGAAATATTTTGTTCATAACTCATGAACTATGTTGAATACTCATATACTCAAACCTTGAATACAACCATCACCAAAGGAACACTCAACAAACTATTCTCCTAAACAAATCAATGGGATACAAGTTCTCTTCAGGGTTCACAGTGAATGTTTCACACACATTTTATGAATGTCACAAAACTCAAATCCTGGTGTAACATGGTTCCACAATGAGACACCAAAAGTCTAGGTTCTAGTTTAATAATTCGTGACACTAGGTTCACATTGATGAAAAAAAGACATGAAAATGCTAATGGACTCATTATGTCCTAGAGTTTGAGCCACAACTATGATAAATTAAGTAATAACCCCACTAGGTTAGACATAGAAATACATAAGAATTTGTTTTTTAAATAAAACACACACACACAAACATCAGTATACTACATCTTAAGAGTCTAATAAGGATCACATATATACTCAAGTGATAAAAATAAGTACACATTACATCTCATATCTTAGATCTCTAATATCATGATATTGATTCATAAATAGATACAAATGGAATGCAAAAACTCAACCATGGTTGATATAACTCTGAAATCATTATTTTCAATGTATAATAATGAGTAATTATAATTATTCATGACAATACTTAACAATAATATTCAATCTAATACAATGTACATAATTTAGATACTAGGCTCTCCAGAGCATGAGTTCCCCACACTCTCCAGTATCTATGCCAATCTCAAGTGTTTTTCTCAATAATATTACTATTGTGGGGAGGGAGAGCATCATCTGTGTGATTTTACACACCAACCATAGACCAACAATCCCCTACACTAATCCCATCAGGGTATGGCCCTTCCTTCATGGATAAGTAGATAGTGATGGTACAGGAATATAGAGAGACAAGCTAATACCTGTGTGTTGTATGATTTCTAACTAACTAAACATACAGTGTATCATAGAAAACTTGATCTATTTTAAGATATCAAACATACATGTAAACCATAGTCATGAACTAATAATGTCTCATTTAACATGCTTTGGTCCAAAGTCTTACAGACAATATATATATATATATATATATATATATATATGTATGTATGTATGTATGTATGCATGTATGTATGTATGTATGTATGTATGTATGTATGTATGTATGTATGTATATATATACATACATACATACATACATACATACATACATACATACATACATACATACATATATATATATATATATATATATATATATCAATGAAGCTCATACACACCATTTGATAGGATTGCCTTCATCTAAAATTGAAATACCAGTAATCTAATGAAGTCTATGTCACTCCTTACTCCACATTAGCAATGTATATTGGTCAAATACAAATTCAACTACAAAATTCATCAAATTACATCCTACTAGAAAATGCATCATAGAAAATGCTATACATAGGATTAATACTAGCATACATTTAGTTTGTCAAACATATGCATGAATATTTCATTATATTTTATCCCACACTAGAAATAATGACTAAAAATATACAACCTAGGTAAAAATAAAATTTAGCTATATAGTTTCAAACAACATAATTGGTTTCCACTTATCTGTACCCTATGGTAACCCATATTACCACAGTCTAGTGTTCTAAGACTTGACTACCAATTTTCCACAGTCAATCATATGAGTAGTCTCAAATACATAGATATACAAGCATTATACAAGTAACTATATATAACATAGCAAGTCATTGTTCCATAAAACACAATAACATATAACACAACATTATTTAAATTCTTAGAGTTTACGTACATGCATACATAAGTATACCAACTATAACTCCACATGTTATCCACAATAATAACTAGTATGTATACAATATATAGACAAATGTGAGTTAGGTATAATAACTATAGTATGTACCATCTGGGTGGAAAACACTGATATACTATAGTACCCTATGATATCCCATAATACCATAGGTTCCTAACTACATAATAACATGTAACCAAACATATGATTTCAAGAATTCAATGATCCATATAGATAAAAAGCAAATAAGTATAGGGTTATACCATCTAGATATATCTTAAATTTAGACTACAACCTAACATCCAAAATAACATAACTTTAAGCACGTATCACGATGCACTATTATATACAAGATATCATCATTTAAACATATTAGAAATATCTTAATATGTACTTCACTAGAATATTCAATGCAGAATGCATATAATAACAGTCAACTAATCATTTATAGAGAAATAAAAATCACATAAACCCATTATGTCATTCATTTATACATCTTGTCCTATTCTCTATAAGAGTGTCCCAAAAGATTATAATTTTATGGATTTTTAAAGACTATCTCAACTATCTTTTAAAATTACAATCCCTATGTATGAGTAATATGCATCACAAGTAGTTATTTCAATGTTCTGTGAATATTGAACCACTATTCATTTATAATTTAAAATAAGAGCTCCCTAAAGGAATTTATAACTCTATTCAAGGATCTAAATTTAGGTACTCATCTCTGGATAATGAAGACCCATGCTAAGTTATAAGTATGCATCTACCATTAAATGCCAAGTTATAAACCTATAACACAACTCTTAGTTTTCTTAACCCAAACCTTATATTTTATATACTCTTAATACCTAATATTCCCTAGGTAAAAATATTACATATAAAAATAAATACATATAAAAAGAGTTAAAGAGTGTCAAACATCACATAATCTCCATTATACATTAAATGGGTATGATCCTATTAACCATCTGGGTCAAAAATTATGATCAAGATCCTCTACAATAATGCTAGTATGTACATAAAATGAATGTCTTTAATCATATTTCTATCATTCTTAACCATCTAAGTAACTATAATTAGAAGAGTACACTCCTTCATTCTAGCATAATCTAGTAAGCTATGGTATCCTATGTTGTTTTCCCAATATCATCAATATGTATCTTAAAAATAGTTTTACATTTGTGCAATGGGTTTTGGTACTCCTAGTTATATAATAAGCACATCAAGGTTAACAACAAAACATCACATTTTGTACTTGAAAATATATACAAGTAAAGCTTTATACATAAAGTTATGTCATTTACATAATAAACATTAAGGTGCAAATATATTCTTTATTAATTTCCTAGAAAAGCCATGACATCAAATTCCATAAGCTTAGTAAATTATACCAATTTCCTTTAAGGTGAAAAGGGTTCATAGTAAATGTCCATAATTAAATAGTGGAGGAATTATGAACACATATTATATAATATCATTATATTGCACCATTAATTAAATGTGTGAGAGTCAATATATCAAACATTATAAATTATCATGTCTAAACACACCTTAGGCACACAAGTGTTTGGTATGGTATACATACACTTTAACATGAGTAAATAAATCTATTAATATAATTATAATAATTTAGTTTGTTTTATATATTTATATGTTGGTTATAACTAGTGAATAACAATATCCCATCACTTCTTGGGGTAGGTGTGCATCCCAATGCCCCAATATTCAAACATAAATTATACTACCAACTAAATGTGGGTCTCCCTCTACTCTTCCCGTCAATTCACAATAACATAAAATCACATATGCACTAGTCAATGTATAATGAAACTCAAGATGGAATCAAAGAAAGTCACTTCCATTATGTAATTGTTAAATACATGAAAGAGGTGTGAAGGCCTCACACTCCTAGACATAAACATGATACATATATATATATATATATATATATATATATATATATATATATATATATATATATATATATATATATATATATATATATATATATATATATATATATGGAGATAAATGCATATTTGTAGTCTACTTAAAATGTAGAGGAGATTTTTGAGTTTCTTGAAATCCTTGACTAAAACAAATTGTAGTTCCACTTGAGTTGAAACAGTCAAGATAAAAATAATGGTGGTGGTGTTTCTCTTGGGCTGAGTTAAAGAAAATAAAAGAATAGAAATGGATATAATAATGCCAAGCACTAAATTGGTTTTAATTATATGCTAGAGTAGATAATTAAGTTGATGCCTTGTATAAAGGGCCACGTTGAAATCTGCTGAAAGGTATAAATTATAACCCAAATTATGATGCCTAGAATGTATCTATATTTTTTTATGGTTTAAAGAAACCATACGGTGTCTTAACAACTATTGAATTTTGTTTAAGTTTGGATAATTATTCAGATGTCATATATATCAGATTTTAAATTATAATATGGAACCAAGTTTAGAGTAGATCGACGCCTTAAAGGATAAATATATCCTTATTTTTTAAATCACCCAAATGCACTCTAGACTATATAACTTAATATTTAATTATTAATTCTAATTGGAAAGAAATCCATTCTCTTAAAATATATTTATAATATATCAAGTTGTATATTATCTTGCATCAAATATAATAATTAAAATTATATATATATATGATAACACTTAAATATATTTAACCAAACAAAATCACCTAAGGTAAATCTTGTGCCCACTGAGGTAGGTCCACAAGTAATTTATTAATCAGAATAAAATAAGTACATAAAAAGGGTGCCAATATCTTGTTAACCCTTTTACATTGAAAAAAATATATTTATATGTTTTCACCACATACCAGTAAAAACCAACTAACATATTAACCAACTCCCATGAGAATTCCACCCAAAAGGTCGTTCTAATTATTTAACATAAAATATAAAACTAACCAAGTAAAACTAAGTTAATTTATTTATGGGGGTATCTTTATAAAAAGAAGTATGCTCCATTTAAATTTATTATTTAAAATAAACTCACCAAAATCCTAAGCTAAGTAAAGACTTTGGAACAAGTCCTAACAAACCCCCTCATAATCAAAAGTCACTTTTTTAGACATATGCCAAGCATTTTTCTAAATGTTTCAAATTTGATTATGTGAAGGGGTTTTGTGAAAATGTCAGTTGTCTGATCAATAGTTGATAAATATATAGGATCAAGTGATTTATTTTCCACCAATATTCATAGATAATGATATTTGATATCCATATGTTTTGTTTTGGCATGAAATACTAGATTCTTGGACATCTTGATTTCACTATGATTATCAATGTATAAATGTGTAGGATCAATATGAAGATCTTCAAGAATGCATCATAAATAAACAATTTCTATAGAAGCATCCCATGATACAATGCACTCTAATTCTACTAATGAATTTTCCACTGTATCCTACTTCTTACAACACTAAGCAATGGTAGCTAAACCCATATGCATTGTATATGCTATTGTGAATACTCTATCATCCACACATCCACCAAAATCTACATCACAATACCCAATAAGTTTGAAGTTCTTGTTTTTATGGTACTCAAGGCCATATGTTTTCATTCCTTCAAGGTAATGAAGTACTTTTTTTGTTGCATACCAAAAAATTCCTCTAGGCTCATGCATAAACCTAGACAAAATTTCAATTGAAAATGATATATCAGGCTTAGTAATCATCAAATTTATCAAACCTCCCACTAACTATCTATATTTTGTGACATCAAAAAAGGTACTACCATCATCCTTAGATAATTTCAAATTACTTTCTATGGGAGTGAGTGCAGGTTTGTAGTCATTCATGCCAAATCTATTTTATAACTCAAAAATATACTTAGTTTGTGAAATGGAATTAATATGTTCTTTCTGAGTTACTTCTATTCCAATATAGTAATGAAGAAGTCTAAGATATGTCATCTCAAACCCATCTTTTAATTCCTTCTTCATAGACTTGTTATGGTTTTCATCATTGCCTATGATAAACAAATCATCAACATAGAGAACAAGAATCAACAATTTCTTACCTTGCATTTGAAAATAGAGAGTATCATTAGATTCACTACTTTGAAAGCCAATTGTCTTCAAGGATGAATCCATTTTCTCATACCTAGGTGTCTATTTGAGCCCATACAAATATTTTACCAGTTTACACACTTTATATTTTTCACCCACTTTCTCAAAACCTTGAGGTTGTTTCATGTATACTTCTTGTAAATCACCATACAAAAAAGCACTTTTAACATCCATTTGATGTACTTTCCAACCATTTTGTGCTACTACGCCAAGTGTCATATGAATAGTGTGTTATTTGGAAATTAGTGCAAATGTTTCCTCATAGTCAATACCTTTTTGTTGTGCATATCCTTTTTCAACAAGTCTTGCCTTACATTTATCAATGGATCCATTTGATTTATACTTAGTCTTATAAACCCATTTTCATCTTATGGGCTGAACATGTGGAGGAGGATCAACTAAAACCCAAGTATTTTTGTTAAGTATTATGTTATACTCACTTTGCATTGCATATTGCCAAACATGTTCAGTAGAGGCCTCTTTAGAAGTAGATGGCTCAGTGGAAGAAGTAGTAAAAACCATTACATAGTTCACCTATTTATGAGAACTCCTAGGAGTTGTTAAACCAACTTCATCTACTTTCAAGTTAGAAAAGTAATTTGAGCCCATTTTGGATACTTATTCAAATTATTCAAATTAGAAACACCAAAACTCTCATCATGTGCACCATTTAAAGGAAGACGTAGATAATTTTCAACATTTTATAAGTCATCAACCTGTGAATTAGTAAATGAAGGATAAAAAATTGAAAGGATATTAGTCTCATACCACAACCTTAAGGAAATGCCCTCATTATTCAATATCTTATCACATTTTGTAATTTTCCTCTCTAACCTGTCAAATAAGAATCAATCTCTACAACGTTCATTGTACCGAATTCATCAAATACAACATCTCAACTCACTATGAATTTACATCTATGTTGTGCAAGCAAATAATAATCCTTTTTATTTTTGGAATATCTAAGAAAGATGTATTTTTAACTTCATGGTTCCAATTTAGTTCTATGTTTAGTGGGAAATAATTCAAAATAAAGTCATAAAAAAACTTTTAGGTGTTTAACTTCTGGTTTAAACCCATACCAAGCCTCATATGGAGTTTGTCCCAAAAGTGTAGTTCTATGGGACATGTTTCTCAAAAACACTATAGTACTAATGGATTCAGCCCAAAACTTATAATCGAGCTATTTATAGTGCAACATAGTTTGTATTTTTCCCTCTAAAGTTCTATTCATTCATTTAGATACTCCATTTTAAATTGGAGTGTAAGCATTACTATATTGTCAATGAATGCCATGTTCTAGATAATAATCTAAAAACTCATTTGAAGTGTACTCACCACCATTATCTGAATGAAGAGTGGCTACATGTGAACCTATTTATTTTTTAACTAAGTGTAACCAATCAACAAACTTAGTGAAAAATTTTGATTTGTTTTTCATCAAAAACACCTAAGTCATCCTAGAAAAATCATCAATAAATAATACAAAATATCTACACCCTCTAATGGATGACTTCTTCATGTCACATGCATCACTATGAACTAATTGCAAACATCTGTTATCTCTTTATGAAGAATTATTAGAAAAAATTTATTAATTTTTTTGCCCAAAATATATGATTCACAAAGAATACTATCTTTCTAAAAAGTGGGCAACCTACTCACCATACCATATCTCTACAAATCCACTAAAAAGTGAACATTCAAATGTCCATATCAGATATGCCATAACCACTATGTAGATATAGTACTTATACCTATTTCAATAACTACTTCAAGTTCCACTATAGGCAAAATCCCTTTACAATGCAATCTAACCAAATTTCCATCCTCATATCCTATTTACATGGTTTTTTATCCATCCTTTACTAAATTAATAGAAATGAGCCCATTTTCAAGCATAATTTGATAACCTTTATTTCAAATAGTTACCAAGGAAATAAGATTTTTTTCAATGTGGGAACATACCAAACATTCTCCAAGTATTTTATTGATCCATTGGGAAGTAGAATCTAAATGGACCCAAGACTTTATCGATTATTCAAAGACTTATCATCTAAGGATACTAGAGAGAGAGAGAAGCTTCTTTGAAATTCCAAAAGAAGTCTATGTTATGTGTTTTGTTACTCCTATATCTAGAACCCATACATCTTTGAGCTCATCTCTAGATTCATATTCCATATATTCAATGTGCCCTAAAGTAATTGTTGATGCAATGGATTGCACCCAGGGCAGGATGCCTAGCTCCCGCCCTTCCACATGCAACAATGGAAACTCCCCTCTCGCCTATGGGACCAATGAAGCTAGAGAGGAGAGTCTCTATATAAGGGCTAGCTCCCTCTTATGTATCTTTTAGGCCCTAATTGATCCTACTGATAACAAACAAATGAAAAAAAGGGGGTGTGAAAAGGGAGAGAGAGATGCAGAAAATAGAACCTAAGCCTAAAAATGAAAAGGTGATACACCAAAAAAGTCGACCCACCCAGCCTGAATATACACTTTTCACCAAAAAGAAGCACCCATACACTTCATCTAAAGTGGGAAGCTCTTCTATGATAGTCAACTAGGGGTCCATGGAAATATAGGGAGGAAGAAACTACTAGAGGCATCCTCAGACACACTTATGGTAGCCTATTCACAGGCACCTACATTGCCCTAGGAACACTTTTGGCAGACCTATAGAAAAGATACTTCACAATGCACTAGACATGCTGTAATCGATCTGTGAGAAGCATGAAAGACAATGACTTAACATAAAAGAAGAAAATAGACATATACTTTAAAGTGAAAGTCTAGATAGAGGTAAAAATGCTAAGTCCTGATTCAAGGTAAAATCTAGTAGAGCTCTGCCTTACAAGCCCTGAGAGATTTTTAGGCAAAGTTTTGCCTTAAGGCTGAGAGAATGGATCCCCTTCTCAAATGAGATTTCTTACAATATATAGAAAGAGGGAGAGAACTTGGCACTTTTTGGGAAAGATTTAAGTGCTCTTTTTGCAAGCTGGCCCATGTGCACTCTGAGCCTTGGGAAGAGGGAGTCATTTAATTGTTAGTTCCTGCTCTAACTTAGGTGTTCCTCATTAATGTGAAAATCATGGCCACACCTATTTTCATCAAATAGACTACTCCCTTCAGGGTGTTTTTGTGGTTTGTCTGCTATAAATGCAAAAGGGAGAAGACAGGCTGTGTCATCTACTATTTGCACTATTTGGTGACTAACTGGCAAGCACTATTCCAATTAAAGGAATAAATCCTTGAGTTGACACATTCTTTCACCACTTGGATGCTTTGTCTATTTCTTTACCTTCGTCTCTCGAGTTACCTTTGCTAGTTCTTTGGTTCTCCAAAATTTACTCTTTGAATTCCTTCATATTCATGCCATTTGTTTGAAAACCAATGGCTATTCATTCCCACAAAGTTGATGTCTATGTGCCCATCATTTTGAAACTCATAAGGCACCTTGGAATGTGGATGTAGCCCCTTGTCATGCTCCAATGAGTTAGAATAGGACACATGGCAGCATCCATTTAGCTTGAGAGTCTCTTAAGGGCTCCATAAAAGGTGACACCTAGCACGCTCTACTTACTCCTTTCCTCAATGATTCCTCTATTGCAAAGTTTGATGTCTGCACACCCATCACTTTGAAACTTGTAAGGCACTTTGAAATGTGGATGCTGACATGTGGTGACTTCCACTGAGTTTATGATGGGACACGTGGCGGTATCCACTAGCTTGTAGAAACTCTCTAGTTGCCTTATAAATATTTGGGACTCATTTGATTCTCATTGATAGTAACACTTGGCATACTCCACATAGACTTTAGCAGCTTACCTGGGCCCACCAAAGTCTTCTCTTGAATAATGAAGCTGAAATGAGAGACCTGTGAAAGTTGACATGTGGCCACTTTTGCTTGCTCTTTTCCTTGTTGATTCCTACATGCCTTTCATTTACTTGATCAATCCCTTTAGCCTTTTCCTTAGGTCCCCTTTGCAAGGGTTCTCTACCCTCTGAAAGGGCACTCATATTCTATCTTTAGGAGGCTTCCTTGAACCAAGTCATTGAACTGACTGATTGAACCAAAAATGGTTCAATGGTTCAACAGTTCAATGATTTAACACTATGTGCCACTCATTCGTTAAACTGAGCCTTTGAACCTACCACTTGAACCAACCACTTAAACCCAAAAAGGTTCAATGGTTCAATGCTTCACACCATTTGTTGAACTTTGCTGATTAAAACCAAGCCCCTTTGAACCTTCCGTGATGAACCTCTCCTTTGAACCAACCATTAAACCAATCCATTGAACTGGTTCAATGGTTCAAGCATTTGTTAAATCAAGGCTTTGAACCAAGTGATGCATTGAGGCATTGCACCAAAACTATTGAACTCAGATGTTGAACTAAAACATTGAACCAAGGCCGAGGAACTTGAGCTTTGAACTAAAGCGTTGAACTATGTCATTGAACTCTGCCATTAAACTTGAGTGATGAACTTGCTGATTGAACCAAGGTATTGAAATGAGGTGATGAACCAAAGTGATGAACCAAGGCTGATGAACTTGAGCTTTGAACCAAAGTGTTGAACTCTGCTGTTGAACTTGAGTGATGAACTTGTTGATTGAACCAAAGCATTGAACCGAAGTGTTGAACCGATTCAATGGTTCAATGCTGCTAACTCTTTGAAAGATCATGTCGTTGAACCACTTTAAGCTCACTTTCCTTATGAATTCCTTCAGACAAGAGTTTTAATAAGCTTTGTAAAACCTTACACTCTTTGACTAGTTCTTCATCTGCTGAAAGACTACACCTATAAAGTCCATCGAAATTCTGTAGAGTCTATAGAAATTTCAAGACTCACACAAAATCAAAAGTACTAGCTTAGAACAACATAAAAAAAAGAAGGGGGACCGATTTTTGGCCTCTTGGGAAAAAAATGGTCAACAAATTAGTGACTCCTAGGGGAAGCATGCTTTCTATGCTTAGAGACCAGTTGCCTTGTAGTCCATTAGGCACGGAGTCAGAATGCAGCTTTGAAGAAAGGTTAGCAATAGCCCTAAAGATCCAAGAATCAAACATGAAGCTTTTTACCCTAGACAAAAGGGAAAACACACACAATACTAAAAACACTACTTATGAAAACTACACTTAGGGAAAGTAGGAAAAGAAAACTAAAAACAACTACTATATATAACTAACTAGGTACATCTACTTCCCTCTTGGGTCAAAGGAAAAACTTCTTAAGTCTCCTTCCTAGCAAGGAAACTTATAGTGCTAGACAAGTGGCTAAATGAAAAGGAGATTTGGTGACCTACTCCTCTTGCCTATCACCTAGATTGGCTTGCATTCAAGTGGATCAAATTCAAATATGCTTCCAACATACATGTATTCTTTTTGTTCCTAGAAGCTTGTTGAATGTTGGTCCTTCATGCTGGTGCATTTTACCAAGAAATCAATCATTGCTGGCTCATCACCATAAGCCCCTTGATATACATCATTGACTAGCTTGTTCTCTTCCACCTCATGCTTGGGTTCCATGGTATGACCATCTTCCTTGATGATTTCAAAGAAAGTATCTTTAGATTCACCAACCTCTTAAAGGGATAAATCTAAAAGCCTGCAGCCCCTTTGCATACTTATTTGAGTCCCAATGTTGCCTTCTCCACTCTTAGCCAACTCATATCCCCCTTGAAGAATACTATAACCTACCCCAATGACTTTAAATAAATTATTCAAATCATGGTAAAGAAAATGTCCATGCCCCTCTGCAACATCTTGCAAAATGAGAAAAGGGGCAAAAATCACTTCTTCATCATCAGAGATAGAGGCAAAAGCTTGTGACTTGTATTATTGTTCATCAAAGGGGGTACCTATGGTGATATCCTCCTCATCCACACTCATGAAGTCTCCCTAATCAGTCATAAACTGAGCATACTCCTCTTCACTTGCTTCTTCCAAGATAGGTTCCTCCTTGAGAAGGGGTGAAGTGGAAGGCTGACGGACAAACTCATGTGGAAGAGGAGGTAGTCCTTGAACTAGAATCAAATGATTCTCCTCTTTCCATTTGGTTAGCACTTCATCTATATTAGGCGTGGCCTAATATCTCTCTTGGAGATGTGTAGGTGGGGTGTGTTCAGACATGGAATGTGACGTTGGGTCTAAACCGTCCATCACACACTAGCTAAGGAATCTCTCTCTGGATTCCAACTCTGCAATCTGCCTGTCTATATCCTCTTGGAAGAGCCTTTCTTGGAGGTCAAAATAATCATCAAGAGTAGGAACAACCTCATCTTCCTCAAGGTTTTGAGCAAAACCTTTCTCCTCCTCTTCCTTTCTATCCTAAGATTCCACTATTTGCTTCCAACTCATGATCTTGGGATTGGAATCTTGCTCCTGTGAACAGGAAACAACTTTATCCTCTTCAAGGTCCTGATCTATTTCATGATGCTCCTTCTTCTAGCTTGGAATTTGGAGATCATGTTGAAAGACTTGAGGAGGTTGGGGAAGATTTGGGAGGGTCTACTCATGTACAGGAAGAGATGTCTAAAAAGAGGTGTGTTGAAAAGCTAGGCATATAAGATTAAAGGCAAGATCGATTGATGCATCAGATGAGTCAGAATAAGCAAGTGCCATCTGATAGAAAGGATTTGGCACACAAGAGGGAGTTTTCTCTAAAATAAGAGGGGGTAGACCTTGGGCTAAAATTTCTTGATTTTCATCCCTCCACTTTACCAACACTTCATCAATATTGAAATTAACTTGTGGATTGGTGGAAGGGGTGTCTTTTGGCATCGGCTCCTCTACAAGGTCTAAAAACTCCATCTCTCTTTCTCCAAGCAGTCTCATCTTAGCCTCTAATTCCTTAATCTGCTTAGCCAGATTGTCCTCATTTTGTACCTCTTGGGGCTCATAGGAATCATTATAGAGATGGAGAGTGCATGAAGGTTATCATGAAATGCAAGATGCTTCCTGAGGAAGGGTGGGAGGGACTTGAAAATGACTAACCTCATTTTCTACCTCACACTTTTAGATAATGTCTTTCTCCTCCTTGTTGTTTCATGACTCAACCACTTTATTCCAGCTCAAGATATTCAGACTGGGCATCTCCTTTTGGGGTGATGGGGCCATAATGTGAGAGGGTAGTGAGGGTTTAGATTCCACTTCTCTTGCTACCAAAATGGAATACTACATCTAAAGATTTTCCAATTTGATCTATCTATCAAGATTAGCATGAAACACAAGACTTACTATTTCGGAACTTTCCTCAACATGATTGGGGAAAAGGCTTTGACAGGCTTGACTTGGCTTATAAGCAAGCATTGTGTATGACTGATATGACACTTGGGGTAGTGAGTATGAAGGTTGATAGACTTGGTAAGGCTGATTCTCATGAATACTCAGCTTCTCTTCCAAAGATGCAATTAAACCACTCACATCTAGCATCTCACTTGTAAGCCTATGCCAATTGGCTCTTTCAATAAGAGCCCATTCACTCTTAACCTGATTCAGTGCATTTCTCACTTGATGGATGACATGATCAAGAATTTATTGGCCACATCCCCTTCTGGTGTCAAGATCCATTACATACTTTTCATATCCCAGCAGTGCTCATTTGAAGGTGGAGATGAGTTGATTATAAAGAGACTGGGTTGAGTAGGAGAAGTGACACATTGAGAAGAATGGGCATAAGGCTGATATAGCTCATGATAGGGCTAGGACCGGTCATATTAGACTTGATAAGGATCAACATAAGGTTGGTAATGATCATATCCATGCTGGTCAAGGAAAATAGGGTCCATGGCTCTGAACGATGGAATTATACATACCAAAATATTTTTTCTTGATGGCACTAGAATTGCTTAACTAGTTGATTTAACTTAGAGTCACCATTGGTGTTGATGCAAAAGCCTTCAAAGGCTAGTTGGTTAAAGAACACACAAAAAACTCTTCAACTCTTTGGACAAAACTTGTCTTAGTTGGTCCCACCATGTGTGCCAAAAACTGTTGATGCAGTGGATTGCACCCGAGGCAAGACACCTAGCTCCCGCCCCTCCACACACAACAATGGAAACTCCCCTCTCACTTGTGGGACCAATGAAGCTAGAGGGGAGAGTCTCTAGATAAGGGATAACTCCCTCTGATGTATCTTTTAGGCCCTATTTTCTCCTACTACTAACAAACAATTGGAAAAAATGGGGGGTGAAAAGGGAGAGAGAGATGCTAAAAATAGAACCTAAGCCTAAAAATGAAAAGGTGATACACCATAAAAGTTGACCCACCTAGCCTGAATATACACTTTTCACCAAAAAGAAGTGCCCATACACTTCGTCTAAAGTGGGAAGCTCTTCTACAACAGTCAGCTAGGGTTTATGGAAATATAGGGAGGAAGAAACTACCAGAGGCATCCTCAGACACACTTATGGTAGCCTATTCACAGGCACCTACATTCCCCTAAGAACACTTCTAGCAGACCTACAGAAAAGAGACTTCAAAATGCACTAGACATTTTGTAATCAATCTATGAGAAGCATGAAAGACAATGACTTAACACAAAAGAAGAAAACATACATATACTTTAAAGTGCAAGTCCAGATAGAGGTAAAAATGCTAAGTCCTAATTCAAGGTAAAATCTGGAAAAGCTATACCTTATAAGCCCTGAGAGATTTTTGGGTAGATTTTTTCCTTAAGGCTAAGAGAATGGATCCCCTTCTCAAATGAGATTTCTTACAATATATAGAAAGAGGGAGAGAACTTGGCACTTTTTGGGAAAGATTTTGGCACTCTTTTTGCACGCTGGCCCATGTGCACTCTAAGCCTTAGGAAGAGGGAGCCATTTGATTATCAGTTTATGCTCTGACTTAGGCATTCCACATTAATGTGAAAATCATCGCTATACCTCTTTTCATCAAACAAACTACTCCCTTCAAGGCATTTTTGTGGCTTATCTTCTTATAAATGCAAAAGAGAGAAGGCAGGCCATGTCGTCTACTATTTGCACTATTTGGTGACTACCTAGCAAGTGTTGTTCCAACTGTAGGATTAAATCCCTGAGTTGACACCTCATTTCACCACTTGGATTCTTTGTCCATTTCTTGCCCTTTGTCTCTCAGGTTACCTCTGCTAGTTCTTCAGTTCTCCAGACTTTAGTCTTTGAATTCCTTTGAGTTCACACCATTTGTTTGAAAACTAATGGTTATTCATTCCCACAAAGTTTATGTTTATGTGCCCATCATTTTGAAACTCGTAAGGCACCTTGGAATGTGGATGTAGCCACTTGTCACACTCTGTTGAGTTAGAATGAGACACATGGCAGCATCCATTTAGCTTGAGATGTCTCTTGAGGGCTCCGTGGAAGGTGACACTTGGCACACTCTGCTTACTCCTTTCCTCAATGATTCCTCTACTACAAAGTTTGATGTCTATGCACCCATCACTTTAAAACTCATAAGGCACTTTAAATTGTGGATGCCGACGCATGGTGGCTTCCAGTGAGTTTATGATGGGACACATGGCAGTATCCACTAGCTTGTAGAAACTCTCTAGTTGCCTTATAAATATTTGGGACTCATTTGATTCTTGTGGATAGTGACACTTGGCATACTCCGTATAGCCTTTATCAACTTACCTGGGCCCACCATAGTATTCTCTTGAATAATGAAGCTAAAAGGAGAGACCCATAGAAGTTGACACGTGGCCGCTTCTACTTGCTCTTTTCCTTATTGATTCCTGTGCACCTTTCATTTACTTGATCAATCCCTTCAGCCTTTTCCTTGGGTCCCCTTTGCAAGGGTTCTCTACCCTTTGCAAGGGCACTCATCTTTTAGCTTTAGGATGCTCCCTTGAACCAAGCCATTGAACTGACCGATTGAACCAAAAATGGTTCAATGGTTCAAAGGTTCAAAGGTTCAACACTACACGCCACTCATTCATTGAACCGAGCATTTGAACTTACCGCTTGAACCTAGAAAGGTTTAATAGTTCAATGCTTCATGCCATTTATTGAACTTTGTCAATTAAAACCAAGACCCTTTGAACATTCTGTGATGAACCTCTCCTTTAAACCAAATGTTAAACCAATCCATTAAACCAGTTCAATAGTTCAAGCATTTGTTAAACTGAGGCTTTAAACCAAGTGATGAACTAAGGTGTTGAACTAAAACTATTGAACTTAGTTGTTGAACCAAAGTGTTGAACCAAGTGATCAACCAAGGCCGAGGAACTTGAGCTTTGAACCAAAGTGTTGAACTTTACCATTGAACTCTACCATTGAACTTGAGCGATGAACTTGCCAATTGAACCAAGGCATTAAACTGAGGCGATGAACCAAAGTGATGAACCAAGACTAATGAACTTGAGCTTTGAACCAAAGCATTGAACTCTGTCATTGAACTTGAGCGATGAACTTGCTGATTAAACCAAAGCATTGAACCAAAGTGTTAAACTAGTTCAATGGTTCAATGGTTTAATGCTACTAACTCTTTGAAAGATCATGTTGTTAAACTGCTTTAAGCTCACTTTCCTTATGAATTTCTTCAGACAAGAGTTTGAAGAAGCTTTGTAAAACCTTTCACTCTTTGACTGGTTCTTTATCCACCGAAAGACTACACCTGCAGAGTCTGTAGAAATTCTATATAGTCTGTAGAAGTTGCAAGACTCGTGCAAAATCAAAAGTACTAGCTCAGAACAGCATAAAAAAAAAAGAAGGGGGACTATTTTTGGCCTATTGGGCAAAAAATGGTCAACAATAATACATGTAGATTCATGAGCAACATTGCTAGATTCATCATAGTCATGGTCATCATATTGAGCAGAGTTAGACTTAGTCACTTTTTGTGGCCTTTGAATTTTGTCAAAAAGAATCCTACATTGAAAGGAAATATGACCAAATTTCCCACATCTATGACACTAAATGTCTAATCTACCTCCACCTCTACCTCTATAAGAGTTGTGACCACATCCTCTATCACTTGTTTCATTTGAATGTGAATGGATAGATTATTATTGATTTGAATAACCTCTACCTCAATTTTGATATTTGCCTCCTCTGTAACCTCAATCCCCTCTATAACTATTCCCTCTATTGCTTTGTTGACTAGAAGAAGATGAACTAGGCTTAGACTCTGAAACATGGGCTTCCTTAGTTTTCTTGGATTTTTTAGGTAGAGAGAGGTCATGTTGAATAAATAATCAACCAATGTATCAAAAGTGATGCCTGTGATCATGTCAAAGACATGCAACATTTTTACAAATTTCCTATAGGACATAGGTAGTCCTTTCAGTGCAACAGTAACTAAGAGATCGTCATCTAGTTTTCCAAACCCAGCCTTAGTGTATTTAGTAGTAATATTATTCAACTTAGACATTTGTTCTCCCATATCCCCATCTTCCTCTAATGACAAAGTAAACAACTACATATGAATGTCTATCTTTTTACGCTTAGGTTTCTTATCATACAAATCAAAAAAGGTTTTCCATGCAGTGTAACTATGAGGAGAATTTTCAATATGTATGTAAGTATCCCAAGTACAACAAAACTTGATTAAATCTAGGGCCTTAGAATTGTACACATAAAAAACATCAAGTTTGGTTTGTTCTATAGACAATGTGGGATTTTTATTCTTTACAATATCCCATAGCTCATTAAAAACTAATGAAGCTTCTCTCAACTGTTTCCAATTAGAATAATTAGAAAATTTTAATTTATCACCATCTGATAGTAAATTTTAAATTTTTGGCATCTTGAAATGAAATTAAGTGTAAAAAATGAAATAACAACACACTCACAATAACATTTTACACAAAATAATTCTTTTACGAGGTTTTTCACTTAACCTCCACATAGAGAAAAAGAAATAGATTTTTGATGGGTTTTGCACTTAACCTCACCAAAAATAAAATATTTAAACCAATTACACTTTTATTTCATCAATTACACCCTTATTTCACCAATTTCACCAATTACACCCTTATTTCACTAATGAAACACACAACTATTAATTGTCTCCCACTAAATTTCATTCTTTCACATGATTGATGTTCTTTAAAATATTCAAAACATGTAAAATATTCCAAAAAAATGGAATATTCTTTCAGAAAGTAAATGTCCAAATTTAAAATTTTACCAAAAGAAAGATTTGAACCCTGGACCTCCAACTTCCAAGAGTTTTTACAAAATCATGCTTTCCAATTACTCTATGATATTTTACAAGAAATATAATGAGAAATTTATTTTTAAATGTAATTTTTTTTCTCTTTGAAAAATAAAAAAAATTACTTTCCCAAGTAAAAATCAATTCATTCATGAAACTTTTTGAAAAAGTAAAAAACTCTTTGACTATGGACCCCTCAAACCATAATTTTTTTAATCAAACTTTGGAAAATGAAAAGTATTATTTTTTAGCTATATTCTAATGGAATTCTATAGTCAAGGATACCATGGATGCAAAAAATAATTTTTGGAACTCTTTTCTTGAAGTATCAGGCCTTACAAATCCATATAAGACCAAGTAATGGAGTTTTAAAGCAAATTTAAGCAAAATTTAAACTACAAAAAAAGGGATTTTATGCAAAAATAAAGATGGTTGGAATTTTTGGACACTATGGGAGTTTTAAAAATTTAAAACCAAGCCATACAACTCATAATTTTGCTTTAAAATCTTTCAAGATAGTTTTGAATCAGATTTTTTTGCATAAAAAAGTTTAAAATCGACAGAGATTTATCTAGATTTATTTTATATTTTTTTTATAAACTAATAAATCCATACCACTTTTTAACAGGGGTTTTCCATGCTGATAAATCCATAAAAATAAACTATTTGACAAATTTTTAAAAATTGGAATCAAATAATCAACTTCTAGGCTTTAACAGGGAGAATCAAGCTTAAAAATTTGGAGGATAAAAAAATTATTTTGTTGCTTCTCAGACCAGCATACAAAATTAATTTCTCAATGTATTTTATTTCTTGAATTTATCCAATCATAGACTAAAAAGAAAATTGAAAAAAATTGATATTTGAATAATTTTTCAAATATTAACTCCAAAATATTTTAATAAGGGGCATACCTTATATCTACAAAATCAATTTCATGTGTCTTCTTTATCCTTCTTCTCAAAATCACCACATTCTCTTTTACCTTGCATTTTATAATAATTTACCAAGTTATCATGCTCTTATAACACTCCAATAGATTTAACCAAGCAAAATCACCTAGGGTAAATCTTGTGTCTACTGAATTAGGTCCACAAGTATTTTATTAATAAAAATAAAATAAGTACATAGAAAGGGTGCCAATATGTTGTTAACCCTTTTACATTGAAAAACATATATTTATAGGTTTTCACCACATACCAGTAAAAACCAACTAACCTATTAACTAACTCCCATGAAAATTCAACCCAAAAGGTAGTTCTAATTATTTAACACAAAATATAAAACTAACCAAATAAAACTAAGTTAATTTATTTATGTGGGTGTCTTTATAAAAATAAGCATGCCCCATTTACATTTATTATTTAAAATAAACTTACTAAAATCATTAGTTAAGTTAAGACTTTGGAACAAGTCCTAACAATATATATTTATTGCTCAATATCAATTAGCTCTCTATATCTCATTTTCTAAATATACACACACACGTATGGATCATGATAATTATTTTATATTTTTTATGTGTATGGAAATGATAATTATGTATAAACTCTCTTAATAAAATGAATACAAGTCATGGTGTTTAATATCTTTATGTACAGACAAATAAGATCTCACAATTCACATAGAAATTGATAACTTCCACCAAATTGTAAAAACTTCACTTACCTCTAGAATTTTGTTGTATAGCGTATCCGCTCTCCATTGCTGCACCTTTGTCTCTCCTCTTCCAAAAATATTCTCTATTCTTATATTTTTATCCTTCTATTATATTTGGAAGAGAATGTTTTTTTTTTTTTTTTCATTTAAAGCTATATATATAATTTTCATATAAGCTTTAATCTAAAAATAATAACTTTCCATTATTATTATTATTATTATTATTATTATTATTATTATTATTATTAATTTTCATTTGTTTTATCTTTCTACTTTTTTCTATTTTATTGTTTTCTTATTATATATAGTAATTTTTAAATGACAATGTCAAAATTTACAAATAACTCACATTTATAAATTTTACATTTATTAAATTATTCTTAACATAAGGATGTGGTAAACACATAAAAGAATCTTTATGATAATTCTACTTATTCCCTACTCTGGCTAACTACAAAAATATTCAATTTAAACAAACACCAAAAGCAGTCATTTTAAATGTATTTTTTACCATGATTATCTATCATGTGTGTGTAGGGTTTCCCAGTTCTCTATAGACCTTCAACATCTCCATCTATGCCACCCTCTCCAATGATGCTCTCTCTCTATAGTACACTTGAGGGAATAATTCGCCTACTTCCACCTAACCACACATAGGTAGTTAGATCTTTTCAGTTGATAATCATAAGAAATAATTTATAACTAGAAAAATTCATTAATATATTTAAAATGCAAACACACACATAAACTATTTCATAATAAGCATTCATGTATATTCATCTAAGTAAGCAAAATCCTATTTTTCTAAAATAACATAAATTTCAAGTTTAATCAGAAATATAACCAAATATGAATTTGTTAACTACAAATATCCATAGGTATTCTAGCAAGTTTGACTAGCAAGGAATCAAGATGTAACAAAATTATAGTAAAATCAAAATCCATTTACCCATTTGTTGATTCTACTAAGGCTTGGAATGCATAAATTTCAAGGGATCAGTGTTCATGACCACATAGGTTTTGTGATTGAGTAGATAATATCAAAGATTAGAAGCAACAAAGGCTATATCTAAGCAGAAAAATTTAGTATGAGCATAACACAACTTGTATTCAAAAAGCATGTGACTGATATAATAAACTACATTCTCTTTATGCTACTCAACACAATGGGCAAGCATTGATCCAAGGGCATGATTTGTAGTAGAAATATACATGAAGAATGGTTGTCTTTATTTCAGAGGAGTGAGAATTGGTGGTGAAAGGAGGTATCTCTTAAGAGATTCAAATTCCTCCTAATAACTAAAGTCCCATTTAAAATGGATATACTTCCTTAGGAGGTAAAGGAATAGTTGACATCAATCGAATAACTAGGAGATAAAATGATGGATAGATTATAATTTACCTTGCAAACTATGGATATGCTTATGATTAGATGGGGGTGGAGTTTCTTGATTTTGGTAGGGTCAACTTCTATCCCACAGATGGAGATAATAAAGCCTAGAAGTTTACCTATCAATACTCCAAAAATTCATTTCTTAGAATTTAGATGGACATGAAATTGGATTAAGCGAGTGAAAATTACTTTTAGGATAGAAAGGTGGTCTTTTCATAACCTTTATTTACCAAGGAGATCATCCACATAATATTAAATAATTTTGTTATACCCAACACCCCCTTCTTCTCTGGGAATGAGGGGACCGATTTTTCCCAAGTTTTTGAGTTTTTTTGATTGAGCCTACTTCCTATATGTTTATGTTATTTCTTGAATAGATTAATTCTTTGTGTTTATACTTATGAATATTCAACATTCTAGCATGGAAATATGCATTTTATGGACTAACTTTATTAATTCCATTTTAGAAGTTTTTTAACTATGCAAATTTTTGGGGCTTCGACAATTTGAAGATTTTACTTATCAAGCCTTTTATTTGGGTATTTTTTGTTGGATATTTTGTCCAATAGGTTTGATTTTTGGGTTTTGTGTTTCAAATATATTGTCTAGTAATTTTTGGGCATTCATTTTTTTGACACTTTATTTCATTCAGACTTTTGGTCTTTATAACTTTTATTATAAGCAAATTTGGTCTTCAAGGTTTTTGTATCAGACATTTTATTCAAAAAAATTTCCAAAAAAAAATTATATTTTATCAAAATTTTTATTGCATCCTTTTTGTCATAGACATTTAGTTTGGTGTAACTTCATTGAGCATTTTTATTATAGACTGTTTTTCATGGACATATTGTCTAATGAGAATTAAGTCTTTAAAATTTATGTTATGGGTATTTTGTAAAGACCGGTCCCCAAAACAAAACCTAAATACCCTATTCCATAGTGTAAAATTACTTGCTATATTTAGTAAAATAAAATGCTAAAACACTTCCTATCAATTTATTAAATACCCTCATCAACTTGAACTAACAGAATTTAAACTATATAAGAAATATAAAGGAAGTGAATGCTGGGAATTTAATATCACACAAGCTAGTATTCAATGAGACAAGCCATATACATGATATGTAGCCATTGAATCCTTCATTACTAACGAATAAACTTGCACTCAAAGTCTATTACGATTTTATGTGATGAAGAGCCTTAGTTATTAACTGTGAGGAGACTATGAGTAAAACAATGATTAAGCAAGAGTAGAATTGATCACATAGCACACATAGCACATAGAAGGACATTACAAGCAACATACAACATTTATATAGCAATAACATCTTCATCTAGGGCATTTTGGAGAGTAAATCCACCATCCCCCTACTCAATCAAGGATTCCATAGAGTTCACTAATACAATTTTTGATACTACCCTATTTGATAATAGGTACATAAATTATTTAGAGTTTTGGGATATAGTGGATTTTATTGATGTATTTTCATTAGATTATGATATGTTCTTATCTAATATACTATTTGTCAAACAATTATTTACCCTCAAATGATAGAGACTACATTTTGACACTACCAAGTCAGAGGTGATGCCATGCATCAACCTCTTGTGTGATTTTTTTTTGTAGGTAAGGTAACACAAGATTATTTCCTTCATCATATGAGCAATCAAAAGTTTGTCACTTGTATTTTGAAATCTGAAATCCAAAGATACCTATCTTTGTGCATACTCGACACACACTTTGACAAGAAGACATTGTTGTAGTGGAATGTTGAGAACATAATTGATAAAGTGTTATCTTCATGATTGCTCATCGACCAAACTATCACTTTCAAATGAAATAAACCAAATGGGCCTACTTTCATAGATAAATTTGGGATGGGATTACACATTATCATGGTGTTATTGAACAAAATCTATGGTATGCCAACCATTCACTTTGTTAAATTAGATTGGGTGTCATTACTACACATGATTCTAACCCATGATGTTGAATTTACACTAGGATAAATAATTAGTTTCTAGTTGAGGTTACAAGTAATCCACAAGGACAAACAACCCATGCCTAAAAGCCATTTTTATATGATGTCTTATCTATTGGACACCATCATGACAACCTACTAAAAAGTTCTTGGTGAATTATAGATTCTAGCCACTGATTTCATTAAGAATAGGATTTATGACCACTTTCAATTTATGTATGTGTATGCCTATACAAAAAACATGGTAAGGATTTCAAAGGATATATATCCTCAGGTTTAGAAAGCTATCCACAGTTTGCCTATGCCTAAAATTGAAGAAAACATTATGAATAAACTTGCCACTAGAGGGGATTATTTATTTTATCCAAACTTCATAGTTATGATGATCTAGGGAAATAAAGTTGACCCTCTATTTCTCCCAAAGTATGTTTCAGACAAGTTGGTAGAGCAAGAAATTACTTTTCAACTATGGTGGAGTATTGAAGAAGACTTGTCTAGATAGAATAAAAATTTATATTTTGGCCATCATGTATTCATTGGGAGAATGGTGTACACCATGAGGAAAATTTTTGGAAAAATGGGAGGCAAGAGGAAGAGTTATCACTTACCCATACTTCCACATAGGGATTGTGATTCCCATGGATTTATCTAGAAGCATATATATGGATTTAATATCCCCTATAGCCACCAACCTTATTCATATGAATTTTTGTTTCTAAATGCAAAAGATGATGATGAAGTGTTGGAGAGGGATAGGATTGTGGGATTGAAATAAGATCATTTAAGGAAGATCCAATATGACCCTTTAGTGACTTTAAGGCAATTAGACAATAAAAATTCCCTTTATAAAGGATGGGAGCATTCAAAGGACTAGGCACATTATTCATCTCAAGGACTCCCTCTAAAGTTGAAGCTAAAAATTGTGAAAAAAGAACTTGGCGTAGTTGAACCTAACCTCAAGGAAGCAAAGGTAGGATATCCCATCAATTTGAACTCTGATAAGGAGGAGCAAGCACAATAAAATCTAGTTATAAGCATAATTCACTTAACTACTTACATTTCATAGACCCAAATTACCACATTTATAGGGGTAGTAATAGAAGAGGTAGTTATGCCAATCTAGAAAGGCTCTCCCACATAGCTAAAGATCCTTCTTATTTATATGAGGAAGACTAAGAATCCCATAGGTAGTCCCATAGTCAAATTATCTTAAGGTTTGCCTATTATACCTCAATATTTAGAAGTGGAAGAGGGAGAGGCTATTAAAATTGAAGATGTTGGAGATGAAGATGACTCTAGTGAAGATTCAGAGCTAGAAATAGCTACGACATTGATCCTTGAAGTAGACAAGATAAAGAACTAGCCATGAAAGATCTCCAAAGTGTTGGATGGTGGAGCCTAATCCTATTTTAATTCCCATTTTAAGATAGGAATTGTGGGAAAAAATCCCCCCCCCCATTAGGGTTGCTATGAGAACCAAAGCATTTTTGACCTATATGTAACTGTCCTTTTGATATGAGGGAATTTTAATTATTGTGGCATGATGTGTGTAAGTGAAGAGGATATTTTAGTGGTTGTATTACAAGTTTTTTGATTTATTTATTGAACTAAATAATTAGAAGGACTAGCTATTATTGTGTGGATGTAACCCATATTGGGTAAACAATGTTAAATTTCTGTCTCTATTATGTTGTATTTTTTGCATTTTTTTTCTATCTTTAATTCATTAATATTGTTCCATGTTCTATATTCCTAACAACTAGTATCAAAGCCAAAATTTTATTTGGTAGATAAAGTTATAGGAAAAGAGGGTTCTTGGTTCAAGTGAGAGCAATGGTAGAAGAAATAAAGTTTAAGGTCAATAAGTTCAATGGCCAAAACTACCAGCTATAAAAGATATAATTGGAGTACTATCTACATTATAAGGATCTTTTCTTGGAAGGTGAAATAGCAAATAAGTATACAACTATGAAGGATGAATATTGAGAGGTTATTGATATAAAGGCATTAGGAACAATATGACTATGCCTGATAGCATCAATGGCCTTTAATATTTCAGAAAAAAAAAATAGTAGTGGATGTGATAAAGGTATTGGATAGAGTGTATGAAAAACCCTTAACCTCCAATAAGGTATTTCTTATGAAACATTTATTTAATCTAGAAATATCAAAAGGTAGGTCTATTACTGATCATTTAAATAAATTTAACATGGTCACAAATTAGTTAAGCTCTATAAGAGTAAATTTTGATGATGAGGTTAGGGATCTTTTGATTCTATGCTCATTATAAAAAATATGAAATGGCATGGTCATGGATGTGAGTAATTATGTCTTTGGTTCAAACACCTTAAAGTTTGATGATATCATTGGTGTTATTTTTAGTGAGGAAATGCAATGTAAAATCACAAGTAAGACATTAGGTAATGCTTTGACTATGGATAATAGGGGAAGATAAAATCATGGAGGAAAGGGCCCAGAGAATCGTGATAAGTCTAATAAGGGTAGATATAAATATAGAGGAATGTTGGTATGATGTATTTATGGGAAGAAAGGACACTTGGAGAAAGATTGTTAGTTTTAAAAATGAAAATAAGGAGATAGATAACAAGATAAAAAATAGGAATCGAATGTAGTAGGAGATGTGTTACAAGATGCTTTAATCCTTTCTTTAGATAATATTAATGATTCCTAGGTGGTAGATTTAGGGTCTTCATTTATGCTACACCCTATAAGAAATATTTTCAAGACTATGTTCAAGGTTATTTCAGTGATGGTAAACCCTATAAAATTGTAGTAAAGGCTAAGATACAACTAAAATTATAGAATGGAAACAAGTGGTTGTTGAAATAGGTGAGGTATGTTTCTGAGTTGAGAATAAATCTAATATCAATAGGGTAGTTGGGAAGTGAGGGATACATAGTTACATTTGCAAAAAATTCATGGAAGTTCACTAAAGGATCATTGCTAATAACAAAAGGAGAGATGACAAGTACATTATATTTATGTAATGGTAATGTTGACTCTTTTAGTACTTTAGGTTCTATAGAAGTGGATACAAAATTATGGCACCCCTAGACCTAGGCACATGAGTGAGAAGGGGATACAAGTTCTCTACTCAAAATTTTTTTCTAGATTTGAAAAAGGTGTATTTAGAACTCTATGAGCATTGTGTGTATAAAAAATAGAAGAGAGTTAGATTTCTCATATTTGAGAAGATAAAAAAGGATGAAAAGTTAGAGTTTATGCATATAGATGTATGGGGGTTTGCTCAGGTATCATCCTTTGGTGCTTATTATGTTACTTTTATTAATGATATAACTAGAAACACTTGGGTTTATTACATATAAAAAAAATTTGATGTTTTTTATACTTTTAAAAAATGGAAAGATTTGGTTGAGAATGAGATAGGAAATAAGCTGAAGTGTGTCAGATCAGACAATGGAGGTGAATACTATATCAAAGAATTTGATAATTATTATTTATCCCATGGGATTCATAAAGAGAAGATGGTTCCAAGAACACCACAACAAAATTAGGTGTCAAAAAAGATGAACAAGACAATCATGGAGTGTGCAAGTAGCATGAGATTACAAGCAAGGTTGCCCTTCCAATTTTGGGTAGATGTTGTGGATACTTTTGTTTACTTAGTAAATAGAGGGCCTTTAAGTCCTCTAGATGGTGGAATTTTGGAAGAATCATGGATAGGTAAAATGGTATATTATTCATTTTTAAATACTTTTGGTTGTGAAGTGTTTGTCCATATTGATAAAGAAAATAGAAGCAAGCTTGAATCAAAAATATAAGAAATATACTTTTATTGGATATGGAGTTAATGATTTTAGTTATCTTTTATGGGATTTTGAAAATCAAAAAATCATTAGGAGTAGATATGTGATATTTAATGAAAATTTCATGTATATAGATTAGTTTCAGGGAAAGAAACAAGAAAAATCAAATAAAAAATATGCAGTACTTGATGAAATTATAAGAAATACAATTCTAAAAGTACCAAAAATCAGAATGTGCAATAACTATAACAAGTACCTCAAAATCCTTTAAGTGTAGTTATAATATCTACTAGAGTAAATTTACTCCTTAAATTATACTCTCTTTCACTTTAATATTTATTATTGTCTGATGGTGGTGATCCAAAAAGCTATGAAGAAGTAATGTAGGTTGAAACCAGGAAGAAGTGGGAGCAAGGCATGAAGGAGAATATGGACTCCTTAGTAAATAACAAAACATGGGATTTGGTTCAGTTGACTATAATTAAAAGATTACTTTAAAATAAGTGGGTTTATATGTTGAAGGAAGAAGATGGAGACAAAAAGAGGTACAAAGCTAGACTTGTTCTAGAGGGGTTTGTATAAAAGAAAAGTATTGATTTGACAAAATATTTTCTCCAATTGTAAAAATGACTTCCATAAGAATTATTTTAATTTTGGTATAAATAGAATATTTTCACCTTCAATAGTTAGATGTGAATACTAATTTCCTTCATGGTGATTTGGAGGAGGAAATATATATGGAGCAGCTACAGGGATACAAAGTTAAAGGTAAGGAGAAAATGGTGTGCAAGTTGAAGAAGAGTTTGTATGGTCTAAAGAAAGCTCCAATGTAGTGGTATTTGAAATTTTAAATTTTTATGATAGAACAAGATTATAGTAGATGTCGTTTTGACCAATTTATATTTTAAGATATTAGATAATGGTAGATGTCTTATCTTGTTATTGTATGTAGATGACATGCTTGTTATAGGGTCTAACATATAGGATATAAATGATCTCAAAAGAAAATTGTCAAATTCATTTGTAATGAAGGATTTGGGTGATGAAAATTAAATTCTTTGTATGATAATAACAAGAGATAGGAAAAATAAAAAATTGATATTGTCACAACAAGATTACATCAAGAAGGTGTTAGTCAAGTTCAATATGCAAGATGCAAAACTCATAAGTACACATTTGGGAGGGTACTTCAAATTAAATAAGGAATAGTATCTTAAAATGCAAGAAGAACTCAATTACATGTTAAAAATACCCTATGATTCATTAGTTGTAACTTTAATGTATGTTATGGTGTGCATGAGAAAATATATTGCTCATGTAGTGGGAGTTGTTAGCAGGTTTATGAATAATTCAAAAAAAGAGCACTGGGATGTAGTCAAGTGGATTATCATGTACATGAGAGGGACCAATGATAGATGATTATGATATAAAGGTTTATATGTTACATTACAAGGATATGTTGAAGTAGACATGAATGGAGATTTATATGGTAGGAGGAGCACCACATGTTATGTATTCATGGTTGGTGATACAACAGTTAGATAGATTTCAAAATTCCAAAAGATAGTTTCTTTGTGAACTATAAAGGCATAATATATTGTAGTTACTGAAGCAAGTAATGAGATGATATGGATACAATGGTTTATGGAATATTTAAGGCATATGTAGGAATATTTTAGGTTGTATAGTGGTATATAGAGTGTGATTCATTTAGTAAATAACTTAGCATTCCACTGAAAAAGCAAACATATACAACTCAGATATCACTTCATTCAATTAGTTTTGGAGGATGGTCAAATGAATTTGGAAAAGATCCATACAATTTATAATCCTATAGATATTCTAATAAAAGTAGTCATAAATGAAAATATGGAGAGTTGTTCAGCTTCAATAGGTTTTCAAGGATAACAAGGAAGATGAGAAACATGCCAGGGTCAAAGTTCAAATAAAAATCCAAGCAAGAGTTGTAGTAATGGAATTGAAAAAATTAGTATCTAAGTGGGAGATTGTTGGATGATGGATCTTGATATTATTTTAATTATTAATTCCTAATAGGGGTGGTGTGGGGAGGTAATGCCTCCATACTAAGGTCACTATGGGGGTTTAGGGGGATGGTGATTGTAATTTCATAGTAATTTTATACCATTCACTATTAGTTCATAGATCTAATGGTAAAAATCATGTTTGTGCATTTTTTCCCTATATGTAACCCTCCTTTTTATATGAAGGCATTTGTAATTATGATAACACGTTGTGTGTGAGTGAAGAGGATATTGTAATGGTTTTATTTCAAGTTTTTTCCTTCATCTATTGGATTGAATAATAAGAAGGACTAGGTATTTCTATGTGGATGTATCCAATATTGGGTGAACAATGTCAATTATATCTCTACTGTGTTATATTTTTTACCTTTTATTTACATATTTAATTCATTAATATTTCTCTACATTCTATATTACTAACACTAGGTACCTAGTCTATTCAAACTACTCCTTTGTCTATTGTTCCAATATTTGGTATGTTTCAATTCCTTCCATGTTAAGGACCCCAAAGGTGGAAGTGCCTACTTATACCTCTATTGACCCATTTGATACAACCACATTCATTCACTTCCCCCTCTTACCCCAAAGGTTGAGAAGGATGTTAAAACCACCATTAATCCATCCCTGACCTCCATCCCATCTACTTACACCATGGCTACCTCCTCTGTCCCTTATGGTAATACCACCATTAGAGAAATGAAAAGGAAGGAGGAGTCTACAAAGGTTCAAACAACCATGGCCACTGCATAGTTCTACATTCAATCCAATCATATCATCCTTCCCATGCCATCCACCACTTCCATAAAATAAACCATTGTGGTAAGTACTAGCAGAGGTAAGAGAACCAAGCCCCAAATTGTCATAGTTCATCCACTCCCTTAGTTTAGAGGAGGGAATTGGTCTAAGGTCATTTGTCCCTCCTTACATTAATTCATTATCAAAGCATAAAAGAAACATCTATTAGTTGAGTAAGTTGAGGAATAGGTTGTAGTGACAACCTCAGAAGAAGTGGATGTATCACAATTGGACATTCCTATCTGGGTTATGGATTTGAGAAGTAAGGCCTCCCAATTGTCTAGATTCAATATTACTAAGATCCCTTCCATCACCACTCTATTTTATAAGCTATTTGAAATCATATAGAGGGTGAAGAAGAGGAATCTAGAGGATGATAGAGGTAGATAATTATTTTTTAAGGAGAGACAATGGGTCTTCTCCCTCACCAAGAGACAAAATAGCTCGTCAAGATATCCCCCTTATGTTGAGAATTTTGTAGACCTGGTTGAAGCACACAAAGAGGCCATGGTGGCCATTCATGAAGGAACATAAATAAAAGGGAAATAACTTGAGGTAGATGTAGAACAGTTGAGGGATCAAGCAAAAATTATACATATTCAAGTAGGCATTGAGGTACAGGTTTAGGAAGTAGCCTCTAGATGTTATAATTCCTTAGAAACATTAGATTTCATGAAAGATAAATTATCCCCTTATATCAATAAAACTAATGAGTTATTCAATTATTTGAGGAATGATAGAAATACATTAAAAATTATAGTTACATATACAAGTAATAATGCCTACAACCATCTAGACCTTATGACATCACTTGAGGAATAGAATGCCTTTAATTTATTTGTCATACGAATGGAGGAAGCTTGGGAATGGTTGCAGGAATTTGGGTCTCTAACCCCCAAATATCAATCACATGAGGACCAAATTCTCCAAATTTTAAATGATTTGAAGTTATCTAAGTTGAAGGACCCTACAGGAAAATTGATTAGTAAGATTAATTTTGATCAACTCATACAAGAGGCAATATATAAATTCAAGCAGAGCCTACATGGCCTAACATCATAAGAGATAGAAGATGAATTGAGTGATGTTATGAAGGTCACTAAGGTGGATATTTTAAAGAATAACTTCTAAAATACTAAGGTTGAGAATGTAAAACTCCTTGGTCAAATCAATAAGATCTACCGACCACTTCTATTGAATTTGGTCATCATACAATAATAGCATGACATCATAAACAAGTGTTACTAGGAGATTGAAGTGAATATGTAGTCTCAAGCTACTACTTTAAGTGCCACATTGATGTATGTAGTTTCAACTTCTACCACCTCAGCCATGACACCCACCAATGCCAATACATATATTCAAATGATGTAGCCTTTAAAAGATAGATTTTTTGTATGGATAGTTTTGTAACATGTGTGTGTGTGTGTGTGTGTGTGTGTGTGTGTGTGTGTGTGTGTGTGTAGTTTTCTTATATATTGAGACATAATTGCAAAGTTATCTTTTATTGAATGGTGGAACCTAATCTTATCTTAAGGCCTATTTCCTAATAGGAGGGTGTGGAGGGTAATTCCCCCACTAGGGTCACCAAAAAAATATTTTAATTTCATAGTAAATCTAGTTCGTTCACTATTAGGTTATAGATCTAATGATAGAAATTATGTTTGTGCATTTTTGAACTATATGTAACCCTCCTTTGATATGAGGTCATTATAATTACAATGACACATTGTATGTGAGTGAAGAGGATATTACAGTGGTTGTATTGCAAGTTTTTCCCATAATTTTTTGGATTGAATAATAAGAAGAATGGTTGTTTTTGTGTGGACGTAGACCATATTCAGTGAACCATGTTAAATATATGTCTCTATTGTGTTATATTTTTTGAATTTTATTTTTGTCTTTAATTCATTAATATTGCTCTGTGTTCTATATTTCTAACAAATGGTATCATATCTAATGGTTTATTTGGTAGATAAACTCATGGGAAAAGAGCATTCCTAGTTCAAGTGGGAACAATGGTAGAAGAAGGCAAGTTTAAGGTTGAAATATTCTGTATCTAAAACTACCATATATAGAAGTTGAAAATGGAATAATATCTGTATCAAAAAGATCCTTTCCTACCATTGGGTGGAATAGGAAAGAATCCAACAACTATGAATGATGAAGATTAGGAGGTTCTTGATAGAAAGGCACTAGAAACAATATGGCTATTCCGGACAACATTGGTGGCCTTCAATATTTAAAAAAAAAGACAACAATGGATGTGATGAAGGCATTAGATATAGTGTATGAAAACCCATAGCCACCAATAAGATATTTCTTATGAAGCATTTATTTAATCTAGAAATGTCAGAAGGTGGGTATGTTACTAATCATTTAAATGAATTTAACATGGTCACAAATTAGTTGAGCTCTGTAAGAGTAAATTTTTATGATGAGGTTAGGGATATTTTAATTTTGTGCTCATTGCTATAAAGGTGGAATGGCTTGGTCATGGCTTTGAGTAATCCTATCTATAGTTCAAAAAAATTAAAATTCGATGATGTTATGGGTGTTATTTTTAGCAAGGAAATGCAATGGAAAAGAACATGTGAGACATTAGGTAATGCTTTGACTATGGAGAAAAGGGAAAGACAAAAAGGATAGAGTAAAGGGCCTAGGGAATCATGGTAAGTCTAAGAAGGGCATATCCAAATCTAGAGGAACATTGGTGTGCTAGATTTGTGGGAAGAAAGGACACCTGAAGAAATATTATTGGTTTCAAAAAGGAAAACAAGGAGATGGACAACAAGATAACAATCAAGAAGCAAATGTAGTAGGTGATGTGTTATAAGATGCTTTAATCCTTTATTTAGATAATATTAATGATTTTTTAGTGTTAGATTCAAGGTCTTCATTTCATGCTACACCCCATAAGAAATATTTTCAAGACTATGTTCAAGGTGATTTTATATAGGTTTATTTGGGTGATGGTGAACCCTATAAAGTTATAGGAAAGGGTAAGATATAGATAAAATTATGGAATGGAAACAAATGGTTATTTTAAAAGTTAAGGCATGTTCTTGAGTTGAGAATAAATCTAATTTTAGAAGGGTAGTTGGGAAGTGAGGGTTGCATAATTACATTTGTAGAAAATTCATGGAAGGTCACTAAAGGATCACTAGTAATAGAAAAAGGAGAAAAGGTTAGTACATTATATTTATCTAATGGTAATGTTGAATCTTTTTTTGGTTTAGATTATATAAAAGTTCATACAAAATTATGGCACCATAGACTTGGGCACATGAGTGAGAAGGGGATGCAAGTTTTACACTCAATGAATTTGTTGTCAGATTTGAAGAAGGTGGATTTGGAATTTTGTGAGCATTATGTGTATGAAAAATAAAAGAGTCAAATTTATTAGAGTTGGGAAGACAAAGAAGGATGAAAAGTTAGAGCTTTTGCATATAGATGTATGAGGACAAACTTAGATATCATCATTTGGTGGCTCTTATTATTATGTTACTTTATTGATGATGTAACTATAAAAACATGGGTTTATTGTATACAAAAAAATTATTGTTTTTGATACTTTTAAGAAATAGAAATCTTTGGTTGAGAATGAGACAAAAAACAAGTTGAAGTGTGTTAGATCAGACAATGGAGGTGAATACTATAGCAAAGAATTTGATAATTATTATTCATCACATGGGATTCATAGAGAAAATATAGTTCCAAGAACAACAAAACAAAATAGTGTGTAAAAAGTGATGAAAAAGATAATTATGGAGCATGTAAGGAGCATGAGATTACATGTAGGGTTGGCCTTATAGTTTTGGGTAAATGCTATAGATATTGTTATTTACTTAATAAATAGAGGGACTTCAAGTCCTTTGGATGGTGGTATTCTAGAAGAAGCATGGATAGGTAAAAATGTATATTATTTCTTCTTAAATACTTTTGGTTGTGAATTATTTGTCCATACTGATAAAGAAAATAAAACCAAGCTTGAAGCAAAATATAAGAAATGTATTTTATTGGATATGGAGTTAATCATTTTGGTTATAACTTATGGCATTTTAAAAATCACAAAATCATTAAGAGTAGAGATGTGATCTTTAATGGGAAGGTCATGTACAGAGATCAGTTGTAGGTAAAGAAACAAGAAAATCCAAATACAAACTATGTAGTACTTGATGAGATCATAGGAAATGAAATTGCAAAAGTTCCAAAAAATTAGAATGTGCAACAAATATAAGTACCTCAAACTCCTAAAATTGCAATTAGAAGATATACTAGAGTAAGTAGACTCCCTTAATGATACTCTCCTTCACTTTATTATTTATTATTGACTGATGGTGATGATCCAAAAAGCTACGAAGAAGCAATGTAGGTAAAAACTAGAAAGAAGTATGAGAAAGGAATGAACGAGATTGACTCATTGGTACATAACCAAACTTGGGATTTGATTCAATTACCTTAAGGTAAAAGAGCATTGAATAGTAAATGGGGTTATAGGTTGAATTAAGAAGATGGAGGCAAAATAGATACAAGGATAGACTTGTTATAAAGGGGTTTGCACAAAAGAAAGGTATTGATTTTAATGAAATATTTTCTCCAGTTGTAAAAATGAATTCCATAAGAAATGTTTTAAGTTTGGTAGAAGTAGAAGATTTGCACATTCAATAGTTAGATGTGAATACTGCTTTCCTTCATGGTGATTTGGTAGAGGAAATATATATGGAGAAACCATAGGGATACAAATCAAAAGGTAAAGAGAAAATGGTGGTTATGTTGAAGAAGAGTTTAAATGGTCTAAAGCAAGATCCAAGGCAATGGTATTTAAAATTTGACATGTTTATGATAGAATAAGGTTATAGTAGATGTCATTTTGACTGCTATGTCTATTTTATGAGATTATATAATGAAAGTTATATTATTTCATTATTTTATGTAGATGACATGCTTGTTGTAGGGTCTAACATGTAGGATATAAAGGATCTCAAAATAAAATTAGAAAATTCATTTTTAATGAAGGATTTGGGTGATACAAATCAAATCCTCATTATGAGAATAATGAGAGACAAGAAAAATATAAAATTATCATTGTCTCAAGAAGAGTACATCAATAAGGTGTTTGTCAGGTCCAATATATAATATGCAAAACTTGTAAGGAAACCTTTTGGAGGGCACTTCAAATTAAGTAAGGAACACTATCCTAAAACATAAGAAGAAATCAAATACATGTCTAAAGTTCCATATGATTCGACAATTGGAATTTTAATGTATGTTATGGTTTGTACTAGACCAAATATTTCTCATGTAGTGGGAGTTGTTAGTAGGTTTATGAATAATCTAGGAAAGGATCACTAGGATGTAGTCAAGTGGATTCTTAGGTACTTGAGAGGGACCACTAATAGATAGTTATGTTATGAAGGTTCAGATGTTATCTTACAAGGATATGTTGATGTATACATGGCTAGAGATTTACATGGTAGGAGAAGCACCATAGGCTATGTATTCACTATTGGTGACACAATGGTTAGTTGGATTTCAAAATTATAAAAGATAGTTTCTTTGTCAACTACAAATACAGAGTATGTTGTAGCTATAGAATCTAACAAGGAGATGATATGGATGAAATAGTTCATGGAAGAGTTGAGGCATATGAAGATTATAGGTTGTATAGTGATAGCTAGATTATGATTCATTTAGCAAAGAACTTAGCATTCCACTCAAAAAAAACATATACTTAGGTATCACTTCATTTGTTCAGTTTTGAAGGATGGTCAACTAAAGTTAAAAAAGATCCATACAAGTTAGAATCCTATAGATATGCTAAAAAAATTTGTCACAAAGGAGAATCTAGAGAGTTGTTCAGATTCAATAGGTCTTTAGGGATAATAAATAATATGAGAAACAAGATAGGGCTAAAGTTCCAAAAAAAATCTAAGGAAGAACTATAGTGGTGGAGTTACAACAATCAGTCTCCAAATGGGAGATTATTGGATGGTGGAGCCTGATCTTTTTTTAATGCCCAGTTCTTGATAGGGGGTGGGGGGAGCCCCCCTCCATTAGGGTCACCATAGGAGTCAAATTTAATATAAAATATTTTAATTTTGTATTGAATCTAGACCATTCACTATTAGGTTGCACATCTAATGGTATAAATTATGTTTATGCATTTTTGCCCTATATGTAACCCTCCTTTGATATGATGGCATTGTAGTTACTATAGAACATTGTATGTGAGTGAAGATGATATTTAAATGGTTGTATTGCAAGTTTTTCCCTTTATTTTTTGGACTAAATAATAAGAACTAGTTATTTCTGTGTGAACGTAGCCCATATTGGGTGAACCACATTAAATCTGTGTCTCTATTATGTTCATTTTTTGTATTTTATTTCCATTTTTATTTCATTAATATTGATCTATGTTTTATATTCTTAACATCTTTGTTTTTTATACACATTCACACATTGCATAATTTTGCAAAGGATAATTTATGAATTATTGACAATTGTAAGTAAACTCTTATACAATTTTGAGCATATTTAGAACTCATGTTCTAACTATCACATGTAAATGACTTTGAATGAACTTGGAGGATGAGATGACCCTTTCCCCAAGCTTATTTAAATATTCATAATCCATAGACATCAAGGGGTCAGATAATTTTAAATATACAGAAGCAAAGCAATTTGCATTGTCTACGCATGTCTTTGCATATTTTATTTCCATTATTTATGTAACTTGATTAGATTTATTTAGTTATGTGATTTAATAACTCTTAGTGTGAAAAATATACAAATGGGTTCATAATTTTATTGACTAATATATCAGTCTTAGATGTGAAACAACTATTGAATGACTAGTAAAATACATTGGTTAGGATAGTTAAGTTAATTGGTTCATAATTTAGAGTGTGTATGATTGCTTTATTTAATATAATGTTTTTTGTGTGTAACAACTACCTCAAATACTTCACTAAAATTAAGCCATAATCTCTTAGGTAAGAGTGTGCAATAGCTTCCTTAAAAGGAGAAATCTTTAACTAAGGACTATGAGTTTCCTATATTAGTATTCCCTTAGACTTCTAGCCATATTTGGCTGTGTGTGTGAAATAGCTACTAGAAATAGGCATAGGTTCTAAAGGAAACTTATCCACTTAGGAACTAGCCAAAGAAGTGGTTTTTTAAGACCACAAATATTTTTTTGCTACCTTACCCTTCATTTTAAGTTTGTTTTGAGAACAACCCACCTTAGATTAATAACCACCCATCCATCCAACTCATATATATTCTCAATTATTTTTAAGAGACCACACCTCCATCCAAAAAACCTTATTAACAACCTACATACTCTAGAAATTATTTCATCAATAGGTTCTAAAGATCATATACTTACAACTCATGCCCTATAGTGGAGTTCATCTCCATTGAGATTCTAAAATGTTTGAGGCTACCTCATTGTCTATAGTGTACATAAAAACCATATTAAAAAATCATTGGTTCTATAAGGAGGGCTTGAACCTATGATAAGAGATGTTATTTTCTACATAGAGTTGTGTTAGAGTCATCCAGGAGAGTGGCTAGATCTAATTCCCAAGTTGACCTTCTAGTTTCACCCTTGCCATATCATAGGAGACCTAGAATTGTAATGACTATTCCTAACATGCCTAAGACTCCTTACCTAATAATGAATCCTTTACTTATTAATCCTCCAATGGCTCAGCCACCCTAGTTAGTTGGATCTATTATTCCCATCCTAGGAGACGTGCATGATTTACCTAGGAATCCTAAAAGGTATCTAACATTCTTTTCTCTTTCAAGAGTAAGGACAAAAAAAGAGAATATTAAATCCTTTAAATCAACTTTGAGATTGATTAATGTTGTCCATGAAGGTGTTATATGTAGGACTTTCTCTTTTATGTTAATGGATGATTCTTATGATTAAAATTTAAATATAACAAAAAATTCCATCACTTCTTAAAATGCATGTCAATCAAATTTTCTTATGTAATTTAGATTGGTTGCTAGTCCTAGCATAATTTATCAACTCTACACTAGCATGAAGAGAGAGCCTAACAAACCTATCCATTTTTTTAACATGATATTTCAAAATATGTACAATTGGCTAAGCCCAAACTATAATCTAGATGAAGCATTAGCATTGCAGATGTACAATAATGTTATATATCTAATTACTATGGTATTCTTGGGAAGAGAAGTTGTTTTCAACAACTTAGCATGGGCATACAAAGAAGTGATTAACATCAACAAGTAGCTCAATCCTCAAGTGCATAATATACGTAACATCCACAATGGCTTTCCAACATTGAATATGATTCCACATACAAAGCAAAATACCCCAAAAATCAATCAAAATTAGTTATACACACTACCTCCCATGACACAAGCAATGAAACCAAACTACAGCTTCATGAACAATCACATACAGAGTAATAGTTACCAATTAGATTAATAATCAGCCCCATCTCCTATCACTTTTCTACAAGGCACTAACTTCATGAAAAAGGAACTTGAGGCTATTCAAAAGATGATGCAAAAGCTAAAAAATAACTTCCTATGCATACAAAGGAAGATAGGTAATGCTATCACCCCAAATAGAAATCAAAATTTTGCATTCTAAAGGTACAATAGACCATTTAACTAGCTTATAAATAATGCAGAACATCCTACCTAGCTTCCAAAGATCAATATAGTAAATACGACTCTACCTAATTGGTACAAAATTCATAATACTTCTTAGCATGGTGATCTTGAATGCATTGAATTTTGTGCAATGCTTGAAATCTTTCAAAGGGAGGTGGTAAGATAGGATTAGATGCATAATCCACCTGAATTCCATCATAATCCTAGCCCTTCTAGCACTACCATATTCTTTGAGACTCATAAGTTATTCTTTCCAAGTGGAGATGACAATGTGCTAGAGGACAACATGGATGAAGTTTATTATTTTTAGTAATTTTAAAAAGGTGGATATAATCTAAGGAACACGTAGGCCTTCACTACATCTATTCCTCTATTAAATTTTTAAGTCACCCTATAACACATGATCCTATTATCGTGCCTTTGGGTATCATAGGATGAAATCTTAAATCCATGTGCCACCTCTTCCAAAAAATCATAATTTTAAAGGACTCTCATGCACACAATCTCTATGTGCATGTAATATATAAATAAAGTAGTTACGCACCTATGAATCCCTAGATGTTCTAAGCATAAAATGCACAAGTGTTTCCTATCTACACCTAAACTCGAGACAAAGGCACAAATATATGAAAAATGCATCAATAACTTAAAATTTCATAAAGATTTCAATGTATGTATTCGCATAAGATTATGTGGCATACAAGTCTAATAGTGCACAAGTTAAAGGATATAGGTCCTCGGGTCCCAGAATGGCTAAGTGTGAAGACAACATAGAAGTAACTATGACTCATGAAGGGCATGCCTAAGATTTTTAATCTTCATGCACGCCTCTATTATAAGTCTTCCTCATTCTCAGCTAATACATTCCTAAACCCATGGGTACAATCCTACATCTGTGCCTTGGAAATATGCAATGTGTAACATTCCTTCTATCATTGTCATGTGGTGACCCAATACTTGTTTGATGCAAGGATCTTCATAGTTCTCCTAAAAAAAGTTCCATCTCTCCACATGGTGACCTGATTCTTATTTAGGTTTGGCCCCTTTCTAACATAGATGAAATCCATGCCATTGGATGGTGTAGAAGGAAAAGGGGACCCACCATGAAACCATAGAAAAGAAGTGGCACCCATGTGTCATGACCATGTTGCATCCATCTAAGTCTCCAAGGAGACTCTTTTGAGTGCCCACCAATATGATGCATGTCACATCTATAGTGCCACACTCAAGACCAATCAAAAAGCACCACATTCCAAGTGGTAGTCAGATATAAATAAGGTAGTTGGAGGAAATTGAAAGGAACTCAAGGCATTATCAAAATTATTAAACACATAAGCAACTGCTATATATTGGCACTTGAGTACATGCCCTCATATGACCTTATCAGACAAATCTTTTATTCCCTTATGCACATGTATATCCAAAGATTATCCTACTACCAACTCTAGGTGCAATTACTAAATTAACTTTAAGAAGCATGGCTACAACACCACAAAACAATTCAAAGTTACACCCACCACCCCAAGTGGTGCACTTATTATAAAATAGGCCTTTTCACTATAAAATCCCAATTCTTTACTTGTAAAAAGGTTGACACATTTTAGCAACCTCATGCTACTAAAATTTACCCTTCATGAGCACTTGTATTGACTAAATCTTATATACTAATGAGAATTAGATTTACTTCCTTTTAATTTTGTTGATCCTTGATTATGGGTGTAGAGAGGATTTCATATAGATGTGGTCAAGCATTAGTCAAGAAATCATGAAAAATGCATTAAATACATAACAAAACTTAGCCTATCTATTCATGTGGGAATTACAAAGGATACCAAGAAACACTTGAAATAAATCAACAACGATTACCTTCCCAAATGGATTCACCATATAAGTGTGGCTCAAAGTCATGTTATCCCTTGATCAAGAGCTCTTTTTTTCATCAACAATGGTGGTAGTTCCTCCCCTATCTTAAGAATTCTTTGCATAACCTAGGCTCAAAGTAGATGAAATTTTAAATCTAGCCTATCAAATGAAGCTTGCTAAATAAAAACAATGATCAACATAAAGGATGGTGGAGACAATTTAAAATTATAACTTTTCACAAATGAAAATTAAAAATGATGTTCATGGCTCTTCTATTTATATATTTTTGAGATTGATCAGGATAATCCATGACCGTCCATCTCAAGATTGAGATGTGCAGCCAAGAATTAATCCAATTATATAATTAAATACAAAAATATCCATCATAAATATTTGTGATAGAGGAGAATTTAAGAGTCATGGAGGGTCTTAATGAGGCATGGGAGACCTATAATCTGGATATTCTATGCATTTATGGCTTATGGATGCCACCTCATATGATGATGCCACTAGGTGATGCAGATATCAACAATCAATTTCCAATAATGAGATATTAAATAATTTTCATGGAATTCTTACTTAAATTCTTATTTTGGATTAATTAGCTTAAACAAGGTTAATAAAATTTAGTGCAATTCTTTGTAAATTGGTGCACAATTAATCAAAATGGTCAAAAAGTCATAATTTGACTAGAGAATAATTAGAAGGTGATGTTAGATGTATACATACCATCTTCCCATTTAGAATGTTTCCAACATAAAATAACAAAGGTTTATGAAGTGTACTAACAAATTAGGATTAAAAAGTGATCCAAAACACAAAAGTCAAAATCATCATTTTGACTCAAAATGAATTGATCAAAGTTAGGTATCCCATAAAATTTATTTTCCCATTTAGGGATACATTATCATAAATTGGCATATGTAAATGACAAATATGAACTATTTATCACATTTTATGTATTTTATCCTAAAATGTGCATTTAAGTGCAATTGGAGTAAGATTAATAATTTCAATGCAAATGGTGTTAAGAATTAGATGCCTACATTTTGCCCCTATTTGAGAAGGCATAGTGAGACATTGAAGAGAAATAACATCTTTTCAAAGAAAAGAGTTGTCAAGAAGAGATTGGAAATTACCCACGATGCCCCCTTGAGAGGACATACTAAGATGAAAGAGAAGGATGGACTCTCAGAGAGAGAGAGAGAGAGAGAGAGAGAGAGAGAGAGAGAGAGAGAGAGAGAGAGAGAGAGAGAGAGAGAGAGAGAGAGAGAGAGAGAGAGAGAGAGAGAGAGAGAGAGAGAGAGAGAGAGAGAGAGATTAAGCCATAAAATAGATCACATCTAGATGAGATAATGCTTTCACACATGATTATAATCAATGATAAAAATATAATTAGAGGAATAATAGGCCCCAAATATGGGGGGAATGGGAAAGATACAATCTATAAATGTAAGGGACACACTTTAAATGTACACAATTTGAGAGTACAAGCTACATGCTTACAACATTGATCAATCTTGAGACAATTTGTATACTAAAATATTGCCATTATGGAAATTAGTGTGGAGATATTTGAATTAGAGGAAAAAAGAATTTGGTCTCCAAAGGGAAGATAATAAGAAGTGCCCTAGTAGATCAAATGTGATCATGATAAAATAGTTTTTCCCTAGTAGGGTGAATCTTGATCATTAATAATTAATAAATAATGGCTTACCCCTATAGGTCTGATTTTATTTATAAATTATTTAGATGTTCTACCCCAGTGTGGGCAATTAACAAGCAAAATGACTCAAGGATATAACCCAAAAAATAGGTTAAATCAAGAAAGCACAAATGTACATTTGATGGTGTAATGGCTTAGAAAGACACATAAAACCCATCATATGAGAATGCACAAAGTGATGAAAGAGATGAAAAAAAGAATGAAACATAGCCGATCTAACTTCAAATGTGCTAGACAAGTGGATGTTGCCTACAAAGTTCCATTGACTCATGTTTCAACATGAACTTTAGGCCAATGTAGTTCACCTAAGTTTTGGAGAGAATGGAATGAGAAATGATGAAAATTACCAATAGTTGATTAGACTCACAATTTATGTGAAGATATGCACATTTATGTATAGATTGAGTGCTAAAATACATGATACCTAGATGCCTATTTTCTAGCTATGAGTCTAGAGAATGCAAAGTGTTTTTGAGAATTGTTCATCAGAGTGATGTTGATGTTTAAGACTTTGAAACATGAGCACAAAGTGATTTCTATAGAAAAATAAATTAGGCATCATAAGTATGAATAACTTATAGTGACATAATATTCCAATTACACTAAGTCAATTCAAATGTGAATACTTATAACTAAGGATAATGGTAAAACAATGACCAAAACTAGAGTTACATCTATTTACATTTAAACTAAAAAGTAAAGACAAAGAAAAAGATAAACATAAATGAACCTAAATTGAAATAATGATATCATCAATCAAGACTTAAATAGGAACAAAAAAAATTTAAAAACAAAAATCAAGAACATCTTAATGACTTGAGACCAAGATATAAATAATTAAGATCCATATGGACCATTAAGACATTATTGAACACAAAAGAGAAAAGCAAAATCAAACAAAAAAACAAGACACTAGCAACAATCAAATAATCAAAATGGTCCAAGAACAACTTAATAACATAGGATCAAGATATAAATAATCAAGATCCATGTGAATCATCAAGATGTTCTAAAACACAAAAGAGAAGAAAAAACATATAGGGAAACACAAGACCAATATGAGACAAGAAGTAATAAAAAGAGAAAAGGAGAATAAATAAAAGGAGAGCTGAAAAATTTAAAAAAACACCAAATAAACACAAATAAACACACACAAATAAAAACCAAATTAGTGCAGTTTAAATACAAATGTTCATGCACATGCGGTAGAGGTGTTACTTTCCACCACAACATAACAAAGAACAATGACACAACAATTATTCCCTAATTAAATAGGAATAATGAAAAAAGAAATGGGGGAAGATAATAAAAGGAAGGGGTTGGTTGAGTTGACTCCAGATGTACAAGACAAGTGGATGCTACCTACATAGCTCTATGGTTTCATGTTCTAACATGAAATTCAAGCCAAATTTGGTTCTCCTAGGAAATAGGATAGAATAAAAATGATGATCAGAACATCAATCATGATCAGACCATCATGATTGATGTTAGAGAAGAAAAGGAAGATATGACAAACAAATGAGATGGTCTTGAAAACAAAAATCTAATGGGATAAGAAATAATGATCTTGTTAAATGGCAAGTATGTGGAATAAGATGAACTGGTATTTCTTTTCTTACAAAATGGTAAGAGCATAGCATGGTGGGATAAGAAGGAACAAAAGTACAAAAGCATGAGATAATATTTTTATTCTTTTATGGATCACATTATAATGTTTTTGGTATTTTAAATGTATTTCCAATGTTTTTGGTGTTTTTGGGATAAAATATGCATAAGAAGGGACCATGTAGTCAAGGAGATGCACATCCAAGAGGAGAGGTTCCAATAAAATAGATAAGCTGATTACAATGGTCCATGTTTGTAAATCACTGAGAGCAAGGATTTTGATAAGATAAAAATGGTTGAAAAGAGAAATAAATGTAATATATAATAGTGTGCAACATGAAGTAAATTTAAATAATTATGTGTTCATTTATCTGTAATAGTGTGGTAAAGGTCCTAAACTAAGAAAATGTTCTTGTTCACTTGTCTATAGAAAAAGCTACAAAATGTTGTCCTTGCTAAACTACTTTATAGAATTGGTGCTGAAGATGGTCATAATGTTCATGAGACATAATCAGGATCATAACTGGGCAAGGGATAAAAAGTATTCAATCTTAGAACATGCCCAAGACATAACAAAGAAAATTATTCTTAAGGAGAATGATCTAGGATAAGATGAATGTGTTCAAAGTGCCAATGATTCCAAAGCCTTCACTATCTAGAGTCATGAAGAGTGGATAAAATTACTTCAACCAGGGTAGTATTCATAATTCACAATGACTAGAAGTTTTTCACATATGGCTACAACTAGTTAGGCTAAAACTTACCATTATTTTTGCATTTAACATTCATGTTCTTTTAGTTCTCTTTCAAAACCAAGTCACCAATCTCAAACTCTAGAGGGAGAATGTGCTTGTTGTAGCTTCTCTATAATTTATTATGGTAGGCATATAAGTTTTTTGGGTCAGCCAAATTCTTACCATCAAGAAGTTATAGTTCTTTCAACTATGAGGCTTTATAGTCTTCATCATCTTCAATGTGTTCTAGTGATATTTGTAATGATGGTATCTCAATCTAGATTGGGATAATAGCTTTAGTGCCAAAAATAAGGGAGTATGGAGTGGATCTAGTTGGGGTTCAATGATTGGTTCTATAAGCCCAATGGGAACAAAAGAGTTGAAAGTGCCAATTATGGCCAACATCATTGACAATATTTTTTAAGATGGCTACAATGCTTTTATTTGACACCTCAGTTGGTCCATTCCCTTATGGTTTATATGGAATTGATTTTTTGTGTTTAATCTTGATTTTTTCACAAAGAGATTTCACATCTTGGTTCACAAAGGATCCTCCATTATCAGATATAATTTGAGCTAGGATGTCATATCAATAGATGATATGGTAATGAATGAATTTGGCTATCTAGTTCTCAGTAACATAAGTAAGAGGAATGGCCTCAATCTACTTAGTAAAGTACTCAATTGTATTCAAAATGTGTTTATGGCCATATGAAGATGTTGGGTTAATTTTTCCTATGAGATCGAGACCCCATGTTGAGAATGGCTTGGTGTTGTGATCAGCTGTAGTGGTAAAAAAGGTGTGTGTATCAAGTTGCCATGTTGTTGACAAGGAACACACTTCTTCACATATTTATAAGCATTGGTCTCCATTTTGGGCCAATAATATCCTATTCTAAGGATCTTCTTTTCTAGAACTACACTATTGGTTTGGGCCCCACACATTCCTTCATTAACCTCCTTTAGTGCCAGCTTGGATTCTCCCAAAGATAAATAATGAATAAGTGTTCCATCATAGCCTTTATGATAAAGTGTATTTACAAGAAAAGTATATCATGTTAAGTGATGAAGGAATAGTTTTTGTTGGTTATTGGAAAGGTTGGAATGGAAGACATGAATATATAAATAGTTATAAAAATCTTATTACCATGGTAGCTCAGGTGGGGGATTTAGACCAACAATGGTGCATACCCTCTCTGAATCTATTATAATATATGTAGGCTAAAGAATATTTTCAATCAAGAACTGATACTCTTTAGCACTAGCATCCATTTAAATCATAGAACCAATCATCACTATTACATCAATAGATATATTATTTACTATTGAAACTTATTCAAACTGCAAAGATTTAAAATGTGTTTTGAGGTTATCAACAATTTGCTTGTAAGGAATAAAATTGTCTTCTCTTTTTTGATATTGAGTAGTGGTCTGATTGATGATTAATTTTGAATCTTCATAGACATTTAAGCTCTGAATATCCCACTATATAGCAAGGTGAAGCCTTAAAATCAATGCTTCATACTTGGCTATATTGTTTATACAATGAAATTATATATGGAATACTTTGGGAATCAAATCCCCCTGTGGTGTGATCAATAATATTCTATCTCCAAATAGATGGGATATGAAGGATCCATCAAAATAGAGCATCTAATGTTTAGGTTCCTATGTGCTTATTCTATCATCATGATAGAATCATTTGGAGTGTCAAACTTGAGAGGTCGAGTATCCTCAATAAGAGCTTCTGCAAGTTTGTTAGCAATTACTTGCCCTTTGATTTTTTTTTGATTCTGGTACTCAATATCAAAATCACTTAGGAGTATAACCCATTTAGCCATATATCCTTGAAGAGCTACTTTAGATAAGAAGAACTTGATAGAGTCTACCTTAGTGATGATAGTAGTTTTATTATTTAGCATATAATGCCATAATTTTTGAGTGGAAAACACCATAGCTAAACATGCCTTCTCAATAGTGTATATTTACATTCATAAACCACCAATGTGTAGCTTAAATAATAAATAATGCGTTCCTTACCATGATCATCATGTTGGGCCAAAAGTGTCCCCAGTACATGTTATGTAGTTGATATATAAATAAATAGTGGCTTTCCTTATGTTGACACTCTTAAGACTGGTGGATTGGCCAAGTATGTCTTAAGCTTTGAAAATTCTAACAATATTCATCCCTTTGAAATGTTACCCCTTTCTTCAAATGTTGAGTAAATGGGTGGTACTTATCTATCAATTGAGAAATGACCCTACATATAGATTGGATCTTTCCTTGTAAGCTTCACAATTGTTTAAGATTTTTTGGAGGAGGCATTACCATAATAGTGTTGACCTTTGTAAGGTCAACTTTGATTCCTCATTATGATACACTGAACCCTAGCAATTTTCCTGATGTGACTCCAAAGACACATTTGTTAGGATTCAATTGGACTTTATATTCATGAAGCCTCTCAAAGATTCTTCATAGAACATCAATATGTCTAGCGCTTGTTTGTGATTTTGATAGTATATAATCAATATAGTCTTCTATAGTTTCATGAATAATGTCATTTAAGATGACAATAATTTCACATTGATATTTTCCTCTAGTTTTCTTCAATCCAAATTACATGACTTATTAATAGAATGTCCCCCATAGAGTGGTGAACATAGTCTTGTGCTAGTCTTTAGGGGCTATCTTGATCTAATTCTAACCCAAAAACCCATTCATTAAGGATAGAATCTCATACCCAATAGTTGAGTCAATGATCATGTCTATGTTAGGTAGAATAAAATCATATTTGGGACATGGTTTGTTGATATCCTCAAAATTAGTAAAAAGATGTATACCCAAGGTCTTTTTCATCTATAAAACTATGTTGGAAACCCATTCAAATTAATCTAGAGGTCTAATAAAATTATCTCCTAATAATTTTTATAGTTATACCTTAACCAATAGGGTGATTCATGGATGTATCTTTCTCAGTTTCTGCTTGATTGGTTTGGCATCGAGATGGACAACAAGGTGATGCACAACCAAATCAAGGTCTAAACCTGGTATGTCAGAGTATGCCCATGCAAAGATGTCTATATAATCCTTAAGAATTGACATAATTTTTTCACGTTCTGCTTTAGTAAGGGAATCTCTAAGATAAACAATGTTTGGATCCTCATAGGTTCTCAAGTTCACTTCTATCATGTTCTCCATAAGAAGTGTGGATCCATCTTCTAGAATTATAGGCAAGGCATGATTATGATCATATTATTATACCACATCTTGTTGTTCATCCCAAATTTTTGGATAGTATGATGAATCATAATTAGACATCTCAGTTAAAGGCCAAGTAGCAAAAAACTTGGGAAAATCAAGAGCAAGACACTTAAATATTTGATGTTGTTCTGAAGAGATGCTTGTACTAGCTATGGAACTTGGACTAGATGGACCTTCTATTTTCTAAGGGGATGAGAAAAATTTCCCATCTAGGAGTACCTAAAATAGGTTTTCATTCAAAGGATTGTCTTTTTCTTTACTTTTCCCCTAATTAATGAGCACCTCAAAGAGGTTTTCACCTGAATATCTCAATGTTTGTTCTTTATGACCAATAAATTTTTCCTGCTCTCCAAAATAGGTAGAATGATCCAATGAAAAATAAAATTTATATTTGTGATAACCAATGGGAAAACCATATCATAGGCCCATGTATTCTATAATTGATTCTTCATTTTGAAACTCATCAGGGCATATGATCAAATTTTGTTGGTCCCAATCTATGAGTTTAGGATGGCAAAGGCATAGGGAATAATGAGGGTTTGCTTTAGGATGGGAAGCTCTAATGGTAAAGATATAATGTCTTTATTTAAGAAGGGAATCACCACTAGGATGGGTTCTTATTTTAAGATGGGAAGCTCCAATAGGCATTATGGTTAATATGGTATTTGAATCAAATCGATTCAAGTTAGCAAGCTTATCGAAAAGGATATTATGGGATGTTGTGTCACTACTAAGAGTCTCATCACTTGTCACTTCAAAAGAGTCACTATAAAAATTCATGAGATCACCATCAAGTGGTTTAAATCTAGGACCATGATTCTAATTGACAACTCTAGCTGATAAGGCCTCTAAGATTCCTTGTACTTGTGGGTTAAGGCCTTTCCCTATATATTCAAGATGATCCATTATCTAGTTAGGGATATGATACTTTGGATTCTAAAATTAATTATCAAGGACTTAATAATATAACCAATATCCCTCGATAAAATCCTCTCAGTCTTTCTTTGACGTGATTGTAGGTACAAAAACCATAGGTGGTTTTCATTATTTCTCCTTTGGCTGCTAAATTTGGTTGTGTCCATTAGGAGTCTTGGATTTTTTAGGCTTACCAAATTATTTAAGGGATTTAGGAAACTTTGAAACATGGATGACATAATTTAGATGGTACATGGAAATACCCATGTCTTTAATAACAATGTGCTTTGCAAGAGCTATAGGAAATAGATCAACTGAAGTGAAAGCTAGATCACTAGGGTCAATATAATTAGATAGAGATAGATGGATTTTTTTCTTCTCAATGCATTCAAAACCTAAGAAATATTTATAATTATAAAACTTAGCTTCAATATGTTTTCAATATTGATATGGTTTCTGATCAGTAGGAATAGTAATCTTGATCCCATTGTGGGAAAACTTAAAGCACTGGTGAAGAGTGGATGGAACTACTTATACTTCATGGATCCAAGGATGACCAAGAAGTATGTTATAAGGAAGTTAAATATCCATAATATGGAATAATGTGTGATGAAAAATAAACCCAACATGACGAAGAAACTAAATTATACTGAAAGACTCCCTCTCAGCATTGTTGTAAGCCTTGATTGTAATAGTTTCTAGATCAATGTCTTTATCCATGTAGCCCAATCATCATACCAATTTAAGAGATATGATGTTTAGACCTAAACCATTCTCTATAATAACCCACTTTATCTTAGAATGTAAAACTATTATCTCAATGTATAGTGGGTTATTATGGTTTGGGCCAAGAGTAGACATGTCTTTTTGGTCAAATGTGATTTGCCAAAATGAAGATAAATGTCCAACTAGGTTCTATAAGTGATTAGGGTTAATATCATTAGGCATAGTAGATCATTTAAAAAGGTTATTCATAATATTTTTATGGACATCAAATGTTCATAAGAGTTTTAATATGGAAATTTGTGTAGGGGTTTTGTTCAATTGGTCTACTAAACTATAAAGCTTTTCGATTATGGACTGAGCTAATTTAGTCTTTATTGGCACAGTATTCAGCTTTCAAAATGTTGGCACAATGTTCTCATTAGGATTAATGGAATAAGTAGATGAAGGGCCCTGGATGATGACTCATGGGCATCTAATTATGACTACATAACCTAGAGGTGGCAAGAAATCATTATAATTTTGTTCAATTGGTCTGCTAAACTATAAGGCTTTTCGATTATGGACTGAGCTAATTTAGTCCTTATTGGCACAGTATTCAGCTTTCAAAATATTGGCACAATGTTCTCATTAAGATTAATGTAATAAGTAGATGAAGGGCCTTGGATGATGACTCATGGGCATCTAATTGTGACTACATAACCTAGAGGTGGCAAGAAATCATTATAATTAGAAGAGGAAGGCAAAGGGCCTTGGATGATGACTCATGGGCATCTAGCTATATTATTATAGTTTTGAGTCTATGATAAGCCTTTATAATTAGAAAAAGGGTATTTTTATTTAGAACTAGTAACCCATGCAAATAGAGGTACAAAATGATTATGCAAACTTGACGTAGTATTACTAGGGGGAGAGGGTGTTGACCCTATAATGATAGGTCCCATGCTACGAGGAACATGATATTTTCCATGTGGTTTCACCATAATAGTGGCAATTTGGGAAGTTTAAATCTATCCCAAAATATTTTTATAATCATATAGTATGTTTTTATAAGCCACATTGTTAGTATGGGCATAATGATCCTTATTATGCTCATTACAATTTTGACCTTGATGTTGGTTCTAATTCTACCTCTATCCTTGATTATAACCTTGGTTTTGATTATTTCTTGGTGGTGGTGGATTATGTTGAGGAAAGGGGTCCTTGTAGATCACCATATCCTAATTTGTGTCCTAATTAGCAGCCAGCTTTCAATAAAGTCTTCAATAATGTGTCATAATTGAACACAATGATATGCATTGTGACCTACAACATGATGGAAGTTGCACCATTTGTTCTCTTTGTAAAAATATGGTTTTGGTTGATCTTGAGGAAATGGCCTTAGTGATAGTCATACAATCAAATAATCAATGATGATATTTTGAAATAATGTTTCAACTGGTTCTCCTAACTTGATAAAGACTATGAAATTTTTATGAAATGTCCTCTGTAGAGGTTGTCTATACAAATTAGGTGGTGGATTTGGGGGAGGCATAGCCTACACCATTTGTATGTGCCTTGTTTTAGTCACCCCATTTCCAAACATGTTCTTCTTTTTTTAAAATCCCTTAGGCTTATCCTACATAACTGTTTAAACTGGTGATTGAGTCTGATTAATGTCTGAACTTGTGTGAAAATATTGACAAGTCCTTTAGCAATAAGAGCCTTCTCAATATACACTTATTTTCCAATGATTTATTTAAATGATTTAACACAAGCTAACCATATATTATGCATGAATTTAGGATGTAAGTTCTATGTAAATATATTGGCCAACTATTTGTTTGGCAAGTTATGTTGAAAGTAGCCTGCCAATGCTCTCCACCTTTATAGATATGGGGAAAAACATTCACCATCACACTATTTGGCTTTACACAAGTCAACAATGGTCAATTTATTTTCTATGTTATATGATAAATGGTCAACAATTTTTTTTTATAAGTCATTCCAATGTACAACTAATCCCTTGGGTAGTTTAAGTAGCCAATCTAAAGCCTATCCTACTAAACTTCACATAAATAGTCGAAGTAAGTACTCGATACTATAAGCAACCTCTTGACATAAGACAAAGAATGCCTATATGTGCTCACATGGATCTCCATTTACTTTATAATTTTCAAATTTGGGTGCCTCAAAATGAGGTGGAAAAGGATTTTGAAGAATAGATAAATCAAATGGATATGGACATATCTCATTGAATTTGTAATTTTTAACTCTATTATTCATCTCCAATAACTGAATAATTTCCTTCTTATATTTCCACTCTTACATATTTGGTGCATTTGTGGATTATATAAGATGTTTTTGGGGTGAAATGTACCCTTAGTTTTGTTGTTGTTAGGGTGGAATGTGCCCCTAATTTTGTTGTTGTTGGGGTGGAATGTGCCCCTAATTTTATTGTTATTGGGGTGGAATTTTCCCCTAATTTTGTGTGGATCTATAGGGAATGTATACCTTTTGATCCGTACTCTGGTTCTAATTCATCTATTGAGTTGAGAGAATAGGCCATTGATTCTTAGATTATAAAACATTCCCTGAATTTATCTATTTAGTACATTGTTGATTTTGTGAAGTTCTATGCTTGTTTACCAATTTCTATGTTGGTTGGAATGAATTGGTCAAAATATCTTGAGGTATTTCTTCAATTTGAATTGAATGTTTGGGTCTTTGAGTTTGAAAACTAACAAGAGGCTCTTGATGATTTAAGAATGTATGCTCCATGTGAAATGGAACATTTTATAAGATCTCTTATGATTTTGATAGTTCATTTAGTTTACCTTGATCTACTATGGTTATGTTCTCATCAAATGTTTGTTGCATACTTTCAACCACATTTCCATATTCTTTTGAATCATAATTATGAATTAAAGTGGAAATTAATGAGTCTGTTAACTCTATAACAATTTAAACTGCATATCATTGACTTATTATCTTGATCTTAACTAGAAGATCTAGATTTTTGGGTTTTGACTCTATTTGTATTTCTTTTCCTTTGTTAGAATAAGAAGGTATGTCTATTTTTGCAAAATATTTCTCTTTCCATCATTGTTATCCTTCTCCAATTAAGGTATAAAATTGTTCTGTAGGAAATTTTGAAGGTAGTCTAGCACCTAATTTTATCAACCTAAGAAGTAATTCATCTTGGTCCTCTTGGGGTTGATATTCATTATAATCATCTTTAAATCCTACTATTGCAAGGATGTCATAAAAAAAATGGGGTTATCTTGACCATCATAAAATTTCTCATCCTCATAGCTAAGGCCATAAGAGGTCCCAGTACGAGTGAACCTTTAAGTCATGTCTAAAAATAGTTGTTTTCTACGTTTGACTAGATTTGGATCAATGTTTTGTAAATGTTCAAGTGAGGTACGATTGGTTCTCTTCAAAAAAATGACTAAGGTACCAAAGAGACTATAAATAAGGGTGGTTTGGAACCATACACAACTAGAAGATTTGGTTCATGAATTTACTCAAATTTTGGTAAAGTTTAAATCATAGAGATTGGAGGAGGGTTAGGTAACTCAAAGATCCAAGGTGAAAACTAGTACACCAAAGCCTAGATTTTTGTGATACACCTATATTGTAAAATCTAGTTTCAACTTCGATGAGTTGACCCTAGAAAATTTGAGGAAATCTCTTTGAATTATGAATAATACAATATGAAATAAGTAATTTAAGATGTAAAAACATACACAAATCACTAAGTATAATGCTAGGACCAAATGGTTAGCACAACATTGCCACATGGTTCTAGTAGGATAGAATATGTTCTAAGACTCAAAGCATGAGTGATAAACAAGATGAATTGAGTCCACCAAGATGGTAATGTGATTTTGAGTCTAATAAATAGCCCTCAATCTAAATGGAAAATTCAAACCAAGCTAGAACAAGTTTTGTGTGCAAATGGCAAACCCAATTTAGCACACCAACCTTTAAAACTTAGAAAGATTCGGTTTTGAATGTGAATTATAATTGAGGGACTTAAACAAATTGGGTAAATGATCTAGACTCAAATGAGCAGCATAACTATGCCAAAATGGGTGATATGACATAAAGTTTTTGATAACAATTTTGAGCAAAGAAAAGATAAATTTTCCAATTAGATAGCATAACACCTCCCTTACTCAATAATTTGGAGAAAAATTTGTTTTGGTTAAGTTTGTTGAGTTAACAAGTAGTTTTTAGACACAAATAAAGACAAAGTAAGATAATGACAAAAAAATCATCTTAAGTATAAAATGACAAGGTTGATTTATATTATTGGAGTCCATCTATATACATCATTTGAAAGGTTTTTAAGTGTTCATACAAATGTAAATGTGCATTATATAGTAGGGTTTTTACACCTCCCTTCACTCAAATGATAATATGACAACATGTACCTTGTGATGCACCTTGTACCAACACCACTTCCATAACAAGTGGGGATTTGTCTAAGATCTACAAGTTTTTGAATGTTTAGATGGATAAATTACCCAATGACTTTACTATCATGTTAAAAATTAAATGCACTTAAATTAGGTGTCTACAAAACTTATCTTGTTGTAAAAAAGTGTTATCTTTTTTGTAACCACTACATCCATCATTTACTTAATATAGTGTGATGTCTAAAGTATATATACATCTTGCATGCAATTCCAACACTATAAATTAGTTTAACTACTCAAACCTTTGATCTTAGTAGGAATGGTTGAAGTTAGTACTCAAAGATGAAACCCTAGGTTAAAGCTTCCCTATAGAACTTACAGGAGGCAATGAAGTCCCCCTCACAAGCCAAGATACAATAAAATAAATAACTGATAAAAAGACTTTAGGGTCATTTCAAGATCACCTAAACTATTGCAAGTTTTTGGGAAGTGCTTTACATGACATTATTTATATACCTTGGAATAGGCATGTTTATAATAAGGAAAATGATTTTGATTCCAAAATTTCCCTAAAAGGGATGGATAGAAGAGCATACAAACAACATCCCTCTTTTTTCTAATCAAATTCTAAATTTAAAAAACTATTGAAGATAAAATTTGACAAGTGAGTTCAATTTTAAGCAACAAATAAAAGATTGGGAGGTATTATTTTGACCCCTTGGTCTTTAGTTGTGAATTTTAAAGCACAATTTATCAAAACATTCACTTAAACACTATATATTTTCATTAAACACCAACTTTGAAAGTGTGTTCGGTTAAATTCAATCAAAACAACTTCTAATATATTCCCTCAACCTACAAAAAACAATTATAAGGGCATAATTTGAATCACTTAAGAGTTTGAGAAAACAACATTAAAATTTTCAACTCTCCATTACATTCCCACTATTACATAGTCTATATCATTGTTTTCCTACAAAATCAAAAATTTAGAACACAATATCACTATTATGGACTAGTTCGATAGAAAAAAATATCACTATTTTCCTACAAAATCATTGCTAAACAAAATCATTATTTTAAATGAAATCACTAGCCAAATCAATGATATCACTACCCAGGAAACATATCACTATTTTGGTCGATAATATTGCTATTTTTGTGAAATTGCTACTCAAGCAAATAAAATCATTCTTTTGACAAATGATATCACTGTTTAGGGCTATAAAATTACTATTTTGGCAAAATCACTATTTAGGTTAATGAAATCATTATTCTGGTGAATGATATTGCTACTCAAGGCTACAAAATCACTATTCATCAAATAATGATTTAGTTACAAAATCATTATTTGATGAATAGTGATTTTGTAGCCTTGAGCAGTAATATCATTCACCAAAATAATGATTATTACTACTCAAGGCTACAGAATCACTATACATCAAATAATGATTTTGTTACAAAATTGCTACTATGATAACATTGATATTGCAATAGAGAGAAAATTTGACATTACTAGGAACAAAAATGCAATTATTACAAAAATGAAATTTTAACTTAAATTTTCACTCTTTTGGGCCTCCCACTCCAAGATTTTGCATAACAAAGGTTATTAGGTTGCTTGAGAGAGTCTTTTGACCAAATTCATGTGGTGTGGTCCCATCGAACATGCAAAAATGTAGAGAGTATTAAAAAGAGAGTTAGTCAAGCATTAGTCAAGAAATATTGAAAAACGCATTAAAGACATAACAAAACTTAGCCTATCTATTCATGCGATAATTACAAAGGATATCAAGAAAAACTTACAAGAAATAAATACTAATTACCTTCCTAAGTGGATTCACCATACAAATGTGGCTCAAAAGCATGTTCTCCCTTGATCAAAATTTCTTGTCTTCATCAACAATAGTGGTAGCTCCTCCCATGTCTCAAGAATTCTTTACATAACCTAGGCTAAAAGTAGATGAAATTTCTAATCTAGCTTATCAAATGAATCTTACTAATGAAAAATAATGATCAACACAAAGGATTGTGGAGATAATTTAACATTATAACTTTGCACAAATCAAGCTTAAAAATGATGTTCATGGCTCTTCCATTTATATATTTTTGAGATTGATCAGGATCAACCATGACCATCCATCTCAAGATTTAGATGTGTGTCTGTGAATTAATCCAATTATATAATTAAATCCATAAATATCTCTCATAAATATTTGGGATAGAGGGTCATTTAAGAGGCATTGAGGGTCTTAATAAGGCATGGGAGACCCATAATCCTGATATTTTATGCATTTGTGGCTTATGGATGCCACCCCATATGATGATGTCACTAGGTGATGTAGATATCAACAATCAATTTCCAATAATGAGACATTAAATAATTTCCATGAAATTCTTACTTAAGCTCTTAATTTGGATTAATTATCTTAAACAAGGTTAATCAAATTTAGTGCAATTCTTTTTAAATTGGTGCACAATTAATCAAAATTTTCAAAAAGTCATATTACTAGGTCATAATTTGACTGGAGAAGAATTATAAGGTGATGTCAGATGTATATAGACCATCTTCCCATTTAGGATGTTTCTGACACAAAATAACAAAGGTACATGATGTGTATTGACAAATCAGGAGAAAAGAGTGATCTAGAACACAAAAGGTGAAATCATCATTTTGACTCGAAATGAATTGATCAAATCTAGGTATCCCATAAAATGCATTACCCCATTTAGGGATAAATTAACCTAAATTGGCACTTGTAAATGACAAGTTCAAACCATTTATCCCATTTTATGTATTTTAGACTAAAATGTGCATTTGAGTACTATTGAAGTAAGATTGACAATTTCAACACAAATGGTGTTAAGAATTAGATGTCTATAGTGGGAAATATTCTCCCCTCTCACTCCATTCCCTTCACCTCCTCATCAAACTTTAAATGAAATTATAGGTTATATTTTTTATGCACTTGGGTTTATGTTGATACTATATATGGACCATTCATCATCCCTTTCAATGTTGTACTACATTCTTATACCTCCATGTGAAACACTTATGCACTTAGAGTATCCTTGGTGGAAGCTATGTGATATTGTATTATCCTCAAAGGTTTGTATTGTGTTTATGATAGTAAGGGTTCTCACTCTATTATGAGTGTATCACCTCTTTATGTTTTAACATTTCTTACCTTATCCCTCCCTTTTCCTTTAATATCTTATATTTAGACTAGCGATAGATTACCTTTCTACTCTTTCAAGATGTGAACTTGTCTTAAACTAAGTTTAATTAGAATAGAAGGAATCTATCCTACTCCAAAGGTTTGTAACAAGGAGTACAAGCATCTTATGCCTTGGGGATGTTCTCATCATTATGACAAGATAATTAATGCTCACATGCATAACTGAGCTCTAATACTTTCATGCCCAATACCATAGATTTTTTTTCCTCACACAAGACCTCCACTCTAAGTGCCCCATTAAAAATATTTCCCATGACACAAAGCATCCATGAGTGCAAGTTTCAAGTGACAATAATTTTTTGTACACTCGATGGGACCAGTTTGAATAAAAGTTATGGAATCAATGTTATCCTTAAATTTAAAGTGTTGAAGACACTTTATAGATTACCTAACCACTCCAAATGTCTAATTTACTATTTTAAGTAGTTTTAGTGCTTAATACTATATCCTTTCACCCCCCATTCCATGAAAATTTTATTGTTGTGCCTTCCCATTTATTGTATCAAGATCATATGAGTGCTTGTAACATTCCCTAGTTTAACCCCTATGGCAACCTACTTTTGTTTCTAATTAGCCCTGCATAAGCTACCTTGCTCCCAGTCAGTATTACTACCCTCCTAATCAACCTCTAAATAGACTCATCAATATACATCTTGATTTCTATAGATAGTTGAGGAAGATATAAAGGGAGTATGGGTATGATAGGCAATAAGAGGAACTTATTCATCAATATTACACTCAGTAGTGGGAGATGATGAATTGATCTAGATTTGAAGAAGGATGCTTGACTGGACAAATCATAACCAAAGAAGAGTAGATACACTAACTGCTTACACATATGCAAGAAATTAAAGTGCAACCAACCACCTTTATTCCTTCCATTCTTAACATTAGTTTGGCTCTCAATGTGCTTATAAACCAACCTATGGAGCAAAAAGTTTCTACTCTCAAGGTCCCTAGCTTCAGGCAGGATAACTTCTTTTCACCTCCAAGTAAATCCCCTATTTTCAAAATACAAAGCTTTAGAAATCCTACGCCTATGCCAACTCAAGAACCCATCCTTCCTTAGGGACCTCAAGAATAGTCATGATAACCCTCTTAGACCTAACACTTTGACTTCAGAATGTTTGCCTTAGTCAAAAACTCTCCTAATATGCCAATGGGGACTCTTTGCCTACCCACCATCTCCCTCTTAAAAGGATGTCCCATTATATGGAGAAAATATGAGGCTTACATAAAAGAAGAAGAAGGTGCCTCAAGTAAATAAAAGGTCATCATTGGTAGTCCCCTTTGTACGACGACACTAAAAAAATCAACCCTACTATAAGAAACATATAGATACAACTAGATGGAATGCCATCTTAATAAGAGAATGAGTAAAGTGGTAGTAAAAGGGGGGGATCTTGATGAGGAAGATTCAATCTATGGTATTCCAAAATGCATCCAAAATCTTGAGCTAGACCTATCTTGGGTAGATGGGCTACCATTTGGTACTATAGAAGAAGACCTCAAAGAGGAATCCAACCTTTAAGGGGAGCACATGCTTAAAGAGAGTGACTATAATAACCCTATGGTGAGCTTACATGCATAATCATAAGCATAAGAAGAGAAATCCTTTTGGTATGAGTTAGAGGAATTATACTTGAGTTTGAGTGATAAACTAACATCCTCTCTAGAACAGGCCCATGTTCCATTACATGCTAATTGCCAATTTTAGTTGAACATCATAGAAAGGTAAGTCTTGCATGTAGAGGAGGTGATAACCTCACAAATGATAGAGACCCAAATGGAGCTAGACATGCATCTAGGTGTTAATGAGTCATCAAAAGGTTTGTTCTAACTAAGGGAGAGATTCTAGCTAGTTGAGCTTAAAGGGCAACATGAAAATGTAGAATAAGTTATAGAGATGTGCGCTTTCAATCCTTATGCACCCAAGCATGTCATAAAAAGATTCTCAAAATGGATATTTGACTTGGGGAAATAGTATTAAAATGATAAATAGAAGCCCACTAAGTTCATAAGTTTCTTTATTATCAAGCATAGGCATCCTAAACTCTAAAAGGCTAAATCTGAGTAGAAAGCATAATTAGGCACCAAGAAATATGGAAAGTATTGGTTAAACTTTAAAGACAAGATCCATTCGAAAGGAAAGATTATGTTTAGTATGGTAGAATCATTCATCAAAAGGGAGCCTGAGAAGAATGGATTCCTTGATCACTCTTTAAAATTAATTAGGTCATGCCTCCTTCATAGAAAATAGATGCCACCTTACATCCATCTATCACATATCAATGATAGGGTGATGCACAAGGTGAAGGATTTAAGAGGTTTCTATTTTGATCTAGGGGGATGAAGACACATGTTTGTATGTTGTATATAGTAGATTAGGTTAGCTCACATTACATTTCCCTAAGTGCTTATGCATACATTTTTGTCTTAACTTTATTATTTTTCCTTTAAGTGCATTTCACATATATGTTACTTGTCTTTATTTTGTTTTGAGGGTAGAACTCAATTCAGTTTATTCAGTTATAAGGCCAAAGTAGGTTGTAGTTGTAATAACTTTGTGCCCAATAGATTGCTTTAAAGGCTAATATATCTCTAATTAATAGGCAAGTAACCCATATAGGTCACTAGAAGTGTTGACTTTCGAAGTCACCCCAGAGTGTAGAATCCTATTCTCATGATCTTAGGTATCATAAGATGCAATCTTAAAAAAACATGCCACCTCTTCCATAAACTCATAGTTTTAAAGGAATCTCATGTACATAAAGTCTATGTGCATGTAACATATAAATAGAAGAGCTACACACGTGTGAACCCCCAAGTGCTTAAAAAAAATTATGTAGGCACTTCTCATCTCCACCCAAACATGAGATGAAGGTATAGGTTTGCACAACAATGCAATAATAACTTGCACTTACATAAAGATATGAATGCATGTCTTTACATAGATTATATGACACATAAGTCTAATAGTGCATGAGTTCAAGGATACAAGTCCTTGGGTCCTAGAATGGATAAGTGTGAAGACAACCTAAAATTAATTATGAATCATAAATGGCACACCTAAGATTTTAAATCCTCTTTTGTGCCTCTATTTTAAGTCTTCCTCACACCAAGATAACATATTCTCATTCCCACAGATAAGATCTTACATCCATGCCTTAGAAATGTATAGTATGAAACCTTCCTTCCATTACTACCACATGGTGACCTAGTGCTTGTTTGACACAAGGATATTCATAGTTCTCCTAAGAGAAGCACCATCTCTCCATGTGGTGACCTAATGCTCATCTAGGACTAACCCCTTTCTGACATAGATGTAAGCCAAACCATTGGTTGGTATAAAAGGAAAATGGGACCCACCAAGCAACCACAATGAAGAAGTGGCATCCACATGTCATGATTGTGTTTTTTTAATCTAAGACTCTAAGGAAACTCTTTTGAGAACTCACTAAGATGATACATATCACTCCTATAGTACCACACTCAAGACCAATTAGAAAACACCATGTGTCAAGTGGTAGTAAAATATAAAGAAGATAGTTAGAGGCAATTGAGAGAAACTCAAGGCATTTATAGAATGACTAAATGCATAAGCAGCCACTAGATATCAAGACTTGAGTACATGCTACCCTCTGACCTTACTAAAAAATCTTCCATTCCCTTATGCACACATGTATCCATATATGATCTTGCCACCAACTCTAGGTCCAATCACTAAATAAACTTTAAGAATCATTGCTATGGCACCAAAAAAAATTCCAAGTTGTGCCCACTGCCCCAACTGGCACATTTATTGTAAAATAGGCTTGTTCATTATAAAAGCCTAGTTATTCACTTGTAAAAGGGTTGACACATTTTAGAAACCTAACGTTGTTAAAATTTTCCCTCCATGAGTAATCGTATTGGCTAAATCTTGTAGACTGATGAGAATTAAGTTCACCTCCTTTTTTATTATGATAATATATGTGATATTTGCATTTTTTGATCCTTGACTATGGGTAATATTTTCCCCTCTCACCATTATCTATTTCCATCACCTTTTCATCAAACTTAAAACTCACTTGCAGGTCTTATTATGTACATATTTAGGTCAATGTTGATATTATTTGTGAACCATTCATTATCCCTCTCAGTATTACACTATGTTTTTGTGCCTCCATATGAAACACTTATGCACTTAGAGTATCCTTAGTAGAAGTTATGTGATATTTTATTATCCTCAAAGGTCTATATTGTCTTTATGGTAGTAGGAGCATTTTCTCTATTTTAGGTGCATTGACTCTTTATGTTTCATCATTTCTTACCTTCTCCCTTCCTTTTCCTTAAAGACCATATGTTTATATTAGTGGTAGATTACCTTTTTTCTCTTTATACCTACACATTGATCTTAAACTAAGTGCATTTAGAATAAAAGGAATTAAGCCTACTCCAAAGGCTCATACCAAGAAGTATAAGGGTCCTATGCCTTAGGGACATTCCCATCATTGCAATAAGACAACTGATGCTCATGTGCCCAACTGAGTTCTAATACTTACACACCTAGTACTATAGATTTTTGTTCATCATGCAAGACCTCCATGCTAAATTCCTAATTTCAAAGATTCCTTGCATCATGAAGTGTCCATGGGTGCATGTTTTAAATGAAAACATATTCTAAATAATATAATAATCCCACTTAATCCTAAAGTTGATAATAATCCACCTCCTCCAAGAGGGAATGATTAGCCTCAGATCAAGGATGAACCAAGTAGAGGAGGATACAACATCATTTAAGACATGAAGAAGATCAAAGCAAATATAAATCTTCATGAGTTAGCTCAAATTTTTGAACAAAAGGAGCTATTGATAAAGTCCCTTATTGGGAAGAAACTTATGGAGAAAATGAAAGAATTTTTAGATAAAGTGAAAGCTATTGACACTAATGTCATCTACAAGAACAAAACAAAATTTATACTATTTTTGTTAACTATTAGAGTATTTGTTAATAAAATTAATAACTATTTAGTTGATTTTGGAGCTTCTAAAACTATTATGCATACTTCTATATGTCAAAATATTGGTTTGATTCCAAGCCCTTTAAAGAGGATAGTTTCACAATTAGACAAAATAGTGGTGCCAGTGGTCAGTGAATTGAAGGATGTGTATATTCAAGTAACATATAAACCACAAGTTTAAATAACCATCAACATCCTTATGGTGGACATACCTAAAGGTTATAGGTTGTTGATGAGTATGGATTGGTTCAAGATGATTAATGGACACCTATCTATAGACTTTTATCCTATTTGGTTACCATAAAGAGGCATTACAAATCAAATTAGGATTGATAGGGAACCAATAATGAAATATTCCATTACAGACTACAACATCAATAATGAAGAGGTAAAGTATGAATCTCCTATCCATGGTATTTAAACTTTCACCACACATAATAAATAATGAAAACTACAATTTGAAGATTCTAATGAGTTGTAGACATTACATTTTGATGGTGTTAGATCTAAATAAGGATCAAGCATAAGAATGAAGTTGATTGATCCATAAGGAAATAAATTATTGGTAGTGTATAGATTTTAATTCCCTTACACCAAAAATAGGGTTGAGTATGAGGCTCTAATTCTGGGATTACAATTTTCATTAAAGAACAATGTGAAGTAGGTACTAGTTTTAGGTGATTTGGAGATGGTGACTAACTAGGTTAGAAACAAATATTAGCATAATCTATTTTATCTAATTAAGTACAAACACTAAGCATGGGACCTAATTGAAATATTTGATGCTTTCAATATAAAGGAAATTCCTAGAGAGAAGAATCAAGTTGTAGATTCACTAGCTATTGTTGCAACTAATTTAGAGCCCCTCCAAGAATCCAAAGTAAAAAGATTTTCTATTGGACTAGTGCCTTCCCCTTTTGTGCCTGATAATGTGGAAATTTTTCAAGTCTTTGATGATGACCAACATATTATTTAGTTTTTGACCAATTTAGGGGAGTTTGAGTTCCAAATTATTGATGATAAAGAATTTGATCATTTTTGCCAAGAACAATCAGATAAGGAAGGTGTTCTCTAACTCAAGTATAATCAAATTCTAGTAGGGTTGGTCTTTTTATAATGACCATTTGACATAAATCCTCAAACTTAGTAGCTTAGAATTCCTAAGCTTGATGAATCAAACTTTACAAAGGAAAACCTAGGAGATGAACATAGCTCATGCTACATCAATATTGGTCTTAGTTATACCCCAAAAGAAATACAATGAATGAAGGATTTAATCACTTGATACAGAGATAATATTTCTTAGACTTATGAAGATTTAAAATTATATGACCCTTAAGTCATTACCCATATCATTACTTTAAATCCAGATCACAAACCATTTAGATAGAGGTAGAGACTAGTCAATCCTATCTTGGAGCCGCTCACTTAGAACAAGGTGGATAAGTTATTAAGTGAAAATATCATCTTCCCAATTAGACATTCTACCTAGGTGGATAATTTAGTCCCAATAAGAAATAATAATGGTGAGATTAGATTATGTGTAGATTTTAGGAACCTAAACAAAGCTTCTAAAAAAGGATAATTATCCCTTGACTTCCTTAGATGAAGTGATACAAATATTAAGTGGTTCTAAAATGATGTCCTTATTACATAGATTTTTAGGATATAATCAGGTACTAATACAATCAAAAGATAATATTAAGACCATATTTACTATGAAGTGGGGAACTTATGCCTATAAGAGGATGTCATTTGTCTTGATAATCATAGGAACTAATTTTCAACATGCCATGGATCATGCATTCAAAGTATTAATTGTAAAATGCATAATCATATACATGGTTAATCTTATAATGTTTTCAAAAAATAGCAATGACCATATAGGCCATCTTTAGTTGATATTTGAGAACTGTAGAAAGTATGGTATTTCACTAAACTTGAAGAAGAGCATATTTGGAGTCACTATAGGTAATCTTTTGGGGCATATCATCACTAAGGATGGGATCATCATTGATCCAAATATAGTTCAAGTCCTTTCAAAAATTATGCCACAAAATAGTAAGAAGGAGATTAAATCATTTTTGGAAAAATTAAATTTTTTAGGAAGTTCATCTCAAGATTCAAAGAGATTGTTTGACTTTTCAATGTCATGCTCAAGCAAGATGCCAAAATAGAATGGACAGCTAAAGATAGAAATTATTTCCAAGATGTTAAAGATGTAATATCCTAAGATCTAGTACTAATAAATCTAAATTTTACAAAGGATTTATACTTATACTCATTCAATTTAGAACATACCATTGTTACTACTATAACATAGAAGAAGGACAAGACTAAACACCCAATTTCATTTATAAGCACAAATTTGAAAGATGTAGAACATAAATATTCCATGATTGATAAATAGATTTTTTATCTTGTCAAAGTAATGAAGAAATTTTGGCATTATATTTTGAGGAATAATACCACTATCATTATGCTTGATCCTTCTATAAATCTCACGTTATCATAGAATGAATTGGGAGAACACCGAAGCAAATGGAAGGCAAAACTATAGGAATTCAACATAGAAATTAGACCTATAAAGATTGTTTAGGGTCAAGGCATTTTTTAGATCATGACTGAGCCTAATAAATGTATTAATACTGAATAGGTACGTAAAGCTCAAGTATCTAAAGGAGAATGGTATACTATTATAATATAGTACCTACTTATACGTACTTATTCCCTAAAATTAGTAGGGAATGTAGGAGAGATTTGAGACTCAAAGCTACTCATTACATGATTAAAAAAGGAGTCCTCTACAAAAGAAACTATGAAGGCATTTATCTTAGGGGTGTATCTACAAATGAAGCCAAATAAATTATTAGAAACTTTCATCAAAAAATAGGCAATGATCATCCCTTTGAGAATACCATGAACTATAAGATCTTAAGATGGGCTACTACTGGCTAATAGTTTTCAAGGATATTCATGCTCATGTAAGAACATGCCATGAATACCAATATTTAGATAAGAGAGAAGTAAAAATAAAAATTCGCTATTGAAATAAGGCCATTTTCCCAATGGGGTTTAGAGTTCATTGGTGTCATCAACCCAAATTCCTCAGCAGGCCATATATTTATGCTTACTGTTACAAACTACTGCACTAGATGGACTAAAGCCATAACCATAAATACTTGTAGATCATAAGATGTGATTCACTTCTTGGAGGAATACATTATAACTAGATATGGTTCCCCCATTTCTTTGGTTTATGAAAATGGACCAGCTTTCATATTGATAGAATTTACTGAGTGGGCACATGATAACCCGATCACTATT